>JARZZO010000004.1:59456979-60056979 GCA_030544215.1 Zantedeschia hybrid cultivar
AGACTTTGAAAGATGCAGTGATAGCGGTGAGGAGAGTAGGAGATAAGATTATCTTAGTACAATTAATTATAGAGGGAGATGTGATTAATGTAGTTAGTACCTACGCTCCACAAGTTGGATTAGATAGTGAGAGTAAACGAAAGTTTTGAGAGGATATGGATGACCTTATGTAGAGCATACCAAATGAAGAGAATATCTTTATTGGTGGGGACCTTAAGGGGCATGTAGAAATTGAAAGTCAGGATTATGAGATAGAGGTTTTGACTTTGGGACTAGAAATGAGGAGGCAAAAAGTACCTTCGATTTTGCTATGGTCTATGACCTTATACTAATAAATACTCATTTAAGGGAATCTCATTAGTGACTTTTAAAAGTGGACAAAATATAAACCAAATTGACTTCCTTCCCACAAGGAAAACAAATCGCGCTTTATGCAAGGAGTTATCTCGAAAGAGGTCTTAACAAGTCAACACAGGTTAGTAGTCTTAGATATTAATATCAAGAGGTGGTCAGGTACGTTTAGAAGGAAGACTGTTGCTAGAACAAGGTGGTGTGAATTAAAAGGAATGAAGCAAGTGATGTTTAAGAATGAACTTCTCAATATGGGTGATTGGAAGACGGATTTAGAGGCCAATACTATGTGGATAGATATGGCCTCAAAGATTAAAGAAGTAGCTGGAAAAGTGCTCAGAGAGTCTAAAGGATATGACCCACCTGCGAAGGAGAGGTGGTGGTAGAATGAGGAGGCACAAAAGGCGGTGAAGAGTAAAAGAGAATGGTATAAAAGATTGTCAAAGTGTAATAATAAGGAGGCTTATGAACAATACAAGATAGCAAAAAAGGAAGCAAAAAATATTGTTAGTCGGACAAGAGTTCAGGCCTTTGAAAAGATGTATGAGAAACTTGGAACTAAGGAAGGGAAAAAAGATATTTATAGATTGACAAGGATAAGAGAGGAAAGGTGTCGCAATCTTAACTAAGTTAGGTGCATCAAGGATAGTGAAGAAAATGTTTTGGTGAAAAATGAGGACATTAAAGAAAGGTGGAGAAGTTACTTTGACAATCTTTTTAATGATAATCATAATGGAAACATAGTGAGCATAGAATGTACAACAGAGCATAATGTGAACTATACTAGAAAGATTAGATTTTTGGAAGTCAAGGAAGCATTGAAGATGATGAAAGTAGGTAAAACTTGTGGCCATTATAGAATTCTTATTGAAGTGTGAAAATGTTTAGAAGATGTAAGAGTTGAATAGTTGACCTGACTGTTTAACAAGATCCTAATTTCTAAGAAAATGCCAAATGAATGGAGGAAGAGCACTCTTATACCTATTTTTAAAAATAAATGAGACATCTAGAAATGCTCAAATTATAGAAGAATTAAGCTCATAAGTCATACTATGAAGCTGTGGGAGAGAGTTGTAGAACATCATTTACGTTTTCATACAACTATCTCAGTCAATCAATTCGACTTTATGCCGGGTCGATCAACTATGGAAACTATCTTTCTCATTAGAAACTTGATAGAGATATATAGAGATTTGAAGAAAAATCTATATATGGTGTTCATCGATTTGAAAAAGGCTTATGATAGAGTTACAAAAGATGTCTTGTGGTGGGTGTTAGAACGTAAGAGGGTATCTACTAGATATGTACAAATATTAAAAGACATGTATGAATGAGCAACTACTAGTGTCCGTACGGTCGGAAGGGAAACAAGAGATTTTTCTATTTCTGTTGGAGTGCATTAAGGATCAACAATAAGTCCTTACATTTTCGTATTAGTTATAGATGATTTAACAAACGAGATACAAGAGGATATTCCGTGGTATATGATGTTTGCGGATGATATTAGGTTGATAGATGAGACGTGAGAGGAAGTTAATAGAAAGCTAGAGCTTTGGAGGAGAACCTTAGAGTCCAAAGGTTTCAGGTTAAGTAGAACTAAGACATAATACATGCATTGTAAGTTTAGTGAAGGTCGGATAGGCAAAAAGGAGGGAGTTAATTTGGATAAGATGGCAATACCCCAAAATACTCATTTCAAATATCTTGGTTTGATCCGCCAAGAAGACGAAGGGTGCGATAAGGATGTTAGCCATAGGATTAAAACATGATGGTTGAAGTGGAGACTTGCCACGGGAGTCTTGTGTGACCTTAAGATCCCGACAAAGTTGAAAGAAAAATTCTACCATACAGCAATAAGACCTGCAATGTTATATGGTAGCGAGTGTTGGGCAATGAAGGGCAACATGTCTCCAAGATGAGTGTTGCCGAGATGAGAATGTTAAGGTGGATGTGCGAGCATACTAGGCTAGATAAAATTCGTAATGAGTATATTAGAGCAAAGATAGGAGTTGTACCAATTGAGGACAAATTGAGAGAAAGGAGACTAAGGTGGTTTGGACATGTTAGGCGTAGGCCTAAGGAGGCTCCAGTTAGAAAAGTAGAGCATATTAGGATAGAGGAGGGGAAGAAAAGAAGGGGTAGACCTAGATTAATTTGGAAGAGAGTAGTACAATATGATTTGAAAGCTTTAAACTTTTTAGAAAAAATAGCCCAAAATCGTTTAGAGTAGAAACAGAGAATCTATATAGCCGACCCCAATTATTTGGGATTAAGGTTTGGTTGAGTTGAGTTTATTATTACTATCATAATCTCTTTTCTCTTCTTTCATATTTTTCTCCCTCCCTATTAATATTTTTCTATCCCCTACTATTATTTGTTGCAAACACTTGAGATAATAATAACTAATTTTGACATCATCATCATCATTGGGGTAGTCTCATAAGATGATAATAATAATTAATTTTGATATTATTTTATTATTATTAATAATGAGACCAGTCCCTCCCACTTTTCTCACTCATATTGTTATTATTGTTGTTGATGATGTTGTTGTTATTATTAATATTGAGACAGTCTTTTGAGATAATAATAATAAATTTTATTATTTATTATCATTATTGAGATAATTTTCTGATATAATAATAACCAATTTCGTTATTAACGGGACTAGTCTCTCTTTCATTTTTCTCCCAATCTATATTTCAACATAAGATTTATGGAGATAATCTCATGGGATAATAATAATAACCTTCAAGTCACTTATTAGTTTTCCCTCTCACTTTATATTTCAATTAGATACAATGGTTCTAAACATTTAATGTTTACCAAACAACTAACCTAATATTCATAGGAAAAAAATGTTAGTATTTCTGAATATATATTCTTCTATAATTATTTTATTCATTTCTTTGAAAAATATAAAAGACTAACTTCACTGATATTAATTATATTTTTTATTTAAATATGTTAACTCGTCGTGCATCGCACGGGATTGCAACTAGTGGAAGACTAATAGGAAAGGAAGCTAAAGTCCCTAAAGGTTAGCCAGTTCTGTTTGTTATAGGGAAAGGGTGTGGGCTTACCTTGTAAAGTTGATACACTCAAATCTTTAATTTTTGCTTTGTTGGGAGCCTAGAGTGCATTACAACACCATGTCGGTGTGAGTGGCCTTTTGTATAGAGGGTCCCTATAGAGAGCTTGCAGAGTCTTTACTTGTATAGTTGTATATTCAAAACGTGTGCCAGAATTTTTTATTCCAATCTCCAGCCTGCCTAGAATGTTAGAAGAGGATCCAAACCCAAACTTGAATATCTTTCTAATCCAGCTTAATCAAAATAAGAATTGTTATCCTTTTTTTCTTTTGAACCAAAATATGTCAACTTATTTTCAAGAATGGTTCCAAACAGGACTTATAGAGAAATTCATCAACAGTCATCAACTTTCTCTAGAACAGAAATAGCACTGATGGAGGGCAAGGTGCAGCGTAGTTTATAGTATGTATAATGAATTTTGTGGTGGACCAGCAAAATCCAGACCTTCTAGGTTCATGGTCGGGAGACTCCAATGCCTTCATGGTTGGGAGACTCTCCAAAGTCCAAATGGAGTCATAACATTGATAGTATCACCTCTTGCGTTTCATTTTGTTTCTAATACCTAGCGTATTCATTGACTCCAAAGCCTTGTGAACTTTAATTAAATGCAGGCAGGCT
Source organism: Zantedeschia hybrid cultivar (assembly GCA_030544215.1). Taxonomy (NCBI): domain Eukaryota; kingdom Viridiplantae; phylum Streptophyta; class Magnoliopsida; order Alismatales; family Araceae; genus Zantedeschia; species Zantedeschia hybrid cultivar. The sequence goes on from JARZZO010000004.1 coordinate 59,461,041, forward strand.
AAAACAGTAAGGCATGCATTTTTGCTCTTCAGCAATAAGTTCAACTCTAGTTGGATTTATGTGATGCATGGAGTTAGTGTGCTATTCCATGCACCTGGGTCTGCTCAGCTTGTGGCTTTGTGCTTTCCATGTTGGCTCAGGTTCACCGCTCATAGAGAGAGACTTGTCCCACTTGTTCAATAATGGAAAGAGGATCTAAATAAATAAAAGCATACGGCCGCACCCTAATTCCATGAAAAAAATAACATCCATACAGGACAGCAAAAAATTTGTACTTGAACCAGTAACAAATAGCCAATGCTAAATTACCCGATTAAAAATGAACTAATTCAGAGCATATGGATGTTTGAATATCATCTTCAACATAATGCCATCAATATAAAATGGCCAATCTCTATTGTACCATTAATAACTATAATGTAATGTAGACAGTGCTAACTCATTTTCACAAAACCATAGAATATTACCTCTCAGAGTTGGCCGATCCATCAGCTGATGTCGAACCCAGTGCATATCCACGATCATAAAGAGGCACCAACTCACTGTCTACATAATCAGATTCATCTTTTCTTGCTCTCTTGTCAACCCGAAATGACTTCATATGGAAGATAAAAGGGAAAAATAAGCAACATTTTTTAATTCAAAAGTGAATAAAGGTGGCTACAGACCATCAAAATGACAACAGAAGCTTCAGGGATCTTAACCAACAACAAATACGGGGAAAAAAGGACAGCAAAAGCTACCCAAGAAGAATCACATGTGCTGTTCACTTTCTCAACTATCAGCACATAAATGCTAACAAAAAACAGCACCTACACTAGTACACAAGTATACGAATTCCAACTGTTATAGAATATTCAGATTGTCATTTTTTTAATATGCATGAATTTCTCACATTATTCTTTTTTTTTAAGGTGAAAAAATCCGCAAGTATGTATTATAAAAGAAGTGGGTGACAAAAGAAGAGTGCCACTATACAAAGGCACCCACAAAAAACAAATAGGGCCAGAAAACTCAGGCCCAAGGTCACCACAAAAAGATCTGCTCATCTCTCCCCCAAACTAACAAAAAAAGGAAGAGGATAGAGTGTAAGGAGTACACAAAAGACGGGCCCATCCTCTAACCCCATCACATATAAAATTAACCACTTGATCAGCCTTCGAAGCTTCTTTTCTGAAGACCCTCTGGTTCCTCTCTCCCCAGATGGTCCAGATAGTGGCGTGAAGAATAAGCCAGCAAATCTGCCGACCTTTAGCATGTATCTGATACTGCAACCAGGAGTAAAGCACAATAACACATGTTACTGCGTTGCTAACTTGCTATGGAATCTAAGAAATCACAACGAAGAAATCTCTTCGGAAAGCCCATGGCAGAAAAGGAAAGAAGTAGTTAATGTTTCTCTGATCTCCCTAGGTTTATTTACCTTAAACCACTGTTTCTCATCAGTTGTCATGAAGAAATATCTGGGATACTTCGTCCATTGCCTTTGGAGGATTATTTACATGTCAAAAGGATGTGAACCAGAGTGAGCTTTCGTCAGAAGATCAGGGTGATAAAAGAGTGTGGACATGAAATGGAACATTCCCTCCCTAATCCATCTCCTTTTGCCAATGGTCTTCTGGAGCTTCCATCAAGGATTTTCTTCAAGATTATGAGAATGAAGAAATAATTCAGAGGCAGGATGCTGGCTTTGGCCTACGAGGCAAGCTGGGCAATTCAGGAATTATGGAGAGAACAATCTAGAGAAACAGTTTGCAGGTATTCACAAATGAGCAACCTTCTGAGTCATACATAGCAAGGTGCTTTCATTCCAGGGAGCTTGTATCCAAAGTTTTAGGCATCATGTGTTTAGGAATAGTCACAGGGGAGGCTTTAGAACGTATGGCATATGTAAGATTTGTATGTTTGTCAGGGAAAATTACTACATTTGAAAGTAATATTAAATTTGCTGCTTAAGTGTTTGTATTTGAGGGTCCTGTGAGGTCACTGCAATGACCTACACAGTGACCTGAGAGTTTTTACTTAGGTTGTTTCATTCTCCATAGCCAAAAGGAAAGTGCAAGGGAATAAGTGTTTTTGGAGGATTCTCTCCTCAGATATATAAAGTGAGCAGAAAACAAAAAGGATATGAACAAGAATAGCAAAATTGGCAGGTCCATCCAAATGAGCCATTTCCAGTCCATATTTATTGGGAAGGGACTTCAGGCAAATGCAAAAGACTGACTTGGCTTGAGTGAAGCAATCTGGCCCAAGTTTAGCAATAGTCTGAAACCAGGAAGGAAGAAACTTTTCAGCAGAAATCTTCCATTTTTTTCTATTTTTACCTAATTCTTTTTATTTATTTACTTACTGTCATCAACCCAGATAGGCTTTTTTTTTTTTTTACATGTAGGGTGATTCATCAATGTTCATTGAAGAGCTGAACTTTTTTCTTCGCAAGAACAAAAAGACCGAAGGATAACAGTTAATTGATTGACTTAGAAGTTCCCTCCTAATTCCTAAAAGCTTCAGAGTAATATTTACCTAAGATGATACTCATATCACAAGCTAAAAAAGTTTGGCATCATTGCACATTCAGTTTTAACAGGGCATGCTGAAAAATGATTTAGGGAGTGTTTGCATTCTCAAAATTCCCTGGAAAAATTACTTCCCCAAATTCTGCAAACGAAAACAAAAAGTTAGTTGGGGAAACAATCCCCATATTCCCAGAATATTCTCCCTTCCCTGGAGTTTACTTCCCCACCCATCCCCGTGGGAAATATTTCCTTAGTTAAATATGAAAAAAAAAGGTTGCAGCTGATACCTTGCTCTCAGGGGGAGAGAGCACATCACAAGTCACAAAAGTCAACTCCCCTTGCTTGAGAGGGAAATGGCCCCTAGTTCATAGGCAGGCTGAGCCAGCGGTTGGCCCCAGCTGAAGTTCCCATTCATTTGCTAGTGGCCTACCCATCACTGGCCCCTGCCACTTGCCCTGAGAGTACCGGATGAGGGCAAGTCCCTGCTCCTGTCTGCTGGTTGAGGTCAAGCAACACTTAAAAATGGGAGTTGCCAGTAGCCAACTGTCCATTGGTCTGAGATCACAACACATCAGGAAAAGTTCTGGCCACCCCGTCAGAGGCCAGCTGCCCTGCATGTATGGAGCAAAGGAGGAACTGAATTGGATAGGGGAATGATGGGACTGAAGCTGCATGTCATCAACCACTGGGGCCTGCATGATCGTGTGAAGAAGATGACAGGCCCCGAAACCTAGTCCATTGCTATCAATTTCCTGAGAAACCACATGAAAGGGAGGTTTAGTGATGGCTAAGTCATTGCCACCAAAAGACCCATTGACACAATCACACTCCCCCTGTCCCAACCCTGGTTTGCCAACTTGGTGCGACTTGGTATGCCTCCTATGAGTTTTTTTTTTTGAGAAAAACATGGCTTGGACCACCAATTTTATTCATAAATAGAGGAAGTACAATGCATTACCGGACAGGAGAGATTCCTATCCCATCAAAACAACGAACCGGGAAAATTACAAAGACCTTATCTATTTAGAGCCCTATTCCAGCTGGCAACCGAAAAACCTAGAATATGTCTAGACCAAGTATATAAAAAACTCAAACTACTAATAACGATATTTTCCACATAGACTTTGCTTCCTCTGAAAACAGCCTCGTTTCTCTCTTTCCATATACTTGAGCAAATTGCATGAGGAATCATTCCACAAAATCTTCTCTGCATTTTCTGTTTTCGCTTAGAACTCATTTGTTTGAAGAAGGTCCACATCTCCCCTACTGTTAGGAATTTTGGTTTAAACTGTAATAACTCCCCAATGGTATTCCAGCACATTTGACTTATCTTGCTACTTGGATTGCTACTAACAAGTGACTAACTCCCCGATGGTATGCCTCCTATGAGTTGTATCAGTTTTCGGGGTCTACCGAGTCAGACCGAGCCTTTACAAGTCTTTACAAGTCAAACTGAGTCTTAACAAGTATTCTATAAGAAATTCCTCAGGTCCAATTTTTTATTTCCTGCTGGCCAATCTTGCAAAAGCTTGAGTGCCCAATTCAGCAGTGTGATTGATTTGAACTCCCCTCTGCATCCTTCGCTGTTACATTCTCTCCAAATGGCCCAGAGGATGTTGATAGAAATTCACACCAAAAGATCCTTTCCTCAAACAAGGTACAGCATAGATGCCACTCCAATAAAAGAGCTGGACAGTCAACAGGGCACCACCATTCAGATCTCTGATCTACAGAACAGTTGCCAACTAACCCTGATTATACCACAATGAAGGAAAAGGTCGTTCATGTTTTCAGCTTCACTGCTACAGAAAAAACACTTGCCATTCACCAGCTTTCACTTCTTCACTCTGACACGTGTACTGCACATTTCAACAGAGAAAGGCAATCTTGAACAGAAAACACATTTCCAGCAAGGTACAGTAAATCCATCTTCAGGTAAGAACTTAAGAGTTGACCCTTTTTGAGTAAATGCCCTTATTATCCCGTTTCCATCTTCAACTTTTCCTCTGCCGGGTTGACTACAGATCGATAGAAGAATCCCACTAGTTCAGAGAACTCCTGGGTTTCTCTGTCTCTTAGGTTCCTTCTGAACCAAATGTCTCAACCAGACTTTCATTAACAAACTCCAAGTACTGGGATACTAATTCACGATGTCAAGTAGAAATTGTGTACAGAAGGGGAAGGAATTTGCAAAAGATACCCACTCGCACCAAATATCCCCACAGAACCTCACCTGCATCCCATTACCCACTTTGTAGGTAATGGAGGCCAAAAAAGATCCCTGCTTGAGAGGATCTCTCCATACTCTAGACAGACTTCCTCAGGTTAAGATCCCCCACAAGACTGTTACTAAAATATTTAGATCTCACAACGGCAGCCCAAATTGAATTGTTCTCATTCCCATCCACATAGCCATTTGGTCAATAGGACCATGCTAGGATCAGCAATAGCAGGAAAACCAACGTCTCCCTCGTTTCTCATTTTACGGACTTTTGATGACCTCATCAAGTGCCCTCCATATTTATGGACCTTTTCTCCACTATTTTTGGCAATCTGGACTGACATAAAATAGATTAGGATGCTTGCCAACATTGCTTTTGACAAAATCAACTTCCTGACTGCATTGTTGTCAACGTAGGCACCTAGGCATAAAGGTGTCCCTGGAAGAAAAAGGCTGTAATGTCCCACAAAAATTATAGGACATATTTAGAATTAATAAAAGAAAGAGGGGACAAATGTAAACTTTTTTCATGATAGGGGCCAAATTTAAAGGAGGAATTTGGGCCTAAACCCAATAATTAATAGGCTGTAGATTGACCCTAATTAATGGACTAAATAGGCCCCAAGTAAAAGTCTTAATAGGCCTTAACTAAAGGCCCAGAGGTGCCTGCAAATAGGGCCAAATGGGCCCCGGTGTGCCGCAATAAGGGTGGGGCCACCATCCCTAATAAGGGGGGCACCGCCGCACTCCACCTCCCTCCTCCCTCTCTCTTGCCACTTGTCCTCCTCCGCACCACTCCTTCCCCTCCCTTACATCTCACCCCCTTCCACCCCCTTCCACCCCCTTCTCTTCCTCCCCCTCCTGCCACATATCCCCCCTCTCCACCCCTTGTCCCTCCACCACCCCACTCTCCTCTCCCTAGAACCCTCCCCACCGTCCTCCTCATATAAAAGAAGGATAGGGGGGGAGGGGAGGGCAGCAGGGGAGAGAGGGCAGAGAGAGGGAGGGTAAAGAGAGACAGGGATGATAGAGAGAGAGAGAGAGAGAGAAGAAGAAGAATAAGAAGAAGAAGAAAGAGAAAAAGAAATTAGGCGACAAACACTGAGATTTCGACGGCGATTCGGCGGCAATCCGAACGAGGCATCGGCAGCAAGCTTCCTAGTTTCTATGTTGATTTGTCTTTACATAAAAAAAAAAAAAAAAAAAAAAAAGAGAGACATCATTTACCAGCGGAAGGCTCAACACAAGACATTCTCCTAGGGACAAGAGGACGTCCGGATCAAACTCCTTAATAATGTGTGACGCCGAGATATAGAACATCCTTTCTTTTGATTACAGTTCCAGAGTTCATGTTCGAGACTTCGGCGAGTAGAACATGAAGATCCTACTTGAGTACACTCATAAGCTGAGGTATGGACGATGCAACATAAGTGAGGAGTAGTCTATAGATCTAGCTTAGTCCATGTTTCTTGTCTTACCCAATAAGGTTTTGAAACTCTGTTGGGTAGACAAGTAGATGTAGGAAGTTTAGTAAGGCATGCTCACTATTACGACCGTTAGGAGATGATTATCCCTTATCATTTCTGATCAAAAGAAACGAGTCATCCCATGAACTTACGACTTCTGAAAGATTATGACTTTACAACTAATCGGATTATGATTATAAGAAAATGACCGATCATGCAAAATATTAATAGATGAACAATTCAATCTTGAAACCTTATATTGATGACTTACAATAAGTACTTTTATATTTTCTACGTTCATATAAATTATTACTGTGAAGAAATAATATAAAAAAAAATGTAAATGTTATCATTTTGTTGAATATTTTCGCTCCGAATTCACGATGTTTCTACAATGCATGCATTTCATACTAGTTTAAACATTATGCTATAAAGGTCACATGCATCTATAAATAGATTATAGGGTGAATTAAAAAGTTTAAATTAAAAAAATGAAACATACAATTTAGTTCGGATTAAATTATGAAATTAAAATATGAAATCGTGTTATATCTATTGTTCACTTTCAGTCAGTTACTTGTAACGGTTAACAATATGAGAATTTGCATATAGATTATACTGCATAATATACATAGTTAAGGAAGAATAGATGAATTGGTGTGCATGAGATATCAATAGAAATGTAAATGATTCCTACTGAGAACTCAATTTTTGAATTCTCATAAAAGTTATAAAATATATTTTTCAAGAAGTAATAAGACAAATAGATCCAATTCAGTGAAAAAGATAAATGAATCAGAATGATCAATTTAAATTCTTGGGATATGTGGTGTGTTATTTTCTTGACTATTTCTATGGTACAATAGACATAAGCTAATTTTTACTCTTTTATAGTATCGTCTCTTATTATTTTATTTTTGTATTTGTGCACCTAACATATATCCTCAAAACATGACTGGTACATGTGGTATCAGAGCAGGTCTAATAGTATATGCACAAGATTAAATTAAAATGATATGATGGTTAACTCATATCCTGAATACGACAGTTACATTAAAGACGTATTTTTAATGTTTAAGCGATGACCAATCATGATATATAATTGTCGTATTAAGGATATAAGTTAATCATCCTATTATTTTACTTTAGCCTTATGCATACACTAATATATCTACTATAATAGTACCTGTAACGGCCTCGCCATCAAGACTTCTGATAGGTGCATAACTGTTAAAATAAAATAATAAAAGACAATACAATAAAAGAATAGAAATCAACTCATGTCCATTATACTATAAAAATAGTCAGAAAAATAACACATCACATATTTTAAAATTTTATCATACATAATTCATTTTTTCTTTTCACTGAACTGGATCCATCTGTCTCTACTCCTTACTAAAAAATATATTTCATAACTTTCATGAAAATCTGAAAATTAAGTTCTCAGTAAAGATCATTTACATCCCTACTGATATCCCACACACACCAACTCATTCACTCTTCATTAACTATATATACCATGCAATATGACATGTATGCAATTCTCCATATTGCTAACTGTCATAAACTTTTTTTGAAAATGCCGCTTTCATTCATTGATAGTAAAAAATTACATAGACAGAAAATAAAAACTCAATATATGTCCACTAAGATAGTAGACATTACAGAAAACTCAGGACCCTCTCAGCACAAAAACCCCCCCCAAAAGAATAGAATATTTCTTCACACACAACCCATCAGGTAAAGACAGATTTCAATTATACAATTTTGGAAATAATTACAAAGTCTGAAATTTTATCCCTATGTCTTCTGAAATTCCATTCTTGAAAATTGAAGATACAATTCCCAATAATCCCTGCTAGACACGAAAATTGGTTGTTGAAAATCCTGGAATTCCTCTCCCTCCAGATGGCCCACAGCATAGCTGGTAGCAAAGGTTCCCACAATTTATGTTCATGCTGATTCCAGTTAGAAAGCAAAGTGCCAACCGAATCAAAACAACTTTGATTCCTGCCTAGAATTTTGAAAAAGGCCTTCCAAATAACATCCATAATGCCACAATTAATGAAAAGATGATTTATTGTCTCTACAAATATTCTACAGAATGAACATAATCTTTTGTCTGGAGTTAAGAACCTAAGTTTATCCCCCGTAGATAATCTGCCCCAAACCACTTTCCACATAAACATTCTGATCTTGATTGGAAGGAATTTATTCCAAACTTGAGAAGCCCAACTGACCTTGACTCCACCTGCGGATAAAATCTTCACTACAAAACTGACAAAAAATGTGTCGTTTGAGTCTCATCTCCAACACTTGATGTTTTTTCTCTCATTTAATCTATGAAAACCATAAAGTAATTGATTAAGCTGAAAGAATTCACTCTCTTCTTCTACAAGGAAGTTCCTAGAGAATCTAAAATCTCAAAACCTCCCTTGAGATGAAGAAATCTGCAACTCACTGATATGTGCACTTTTATTTGCTGAAATGTTGTATAGATTAGGAAATCTATCCTTGAAAGGTCTTCCCTGCTTCCAAACATCTTCTCATAATTTTACACTTTGACCATTATCCACAACAATAAAAGTTGTGCAATTATAAAGGTCCGAAGTCTGTAGAATATTCTTCTACACATTTGACATTGAACCTCTAATCTGAAAACTATCAATCCATCCTTCATTGTGTATAAAATATTTGCTTCGGATGATTCTTGACCAAATAGAATGATCATCTCTCTCTACCCTCCACATCCACTTTAAAAGAAAAGCTTGATTAATAATATGAATTGATACTAAACCTGCTCCCCCTTCCTCAGTATTTCTGCAAACAAATTTTCATCTAATATGGTGGCTTCCCTTCACATCCGGATTTTAACCTTTCCAAAAGAAAGATATTCTAATTGCCTCCAATTTCTTACAAACTGTTTGAGGAATAGCAAAGATTGATAAAAAATAATTAGCCAAGATAAAAAGCACTAATTTGGATAAAATCCATCTCCCCCCTGCTGAAAGAAGGGATCCTTTCCATCTCTAAAACTTTAATTCAAACCTCTTGACCAAAAGATACCAATCAGAACATTTAAGCTTCCTATCAGAAAGAGCGAGTTTGATGTATGTAATAGAGAAACAGACTGAACATTAATCAATATGAAATCTCTGCTTTTTTCTCCTCTGAAACATTAACTCCCACCATTTCACTATTCGAGAAGTTTATTTTGAGCCCAGTTACAGTTTCAAAGACTTTCAGCAAAATCTTCAAATTGACAATCTTTTCTATCATCGTGGATGAAAATAGAATAGTATCGTCTGCATATTGTAGGTGATAAATCTAATCCTGATACCCTCAATAATATGACATTCCTTTGCTCTATTCCACATAGAACTCATGACCTAACCCACCATAATAAACATAAATAGTGATAAAGGATCACCTTGCCGCAGTCCACGCAAACTACCAAAATAACCATATGGAGCTCCATTAATTAAAGTAGAGAATTTTGTTGTCCCAATACAGTTTGCAATTCAGTCTATTCATTTTCTTTTAAAACCCATCAACTGCATTACCCTAAATAAGCATTCCCAATTTATTCTATCATAGACCTTTTCGAAATCAATCTAACTGTCATAAATAACAGACGAAAAGTGAACAACAGATATAACATAATTTTATATATTAATTTCATGATTTAACTCAAACTAAATTACAAGTTTCATTCTTATAATTTAAACTTTTTAGTTCGCACAATAATCCGTTTATAAATGCATGACTTTTATGAAATAATACTTGAACTAGTATAAAATGCATACATTGTAAAAATAACATAAATCCAGAATGAAACATTCAACAGAATGATAACAGTTACACATTTTTTTACATTATTTCTTTTTAGTGGTAATTTATACTAACATAGAAAGTATAAAGATAATTATCGTAGTCATCTACATAAAGTCTCAAGATTGAGTCGTTCATTCATTAATCTTTCACATGATCGGTCGTTTTCTTATAATCGTAATACGATCAATCGTACAGTCATAATCTTTCAGAAGTCGTAAGTTTGTAAAGTGACTCATCATTTCGACCAAAAGTGACGAGAGATAATCACCTACTAACAGTCATAATGGTGAGTAAACCCTAACAGACCTCCCACCTCCGCCTGACTACCCAAAAGATTTCTAGAACCTTACTAAGTGAGGCGGAGAACATGAGCTAAGCTAGGTCTGCATATTACTCCTCACTTTTACTGTAGCGTTCATGCCCTAATTTATAACAAGTAGGATCTCTGTGCTCTACCCGCCGAGGTCCTAAATTTGAACTCTGAAACTATAATCAAAAGAAGAGATGCTCCATGCCTCAGAGCCACATATCGTTAAGGAGCTTTAATTAGACGTCCCTTTATCTTCAGGAGAATGTATCGTGTTGGGCCTTCCCGTTAGCAAATGATGTCACTTCTTTTGTTATATAAAGATAAATCAACATAGAAACCATCGATCATCAATATCATAAGAGTTCATTATTATTACGGAAGGCTTCTTTGTCTTTGTCTCGGTTTCATTATCATAAAAGGCTTACATGTCTTGTCTTACTATCACCATTATAGAAGTTTTGGAATTTCATAATCTTTTTTATCCCCTTTACTAGGGTCATCATAACCATGGAGTCTTTCTTGATCTATATAATAAATAATACATACATACATGTGTATATTATACCATATAACTTTAAATAGCTTCCAAGTCTCTTCTTCATAGCTCACGAGAACTTAGATGGACTTGCTCGTTCCATTTACCCATAATTTTCTTAACAAAAGAATTCCACATGATGTTTCATAAGTGTGTATACAAACATCCTTATGATAGGAAACTTCCATTTTGAAGTCATCCCCTAACTAGGACCAATTATAATTCATCATGCATTATATTTCATAATTTAAACATCAAACATGAATCGTCGTAAAATTATTTACTGATGTCTTAATTTTTTTTTTTAAAAAAAAAAAATCTTATATTGAAACAATTTTCTATTCACTACAACTCATAAAACCCAAAATAAAGGGATACAGTAGGCTGTATCACCCTACAGTTGTCGTTGAATCGCCGCCAAAGTCCCCGTGTTTGTTGCCCATTCCCTTCTTCTTTCTCTCTCTCTCTCTTCACCTCTCTCTCTTTCTGCCCTCTCTCCCTTGCTGCCCTAACCTCCCCCCCTGTCCTCCTTTTATAGGAGGGGGGCAATCGGGAGGGTTCTACGGTGAGGGGAGTGAGGCAGTGGAGGGGCAGGGGGTGGAGAGAGGGGCACAAGTGGCAGGAGGGAGAGGAAGAGAAGGTGATGAAAGGTGGTGGAAGGGGGTACGGTGGAAAGGGAAAGGAAAGAGTGGTGAAGAGGAGGACAAGTGGCAAGAAAGAGGAAGGAGGGAGGTAGAGTGGGGCGGTAGCCCCTATTGGGCCACACCAGGCCCAATAACTAGGGCCCACCTGGCCCTATTGGCAGGCCCCTTTGGGCCTTTAGGTAGGACCTATTAAGACCTTACTTAGGACCTATTTAGCCCATTAATTATGGTCAATTTACAGTTTATTAATTATTGGACTTAGGCCCAAATTTCTCTTTTAAATTTGGCCCCTATCAAGAAAAAAATTTACATTTATCCCCTCTTTCTTTTATTAATTGTAAATATGTCCTATCAATTTTTGTGGGGCATTAGAAAGGTGACCCAGCGCCTTACTGTGTGCCCAAAAGGTAGGTCAGACGGGTACGCCTAGGCGCCCAGTCGAGCCAAGCGGGCTGCCCAAACCGCTCAGGCGGGTATCTAACCCGATCGGATCCAGACTTAAACCATGTCCCCAACCCCCCACCTCGATGCCCTCATTCCCCTCTCACTCACCCATTGCAAAAGAGCTAAGGTTCTGGGAGAACCGTGGGGCTCCAGCCCTGTCCGGCCTCTTCTTCACCTCCTTCAGCTGCCGCTGTCCATCAACCGCCACCATCAGTCAATGCCATCGACCACCGTCGTCCGCCATAGGTAGGCCAATACCCCTATCTTCCTCTCCCTCTTCCTCTCGCCGCTTTTGCTTTCTCCCTCTTCCTCCCGACGCATTATTCTGGTGAATAAAGAGGCCCCCTCCCTCTTCTTCCCTCCACTTTCCTCTCTCCCTCTTCCTCCTATGCTCACCATCTTTGAAATTTTATTTTTTATCATTATTTTTCAGTAACATATTTAACTTTGATGCTTCATTGTAATGTTTGTTTTCATTTTAATGCCATATTAGTGTCATTTTTTCATATTTTCATGTTAATGTTAAATTAGTGTGATATAAAATATATTATTATGAAAAGTATGCCTAGGCAGGCGCCTAAGCTTAGGCACTCGGGGACCCCGAGCATGCCTTGGGTAGCCTTACCGCCTTGACAACTATGCCTGACTGTTAACAACAGCTTGGCTTTTCCACCTTCTAGCCTGCTCTCCAACTTGTTGGTAATGGAATTCCAGTTTGAAATGGTGATGCAGTTTCATTCTATCATTGAAGCAGACATACACCCTCTCATCCCCCTCCCTCTTTACTATCAGCTCCACCGAGATTGAACTAACCCCAATCCGAGGTCATCTGCCCTCAAGATGCTTGTTGGGGTCTTGGAGCCAAAGCCCCTGTTCTGAGGTGTGACCACATCCACATACATTTGAGAAGAAACACCTTTTTCAGCCATTAGCATCCTTCCACCACACCATTTTGCAGATGTGGCCTCAACAACCACACTGCAGGTGCCATACTTGTTACCAACAACAGACTCAAGAATGGCCCATTTGAAACATTTGAAGCAGCAACCTCCTGGTCACTAGAAGCTATGGTCCTACCACACTGAGGTGCCCACCCGACTCCCCAACCAGAATGCTGTTCGGTGCAGACGTTCTGCTAGGGTATTCATGCAAAAAAGATGCAACCTGGCATCCAGATTCAGGCAACAATGAAGGAAATATTGGAAGAACCATCTGAGTCATGCCATAATCGGATGATTATATAAGAAGAGGCATCATTTTCTTTTCAATTCTTTGGTTTGGAAGGGGAACTCACAGTCCCTTGCATACAGTAATATCAATATGCCCATTATTCCTTTACAACAACAAACTGGTATCATGCACCTTACTAAAAATTCATCAGCAATACCATAATACTAACCACAGAAACAGGAGAAATCATTCAAAACCTTAACTCCCCTTTGACCAGGATAAATTCCAATCACCGGTGATCAAGAAAATACTGTAGCATATTCATAATTCATTTGTAAAGCATGACATATCTGATCTTAGACATCCAATGTATATGCTCATACCAAAGGCATCTAAGTTGTCAAACTTCCAAAGGATCAAGAAACACATGAACATGCCAAAGCACTTCAACACAAAGGACATACCACCATAGCTGACTTCTCCAGACCAATGTAAAAAGCAGGAAAATATGTCTCCTCTCCATGTTCCAATGCCTCCTTCGAAGTAGTCTGCAACGTATTCAAAATCAAGAAAACAAAGTTGGTTTTGGAACCTTCTTACAATGAAAGATGCCTATAAAACACCAGATATTTCTAATTTTTACTTGGTAAGTTCATGAACAAAATAAGTGGGTAATCAAATAGACAGGGAGTGCTAATTTATTTGCGGTTAATTCAAGAGGCTCAAGATTCAGACCACAAATCTAACCAGGAGAAAAATATTATGCATTATTCCCCATGCGGACTGGTGGAGTATCTAGAAGGAGCACAATGGTTCTATATTTCAGGGAAGTAAACCTTATACGGAGAATACTTGCCTCAGAGCAATTCGTTTTCTATTTCATTGGAGTAGAACCTTGCTTCATATTCCTTTAGATATCTGGAGAAGGGAATTTAATATTTTTTCTGTGTTGTTTATAGATTTTTTGAAGTTCTTTTTTAAGGAGAGGTATCTCGCCAATCCTAATCCTGATTGTACACCCTCTGTTTATGCATTAATAAATTTGGTGGTACAATCCACTACTTCATTTCAAAGAGAGCGAGCAAGAGAGAGAGAGAGAGAGAGAGAGAGAGAGAGAGAGAGAGAGAGAGAGAGAGAGAGTTACGATACAGCTCACATGATCTGAATCGTTTAGAAATTAAGTTAACAGATATTACTTATTGCACAAGGAATTGCCACTGTTTATGAAAATTTCAGTAAAACCAGCAATAATGATGACCAAGTATTCTGCCTCACAATTTTGGAAGGCATGATAAGTTAATAAGAACAGCCCAAAGCAGTACTATGCAGATGTGGAAGAATATTGCAACTGGTTGTGCAGAACAAAGAAAAGTACATTTGACGAAGCTTCATTCTGAGCATGCCATTCAGACCATTGCTGCAGGAGCTCCTCAAGTTTTTTCCTGCTCGCACTGAGAAGGTTGAAAGAAAATGTAATGTAGGATTAGGAAATATAAATCAGGAAGGATAATTCCCTAGAGCAAGCCACTAAAATGTGACACATATGACTAATTTTTAGAGAGGGAAGTACTTAACAATAACAACATCTGAAAGGAAGTAATGAAACGTGATAACTCATTCTTTCAAATGGGGGATTTTCTCCAATACCTTGTTAAAGATTTGTAAACCACATGAACTGATGGTGTCTCATCACTTGTTGTTCTAGATCTTTTAGTTCCCGTAATAACTAGTATACTGAGTTATGGCAAGCATTAAATAATACAGTTAAGAAGAAATTAGATAGAGATAGCATGCTCTTAGAAACAAGCAAAACAACAGGATACAGCTTTGTTCCAACATATGGTTATTGACAGCACCAAAATCTGTGCAACCATTTTCCAAGTTCCCAGGCTCAACAATGTCTACACTCTCTACAACTGTAACGGATTCTGTCAACTGAACACTCTCCTCCAAAACAGATGATTCGCGAATCAAAGCATCATCATGGGGCACACTTCGTAAGAGTTGCTGGTCATGTTCTCTGCCATGTGGTTCCATATTTTCCAAGTTATCAGAATCAGGGCTGTCTTCATCATGATGGACTTCGATTGGCTCCAAGGCTTGATCATCAGTATCCAACTTAGTGGCTTCACTTCCAATATCAGAACCCAGATCAATGAAATCTTCTGAAGTCATATTCACTGATCAAGATAATTCAGAACCTAAACCTGCAGAAAAAATTCGAAAATACAAAGTACAAGGATGAAATAAGAGTAGATGATAACAAGAAGATGCTATAATATTTAACCAATATTTGACTAGTATATAAGCACACGTGAAACCTATCATATGCATAGATTAACATTTTTTTGAAAGTATATGCATAGATCATAGTTATCAAGGCGGTAAGGCGACCAAGGCGTGCTTGGGGTTATGGACCGCCTAAGCGCTTAGGCGCCCGCCTAGGTGTCGCCTAGGCGTCAACTTCATAATATAATATTATATATATATATATATATATATATATATATATATATATATATACACATTTAGATTTACACACATACATATATATCTATGTATAAATGTATGTATGTAATATGTGTATATGTCTAACTATATAATATATACATACATATATATACACAAATATATCTAAATGTATGTATGTAATATATATATACATATTTGTATATATATATATATATATATATATGCATATTTGTATATATATATGCATACACATTTTACATACATGATACATATATTTAGATGTATACATATACATATATATATATGCAGGTTTGTATACATAAACCTAAATATATGTATGTAATATGTCTATATTTATGTATTAGTATGTATTTATATAATTATATGTGTATATATATACATATATGTATATATACAAAAAGAGAGGGGCAAGAATCTTGGATTTCAGAAATCTGGGCGCCTTGGGCGCCTAGGCAGGCGCCTTGGCGCCTTGGGCGCCTTAGCGGGCGCCTTGGGCGCCTTTTCACTTATTGAAAAGGCGCCCCAGCGCCTTGGTGCTGTAAAAGCGCCTGGGCGCCTAGGCGGGCGTCTTGACAACAGAGGCATAGATTTACATTATCAACTAAACTAAACAGAATAAAGAAAAGATCCCAGATATTATACGTAAAATAAAAAGGTGTAGCATCTATAATCATGCTAGAAAATAACCCTGCTCTAAACCCTTTGCGCTATGTTCCTATCAATCACAAAGTCTTTTATAACATAATTCAATCTTTTTTTAACATAACTCAAATGGATTTTTTTCAAAGTTTTGACAGAATCACCTAAAAACAACTCAACAGGGGCTAACGCTCATATGTTGGTAAGCAAATTCTGGAAGCTCATGAGTATCCAATCAATAAAGTATTGTTCCTCTTCCATAACTAATGCTCAGATTTTGATGATGAAGAGAAATCAAACTTATGAATCCAAATTTCTCATCAAGAAATAAAGAGAAAGATATACTGTGAGGTTCTATTGGAGTGAAAAATGGAATTCAGTCTACTTAACTCAGAAGTATCGTAAAAGAAATTTAATGTGGTAAACCAAATATCAGCAATGCATTCCTTTAGAATAGTATTGTTTAAAATTTGTTAGCACGCTATCGGGCAAAACATTTTTAGTCTCCAGCATGGTTTGACCAGGTACCAAGTTGGTGCCTTCCATGTAGGGGCCAACAAGGTGCCTTGCTTTGTTTATGTCACTTGAGAAGCCATTGTTTGAGAGATCAAAGGTTGCGATGGGAAAGCATGATTTCTACCCAAAAGAATTACAAAATACTGCATCGGCACAGATCAGATCTGATTGGCCGATCAGATTGGATGTCAGAGGTCCAATCCAATCCTGATCCACCGGTCCCCAATCCTAACAGGGATCAGGCCGAATTGCCCCAGATCAACCATTAGGCCCCTAGATCAGCTGATCCGAATCTAGCTGTTGGTCTCCAATGGCTAGTTTCCTCTTTTCCTGAACAAGGGTGGATTGGGCAGAGCATAACAGATCAGCCAAACCGATTAGCCAGGCCTGGACTGATCCACACCTGATCCTGCAAAGTGCCCACCTTGGTTTATTCTCAGGGTTGGAAAATTAGAGGGAAAATCCTCTGAAATTTTTCAACATCTGGAGGTAAGACCTTTTTTAGGAAAAAAATAACAACTTAGAGAAAATCACGCATGACTGATGACTCTTTGCAACAAGTCCTGCATCTCCCTAGTTTGGGACCATGCCTTGGCAAGACATCTAGAGGGGTGGCTAGTGTGGTGGAGATGGTTCAAGATGCTCCGGGGCCTTTGGTTCTGCCAGTTCCCCCAAGATCTCTCCCCCACCCCCCACCCCCCATGGTCGTTTTCTTTTTATTGTTACTACTGCATAAAGAATATGCCACAAATATTGTTTGTTAATGGCTGACACTTATGTTCCGGGTTTAGGAGTTCCAACTTTCAGAGGTAACAGGTAATTTTCTTAAAGATGAGTGTACAGAGGTTATTTACAGAAGTTCTAGCGGTATAAAAGTAAACTTTCCAAAAAGAAGATCTTAGGAAAATTTGAACTTTAAAAGGAAAGCAAACTCCAAAGAAAACATCCTGTATCAAAGATAGCCAAACCCCTAACCACCAGGATGGTGGAAATACACTTATCCCTTTAAATCTCCAGCGAAATCAGAAGATCCATAAACCCTGGAAAGCAACTGCCTATGGTTTCCTACCGAACAGATTACAGCCTTGTTTAGATGCAAGCCACAAGTGCACTTATGTTTATGATAAATGCATTTTCCACCGTAACCTTAGTTTGGATAGTGAAAAAAAACAGGTTCCCCATAAACTCAAAACAGCCCCACACGTGTTTTCCGTAAACCTATTCGAAGCTGGTTTACGCTGGACTTTACCATAGACTCACTTAAGTTTATGAAAACATGAGCTTATAAAAAATGCATTTACTCTTGGCCCCAAACGTTGTTTTCTCTCAGGTTGTCCCTCCCATTATCCGTTCGTTCATCCGCCTTGGAGGAAGCGAGCGTGGGAGAGCCAGAAGGGCCAAGAAAGGCATATACGAAATCTATCCCCCGAAGTTTCCCAAAGCCCTAGACTTTAACCACCCACGCGATCTATCCTTGTACTACTTATAAGATTGTGAAACAAACGGGTAAATTCTGAACAGGTAGAAGCAACACCAGCAGCTAATACAACTTCGACAAAACCCGAACAAGCAACCCCTTCGATTATCACAAAGCAAAAGCACAAACCCTAGACACGATCCAAACCAAGCAAGCGAAAGAAAGATGAAGAAACAAAAAGAGAGCGGCGTACCCCAGAATGCGTCGTTCTCCTGCGACCCGAGCCCTCCCTCCTCACCCGTCCCCAACCAAAGCGCGACCGCCAGCAGCCGGCGCCCAAGCGAGAGATCTAAGCGACCCCCAATTGATTTCTGCCGGACTTCGCCACCTCTAGAGGGGGCTCCGGCAGTTCCCTGCTCAACACTTGTGTCAGAAGGCTCCGGAGAGAGGTGGAGAGAGGAGGAGCAGAGGAGGAGATAGATGAGGAAGAGAACCCGGAAGGAAGGGAAGGATGGGACTGCAGAAGAAACCCTATGACGCCCCCCCGCAGAAGCTGCTGCAACAACAGGGCTCCGTGGAGAGGAAGAGGGAAGGGAGGAGATGGGGAGCGTCCCAGCGCCGGGGTATTGTCCACGGAAGTAGCGGATGACGCCAAATCGAATCCGCCGAAACCAATTTATTAGAGCCGTTTGATGTGCCGTAAAACACTGTAAAATAACGTAAAATAAAGCAAAACAACGTTTTTCTTCTATCTTTACTGTTCAGCAAGTTGTAAATTTATTTTCTGATTTTTTCTTACGTTAAGTTATTAAATTATAGAATTGATATTTTAAAATAGAGATAATTTCAGATTAATCATTCTTATATGTTACGTTTCGAAAATGGCATGCCTACCTGCCTACTATCTTACATACCTTTACAAAATAGGATTTTTCGATTTTCGGTCATTCTAATTTGTTTAGTATTTTTCGGATTAATCATTCTTATATGTTAAATTTTGAAGGTGTCATGCCTACTCGGTTTCTGGTCATTCTAATTTGCTTAATTTAATCTCTATACATTTAATAAAAACCTTCTGCAATCTCACTTTTATATGCAAAGTAATTAAGAATATTATATATATATATATATATCCAATATGTCATTGTCATGATAATTTTGAGACATTATACATACTAAGAAAGTATATAGGATAATATATAAGCATGGCATCTTTGAAATTTAACATACATGAGTGAGAAAAAGGCAAGAATTCTCTTTTTTTTTGCTACAAGCATTTCCTAGAAAGAATGTTGATGGTATATAGGCTGTCATTCGTAGTGTTCAAGGAGCTGCTAGACTTTCGTTTAGATGCAAAATGATGTTAATAAATTGATGACTCAAGAAACCAATTAAATCCGATCCATTCGTGTTCAGGTTTCCATAATTTTTATTGACCACCTTATATTGGATTTCAACGAGCATGGATTCAAGTTGTACACATACTATAAAATGTCAAAAACTCAAAAGTGTTTTTTATAACCTTATTTGCCAAAAAAAGATTGAATTTGGACAAAGATGTATTCAAGTTATAAATGATTAAATCAACAGAATAATAACTAGGTGTGTTTAGTTTCTCTTAGTTGTCACTGGGCATCTTATTCTGATGTTTTGCGGATTACTGGTAACTCGTAAACCACAACTTTACCTTTTGATTACAGGTCAACACGAAAAAGAACATAGAAAATCGAAGCCTCATGTGACGAGAATTTTGGTTAAAATATCACTGGCCTCTGTTTGAAAAAAAAAAAAGGTTTCTATATTTTATTTGCATAGACAATAGTTGTTACATACAGATGAAATTAATGGATATGTTTCTCGATGTATGGCCCTAGTTAGTTGAAGACAGAGTTCTTCTCTTCAACCAAGCTTTCCTCTTACCAATTCCTTGCTTCATTTGCTCGGTAACAGCTTCCTCCTCCCAATGCAGGCCGCTCCTGCTTGTCCCACCAGCAAGGTTTGCAAACAATGGACTTGCAAGTACACTGAATCCAAACTCAGGTACCTCAGGGTTCATTCTGTCCTCCCAATGCTCTTCTTGACACTTCCTAGAACTTGAAGGTCCATCTTCTAAAGGTGCCTTACCTTTAACAATTGACTCCCTATCACCACAGCTATACCAATGCTCCTTTCTGCTGCTACTTGTTCCATTACTGCTGCTGAAATCCCCGTCGCTTTCACTGATACCACCATCACTTCTTCCAGTGGAAGTAGACGTGTCGCTCAGTGTGTTAAAAATGGTCACACTTTCTTTCTTTCCACTGTGAAAAGAATAGCTCTTCGTCTTCTCACCATATAATGGCAAGAGTGAATTCCTCTGTAAGCCGATTCCATCCCTGCCTAAGCTATAAGTTGTGGATAGTTTCTTCTCTATTCCTTCTTTTGCCTTGACTATATCTTCCAGTTGGTCCAACACTTCATTGGCTATGGATTCCTCTGTCACCTTTTCTTCAAGCTCTGAGATCATCCACTTGAATTCTTTCTTCCTCAAGTGAAGCGAATGCTGGAATTGTGTAAAAAAAAAGGTTCAATAACATTGGAAAAGAAAAAGAAAGAAAGGGTCATCTATTACTTAGAACTCATTCTCAAATATCTGCCTCACAACTCACCCTTTTCTCAAGGAATTTTCCAAGGTCTTTTTTCCTCAATTTCTTTTTTCTCCAGAATACCCAGCAAAATCGAACAGATCCAGCAAGGAGCACTATGATGACAGACTGGAATAAAAGGAATAGCAGAATTGCTTTTTCATTGGCTGAGAAAGGAAATGGTGTGGGTTAATAATACACAAGGAAATGGTGTGGGTTAATAATAGGCATACAATGCATATGATTTTGTCCCGGTGATATGTCTGAGATGGATTACCTGTGTAGATACTGACATACTTGGGATTTGCTTGTGAGCAAGTCCAACTGAGCTTCTGGCCTGGTAGAGCAAAGAGTGAGCACTAGAGTGGGAAAAGGAGGAAAATGATGATGCTGAAAATGTTTACAGCAACATGGATGGTGCCTTACGTGCAGTGTAGCATGGCCATGTGATGTTCAACCCTGCATCAGAATTATCATCATATTTGGAAGAATGCTTGCTGAAAGATGCTTTAAACCATAAAAATCGAATGAGCTAAATATCTTGAGGATTTTTTTTTATCCAACATTAATCAAAACATGGAATGGTGTTGATTCAACTCTTCCTATGTTTAAAACACTCCGAACATTCAACATCTAACCACTTGGGAAAATTTTCATATATGGTTTCATGCACGTTAAACTTAGCAGCCCATTCATAGTAGCATTCATATGCAACTTGCATCACGACATCATTATATTAGTTTATCACCTAATATGTCAGTGCCCTTGTCAAAACAAAGAGAAGGGTCTCACTTTCTGAAGCTAGAAGTGCAAGAAGAATCCTCTCTTCAGGTCGAAAGTAGCTCAAATCACTGTTGGACAACAGATCACCTGATCCAATCTTTCATGTAAGAAAAATATGCATATGCTAATATGATGCCAAATCAAGTACATAGAGAAAGTTTTACTTCTCTCACTTGAGCTTTATTAAGTTTTAAGCTGCCATTTGACTCACCTGGAAATGCTCCTGCCCAGTAGATTGCTCCAGTTGCAGGAGACAGTAGAACATTTACAACCTTTGTTGGCTTCATTGCAGATACATAGGTATAATCACCAATAACGTGACTTGTTTTTGCCTCCATTATTGTCTGAGTAACATAAATTGCAAAACCAGAACAATCAAGGATTGGGGTAACTTGAATTGCCGAATCAAGTGCAGAGGCTTTCAGGAATTTCTTGAGATCTCCAGTTGGTGATATTGAATATAGAAACCCATCGAGTGATCCAATAGATACCCATCCTTATAAATCATATCAAACAAGAGTAAATTAGGAAAGTTTTTTGATCCTGGAGTCACTGTCTCACTCATCCAAGGGGGCATAAGATTTATGAAGTTGGAACCCGAAAAATTTGCTGTTCAGCAAAGTAAGAATGAATGGACTGGAAATTGCAGACTAATAGGCAACAAAACGGTACTCAGGTGAGGACATTTATGTTGCACAGACGAGAAGGGTGATTTTTTTTTTTTTTTTTTTTTTTTGGGGGGGGGGGGGTGGTTCATTCATACCATTTGTAAAAGATGAAAATGAGGCTGTATCAATTAGATCATTGAGGAGTCCACTATAGTACAGGTGCTAAATACTCAAGTGAGCAATCATGTCCACAGATGCATTATTTTCAGGTTGTCACTGTTACACATTAAACTGTGCATTTGCTGCTGCGAGAAATATAACTGCATGCATACCCTTATTGCATGGCAATGTGGAAATGCATCTCTACCATCACCTCACATTACTCAACTCCAGACACACCTTAACCCTTAGCGTAGATTATCTCTTTATGCAGCAAGACGTAGACAGAGAAGGAAGTTTGGGGCTCAATCTTTTTTCCAAGATGATTGTCATTTTAGTCAATAACAAAATTTCCTTCTGATAAAAAGGAATACTTTGTGTATATTCGAACGGCAACCTGTGGCACTTAACTTGAGTGGCAGGCTTGCACATAATAACCTGCAAGAATGGTCTTTGTGCAAATGCATTTCTTACAATGGCAAATGTGGAATTTGCTGTACAAAGATCATATCTTTGCAAGAAACCCATTATTTTTTTACTAAGATATACACAATGAATTTTGCCATATTTATCTATGTTGCACTTCTAAGGCACATGACTAGGAAGGATTCAGTAATGTCCGATGCAAGATGCATGGGCACTTTCAAGCAAATGGAGGTCTTTTTCTCCAAGTGGTTTGCTAGTATTCACGAATCTGGATGATCTCTCGAGAAGTATATTAGACAACAGATTTCTTTCAGAAAGAGAACAGATGTGCATGCACTATTATTACCATTAGAGTCAACGACAGGTGAACAATCCACTCTGCTCAATGGACCAACACTATGCTTCCACAAGATATTTCCGGTGGAAACATCCAATGCCATCAGAAGAGAACTTCTCGGAAAAGTAGCATACACATGGCCATTGTTTCCTGGTGTGATCACGAATATTTTGTCTGCTGTACTAAAATCTTGGATCCATCTGAAGTGTGGACTACGTGTATACAGTGCATATAGCTGCCCCTCAGTATTTGAAACCTGCAGGGTCAAACGGTACAAATAATCTTTGATCATGTTGTAAAGAGCTAGCCATATATACTGTAGTAGTGCTTGAGCTCTTTTTTAAAGCCTTTGCATATGTCTACAAGAATCTGTCTTGCATGCAGAGAAATAGAGTTCTTGGGGGAGAGGGGGGGGGGGGGAGTAACAAGGAGATATTGGAAATAAAGCAAATTATGTATGGCTATCCTAAAAGTTATGTTTCATGAGGGTATGCCTTTCTAGAACAGCTTTTCTTTTGGAAGCCTAAAATGCTTTAGTCTTTGCTTCTGAAAAACATATACATGACCCCAAAGCTTCATGGAGGTTATTCAATTGTATGTGAGCCTTAGAACGTTGAGAGGATCTACAATGGTATGGAGGCAAGTAAAAAGAGACACAAGATATGATATTGTGCTGAATATGCACTTTTGTTTGCCTAATTTTCTTTCAATGTCTGTTTCGATGATTTTTGCCTCTTCACTCCTCACTCTCAATTTATTTTCAACAATGAGTGCTTGGATCAAAAGAGTAGATGGACTACTAAAATATTAATCATGTTTTCTTTCATTTCGTATGTCAGTGTCTTCTTTGGTTGCTTAACCATGGGCAACCCATATTTCTGATATTGTCACATTGGGGCAACCCAACTTTCATTAATCCTTTAAAACTATATGAATTAGAGAAAATCTTGATTAGCATTTTGTGGTCAAAAATAAAATAGAGTAACGATGGAAGTGGGTGTGTCCAGAATGCTTCTTGAAATTTTGAGATCTATAGCTTCTTCCAATGTCTTAAAAATGCCTACTGGCGGTGTAGGCCAAGGCAGTAGAACCCCCCCACAGCATAGGTGCGTTGCCTAATTGGCAAGGTGGGCACCAGACTAATGAGGTGGCTATTTTCTTCACCATTTAACATTTTATATAATATCCATGTGTTGTTTGTTCTGACTAAATGTTTTTTTATCACTATCCATTAATCATAAAAATACGATCATGATCTATTCACTTTACAAATAAAGTATAAAAGAATATAAGATAACACCAACCACATAGGAAGATCAAGAATCATATTAGTTCGGGTATTGGGCTCTTAGCAAATATCGTTGCATCTCAGCAGTTTATGCATATAATGCAAGTTAAGAAATTTTACAACCATGTGCCAATATTAAAAAGTGTAGTTATTGGATGATATATTTGGATAGATTGGGCCTGTACATGAAAATAAGAGAATATATGCTTTTAAAGTAAAAAAACAGCACTATCATGAAGCTTGTAATGGACAGGCGTCCAACTGGAGAACACAATGCTAGAAAGAGGGATGATTATCCCATGCAATTTGATGCTTTTCTCTACTTATTGATGTAAAGCTAATGTGACTTATTTTCTTTTATCCAAGTCTACACAGTAATAAACATAGAACAACGAAGTAAATTTGATTTCCATGGAAGGATCTAAATATTGCTGCTAGGTTGCTAATCACACCCATCATCTAGAGATAGAGTAACGTGTCATTATGTATTTATAAATGTGTCCAGGTAATTTTATATTTAAATAAATGGAAAAAGCAAATTTGATACCATCAAGAAAAGACGGGGCACCCAACCCATCCAAGGTACTAGGTGGGCAGCTTTAGTGTCCAGAAGGCCACTTTCTAAAACAGCTGTCACTTTAAAGTGTAAAATATGTGCAGTTGCCACTGATCAGAGGGCGGTGAAACTAGCAGTAAGGATGCTAGGAAAATAAACATCAATTTTTTTTACAGATATAATCAAGAAGAGTCATTGGTTCATTACCCGGGAACAACAAAGCTTATTGTCTATTAAAAATATGGGAGAAGAATGGGCAGATCACTGCCAGGCTCACAAACGTAAAATGCACTAGGAAGGTAGGTCATGAAGTAGAAAAACCAAAGATATCTACACATGTCTGCAAAGTATACAAAAATTTCATCCATAAATAAATAAATAAATAAGCTACTGCTTGCTTAAAGATGCAGGAGGTTCAATCCCATTAACATAATGATGACCAGCTTTCCTTGATATTGATTATGTCCTCATTTTCACAAGTTTTCTATATGATATCAATGTTTTTAAGGACATGCCTTGTCAGAGACCATCCGATGGTGACAATTTCGAGAAGGGAATTCAAATTGTTCAAGAAGATTTAGGGTTTACGAAGACCTTACATAAAGACTTCCCTCACACTGGTCCACAACAGGAGCTGAGTTAAAGTAACAATTTGTCATGTTATTCTTGCAGCCTTGAGGATAACCAGACCGATCAAGCACAGGCCCAGCACTCCATAGTAGGGTACCACGTAGCATGAATGCAAAAACTCCACGATCTTTTACAGTGATGAAGAGAGCTGAACTTGAAAGGTTAATGGAGAGCCCAATAATTTCACCAGATCCTCCAAAAGTTGAGTTTGGACCATAGAAAATCTCAACCACGGGTTCTGAAGTCCCAATATTTGAAGGCTTGATTTTCAGAACTCTGTCCTCTGCTATCAAGAATATCTGTCAAGAGCTGGCTACTGATGAGTCCATTACCTACAGAGTGCTATCTGATAGTGCCTTTATTCTCAGTACCTTAAGTAGAATCTATTCAGGTGCTAATCATGACGAAGCAATTTTGAGGGATGTTTGCCATTAAATAACATGAGAAGAAATGCTCTTAGCATTAGAAATCCTTGAGAAAAGTGGATAAGTATATAGATCTGCAAAAGATAGCTCCAAGAAGTCTGTGATAATAAATGTGATGTTTGTTCGTAGCATGTAAATAACAGGAGATGCCATCAGACAGGTAACAACATGATGAGGGGGCGAAGGTTCAGAAGAAACCAAACATGAGGTGTATATCCAGATTTTGAGATGTTTTATAGAAAAACATTGCAATAGACTTATGTACTCTAATGTCTAATTTATGCATGTGAAGATAGTTATGATCACCATTAATTGCATACCAGTCTCTTGAAATTTGTTGTGTGTGAGATAATTTTATGTGTTAGCCATATCATAGAAGACCAAATTCTTGTGTTCAACTTCCCATACAACACCTCTCTGCTACTAATGGACCTTCCCAAAAATACCCACATTGAGTTAAAAAATGTAGTATATCAAAAGATTGTCCTGATATATCAGGACATATGAACTGTTTAATAAGGACATGGTCTTGGAAACAGACTTTCTCCTACTAAAATTATTGCGAAGTGGACCACCTCTTCCATGCCAAAAAGAGGAGGAAAATGGAAAAGCATCATGTATATGGTCTTTAAAAAGATATCTAGGTTCACCACTGCTTGAAAAATTGTTGTCAAGTAGACTGCACGTCTCCCCTGCCAAAAGATACCTTTTGCTAGCAGGGGAGAAGCCTCTCCTCTTTTCATTGCTGTCTAAGGTTCCGCTTGCTTTTTTAAACTGAGTTATCACACATAACAGGTGAACACTTTGTTTTACATTTTAGTGGAAAGCTACTTTTGATGTTTGATTGCGGTTCCTCTGCAATTCCATTCTATTTGTGCACATTCTCTCTGCCAAACAGGACAATATCTTTTCCCCCCTCTTTTTTCATAGGGGGAACCTTAGATAGGAATGAAAAGAGGAGAAGCTTATAGTAGGCTCACATTTACAAGGCATTGTAATTTTTCTCATAGTTATGCTAGCAAAAGGAGAAAAATACGCTAGTGCGCTTATGAAATGACAAGACTCAACTCTAATGGAACTATTCGGAAGTTATAGTTCTGACATTGGTACTCTACAATCCCCTAACTTCCTGTTGCACATGGCAGGAATGACTCCAATTAAAGAACATACTTATCGTTGGAAGAGATAGAACCCAAGTTACCCAATGAAACCAAGCCTGATCCGACTTTAAAATGAAAGATGCATCGACATTGGACTACAGGTTACCTTTCCTCTTTCATCACCAACTGGCGCTATGTCCATGCGGCATGAGTAATTAAGAGGAATGATCCATGCAACAGCGCCATTGCTTTCAAATGCAAACAGGTTCTTCCTGCAGCAAGCATATATTTTTCCATCATATCCAACAAGCGGACTTAAAAGCCCAAATCCTGATGGGTCTTGACCTGAAATGGGGAAAACAGGAGTAGAGAAAAAAATTACAGGTCTTGAGTGTTTCCAATTTCATGCACAGCAAGGGTAACAAAAGAAATACAATTAGGAAAAAGAAATGAAATAAGAATGAAAGCATTTTCCCATGCTAAAGATCCTAAATTGAATGGTTGTTTTAACAGTAACACAAGAATTCACAAATAACCATACCAGAGAGAAAGAATTCATCAGTGCGTCCTTGAGGACATAGGAGGAAACAAAGAAACCCTAGAACCCCACTTTTTCACCAGAGCCAATGGGTTGCTATGCCAAGATCAATCCCCATCCCATGAAAGAAACACACCACAAGCATCCCAAACTAGAAGAACTAGAAACTTGTTCGAACCGAACGTAGCGAGATGCATACAGCAAGCAAAGAAGGAACCGGGAACAAGAGACGCCGAAAGAACCGATCGAGAAATGCCAAGGAGAGAAATTGCTCGCACCATCAGCAGAGTCCAGGAACTTCCTGAACACCGGCGACTGAGCCATCGCCGCCGTCATCACAGCAGCGATTGATGCCAAGATCCATGGGAGGATGTAGAGGAGGCGGCCAGGGATCTCCATTTGAGGGCTCTGCGGCTTCTTCTGCGCTTTTATTAGGGTTTTGGTTGGGGGAAGCGGTGAAGGGAACGGTTTCCTCCAGGGAGCGCGTCCGGTTGCGTTGGAGGGAGGGCTGCTATTTGAATCGGCGCGGGAAAAAGGTGCAACGGCAAGACGTCGTTGGCCACTGAGGATCTACACGATCAGATAAATCTGAGCCGTCCACTGTAGGGACCTACACAGTTGATCTTTTACCACCAGCCGCCCAATCCAGCTGATCTTTTGGTTTTTGGTTCCATTTTCTTAGATCGCAACAAGGAGGAAAGAGATAGAGGACAGCACCTTCACACAAGCAGCTGGGAGAAGGATTTAGGTAGAGGTGGCGCGATTTTCATGGGAGTTCTCTTGTTTACTCTTCCGCATAATGTGGCACCTGGGAGAGTAAAAGGTGAGCTTATTTATGTAAAAGAAAAAGAAATTAGATCCACCATGCAACAAGTCAAAGTCATTTTAAAAAATCCATATTTATCATCATTAGAATCTGTACGAAAATGTTAGAAAATTCATTTCTTGAAATAATTATCCAGCCAATCCCAAATATGTCCTCAGATGGGATTGAATGTGTGGAACATCTGAGTAAGACGTAGACTTTGAGCAGGTTAATCTCGAGACCAGATTCTCTATAGATCAATAAATCCACCAGTATCTACACCCAAAACCGGTTGGTCCACGTAAAAGGGTAGTTTGAAGGAAAAAATCAAAGGGGCATATTCCATGCATGGAAGGAGAGAGAAATCCCTATTTATCCATCCATTTCTCTCACAGGGGAGAGAGAGAGAGAGAGAGAGAGAGAGAGTGCAACTGGTGGGGATAGGGTTGCGAAGGCTCGGCGACATGTTGGAGAAACTACAGCAAGAAACAACAACTGGGGAGGGGAGGGTAGTGACAAGCGATCAGGAGGGAAAGGGTTTCATTCATTCATTCATTTTCTCTCTCTCTCTCTCTCTCTCTCTCTCTCTCTCTCTCTCTCTCTCTCTCTCTCTCTCTCTCTCTCTCTCTCTCTCTCTCTCTCTCTCTCTCTCTCCTCTCTCTCTCTCTCTCTCTCTGGCGGGGGAGGGTTGCGGAGGTCCAATGGTAGGTTGGAGAAACTACAATGGGAAAGGGAGGGCTGTAGCAGTTGGGGAGTGAGGAGGGTAAGGTAGCAAACGGGTGGCTAGAAAGGGGAGCGATGCATTCTCTCTCTCTCTCTCTTTGGCGAGGGAGGGTTGCGGAGGCCCAATCGCAGGTTGAAGAAACTACAATGGGAAAGGGAGGGTTGTAGCAGTTGGGGAGTGAGGAGGGTAAGGTAGCAGACGGGTAGCCAAAAAGGAGAGCGAAGTGTTCTCTTTCTCTCTCATGGATGTGGGTTCTCTTTCCTTCTCTCTCACGGAAGGTTTTTCTCTAAGTTTTTGCCCCCAACCTATCCCTTTCCTATTGGACGAGAGGTATTTAGGTGGACCAATTGGTTTTGAGTGTAGATAGTGGTGGATACATTGATCTATAGAGGATCTAGTCCCGTTAATCTATGTCACGTCGGTCAAACCAATTCATCGACCTTAGTGAGTGAGTTATTGTTCCATTTTTTTGAACAATCTATGCATGAAACAACTGTTTTACGTTGTACCAAATAGACCCCTCTATCTTCTCTTTCGAGAAAAAAAGACTTATAACATGAACCTTCATGACAATCAACTTCCTTAGATGAGTATTTAATAAGAAACAATGGATTGTATTTTTTTTGCTATACCAAGACATACTAGCCTTTTTGCCCTCTTTTACACATCAATCCTGGACTAATGACCAAGTTACTTAACTCTCTTTTATTTTCATATGATTAACAAGGTTATTATATGTCTGAACATCAAGAGAATGATGGTTTTGTCTTTTTCACTTTCCTTTAGCTAAATAAAGTTGCTACTCTTTTAATAAATGAGCACCAATATAGTACATATTGAAGTACCTCATAATGCACTTTGTACTCTATATTCCAATTGCCTTTGAACCCGTTCTCTTTTCCTTCTTTATGTTTCTTTTAGCTATTGTGTGAAGCTTATCTTGCAGAGAGTTTTTATTCACTTGTTTTGCTTCACTCAATCAACATCTCCTT
Source organism: Zantedeschia hybrid cultivar (assembly GCA_030544215.1). NCBI lineage: Eukaryota > Viridiplantae > Streptophyta > Magnoliopsida > Alismatales > Araceae > Zantedeschia > Zantedeschia hybrid cultivar. The sequence goes on from JARZZO010000004.1 coordinate 59,491,244, forward strand.
GGATGTGGGCCTTACCTATTAAGATTTTGGTCATTTAAATGTAGTTGCAGCGCAAGGACTTTATTTTTTATCTCCATCACAACACAACCTTTATTTGATTCAGTGTTCATCGCCCAGTTCATAAGTTGGTTATAGGACTGTAAGTAAACAGCCTAGAGGTCTTTTATAAATTAGATGTAATGAATGATGGACTTTATCATTCTCATCCTTAGCAAAAATTTCATAACGCCCATACCTGTTTATAACATAACCAAAGTGATGATAAAAAATATAGTATGAATAAAATATGGTGTTTTTTCACTCTAGGATATTGAGTTAGAAGACACAATAACTTTAATATAGGATCAAATCTAGCTCATTCTCCATATGATGTTATTATTCTTTACTGTTGCTCTATCCCATCCTTCATATCTCCTACATGATCAGTTCTTTTGTGATTTTCGTTTAAATGTGATATTTGAAAGCTTAAGTTTCACATCAGTTGTCTACGAGTAAACTGTGGGATTGATAAGAAAATGGGACTCTCCACTATTATTAATTGGTTTTAACCTTGATTCTCTGACGTCTTGTGGCTTAGAGAACATTTTGTTCTTGCCTTAGTTTCGTTTTATGTTTTTTTACTACCATAAAAATGTAATAAGCTATGCTGTTGTTACAGTTCATGCTACAAAAATCATTCGACACCCTCTCCCCTCCCTCACCCCTAGCTCTGTCCTTCTCCTTTGGCTATCCTCCATGCTCCTTCTATGTCAATTATTTTAAAAGATGTTATCATGTTAATATGAAAAGTACTCATAGTAAAAACCATTACTCCAAAAAAGTAGGCCAGTATATGAGCTCAGACACCTGATACTACACAAAGATTGGTCCATATGGCATCGATAACAAAGGCTTCTATTTGCTAGAAAACCCCTCGAAAGTTTGATACTTAAACATATGGGTCTAGAGACTATTTTTTTTTTTTCAATCCACACTCAAAAGTCCCAATACTGTCCTCGTTTCTTTGGAAAAAAGAGGGATCCTGCTTCAGTTGCCAACGTTAAAAGGATTCTTATGGGATCAATACTCTGCGTGAAAGAATGAAAAGAAGAGATGCCCTAATGAAAGTGAAAGAAATTGGATAAGCGTGCCTGCTAATAATTTCATGCCACTCAACATATATATTCTCATCTGCCAGTAAATCTTGCATCCAATTCCACCAGCAACATTCTCCATCATCTATGCCAATCTTATTCCAACTCTACACATCCTCTTCTCATGGTGGCCCTTTGGTTTGTTCTGATTCCTTAGAAAAATGCATATAAATAGCAGGCCCATGACCACCAGAGCCAGTGAGCCCAGCAGCATTCCTCAACCTTCTCACATCCTGCGAGGTAAGTGACGAGAAGAGAGAGAGCTTCTCAGCTTGAAGAGAATGGCATCCTTGAAGGCTGAGAGGCCTGCTGGCTCCCAGACCCTCTTCGGCCAGTCGAAGAAGGAAACCGGCAAGGCCGGCGACGGCTCTACTAGGGCTCAGGCCTCCAAGCCAGCCGCGAAGAAGGCTGAGCAGAAACCCCGTGAACCAAAGAAGAAGGTATGATGTTGGGAGTGTTAAGCAAGTTTTGCTGGCTCAAAGTGGTTCATGTCATATCGATCGTCGCAATTTTCATGCTTGGTTAATATTATGATGATTGGTGTGAGTCAGTATATAGAAGTAGAATCAAAACATCATCGTATTTTAATTAGAATCAAGATACTATTAACATAATAATAGTATAACATGGGAAGAAAAGTTAGCTAGCTAGCTAACTTAATTCAACTAGTGCGAGTCAGCATGATATATCAAGTGGGTATAAGATGACTCAATCTTTCGAACTTATTAGCTGCTGTTTAATATTGAGTTGGCTAACCTTAGTTTTGAGCAACTGCATCTTTTAATTAGTTGAGTAATTAGTCACAAGCATCCTACTCTGATTACACTCCTGGCCAAGAGGTATATATATAGGATGCTCATGCATGGTGTTTTTCTGGTGATCATGTGCAGGCAAAGGCTGGGAAGACGGCTGCAAAGAACTAACAGGACAGCAGGAAGGAGTAGTATCCCATAGTGATTCTCACAGGGCTTTACCACCTTATCCCTCCCCCCCACCCCCTCGCCCATTCCATTCCCTCTTTTACTTTGATGTTGGTGTGATGTACCACTTTGGCCTGGCCTGGTGAATGCATGGAATAATACAGATCACTTATCAGTAACCTGGTGCAACAAAAATGCTAGTATTGTATGTATGTGCAGTGACTTTGAGAACTGATAGTTTTGCATGGTGCTCAAATGGGAAACCAGTTTGGATATGTTTTTCTCTGGGACTGCAATTTTCTAGTTGTCCCTCGGAATGTTTTCAAACACGTCGTCATTAAAGAGCCATGCTCGAATCGGGGACTCGTTGTACAGTAAGTATTACTCTAGTTTCACATAACATATCCAAAACCTAAACCACAAGCAAAAACACGAAACTCCGTGTCGCCGTTTGAATAGCATAAGAGGTCGCCAAGATTTTTCCGCAATGTCGGCGGCGGTGGTGCTTGGGGGTGTTGCAATGCTGACGTGTATTGCGTTTCCCATGCCATTTCTCATGTGGCAAAAAGCTTGTGGGCATCAGGTGAATGTGTTTCTCGATTGATGTATCGAAAACTTGGGGCTCAACGAGACAAACTTAGATGTAGTTTAAGGGAACATTTTGGTGAAGTTTTTAATAGATTACAGAAATTGCTTTTATGATTTTACAAGTTGTAATTTGAGGAAAAGATAATAAACTCTCAAGGCCAATATTATGCAACTTTTTGTTTTTCTAATGAAAAGTAGTAAATTAGAGTTTTTTTAGACATGTTTGACCAAACTTCTACTTAAAAGTCACTTTTGACTTTCACTTCTCACGTAAAATAAGTTGAGGGAGAGAAATTTAAAACTAATTTTGATTTATTATAAACATCAACTCTTTTATAACCACCTCACTTTTTCTCTAATCTTAGATAAGTCGATTTTGTAGTTTTTAGTTAGACGTCAAAACACAAGTAAAATATTACATAAAATGAGAGGAAAATGGATTTTAGCAAAGGGTTGATTAGGATAACTCTTTAAAATTATTTAATTCTATCCATATCCAATATTTTTCATGATGAAAGCAAACACTGAAAATGACTTCAAGTCTTCGACTAAAACTTTCACCAATTATGCCTTTGAAGAGCATCTAAACTCACCAACGAACCTAAGCATGAGCCAAATGGTACACAATAAATAAAGATGATGGTGTTATTTGAGTACGTCCTTCATGTTGGATTGAGATCTCTTCGACCCAAGTTCTCTGGACTTTAGATCTTTTAACATTAGTTGGCTAGTGATTAAATGGGCAGGCGGCGAGAGGAACAATTCAGATGAGAAAGTAAAGTTTTTCCTTAGCCTTTCACCAATAAATGTTAAAATTTCTGAAAAATCCAAAGAATTCAAGTCCAGGAGATCTCAATCCTTAAAGTTGGATTCTGTTTTTTTAGATAGAACGTAATGTCTTAGAATTTCAAGGAGTAAACAAAAGCTTCAAAGGTTTACAAAGTAAAATATTTTGTCAAATCTTAAATGTCCACACTAGTTTGAATGTAGCCCCATAAAATTCCTTGAATAATCCTGCGACAAAATGCAAATATAGATCCAATAATTAGGATATATACCAACTTTTGCACCTAAATGATACTCTAACTCTAGTTTCTGCAATTTCTAAATTTTTATAATCTTCGTGTAGTTGATGTGGCGCATGGAGATGTCCTCTCCGAATTCTATCGCAATCTAGATTTTTGGATGGTAAAGATTCACAGATGAATCCTAAGACAACTTTAAAATTTCCATAAATTTCTTTACCAAGTAGAATGTGTCTTCTTAGGATTTCAAGATCGATATAAAAAAAATTCAAAGAGTTAGTAATTAGACATGTTATTTATTATGTAAAAAGTGTAGTAAACGAGGGATTAAGAAATGAGAGAGCAGAAGGGCGACCTTAAGGCGGACAATGGGCTAACTGAGCTGATCAGAGTGGGAGTGGGAAAGTGACCAATATCGTTTATGTGAACATCATGACTTTATGAAAAATCAAAAAGCATAATAATTAGGATTAAAATTTTATTTGAGCACAAAAATACATAATTAGATTTTTGATATCGCTATTTTATTTTGAAATCATCTTGTAAACTTTCCTAGGTTGCTCTCCAATCCAAGCTTAGGATGACTTTAGCTGGTGGAGTGCAAATCACATATATGAGATCGTGGCCTTTCTGGGTACGTAGAGGATCATTAGCCTAATGTCAACCACAATTTCATAGGAACCTGATCTGTTTAACATAAATTAGAATAGCATTATTCTTCACGCATGTCTCCCCATAAGAGAGTTTGGATTGGAAGACAGAATCGGATCCCTGTCCTCGTAGATCCGTGGAACCGGATTCATGCTTGTCTTAAACCGCTAAGTGAACTTTAACATGCACCAATTTACTAGGTTTGGTTCAGATTAGGGGTGTCAATGTGGGTTTGATACGGGGCAAATAGTGAACTATCTGTTCCTGTATCCCTTAAGTTGACTATATTTCCGTTTATTGTTTGTTAACTATCGAAAAGTATTATATGTGCAAGCCATTTTATGACAGCCGTAAAGAAATAATTATAAGTTGGCTATCGGATAGTGAACAATCAAAGTGAGCTATTTTGTAACTTGACTTTGAAGTCCAAATTAACTTATAAATCCTACCTAAATTTAAAACTAACTAAAAAATAATTGTTCTGTAAGAGAGGCAAAACTACACTAATAATTTAGACTTATCCTACCATGTAAAAATCTAGGATTGATAGAAATAACATTTTATCTAAATCACACTTAAATAAATTCTATAATGCAACATGACGTTAGAACCCAAGTCGAGATTATGTTTATCAAAAATGTCACTATATCAGCCTTTGAATTTCAATCTTTGGGCTAATATTAATGATATCATTATTCTTAACGGTCACTATCAGATAGCGGGTTCGGATTAGGATTATCTATTTTTGTATATGTTTGAAAAAATGGGTTCATCCATACACGCATCTACAAATCTTTCTGCAGCAAAAATACTACCCTAAAACGATCCATTAAATTAACAACGGTCGAATAATCAGGTTATTGATTACCATTGGCTTCCCTAATCAAGATGATGGCAAGAAAAGACTGTTCATGATCCGCTTCGTGCTCTTGCTGTGCTTCTTTATGATGCAACAGGAAAGCAAAATGCATCATGGAAGATGGCTGCTCTAAGACCTTTCTCGTGAACATTTGATTATGATTTTTGACTTATTAGGCTACATGGTTGAACAAAGTTTATAGGGTGTTTGGTTGTAGTATAATATTTTATATAATTTTATTATAAAAATTATATTAAAATAAAAAGTACAATAATTTTTAAATTATAAAATACTTATAATTATTATGTTTGATAAGAGTATGACAATTTTTAAAAAAGATTAAGGGCAGATTCTTGGAGGCGGGGGGAATCGGAGGTGACGGAGTGGAACATGAAGGGGAGGAGCTCCGGCCAAGTGTTCTCTGGAAGAAGCATGGCGGCGAGCTCAGAGACGGCGTAGTAGAGCTTCTTGGCGATCGACTTGGCCTCCTCGCGCTGGACGCAGGTGAGGAGAAGGCACTTGAGATCAGACTGGGTGGTGAGGGAGAGGCAGGGCCAAAAGTTGCCGGGGGAGGTGAGTTGCTTGCGAAGGAGGACAGCGGACATAGCGCGGATCTCCAGGTGGGCGGAGGCGTGGAGGAGGTGGCCGAGGGGGAGGACGAAGACATCCGGTTGACGGTTGCGGCAGAGGTTGAAGAGCACCTCGGCCTGAGAGCGCTGGTCATTAGAAGAGGGGATGAGGTGGGAGACCAGCACCTCGAAGGGCGCCGGGTCCAGCCCCAAGATTAATGCCAGTTGCTCCTCCCCTTCATGTTCCAGTCCGTCACCTCCGATTCCCCCCGCCTAGCTGGAGCTTCTCCATTGGAAACTGTTTTGCCTCGCCGAGCTGACAACTCTGCCATCGTCCGCCGCCGCAGAGCACTAGCGGCCGCATGGAGGTTGTGGGCGCCTGCCTGGGGCGCTCGTCCACCCGCTACAGCTCCGCCACCATCTTCACCGGCCCCATCAAGAAGTGGAAGAAGTGCTGGATCCACGTGATAAGAAACAAAACAGGGTCCCTCCTCTTTTTAATTTTATCAAGTTTTGTAGTTAAAAATATTATTAAAATATATTTTGATAGTGTCATTAAACACCCTTTTTAATATATTTTTATTATAAATATATATATTTGCAAAAAAATGTTGTATTATAATGCAACCGAACGCCCTATTAATGGTTTTTCTTTTTCTCTCTTTACAATAGAAGGCCCACAGGCCACCATTTAACAGTGTCTTTCTGCATAATGCCAATCGTTTTCAAAGTTTCCAATCAAGCCACTCCTGTTAGTATTCCTGAGTGCAATGATCATTTAACGCAAAACGTTACCCTCATTGGAAGGTCGCGGGTCCTGTAGAATTATTTTTTCAATAATGATGGCATCAAGAAAAGATGATGGTGAGTCTCCTCCTCTTGTCTTGCATCTCTGACCTTTGCTGGGATAATCGGAATTATTTTATGAAGGTCCGCAGCCATTGGAAGTTCTTTAAAGAGTCTTCAGATGAGACATAATTATTAGAGTGCAGGGGAGCCTCCATAACAGCTTCCTTGTGGGATTTACATAATCCAGAGGAGTTGAATTGGTCTACTTAATTTAGACTTCTTGAGTTACCAGGTGTCAGATTTGGAAGGGACCATAAATGGGTCTGTCATTAACTTGAGAGGAAGGGTGAAGTCGCTAAAAGTTTTATTTTCCAGCACTTCACCATGTCCTCTTTCCAGTTTCCATACTGATCAGTGAGGTCTCTGACCTTGTTAAACTTATTAATATCTTCGGTCCAAAGCAGCCCAATAAAATCAAACAAATTTAAGGAGAAAAGAATTTAAGCATAAAGCATCATTACAAGGGTTTTTGTTGTTTCCATTTCCGAATGCCCATCTGAGATGGGTGAAGAGGCAAGGAGGAGCCTTTCCGACAAGAGGCATGCTTCTTGTTTCATCCAATTACTCTTGGGATTGTAACAATTGTGGGTGGGGTTGAGTCCTTCAAGAGCGAGCTAGGCCACATGTTAAAGGATCTTTGATAATTGATATCTTTTTTTTTTAAAACCAGTACAAAATATTTATAGGTGATCAGCGACAAAGCTTGAGAGATCTTTCAGAATTAGAGATAATTTTGAACTGATCGATAATTTTACCTAAATAGACGAGAAATTTAAGACCACCTGATCATTCAAGAAAGCAATTTTACGGACTAGAGATAAATATCCTCGAAATACTTTTAGGCTCCAACCAAAAATGAAATATGAGAGCTCACAATTGAGAGACAAAAGTTAAGCCAATTGCACTAGGCAGCTGGTTCCAATCATTTGATATCTACTTCATGTGGATGCATGCGATTCCATTAGATGGAGACTTAAGATCTGATGGGTCCACACTCTTGTAAAATCTCAGCTAGAATCAAAGAAAACCAGAAGCAGAAGACAGCCAGATTGAGAACTTGTCCCCACAACTTGATTTGGACGTCACGCTCTTCCAGTGGGCAATTCCGTGTGACGTCCACCACCCTGCAGGTCTGCTATCAGTTTCACAACGTAAACGTGTTAATTTGGACAACATGCTCTTCCAATGGGCAATTGTACGTGGATTGCAATGTCTAAGTCATTATAGTCCCATCTAGTCAGCTGGGCAGCAAACGTCTTAATTTTTTATTTTAATTTTTTTTTTAAAACGTTTGATTAAAAATTCGATAATATAGCCAACGAGTTTGAGTCGACTCCGAATTGATTATATATATATTTTTAAAAAATAATTTTTGGTGCACGCAAATCAAAACACATTTCAAAAGTTTTCTTTTTTAAAAAAATTATACAACAAATCTGAGACCGGTCCGAGCTCATTGGCTACATCATAAGATTTTTTATCGGATATTTTAAAAAAATTAAAAAAAATAAAAAAATCAACCCACAGCTGTCTGATCCACTAGATCTGACGACAATACTTGTTGATGGTGCAGCAACTATACAGTGTCCAAACTAGCAACCCGATCGATCAGTGGATCAGACGATGCCCAGATGCAAATATTTCTCTTAAACAAAATTATATGGCACCCGTGCCTCCAGCTTAACATCCGCTCACAGGACGCAGTGCTCACTAGATAGATTCATACGATGGAGCTCAAATTGTTCCATTGGATCCACACACGGTAATGTGGCTACTATTCTTGTATATCTTCTGTACCATCAGCTAATATGATGTTTGGTTGCATTATAATTGATGTAGACTGGATCTATCACGACCGGATCCCGCAAACGGGGATCCGAAACAAGGAGGATCCGGAGCCGGTCCGGATCGAGCGGTGACGAGGGGACCCGACGGGGATCCACAGCGGGGCGAAGCCGAGGCTCTTTCGGAGTGAAGAGGATCCGCCCGCGTGGGGCGCGATCTGCCGCCGGAGCTGCTCTTGGATAGTGAGCCGCTGCTCCTTCGGTCGGACGAAGGCGCGACGCGAGCGGGAGCTCCTGTCGGCGGAGCTGTAGACGGGCGTCGGAGCAGAAGCCGGAAAGTCCGAGATCGGACGGGGGGACGGCTCGCTCTCCGACGAGGGGGTCCGAAGGCGCCTTCAGCGCGAGGCCGAGTCTCCTGGCGCGGGGCGACCGACGGGATCGTCCTCGGACGGCGAGTCCGAAGGCTACTTCAGCGTGAGACCGAGTCTCCTGGCGCGGGGCAGCCGGCGTTCGGCGTCGAGACCGGGGAGAGGAGTCCGAGGTCGGCGGCCGAGACCGACTCGGGGAGGTCGGCGATGATTCGAACCGAGCCCCTGCAGGAGGGAAAGAAGAAGAAGAACCGGTCAGCAGGAGTCCCGGGCGTCAGCCCTGGGGAACCCCCTCCGACGGTCAAGTTAGCTTCTGAAGAAGATTCGATTCAGGAAGCAAGAGGAAACAGCTAGAACCCTATTCGGACAGTAGTCCTTTAAGGGGTTTCGGAAGCTTAGAGGGGCATCCGTTTTTCCCACCACCCCTTTGGCCATAAGTAGCAGGATACTTATAGCGGAGGGTAGCGGATGGTTAACGGTGGCAGCCGATATAGGACTAAAAGGAGGCTTACTGATAAACCGCCATAGCGTCTGATCCGCCACCGGAGTGGGCCGGATTCGGCTACCGGGCCGGAGGGGGTTGGGCCGCTGACGGGCCGAAGCCTGCTGGGCCCTGGGCCGCCGTGCTGTTCCCGGGCCGTAGGCTGATGGGCCGCTGACGGGCTGAAGCCTGTTGGGCCGGGAGCGACGGGGCCGCTTATGGGCCGAGGGCTGCTGGGCCGCTAGCGGGCCGAAGGCCGCCGGAGGGCCTAGCACTGCTGCTGTTGGGCTGAATGGGGTTTGGGCCTGCTGCAATGGGCCGAATCGGATTCTGCCGCATCACATAGCCCCCCACTCTTGTCTTCCTCAGTTCTGAGACGGCAAGAGTATAGCCTGAAACTGCCAGAAAAGAAAGAAAATCACAGCAGGCGTCTTCCTGGGAGTCGTATTCCCCCTTCTTCTGGAAGGGGAGGCCCTCGGTCGGCCGAGGGCCGTGCGGTCGCTTTGTCCTTGCTCAGAGGGTCGGCGAAGGCTGAGGGCTGAGAAGCCGAAGGGTCGGTACCTCTGACCCGCGTCAGGCTTCATTAAACGGACGGGACGGCGCGGCGCGAGCGGGAGCTCCTGTCGGCGGAGCTGTAGACGGGCGTCGGAGCAGAAGCCGGAAAGTCCGAGATCGGACGGGGGGACGGCTCGCTCTCCGACGAGGGGGTCCGAAGGCGCCTTCAGCGCGAGGCCGAGTCTCCTGGCGCGGGGCGACCGACGGGATCGCCCTCGGACGGCGAGTCCGAAGGCTACTTCAGCGTGAGACCGAGTCTCCTGGCGCGGGGCAGCCGGCGTTCGGCGTCGAGACCGGGGAGGGGAGTCCGAGGTCGGCGGCCGAGACCGACTCGGGGAGGTCGGCGATGATTCGAACCGAGCCCCTGCAGGAGGGAAAGAAGAAGAAGAACCGGTCAGCAGGAGTCCCGGGCGTCAGCCCTGGGGAACCCCCTCCGACGGTCAAGTTAGCTTCTGAAGAAGATTCGATTCAGGAAGCAAGAGGAAACAGCTAGAACCCTATTCGGACAGTAGTCCTTTAAGGGGTTTCGGAAGCTTAGAGGGGCATCCGTTTTTCCCACCACCCCTTTGGCCATAAGTAGCAGGATACTTATAGCGGAGGGTAGCGGATGGTTAACGGTGGCAGCCGATATAGGACTAAAAGGAGGCTTACTGATAAACCGCCATAGCGTCTGATCCGCCACCGGAGTGGGCCGGATTCGGCTACCGGGCCGGAGGGGGTTGGGCCGCTGACGGGCCGAAGCCTGCTGGGCCCTGGGCCGCCGTGCTGTTCCCGGACCGTAGGCTGATGGGCCGCTGACGGGCTGAAGCCTGTTGGGCCGGGAGCGACGGGGCCGCTTATGGGCCGAGGGCTGCTGGGCCGCTAGCGGGCCGAAGGCCGCCGGAGGGCCTAGCACTGCTGCTGTTGGGCTGAATGGGGTTTGGGCCTGCTGCAATGGGCCGAATCGGATTCTGCCGCATCAATAATGTAATTTTTTTACAAATATATATTTTTATACTTAAAATATATTAAAAAAAGTGTTTGGAGATACTATTAAAATATATTTTGATAAAGATTCTCACTTACAAAATAAGATAAAAATAGAAAAAAGATGGACCATGTTTTATTTTTTGTCGCCAACGCACGAAAGAAGGCAACCCCCTGCCCTCACCAACTCCCCTTATCCTTACCTCCTCAAATTATGTCCCTACCTCCTCAAACCAATGTACGAAAGATTATTATATTTATTTTATAATTTAAAGGGTGTTGTATTTTTTATTTTAATATATAATTTTTTATAATAAAATTATACAAAATATTATAGTAAACCAAACACCCCATAAACTTATTTCCATGGCTAGATAGTAGGGTTCATAGACAGATGCAAATCATTTGTAATTGTAGGTGGGTAGAACTCCATTGGTACCCTATCAGAATTTCATATGGAGAATTTTTGCAAAAGTATCCTTCCCGTGGAAGTCTATATGGAGGTCCGAGAGAACCCTTTTTCATTATAAAGTTGTTAACTTATTCTAAACTAAATAAGATAATAGTTGTGAGCTGTGATTTGACGTTGAATAGGTACCAACCGAATTTGATCCATCGAGAACTCCCTTTGATAATTGAACAAGCCTAGAATAGGATGGCATTGCTCAGGCTTATTCAGTTTGGTTGCTTGGATATGTTATTTGGGTGAGAAAGGCTTGTTCCAAAAGAAATAGAATAAGAATTTTGACTGAAAAGTCAATCAGCTATTCCAACTAGAATAAAAGTTACTCTTACTTATGTTTATTTTATTCTATACTTTTCATCTAATTTATTTTATTTACTTTTGTTCTTTAAATACTAACAAATTATCAAAACAAGAAATAAATAATCTTGTTATCAAAGAGGACAAAGAGATCTACAATTCTTTATATTATGCTATATATATTATATACATAATTAATGCTTGTCCACGCAAAAGAAGAAGAAAAATGTTTGGTGCATTGTCCCCTAAGTATTGGAACTACAACTGCAGTTTGATCAATAGATTAGATGGCATTATATATATATAAATTAATACTTGTCCATGCAAAAAAAGAAGAAAAATGCTTAGTGCATTGTCCCCTAAGTATTAGAACTACAAGTGCAGTTTGATCAATAGATTAGATGGCATGTGTCTCGCATAGAGCGGTGCAACGGTTGCATGCTTCAATTGATTGCAAGTGTAATATTCTAGAAGATTGCATATAAGTACTTCTCAAGAAACAACTAGTTGCGGCTGGCACATGCCTTCGAATTGGACCACACGCGCTCTTCTAAGATATGTTGCACCCTGCGGAGCGATATAAGTGACTATACAGTATTCAACTGATTGCAAATGTAATTTCTTAGCGCCACTTTATTTGCAGAATTAGAGAAGAATAACGTTTCTTATTTTTAAATTGTAACTAATTCTAATTTAATAGACGGAATTACTTATATCGCGTTATAATTATTTATTTATATATATTAGAATAAGGAGAATAAATAATTCGATCTTAGACCTGAGAATTGCTTACTCTTCCCATTCTGTCAGTGCATTCCACAAACTTATCAAAATTAAACGCTCCTTATTTTAGTATTCATTATGCCAGATAAGTAATTCAGATAACCTATTATTCAGATAAGTAAAAGGGGATCCTTAATCGTCGTCGTCATCATTATAACCTTATTCTACTGTGGGAGTGTGATTAAGTATCTCTTTTTCTGAACTTTTATAAGAAGATGGAATAGATTGTACTTTTATATCTTTTCATACTAAATGACATGTTTATCTTTTTTGTTGTTATGCGAGTGGAAACATATAAATAATAGAAAAAGATCCATAGAATTTCATCTCTATTTGAGTTGACTATATAAATTATGTCCTATCATTTGAGGTGATGAGATTAACAAGTAGTTTTTTTAGAAAGGAATAGTAAATAGTTAGGGGGAGAGAGGAGATCATATGAACCTTTTGATCTTTTGAATATCTCTCATATGCGTGGAAAGAGGTATACTGAGTGCTCTTTCATTTTTTCATGATAAATGACTTGATGACTTTTTTACAACATATGTATTAAGTCTAAGAAGAATAAGCCGAGAAGATCTCATCTCTTAGAAAGGGCATTTTACTTACATTCAGATCTGTTTTCGGGTGCTTTAGGTGGGCACGTTCAGTAACTCACAGTACATAAAAGCAATTGAGGTGACATCAATATGGCTAATGTCATTACTCCGCGTTTGAATCTCACCACTCACCACATGTATTGGAAAGTGGAGAAAAAGGAATTCTAGACTCTCCCAAGTTGGGAACCTGCAACTCTCCTGGCTGTTGAGAGTGGCACTGTAGCACCCTTCTAATATTCTCTCACACTTTCGACAGTCCAACTGATTGCCACCTAATTATGTCAAAAAAATGGTATTAGAAAATGATGTGATTTTACAGCTTTCCAATGGTAAATGCTATTTGTTCTATCTTATGTTACTCCTTAATTATCTCTCAACCACTCAGTAGATTTTTTATTATGAGGATTAAAGAATGTTATGTTGCGCAGAATCGATCTCACTCGCCTCACTAATCGATCAAACATATGCATCAAACAAGAACAAACAAATCACAGAGAGTGAGAGAGAGAGAATACAATGATTTACGTGATTTGACAAGATGCCTATATCTACAGACTCCGTCCCCTTCACCATCGCCGTGCCCTAATCGATGCTGCTAACGAAGATGTCCTCTGAATTTGAGTCACAACCGATAAGAAGCACATCAGAGGAGTATATTTTAATAGAGTAAGAATAACATCACTTTAATAAAATGGTGTAGGATCAAACAACTTCCCCACATTTTCTTTCAGAGGTAATTAAGTAGTGGTTGAGACAAATCACTGGGGAGAAGGTTTTTGATCGCTAACAAAAAGATTATCCGGAACAGATGAGCTGAGACCAGCTGGTTCAATATTGTAGCCGAGCTTTAGAGATCCAACTAGAAATCTCGTCATGTCGTTCCTATTATTTCCAAGTTTGGTCAGTGGTCACTAACGTTGCTCCCAACCATTTGTTTACTGCCACGTGCGAAACTAAATTAGGACAAAATCTAGACTCATCCAGGTCAAGACACGTTTCTAACGCCAACCACATGGATTGAAATTATCTATTCTCATTACATCGCTTATAACATGTATATTTACGTACTCAAATTATAAAAACTGCATTTCTTAAAATAAAAATATGCTAAACATATACCAACTGTCACCAAAGAGCAAAAATATATCAGTTAAAATTCCGCGATCGCCAATACATACAAACTGCCACCAAGGAGCAAAGTTAGGAAGAAAAATACTTGCGGTCCTTGTTTCGATGCAAGTCGTAGTTCATGTTTATGGTGAACATGTTTTTAACTGTTCCCTCAATTTGGATGGTAAAAAAAATATGTTTATCAGAAACTCACTTGAGTGTATTATAAACTCAAAACAGCTTATAAACACGTTTTTCATAAACTTACTAGGAGTTAATTTATGCTAAATCTCTCTCAAATTTATTATAAACTCACTTAAGTTTATGTAAAAGAATTAAATATGAGTTTATAAAAAATATATTTATGATAAATAATATATTTGTCATAAACCTATTTATTCAATCATGTTTGGATATGATGAAAATAAAATATATTTTGTTAGGTCAGAATCTTGTTCGCCAGGATCGGGGCCTCCTGCCTAGTATCGGAAGTCCATTGATAAATCGGGAATCTCCCTCCAATGGTTAAGTAAAAAAACTAGAGATTCTAGAGGGAAGCACGACGAGTTAGGGTCTGAGGAGTGTATCTGTGCAGGTTGGACCGAGGATTCTTATATAGTAGTCTAAGACCTTTAGACAAACAGATTCCAAAAGGGAAAGGTCGGTTTCATAGAGATCTTCCCCTTAATTTCCTGGTCACGGAAGGACGGTGTAAGAGAAAGAGTCCGATTGGGACGGATTTCCTTGGATTCCTGATGATATTGCAGGGTTGTGATCGGATTTAGTAAGGAAAACTTTCCTTCTGAGAGGAGACTGGTTTTCCAAGCAAAGGGGTTCTAATCCATGTCGGATTCGGCGGACCCCTGTAAGCTCATGTCCTAATCGAACTTGGTCAGGTTCCTTAAGTGGACCGTTGTTTCATGGGTAGTCCACTGCTCTATGCTCTTTATTGACTATTCAGGGTAATATTGGGCCGGCCCATCAGTTATTGGGCCGGGCTGATTTTCTCTCCTTCGTATTTAAATAAATATATTTTTCTTACTCAAACTTTTAAAATTTTAAGATGGATGATTTGATAACTTTGTTCATGAATCTAATCGCACCCCCATATTTCTCATGGTCTATAACAAAGTTTTTTGAGTGTGGATCACAATAAGCCACTATAAAGCTTGGCAGCGCAGAGCAGGGCAGCAGCGGCGATGGAGACCTCTGCCCCGAGGGTTGCCATCCTCCCCAGCCCTGGTATTGGTCACTTCAACCCCCTCCTCGAGCTCGCCAGGCACCTCGTCGCCGCCTATGGCGTGCGCGCCACCCTCTTCGTCATCCCCACACACGCCTCCCCCCGGCAGTGGGAGCTCCTGGCCGACCCCACCCTCCCCTCCGGCCTCTGCGTCGTCGTGCTCCCGGAGCTCGACCTCTCCCGTGCCATCCCCCCGGGCGCGCGCGCCCAGACCCGCATCTCCATCATCGTGCGTGAGTCACTCCCCGCGCTCCGTACCGCGCTCCTGCGCGCCGCGGCGCGGCCGGCCGCGCTGGTTGTAGACCTGTTCGGCACCGACGCCTTCGACGTGGCCGACGAGCTGGGCGTCCCCAAGTACCTCTACTTCACCACTAGCGCCTGGCTGCTCGCGCAGATGATGCACCTGCCGGCGCTGGACCGGCTCGTCCACGGCGACTTCTCGAAGCTCCAGGGAGGGGTCCCCGTGCCGGGCTGCAAGCCAGTCGCGGCCGGCGACCTGGTGGACCCGTTGTTGCTCCGGGAGGACGAGAACTACGCCTGGTTCCTGCACCACGCCCGCCGGTACTCCATGGCCCGGGGGATCCTGGTGAACACCTGGGAAGGCCTCGAGCCGGCGACGCTGCTGGCCCTGAGGAAGGAGCCCGCCCTCGTTAGCATTCCCACTCCGCGAGTGTTCGCCGTGGGGCCTCTGACGAAGCCGCCGGCATCTCGACCCAGTCCCCAGCACCCGTGCCTGGCCTGGCTGGACGCGCAGCCCGCCGAGTCCGTGCTCTTCGTGGCCTTCGGCAGCCGGGGGACGCTGTCGGCGGAGCAGACGGTGGAGCTGGCGCTGGGCTTGGAGCAGATCGGGCAGAGGTTCCTCTGGGTGGCTCGGCGCTCCACCGGAGAGCAAGGGGAATCCCTGGGGACCTATCTCCCTTCTGTCCGGGACGAAGACGACGTAGAAGGGCACATGCCCGAGGGGTTCCTCGAGCGGACCAGGGGGAGGGGGCTGGTGGCGGCGTCGTGGGTGCCCCAGGTGGCGGTGCTGAGCCACCCGGCGGTGGGGGCGTTCCTGACGCACGCCGGGTGGAACTCCTCCATGGAAGCCATCGTGCAGGGCGTGCCCATGATCGCGTGGCCTCTGTACGCGGAGCAGAGGATGAACGCCACCATGCTGTCGGAGGACCTGGAGGTGGCCGTCCGGGTCCAGCCGAGGGGGGCCAATGGGAAGTGCCCGCCTGCGGCGGGGGTGGTGGGGAGAGAGGAGGTGAAGAGAGTGGTGAGGCTGGTTATGGAGGGGGAGGAGGGGAAGGCCATGAAGGAGAGGGTGAGGAAGCTCCGCAGGGGAGCCAAGAAGGCACTGGAGGAAGGTGGGTCTTCCCTCACTGCACTGGCCGAGGTTGTTGAAGAGTGGGGGGGCTTGCAAGAACTGCAACCTGCAGATCCGCATATGCAAGGATCTTAGAATAGTTTCACTAGAGAATCCAAGCTTGGCAAGAGTATAGAACCTGGAGAGTGGAGAGTATCATTTCCTTGCAGTCTCTGAGAGTCTTAGGTTTTTCAAAAGATTTGCAGAGAAAGTTGGTGTTGATCTCAATAATATGGAAGGACTTCACAGGGTTTTGATCGGCTTGCCATCTGTAATGTGTTGTGCTGTCATATGTTTACAGGGTTCACATTAGTTTGTCATCATTTGATGTTAGAGGAAATATAATCTTTTATACTTTAACTTTGGTGAACCTCTCAGTATTCTTTTTACACAACTTAAAAACATTTTAACTAATTGTACAGGATAAGATTTAGAGGAAACACTTTAAAATATGAAATAACAAGGTTGCTCTTAAGGTATGTAAGAAGATACTAGTCAATTTATGAAAATTGAGATAATAATTATCTTGAGAGAAGTTAATGCAGTATGACCCATTAATAGTTCAGGGTTAAATGACTGTTCACCCTTCTCCCGTACGTGTCTTTAGATGCACAAGGGCACAGTGAAAGAAGGCTTAAAGTATCTCATTTAAAAGTATCTCATTTAAAATTTCACACACACCAACCGGGTGACCATGAGGTTTGATTTGGCTGATCTCTAAACCGACTTCCCTAGATTAATGAATTTGTGCTTCCTTTAAGTTACTTTTATAAAATGCTCCTCATCTTTAATTGCCTGTTAGAAGACTTTAGATGTCAACTCTCGTCAACTCCAATTATCCTTGCAAATAAGAGGAGTTCAATTTACATGACCGAGGTATCTAACTTACCAAAAGTTTATTTTACTGCCTCTAACATAGGATTGTTCACTGCAGGAATGGCCAGCTGCTTAGTGTCATCAAAACCGAGCAAAGCTTCTGATGAGCCATTCAACTCCCAGCCCTTGGAAGATTCGGAACATTGTTAACTCCAGTAGACGGTTGCTCTCCTCCCTTGCGTAAAAAGAAAAAAAAAACATAGGACTGATCATTTGGTCATGTGATCCAATGTCAAGAAAGTGGGGATTGATTCAGAGAGAGTCAGGTTTTACATCTAAAATTCTGTACATCATAATCTTTCCTCTTGCCTTTGATATGGCAGTACACGAAAAGAAAACATAGTCAATTAAATACGTGCGGTATTATATGACAAAAATACATTCATATACAATTTGGTTGAAAGTTTGATACTGATGTAGACTGGATCTATCACGACCGGATTCCGAGGCCGGAACCCGGAGAAGTGGATCCGAATCCGGTTCGGATCGGTGCTATCGAGGCCCGACGGGGATCCGGAAGGCCGAAGAGGCGGAGGCGGAGACGAGGGTCCGAAGGCCGAAGGGCGCTTCGATCGGAGCGGGCTCGTCTCCGGGAAGTCGGGGCCGAGGCTCCTTCGGCGGGCGAAGGGGCGGCGCGGATGATGCTCCTCCTGGCCGTACTGTCGACAGGCGACGAAGCCGAAGCCGACGGTCTGAGGCCGGAAGGGTCTCGGACTCGGCTTGCTCTTGGATAGTGAGCCCAAAAGCTCTTTTGTCGGACGAGGGGACAGCGCGGGGCCGAGTCTCCTGTCGCAGGGCAGCCGTCGTACGGCGTCGAGACCAGGGAGAGGAGTCCGAGGTCGGCGGTCGAGACCGACTCGGGAAGGTCGGCGATGATTCGAACCGAGCCCCTGTAGGAGGGAAAGAAGAAGAAAGACCGGTCAGCAGGAGTCCCGGGCTCTGGCCCTTAGGAACCCCCTCCGACGGTCAAGTTAGCTTCTGAAGATGATTCGATTCAGAAGGCAAGAAGTAGCTTTAAGGCTATTTGGACCGTAGTCCTTAAGGGTCTCGGAGGCAAAGAGTTGCATACCTTTGGCAATAAATAGCGGTGTATTTATAGCAGAGGATAGAGGTTGGTTAACGGTGGTAGCCGATATAGGACTATGTTTGGGCTTACTGGTAAACCGCCATAGTGCCGGATCCGCCACCGGAGTGGGTCGGACTCGGCTATCGGGCCGAAGGGGGTTGGGCCGCTGAGGGGCCGAAGCCTGCTGGGCCTTGGGCTGCCGTGCTGTTCCCGGGCCTTAGGCTGATGGGCCGCTGACGGGCCGAAGCCTGTTGGGCCGGGAGCGACGGTGCCGTTTGTGGGGCCGAGGGCTGCTGGGCCGCCGATGGGCTGGAGGCCCCCGGAGGGCCTGATACTGCTGCTGTTGGGCTGAACGGGGTTTGGGCCTGCTCTAGTGGGCCGAATCGGATTCTGCCTCATCACATAGTCCCCCACTCTTGTCTTCCTCAGCTCTGAGATGGCGAGAGTATAGCCCGAAGCTGCCAAAAGAACATCATAACAGGTGTCTTACCCAAAGCTCTGTTCTCTTTTTACTGGGAAGAGGGGGCCCTCGGTCGGCCGAGGGCTACGCGGTTGCTTCGTCCCCGCTCGGAGTGGCGACGAAGGCTCGGAGCCAAGAAGCCGAAGGGCCGAGCCCTCTGACTCGTGTCAGGCTCCATTAAATGGACGGGATGGCGCGTCGCCTCGCGAGGAAGCACGGGACACGCGTCGCGCATCCGGCCGCTCCGTTGAAAACACAAAAGGATCCTGACCGCTCTCGGGTCGCGGATCGCCTCGGCTCTCTGCCCGAGGCTTCACTCGGATTGCCGCCTCTTTCATCTTCAGCGCGCGGATCGGGACACGTGGCGCGTATCCGGGCGGTCAGCCGAAGGGTCGGAGCGCCCTCGGCCGTTGATTGCTTCGCTGCAAGTCCGGGAGCCGGTCCGTCATCATTGCCGAAGGACGGTGCACGTGGCGTGCATCTGAGAGGAGCGAGGGGACGAGCGGGACGATCTCGGCCGTTGGCTTCAGCGGGAGGTGCTCCGAGTGGGCTCTATAAATACAAGCCCTCAGCAGGGCACTGTTCTTCTTCCTGCTGCTGCGCTTGCGTTTCCTCTGCGATCATCCAAGCTCTTCTTCCTTCTCCAGCGGAAAGCTAGCTTCCTGAAGGCTTCGTCCGAGCTTGCCGGCCACCGCGGGAAGGTCTCCATTCCTCGGAGCGCATCGCTGGTGGAGCTGGGAGGTTTGGGAAGCCGCACTCGGTTCAGGAGAGATTTCCTCCCCCTTCCTGCGAGTAAGCCTTAGCTTTCCTTCTTCCCTTCGTGGCCTTATGGTCCGGGGTTCTTCCAGCGAGATTACTCCTTCGGACGAGGAGTATACTCCTTCCCATTCTCCGCGATCTCTCCTGTCAGATCCCCTCACCTCAGACTCCCCTGCCTCAGTGATGTCTGAAGAGTCCGAGGTCTCCGGGACTGAGGGGTCCGAGGCTTCCGGAGTCGAGGTTTCAGGGGCCGAGACCTCCGGGGCCGAGTATGCCGAAGAGGTCCGGAACCCAGGCTAGGCTTCCACTTCGGGACGCCGTCGTCCTGATATGGCTTCGGAAGCATCCTGCGCCCTTCCGGACGCAGAGGTTACGCGCCTTGTCTCTTACTTCCAGCTCCCTTCTTGGATGACGGTCCTTCGGCCTGACTCCGCCACCCGGGCTAACACTTTCCGCCCGGGTTCCTTCTCTATTTACGTTGATAGCTTCGAGGCGGGCTTCCGTCTTCCACTCCCCACCTTCGTCATCAACCTTCTCAGCTTCTACGGGCTGGCCCCGTCTCAGCTTTTTCCCAACTCCTGGCGCACCGTATACGGCTTCTTGAGCGTCTTCGCTCACGTAAAGATCCGCCCTTCCATCAATGTCTTCCGTTGCCTCTTCAAAATCCAAAGGCAGGGGAAGTCCGAGTGGTACTGCTTCATCCCTCGGGTCGGGCGAAGCGTATTCTCCGGGAAGCCTTCGTCCATCCATGGCTGAAAGAGGAAGTTCGTCTTCGTCTCCCTGCCGGAGAAGGAGGAGAGCGTGTGGCCCTTCCCTACTGAATGGGCGCCGCTGGCCGCAGGCCTCTCGGATCCTCCTATCCTCACTCCGATCCAGAGCACCCTCGTGGGTCGCATCCAGATGATGGCCCCGTACAATGTCTGGGGGCTTCTCAGCGCGTCGGAGCGTCTGGTGACCGCCGGGGTATGGCCGGATCCCCGGTCCGATCCGGTGCGGGCCTTCCCCTATCTTCCTCCCGGGGAGACTCCGCGGGGCCGCGGAGGAAGGGCTGCCGCTCCTGTGGCCGAAGCTCTTCCGGCTGAGGATGCTGATGAAGTTTCGGTCGAGGGTAAGTCGGCTTTAAGTTTGTACTTGTTCACTGTTCTGTTTCTGACAGGCTCTTCTTGCTTGCAGCAATGGCCGATCTCGACGCCCTCCTCGACCGGATATCCGACCAGCGCGGTCCGGGCCGGGCACCGGCCCCGCAGGCGGCAGGCAGGTCCGGCCGAGGCGCTGGGGCTCCGAGGACCCGAGGCGGGGTCCCAAGGACTGCGGCCTCTACTGAGGGCCGTGCTGCTGCCTCCGCTCTCGAGAGGGAGCAAAAGTCTAAATTCACCGCTCGAAGGGGCGGCCGAACGTCGAAGCGCCCCCGGTCGGAAGGGGCCGTAGACGCGGAGGAGGCTCCGCTGGTCAGGAGGAGTGCCGAGGCCCGAAGGGCCGCGAGGCTGGCGTCTCCTGAGGCGCCGAGGGGCGATTCCCCTCCGGCTGCGGCGGCCGGGGTCGGCGACGAAGGCGCCGGGTCGCAGGCGCCCCGGGCGCAGCGCAATTGGTGGCGCCCCGAACCGGGGATTTACGAGGACGAGAGTATGGAAGACTCGCAGACGTGCCTCCGTCTGCTCCGCAGTCTTACTCTCCCTTCGGCCTTTGAAGGGCTGAAGCGCCATTCGGTCATCGACCTGGCGGCGATGAGCGCTCGGTTGTCTGTCCAGGTAATGAGCTTGAAGGTGCTTCAGTCGAGCTTTCCTTAACTTTCTCTTGGTTTTCCTTTTTTATGATCATTGTTTGCTTTCGGCTTGCAGGCTGCGGTGACGGGTAGCGTCCTGATGCACCATCAGGAGCAGCTCCGACTCCAGCTCCTGGAGGCCGAGAGGGAGTCAGACGGCTCGGGCGAGGGCACTTCGGTGGTGCCCGACATCGAGCCTTTAGTCGATGGGCTCGTAACATCGAGCGCCCGGGCGCGGGCGCAGCTGGAGGAGAGGACAGCTGAGGCCCGCGCTTCCGCCAAGGCCAGGGTGAAGGCCGAGGGGGAGCTCGCTGCGGCACAGTCCGAGATCCGGGCCCTCAAGGCCCAGATTCAAGAGAAGGACTCCCGGCGGGCCTCGGAGAAGCGGCGACACGCCGAGGAGGTATCGGCGCTGAAGCAGGAGCTGGAGGAGGTGGCGAACATGGCCGTAGCTGATTACAAGGCCGGCCCGGACTTCACCGAAGAGATTATCCAAGCTCAACTGCTGGCTTCTTCCTCCGTCTTCGACCTCGGGTTGGCTGTCGCCCAGAGGGCCTGCCCGAGCGTCGATCTGACTGGGGTCGCCCTTCCGGGGGGTGAGGAAGCCAAGGAGCTCCTGTCTTGGTGGCAGGGACTTATGGCCGAGAGGACCTCGACTCCTGCGCCGGATGATGAAGCTGCGCCCGTTGAGGGGGCCCCTGAGGAGGCTGCCGCTGAGGAGGCTGCCGACGAGGAGGCAGTCCCTGAGGAGGCTGCCGCTCCTGAAGCGGTGCAGATCGTCGACTCTCCCTCTCCCTCTCCCTCTCCGGGACAAGCCGCAGCCGAGGTGGAGGAGGCCGAAGCCGAAGAATGACGCGGGGATCTGCCCCGGTTTTCTGCTTCTTCTTCTGTTGTAAGCCCTCGGCCAAGGGTGTAGCTGGTTTACGCTTCTTCTTCTATCGTAAACCTCCGGCCAAGTACACGGCCGGCTTCTACTTCTTCTTCTGTTGTAAGCCCTCGGCTAAGGGTATGGCTGGTTTTTGTACTTCCTTTTCTATAAATATAAGGAATGTTTTCGGCTTTACCTTGGTGTTTGTGTATGACTGACCGAATATGGCCCTTCAGAAGCCTGAGATCCTGTCATCGTTCGCTATAGCTTGTAAGGCCAAGACCCGATGTAGGTTCGGATAGAAAGTCGCCATAGTATTCGGCCGGGGCCTTTACTATCGTGGTCCTCATGATCCGAAGGGACATCTTGCCGCCTCTGATGTATTTCGGATGGCCGAAGCCACTCATGCTTCTGCTTGCGTGAACTTAGGTATGCCCTGCCGCTTCCCGAACCGGTATACGTGGCCGGAGCCACCCTCGGGTCAAGGTATCGGCGGGCTTAGGAAGAATACCATGCCGCTCCCGATACGGTTTACATGGCCGAAGCCACTCCCGGTACGGTTTACACGGACTTAGAAAGAATACCGTGCCGCTCCCGATACGGTTTGCATGGCCGAAGCCACTCCCGGTACGGTTTACACGGACTTAGAAAGAATACCGTGCCGCTCCCGATACGGTTTGCATGGCCGAAGCCACTCCCGGTACGGTTTACACGGACTTAGAAAGAATACCATGCCGCTCCCGATACGGTTTGCATGGCCGAAGCCACTCCCGGTACGGTTTACACGGACTTAGAAAGAATACCGTGTCGCTCCCGATACGGTTTGCATGGCCGAAGCCACTCCTGGTACGGTTTACACGAACTTAGAAAGAATACCATGCCGCTCCCGATACGGTTTGCATGGCCGAAGCCACTCCCGGTACGGTTTACACGGACTTAGAAAGAATACCATGCCGCTCCCGATACGGTTTACATGGCCGAAGCCACTCCCGGTACGGTTTACACGGACTTAGAAAGAATACCATGCCGCTCCCGATACGGTTTACATGGCCGAAGCCACTCCCGGTACGGTTTACACGGACTTAGAAAGAATACCATGCCGCTCCCGATACAGTTTACATGGCCGAAGCCACTCCCGGTACGGTTTACGCGGACTTAGAAAGAATACCATGCCTCCTGACAGAAGAAGTTTTTATTCATACTCTTCGGCTGTAAGCCTGGGGAAAAGTGACTTACACATAATAACGCCGAAGGCGCTCAACATTCCAGGTGCGAGGGAGAGGCTGGCCCGAAAGGGTCTCCAACCGATAAGCTCCACGCCTGATCACCTCCCTGACCCGATAGGGCCCCTCCCAGTTGGGGGCAAGTTTTCCTGAGGCTTCGGCTGGTTTGGAAGCATGAGCGTTCCTTAACACGAGGCTCCCTACTTCAAAGCATCGGGGCTTTACTCGAGTGTTGTGGTACTTCGCCATGCGCTGTTGATAAGCGGCCAGTCGGACACGAGCCTTGTCTCGGGTCTCTTCAATGAGGTCCAGGTGGTCTTTCAGTCCTTCTTCGTTGGCCTTCGGATCGTAAGCGATGACCTTGGGAGAGGGAAGGCCGATCTCCACCGGAATAACGGCCTCTACGCCATAGGCCAGGCGAAAGGGAGTTTCGCCGGTGGGGGTTCGGCTTGTCGTCCGATAAGCCCACAGAACACTTGGCAGCTCCTCCACCCATCGGCCCTTAGCTTCGCCGAGGCGGGTTTTCAATCCCTGTAGGAGGCTTCGGTTAACGACTTCGACTTGGCCGTTTGTCCGAGGATGTGCCACCGAAGTGAATTTGTGGAGTATGCCGAAGCTGGCGCAGTTGTCGCTGAACCGCCGGCTGTCGAAATGCTTCCCATTGTAAGAAATGATGGCCCGAGGGATGCCGAACCGGCAAATGATGGACTTCCAGACGAAGTTCCAAGCATTGCTATCGGTTATTGCCGCGAGGGGTTCGGCTTCGACCCACTTAGTGAAATAGTCTACTGCCACGATGAGGAATTTTCTCTGGCCGGTGGCGACGGGAAAAGGCCCCAGGAGGTCGATCCCCCACTGAGCGAAAGGCCAGGGGTCGGATAAGGGGGTCAGAAGGGCGGCTGCCTGGTGGATGAGGGAGCTATACCTCTGGCACTGGTCACAGCGTCGGACGAGGGCTAAGGCGTCCTCTCGGAGTGATGGCCACCAGTAGCCTTGCCTTAGAAGCTTGTGAGCCAAGGCCCTTCCTCCCGCATGCGCTCCGCATACCCCTTCATGGACTTCTTTCGTGGCGTAGTCGGCTTCAGCTGGGCCGAGGCACCGCAGCAGTGGTCGGCCGAAGGATTTCTTGTACAGGGCCCCGTCCAGAAGAAGAAAGTGGGATGAGCGCTGTCGAATGCGCTTTGCCTCCTTCGGATATGGCGGGACTTCTCCTTGGAGAAGGAAAGCGACGAGGGGGGTCATCCATGTCTCGGCCTCGGCCTCGGCCTCAGCGACTAGCATGGCCTTGGTTTCGCCGAGGCTTGGTTCGGCGAGCTCCTCGACGAGGATCATTCGGCCTCCCCCCCCGTCTTGGGTTGACGCAAACCGGGAAAGTGCGTCGGCTCGGGCATTTTCGGCTCTCGGGATCCTCACGACTTCATAAGAGTCGAATTGGACGAGGATTTTGCGAGTCACCTGGAGATAAGAAGCCATCCTTGCGTCCCGAGACTCGTACTCCCCGGAGATGTGGCTGGCGATCAGCTGGGAATCGCTGAAGGCCTTCAGGTTCCGGGCGCCGAGCTTCTTTGCGGCTCGGAGGCCGGAGATGAGAGCTTCATACTCGGCGGCATTGTTGGTTGCTGGGAAGGAGAAGCGCAGGGCGTACTCCGTGACGACCCCTTCGGGCGATGCCAGGATCCATCCGGCGCCGCTGCCCGTGGAGCACGCGGAGCCGTCTACAAAGAGTCGCCATTCGTCGGCCGGTACGGGAGCCGAAGTAGCCTCGGCTTCGGGCGCGTTTGGCACTGGCTGAGGCGCCTCGGAGGCGCCAGGGGTAAGTTCGGCGATGAAATCTGCCAACGCCTGGGCTTTTATAGCTACCCGAGGAGCGTAGGAGATATCGAACTCTCCTAGCTCGATTGCCCACTTTGCCAGCCTGCCGGACACCTCTGGCCGGGAGAAGACTTGTCTCAGGGGCTGGTCGGTGAGGACCTTCACGGAATGGGCCAGAAAATAGGGCCGGAGCCTCCTTGCGGACGAGACAAGGGCCAGAGCCAATTTCTCCAGGGCAAGGTACCGGAGTTCTGCCCCTTGAAGGGGTCGGCTGGTATAATAAACCGGCTTCTGCATGCCTTCTTGCTCTCGGATGAGGACGGCACTGAGAGCCGTCTCGGAGACCGCAAGGTATAAGCTCAGGGGTTCCCCGGGAACCGGCTTGGATAAGATGGGGACTTCGGAGAGGTAGGCCTTCAGCTGGTCGAAGGCTGCTTGGCACTCTTCCGTCCACTCGAAGTTGTTGGCCTTCTTCAGCAGCTTGAAGAAGGGGAAACAATAGTCGGCCGCCCTTGACATGAAGCGACTGAGGGCTGCGATCCTCCCGTTCAGCTTCTGTACTTCTCGGATGTTTGCCGGGGGGCGCATCTGTACGATGGCCGAAATCTTCTCGGGGTCGGCTTCCACCCCACGGCGGGTGACCATGTAACCGAGGAACTTGCCGGAGGCTACCCCGAAGGCGCACTTGGCCGGATTTAGCTTTATCTTGTACCGCCTAAGGGCGGAAAAAGTCTCGGCTAGGTCGGCCAAATGCTCTGAAGCGATACGGCTCTTGACCAACATGTCGTCTATGTAGACCTCCGTGTTTCGGCCCAGCTGTGGAGCGAATACTTTGTTGACCAGGCGCTGGTATGTTGCGCCGGCGTTCTTCAGACCAAAGGGCATTCGGGTGTAGCAGTACAGGCCCAAATCGGTCGTGAAGCTGGTCTTACTCTCGTCATCCGGATGCATCCGGATCTGGTGGTAGCCCGAATAGGCGTCGAGGAAGCTTAAGAGCTCGTGGCCGAAAGTTGCGTCCACCACCTGGTCTATCCGAGGCAGCGGGAAGCTGTCCATCGGACAGGCTTTGTTGAGGTTGGTGAAGTCCACGCACATACGCCACTTGCCCTCTTTCTTTGGCACCATGACCACGTTGGCGATCCACTCCGGATGATGCACCTCTCGGAGGTGTTCGGCGTCCAGCCCCTTCTGTACTTCGGCTTGGATGGCGGTTCTCCTTTCTTGATTGAAGGTGCGCCGCTTCTGCTTCACTGGGGGCTGGTTGGGATCGGTGTGGAGACGGTGCTCGGCTATCTCCGGGTCAACCCCGGGCATGTCCGATGGAGACCAGGCGAAGACGTCGAGATTCTCTTTTAAGAACTCGGTAAGCTTCTCTGCTTCAATCTTTTCCAGGCCGGAGCCTATCATCAGGACTCGCCCCTCGCCTCCCGGAACAGGGACGGCGAGGAGTGCTTCTCCCGGAGATGCCTCGGCTGATGACTCGATCGTCAGAGTTTCGGCTGCGGTCTTCCCCATGACTGAAATCATGTAGCACTGCCGGGCCGCTTCTTGGTTTCCTTTGGCCTCGCCTATTCCGTGGCTGGTATGAAACTTCAGCTTCTGATGGAAGGATGATGGCACGGCTCCGACCCTGCCAATGAGCCTTCGGCCGAATATGGCGTTGTAGGCTGACTCGATTTTTACAACGGCAAAGTCCGTTTCAACGGTTAATTGCCGGGGGGCGGAGCCTAAGGTTACAGGAAGCCGGACAATACCCTCTACTCGGCAGGGCGAGCCGTTAAAACCGAAGAGGGGGCCCCGGTGAGGCTTCATGCTAGCCTCACTCAATCCCATCTTCTCAAAACAGTCGTAAAACAAGATGTTTGGGGCACTTCCATTATCCACAAAGATCCTATGTACATCATAGCTATTTATTACAGCGTTGACGACGAGGGCGTCATCATGAGGGACCTGAACATCAGTCAGGTCCTCGGCGCCGAAGGTGATGTCTTCCAGACGAGGCCGCTTCGGCTCGCCGTCAACCGCCGCTACGGTGTTGCGTTGCCGCGACCTTGATCCCTCCCCGGGCCCTCCGGATATCATCATGATTGACCCAGAGCTGGGTCTTTGATGGGATGATTCAACCGGGGCCGAGGTGGCTTTTGGCGGAGGAGCGGCTTCTATCGCCGGGGGTGGTTGTTGCCTGGGCGCTGCAGGGATGTCCCGGTTCTGCTGCGGCGGCTGCTCCCGCCGATACTGCGGCAATCTCCCCTCCCGGATGATGCGGTCGATTTCTTCCCGGAGCTGTCGGCACTCGTCCGTCGTGTGGCTGATCTCTCGGTGATATTCGCAGTATCTGCCGGGGTCCCTTCGGCGAGGATCGGTCTTGATGCGATCAGGCCGCCGGAGCATGCCCTTCACCTCCATGAGCATCCGGGAAGGGGGAGCAGGTAAGGGTAGGTACCGCGGCTGCGGGTCCCGTCGCCTCTCCCTGTCCCAATCCTCCCGGCGATAACGCTTCCGGGAGGGCTCTTGGTCCTCGGACCGAGGTCGGACCACCGGGGGAGCAGGTGCCGAGGTAGCTTCGGTCGCGCCTTTGCCCCTGGACAGCATCAGGGCTTCTCGGTTGATGTACTTATGGGCCCGGGCCACGAGGTCCTGGATGGTAGGGGGATGGCGCTTTCCGATGGAGCCGAGGAGCCCCTCATCCCGGCACCCGCTGATCACGGCCGAGACCGCGATCGAGCTGTCGAGGTTCGGGATCTGGGCGGCCTCGGTCCGGAACTTGGTGAAGTACTCCTGGAGAGTTTCGGTGGGGCCTTGCCGGATGGCCAGCAAGCTGGCGGAAGTTTTGGACTGCCGGGTGGCATCATAGAACTGGTTGATGAACAATTGGCCCAACTGAACCAGGGAGTGGATGGAGTTGGGGGCCAGAGTCTCGAACCAGGTGAGGGCAATTTTCTCAAGGGTGAGGGGGAAAAGACGGCAGCGGACTGCCTCGGAGATCCCTCGGACCCGAAGATAAGTGTTAAATCTCTGGAAATGACAGACCGGATCTGTCATTCCGTCGTAGAGAGGGCCCTTCGGCAGCTTGAAGTTGGGGGGCACCTCGGTGGCTAGGAGCTCCGCCGTGAATGGGGTCTGCAACAGGATGCTGCTGGCGAGGGGCGCCCCGTGAGGCCGAGACACCATCTGCTGCATCTCTTTGCGCATCGCCGTTAGCCGCCGGTCCAGGTCCGGGGCGGTCGAGGTGGCGACGGATTGCCCTCCGGTTCGGGCCGGACGGTACTCCGACGAAGCATAATCCTGCTCCGTCAGGCGATCAGCGCGAGGAGTTCAGACAGGTAGCGTCGAGGGCTCGCTGCGCGTCTCCGCGGCCTCGTTGAGAGGAACCGGCGCAGGCGCCGGCCGGAACCGGGCATCTTGTACTGGGTAGAGCGGGGGGAGCGGCGCCTGCTGAGGAAGCTCTCCCATCAGCCCCATGCGCTGGGCGATGGCGGATACCATCTCCTGAAGAGGCGCTAGGGACGTGACGGCAGCGGCCAGCGTTGCCACTTGCTGCTGGAGCACCCCCACTCGGTCTTCCGAGCCGAGAGACTCCGGTATGGTCGGCAGAGGCAGGCTCGGCGGGGCAGAAGGTGCGCCTTCGGAAGGCAGCATCAGCGCCGAGGCCTCCCGCGCTTCTGCTTCGCCTTGTCCGGATCGTCGGGTCACAGGTCGCTGAGACATGACTTGTTTTGTTGGTTTCCCACAGACGGCGCCACGTGATGTAGACTGGATCTATCACGACCGGATTCCGAGGCCGGAACCCGGAGAAGTGGATCCGAATCCGGTTCGGATCGGTGCTATCGAGGCCCGACGGGGATTCGGAAGGCCGAAGAGGCGGAGGCGGAGATGAGGGTCCGAAGGCCGAAGGGCGCTTCGATCGGAGCGGGCTCGTCTCCGGGAAGTCGGGGCCGAGGCTCCTTCGGCGGGCGAAGGGGCGGCGCGGATGATGCTCCTCCTGGCCGTACTGTCGACAGGCGACGAAGCCGAAGCCGACGGTCTGAGGCCGGAAGGGTCTCGGACTCGGCTTGCTCTAGGATAGTGAGCCCAAAAGCTCTTTTGCCGGACGAGGGGACAGCGCGGGGCCGAGTCTCCTGTCGCAGGGCAGCCGTCGTACGGCGTCGAGACCAGGGAGAGGAGTCCGAGGTCGGCGGTCGAGACCGACTCGGGAAGGTCGGCGATGATTCGAACCGAGCCCCTGTAGGAGGGAAAGAAGAAGAAAGACCGGTCAGCAGGAGTCCCGGGCTCTGGCCCTTAGGAACCCCCTCCGACGGTCAAGTTAGCTTCTGAAGATGATTCGATTCAGAAGGCAAGAAGTAGCTTTAAGGCTATTTGGACCGTAGTCCTTAAGGGTCTCGGAGGCAAAGAGTTGCATACCTTTGGCAATAAATAGCGGTGTATTTATAGCAGAGGATAGAGGTTGGTTAACGGTGGTAGCCGATATAGGACTATGTTTGGGCTTACTGGTAAACCGCCATAGTGCCGGATCCGCCACCGGAGTGGGTCGGACTCGGCTATCGGGCCGAAGGGGGTTGGGCCGCTGAGGGGCCGAAGCCTGCTGGGCCTTGGGCTGCCGTGCTGTTCCCGGGCCTTAGGCTGATGGGCCGCTGACGGGCCGAAGCCTGTTGGGCCGGGAGCGACGGTGCCGTTTGTGGGGCCGAGGGCTGCTGGGCCGCCGATGGGCTGGAGGCCCCCGGAGGGCCTGATACTGCTGCTGTTGGGCTGAACGGGGTTTGGGCCTGCTCTAGTGGGCCGAATCGGATTCTGCCTCATCAGATACAATCAATAATTAAGAGATTAAAAAAGATACGCAACATACATATAAACTTTTTATTATGATCTTAAGAAAGTTAAATTAAAAACTATAGTCGTATACCAAATAGTTATTGATGAGGCAGAATCCGATTCGGCCCATTAGAGCAGGCCCAAACGCCGTTCAGCCCAACAGCAGCAGTATCAGGCCCTCCGGGAGCCTCCAGCCCATCAGCGGCCCAGCAGCCCTCGGCTCCATAAGCGGCACCGTTGCTCCCGGCCCAACAGGCTTCGGCCCGTCAGCGGCCCATCAGCCTACGGCCCGGGAACAGCGCGGCAGCCCTAGGCCCAGCAGGCTTCGGCCCATCGGCGGCCCAACCCCCTTCGGCCCGATAGCCGAGTCCGGCCCACTCCGGTGGCGGATCAGGCACTATGGCGGTTTACCAGTAAGCCCAAACATAGTCCTATATCGGCTACCACCGTTAACCAACCTCTATCCTCTGCTATAAATACACCGCTATTTATTGCCAAAGGTATGCAATTCTTTGCCTCCGAGACCCTTAAGGACTACGGTCCAAATAGCATTAAAGCTACTTTTTGCCTTCTGAATCGAATCATCTTCAGAAGCTAACTTGACCGTCGGAGGGGGTTCCTAAGGGCCAGAGCCCGGGACTCCTGCTGACCGGTTTCTTCTTCTTTCCCTCCTGCAGGAGCTCGGTTCGAATCATCGCCGACTTTCCCGAGTCGGTCTCGGCCGCCGACCTCGGACTCCTCTCCCTGGTCTCGACGCCGTGCGACGGCTGCCCCGCGACAGGAGACTCGGCCCCGCGCTGTCCCCTCGTCCGACAAAAGGGCTTTTGGGCTCACTATCCAAGAGCAAGCCGAGTCTGAGACCCTTCCGGCCTCAGACCGTCGGCTTCGGCTTCATCGCCTGTCGGCAATACAGCCAGAAGGAGCTTCATCCGCGCCGCCCCTTCGCCCGCCGAAGGAGCCTCGGCCCCGACTTCCCAGAGACGAGCCTGCACCGACCGAAGCGCCCTTCGGCCTTCGGACCCTCGTCTTCGCCTCCGCCTCCTTGGCTTTCCGTATCCCCGTCGGGCCTCTGAAACACCGATCCGAACCGGCTTTTGATCCTCTTCTCCGGATTCCGACCTTGGAGTCCGGTCGTGATAGATCCAGTCTACATCACGTGGTGCCGTCTGTGGGAAACCAACAAAACAAGTCATGTCTCAGCGACCTGTGACCCGACGATCCGGACAAAGCGAAGCAGAAGCGCGGGAGGCCTCGGCGCAGATGTTGCCTTCCGAAGGCGCACCTTCTGCCCCGCCGAGCCTGCCACTGCCGACCATACCGGAGTCTCTCGGCTCGGAAGACCGAGTGGGGGTGCTCCAGCAGCAAGTGGCAACGCTGGCCGCTGCCGTCACGTCCCTAGCGCCTCTCCAGGAGATGGTATCCGCCATCGCCCAGCGCATGGGGCTGATGGGACAGCTTCCTCAGCAGGCGCTGCTCCCCCCACTCTACCCAGTACAAGATGCCCGGTTCCGGCCGGCGCCTGCGCCGGTTCCTCCCAACGAGACCGCGGAGACGCGCAGCGAGCCCTCGACGCTACCTGTCCGAGCTCCTCGCGCTGATCGCCTGACGGAGCAGGATTATACTTCGTCGGAGTACCGTCCGGCCCGAACCGGAGGGCAATCCGTCGCCACCTCGACCGCCCCGGACCTGGACCGGCGGCTAACGGCGATGCGCAAAGAGATGCAGCAGATGGTGTCTCGGCCTCACGGGGCGCCCCTCGCCAGCAGCATCCTGGAGCAGACCCCATTCACGGCGGAGCTCCTAGCCACCGAGGTGCCCCCTAACTTCAAGCTGCCGAAGGGCCCTCTCTACGACGGAATGACAGATCCGGTCTGTCATTTCCAGAGATTTAACACTTATCTTCGGGTCCGAGGGATCTCCGAGGCAGTCCGCTGCCGTCTTTTCCTCCTCACCCTTGAAAAAATCGCCCTCACCTGGTTCGAGACTCTGGCCCCCAACTCCATCCACTCCCTGGTCCAGTTGGGCCAATTGTTCATCGACCAGTTCTATGATGCCACCCGGCAATCCAAAACTTCCGCCAGCTTGCTGGCCATCCGGCAAGGCCCCACCGAAACTCTCCAGGAATACTTCACCAAGTTCCGGACCGAGGTCGCCCAGATCCCGAACCTCGACAGCTCGATCGCGGTCTCGGCCGTGATCAGCGGGTGCCGAGACGAGGGGCTCCTCGGCTCCATCGGAAAGCGCCATTCCCCTACCTTCCAGGACCTCGTGGCCCGGGCCCATAAGTACATCAACCGAGAGGCCCTGATGCTGTCCAGGGGCAAAGGCGCAACCGAAGCCACCTCGGCACCTGCTCCTCCGGTGGTCCGACCTCGGCCCGAGGACCAAGAGCCCTCCCGAAAGCGCTATCGCCGGGAGGATTGGGACAGGGAGAGGCGACGGGACCCGCAGCCGCGGTACCTACCCTTACCTGCTCCCCCTTCCCGGATGCTCATGGAGGTGAAGGGCATGCTCCGGCAGCCTGATCGCATCAAGACCGATCCTCGCCGAAAGGACCCCGGCAGATACTGCGAATATCACCGAGAGATCGGCCACACGACGGACGAGTGCCGACAGCTCCGGGAAGAGATCGACCGCATCATCCAGGAGGGGAGATTGCCGCAGTATCGACGGGAGCAGCCGCCGCAGCAGAACCGGGACGTCCCTGCAGCGCCCAGGCAACAACCACCCCCGGCAATAGAAGCCGCTCCTCCGCCAAAAGCCACCTCGGCCCCGGTAGAATCATCCCATCAAAGACCCAGCTCTGGGTCTATCATGATGATATCCGGAGGGCCAGGGGAGGGATCAAGGCCGCGGCAGCGCAACACCGTAGCGGCAGTTGACGGCGAGCCGAAGCGGCCTCGTCTGGAAGAGATCACCTTCGGCGCCGAGGACCTGACTGATGTTCAGGTCCCTCATGATGACGCCCTCGTCGTCAATGCTGTAATAAATAGTTATGATGTACATAGAATCTTTGTGGATAATGGAAGTGCCCCAAACATCTTGTTTTACGACTGTTTTGAGAAAATGGGGTTGAGTGAGGCTAATATGAAGCCTCACCGGGGCCCCCTCTTCGGTTTTAACGGCTCACCCTGCCGAGTAGAGGGTATTGTCCGACTTCCTGTAACCTTAGGCTCCGCTCCCCGGCAATTAACCGTTGAAACGGACTTTGCCGTTGTAAAGATCGAGTCAGCCTACAACGCCATATTCGGCCGAAGGCTCATCGGCGGGGTTGGAGCCGTGCCATCATCTTTCCATCATAAGCTGAAGTTTCATACCAGCCACGGAATAGGCGAGGCCAAAGGGAACGAAGAAGCGGCCCGGCAGTGCTACATGATTTCGGTCAAGGGGAAGACCGCAGCCGAAACCCTGACGATCGAGTCATCAGCCGAGGCATCTCCGGGAGAAGCACTCCTCGCCGTCCCTGTTCCGGGAGGCGAGGGACGAGTCCTGATGATAGGCTCCGGCCTGGAAAAGATTGAAGCAGAGAATCTTACCGAGTTTTTGAAAGAGAATCTCGACGTCTTCGCCTGGTCTCCGGCGGACATGCCCGGGGTTGACCCGGAGGTAGCCGAGCACCGTCTCCACACCGATCCCAACCAGCCCCCAGTAAAGCAGAAGCGGCACACCTTCAATTAAGAAAGGAGAACCGCCATCCAAGCCGAAGTGCAGAAGGGGCTGGACGCCGGACACCTCCGAGAGGTGCATCATCCGGAGTGGATCGCCAACGTGGTCATGGTGCCAAAGAAAAATGGCAAGTGGCGTATGTGCGTGGACTTCACCAACCTCAACAAAGCCTGTCCGATGGACAGCTTTCCGCTGCCTCGGATAGACCAGGTGGTGGACGCGACTTCCGGCCACGAGCTCTTAAGCTTCCTCGACGCCTATTCGGGCTGCCACCAGATCCGGATGCATCCGGATGACGAGAGTAAGACCAGCTTCACGACCGATTTGGGCCTGTACTGCTACACCCGAATGCCCTTCGGTCTGAAGAACGCCGGCGCGACATACCAGCGCCTGGTCAACAAAGTGTTCGCTCCGCAGCTGGGCTGAAACATGGAGGTCTACATAGACGACATGTTGGTCAAGAGCCGCATCGCTGCAGAGCATTTGGCCGACCTGGCCGAGACTTTCTCCGCCCTTAGGCGGTACAAGATGAAGCTGAATCCGGCCAAGTGCGCCTTCGGGGTAGCCTCCGGCAAGTTCCTCGGTTACATGGTCACCCACCGTGGGGTGGAAGCCAACCCCGAGAAGGTTTCGGCCATCATGCAGATGCGCCCCCCGGCAAACATCCGAGAAGTACAGAAGCTGAACGGGAGGATCGCAGCCCTCAGTCGCTTCAGGTCAAGGGCGGCCGACTATTGTTTCCCCTTCTTCAAGCTACTGAAGAAGGCCAACAACTTCGAGTGGACGGAAGAGTGCCAAGCAGCCTTCGACCAGCTGAAGGCCTACCTCTCCAAAGTCCCCATCTTATCCAAGCCAGTTCCTGGGGAACCCCTGAGCTTATACCTTGCGGTCTCCGAGAGGGCTCTCAGTGCCGTCCTCATCCGAGAGCAAGAAAGCATTCAGAAGCCGGTTTATTATACCAGCCGAGCCCTTCAAGGAGCAGAACTCCGGTACCTTGCCCTGGAGAAGTTGGCTCTGGCCCTTGTCTCGTCCGCAAGGAGGCTCCGGCCCTATTTTCTGGCCCATTCCGTGAAGGTCCTCACCGACCAGCCCCTGAGGCAAGTCCTCTCCCGGCCAGAGGTGTCCGGCAGGCTGGCAAAATGGGCAATCGAGCTAGGAGAGTTCGATATCTCCTATGCTCCTCGGGTAGCAATAAAAGCCCAGGCGTTGGCATACTTCATCGCCGAACTTACCCCTGGCGCCTCCGGGGCGCCTCAGCCAGTACCCAACGCGCCCAAAGCCGAGGCTACTTCGGCTCCCGCGCCAGCAGACGAATGGCGACTCTTCGTAGACGGCTCCGCGTGCTCCACGGGCAGCGGCGCCGGATGGATCCTGGCATCGCCCGAAGGGGTCGTCACGGAGTACGCCCTGCGCTTCTCCTTCCCAGCAACCAACAATGTCGCCGAGTATGAAGCTCTCATCTCCGGCCTCCGGGCCGCAAAGAAGCTCGGCGCCCGGAACCTGAGGGCCTTCAGCGATTCCCAGCTGATCGCCAGCCACATCTCCGGGGAGTACGAGGCTCGGGACGCAATGATGGCGTCTTATCTCCAGGTGACTCGCAAAATCCTCGCCCAATTCGACTCTTATGAAGTCGTGAGGATCCCGAGAGCCGAGAATGCCCGAGCCGATGCACTTTCCCGGCTGGCGTCAACTCAAGACGGGGGGGGAGGCCGAATGATCCTCGTCGAGGAGCTCGCCGAACCAACCCTCGGCGAAACCAAAGCCATGCAAGTCGCTGAGGCCGAGGCCGAGACATGGATGACCCCCCTCGTCGCTTTCCTTCTCCAAGGAGAAGTCCCGCCAGATCCGAAGGAGGCGAAGCACATTCGACAGCGCTCATCCCACTTTCTTCTTCTGGACGGGGTCCTGTACAAGAAATCCTTCGGCCGACCATTGCTACAGTGCCTCGGCCCAGCTGAAGCCGACTACGCCACAAAAGAAGTCCATGAAGGGGTATGCGGAGCGCATGCGGGAGGAAGGGCCTTGGCTCACAAGCTTTTAAGGCAAGGCTACTGGTGGCCAACACTCCGAGAGGACGCTTTAGCCCTCGTACGGCGCTGTGACCAGTGCCAGAGGTATAGCTCCCTCATCCACCAGGCGGCCGCCCTTCTGACCCCCTTATCCGACCCCTGGCCTTTCGCTCAATGGGGGATCGACCTCCTGGGGCCTTTTCCCGTCGCCACCGGCCAGAGAAAATTCCTCATCGTGACGGTAGATTATTTCACTAAGTGGGTCGAAGCCGAACCCCTCGCGGCAATAACCGATAACAATGCTTGGAACTTCGTCTGGAAGTCCATCATTTGCCGGTTCGGCATCCCTCGGGCCATCATTTCTGACAATGGGAAGCAGTTCGACAGCCGGCGGTTCAGCGACAACTGCTCCAGCTTCGGCATACTCCACAAATTCACTTCGGTGGCGCATCCTCGAACAAACGGCCAAGTCGAAGTCACTAACCGAAGCCTCCTACAGGGATTGAAAACCCGCCTCGGCGAAGCTAAGGGCCGATGGGTAGAGGAGCTGCCAAGTGTTCTGTGGGCTTATCGGACGACAAGCCGAACCCCCACCGGCGAAACTCCCTTTCGCATGGCCTATGGCATAGAGGCCGTTATTCCGGTGGAGATCGGCCTTCCCTCTCCCAGGGTCGTTGCTTACGATCCGGAGGCCAACGAAGAAGGTCTGAAAGACCACCTGGACCTCATTGAAGAGACCTGAGACAAGGCTCGTATTCGGCTGGCCGCTTATCAACAGCGCATGGCGAAGTACCACAACACTCGAGTAAAGCCCGATGCTTTGAAGTAGGGAGCCTCGTGTTGAGGAACGCTCATGCTTCCAAACCAGCCGAAGCCTCAGGAAAGCTTGCCCCCAACTGGGAGGGGCCCTATCGGGTCAGGGAGGTGATCAGGCGTGGAGCTTATCGGTTGGAGACCCTTTCGGGCCAACCTCTCCCTCGCACCTGGAATGTTGAGCGCCTTCGGCGTTATTATGTGTAAGTCACTTTTCCCCAGGCTTACAGCCGAAGAGTATGAATAAAGACTTCTTTTTTCAGAAAACCTGGTATTCTTTCTAAGTCCGTGTAAACCGTACCGGGAGTGGCTTCGGCCATGCAAACCGTATCGGGAGCGGCATGGTATTCTTTCTAAGTCCGTGTAAACCGTACCGGGAGTGGCTTCGGCCATGCAAACCGTATCGGGAGCGGCATGGTATTCTTTCTAAGTCCGTGTAAACCGTACCGGGAGTGGCTTCGGCCATGCAAACCGTATCGGGAGCGGCATGGTATTCTTTCTAAGTCCGTGTAAACCGTACCGGCAGTGGCTTCGGCCATGCAAACCGTATCGGGAACGGCACGGTATTCTTTCTAAGTCCGTGTAAACCGTACCGGGAGTGGCTTCGGCCATGCAAACTGTATCGGGAGCGGCATGGTATTCTTTCTAAGTCCGTGTAAACCGTACCGGGAGTGGCTTCGGCCATGCAAACCGTATCGGGAGCGGCATGGTATTCTTTCTAAGTCCGTGTAAACCGTACCGGGAGTGGCTTTGGCCATGCAAACCGTATCGGGAGCGGCATGGTATTCTTTCTAAGTCCGTGTAAACCGTACCGGGAGTGGCTTCGGCCATGCAAACCGTATCGGGAGCGACATGGTATTCTTCCTAAGCCCGCCGATACCTTGATCCGAGGGTGGTTCCGGCCACGTGTACCGGTTCGGGAAGCGGCAGGGTATATCTAAGTTCGCATAAGCAGAAGCAGGAGTGGCTTCGGCCACACGAAATACATCAGAAGCGGCAAGATGTCCCTTCAGATCATGTGGACCACGTTAGTAAAGGCCCCGCCGAGTACTATGGCGACATTCTATCCGAACCTACATCGGGTCTCGGCCTTACAAGCTATAGCGAACGATGACAGGATCTCAGGCTTCTGAAGGGCCAGATTCGGTCAATCATACACAAACACCAAGGTAAAGCCGAAAACATTCCTTATATTTAGCGTAAACCAGCCATACCCTTGGTCGAGGGCTTACAACAGAAGAAGAAGCGGAAACCGGGGCAGATCCCCGCGTCATTCTTCGGCTTCGGCCTCCTCCACCTCGGCTGCGGCTTGTCCCGGAGAGGGAGAGTGTAAGGATCGAGACTTTCGGATCCGGTTTTCGGGTCGGACCCCCGTTGTTGTAGCCCTTCTGAGGGGCGGAGGTTCTAAGTCGAATCGCGTCAGGACCTCGAGACGCGTTTTAAACGGCGTCCACCGTGGCAAACGCGTTTCAAGTTCTGCCACGTGGGTGCCACGTGGACTGACCTTGGGCTGCGAGAGTACGGCCCTGTTAGGTCGTCTGAACGGCGTCCGTGTGGGTCGACGCCTTTCAGACTGCGACTCGGGGTGTGTCAGAGTACGGCCCTGACAAGTTGTCTGAATGGCGTCTGTGTAGGACGACGCGTTTCAGAATCTTGTCAGAGCGGCCGTCATGTCACCTGATAGGCGTCCGTAGATGTCGACGCGTTTTAGCCAGTCTCTGGTTAACCCCGCGAGCCCTCCTTCTTTCCCTCATTTTCTCCTACTCTCCTTCTCTCCTCCTCCTCCGGTGACCGGCGGCGACCCCCTCCTCCTCCCTCTTTTCCTCACACCATTTCGCCTCTCCCTCCACTCCATCCTCTACCTGGCTCCTACCCCTACCACCTCCACTTCCACTGCGGCGTTCTACTCTCCGGACGGCGGCCGACGTCACGGTGGGGCTAGGACGACCTCGGCGGTACCGGCGGCGGCGTGGGGCAAGACAGGCGGACGGCTTGAAGCTCAGAGGCGTTCGAGTGTTCGGTAGGGTGACGTTCCCCATAGCGTTGTGTTTAAAATCATGTTTTCCTCGTTTATGCATGTGGTGGACCTTTGGTTTCGGGGGTTAGAATGAGCATGTTTAGGATTTCTATGAGGGTGTTCGCCTGTGGTTAGTATTGCTCCTCGTTTCCCTCCATTTTGGATGATTTTTGGGGTTATTTGGGGTTGAAAAGAGAGCCTTCGGGCTTAGGGCGATTCTGGTTCCTGAGGTTGAAAGACGTCGTGCATGGACGACGCCTTTTTGAAGGGCGTCGGGCCATTACGACGCCTTTTAGACAGGAATCGACTGACAGAAAGTCTGCCAGGTTGGAGATTCTGTGGCTAAAAGACGTCGGGGTAAACGACGCGTTTTTGAATGGCGTCAGGAACCCACGACGCGTTTTAACGGCAGAAATCTCCTGAATAAGGTCTTGAAATTTCCGGATTTCCGTGTTGAATGGCGTCTGGGGATGTCGACGCCTTTTAAAAGGCGACCACTGGTGTCGACGCCTTTTAAGGCCAGATTCTGAAGACTGATTTATATGAACCTGTACATGGAGCTTGAATGGCGTCGACCTCGGTCGACGCGATTCAAGATAGAATCTCACTAATTCATGCCAGTAAAACGTGTTCAGACTGCTAGATAGTTGGTTAGCACATGTTTTAGTGCACCCGATAGAGATGGATTCCTCATGATCGGATGGTTCTATGTGTGTTATGCGATCGCGGGCTTTTCACGTGACCGGATCGCACTGTGTTGGGTTTTCAGTTACTGTGGACCTGGAGTGACATTGTAGCACTTTATCACCCTGTGCTGGTGGGGGCGTGAGCACAGCGCCGGTGGGGGCGTGGGCGGGGTGACGCCTAGTGAGAGAGGGTCACCTGGTGAACCCCGGGGTCAGCTTGTACCGGTGTCGGAGTGGTACATTCGGAGAGTCACTCATGCTGAGGGAAGGGGTAGTCACCTGAGCCAGTTGGGCCGGAGTAGCGAGCGTGCTATCCGAGGGGCTACTCCTTGGTCTCAGCGGGTCGAGGTTTTTCTCACCGTTGTTTGTACGGTCGGCGAGTTCTATCGAGACGGCAGTTGTGGGTTTTCTAACGGTTGGTTTAGAATGTGCATGATTATTATATTTCGACTGCATGTGTTCTCACGTAGAGAATTAGATATCGTACCTGCCACTACACTTGTTACTTTACTGTTAGCTGTACTTTACACTTGTGGGTGTGTGCGTGGGCAGTGGGGATCGAAGGATCCCTACTGAGTCTTGTCTTGAGACTCACCCCTGCGGTTTTCAGGTGAGGACTCCCAACAGACTTAGAGCGGCGTGTGCGGCCGGGTGTGGTGTGCCTTCAGCGGTTGTTCCGAGGTATGCCCCGATGTAGTTGTTATTTATCTTTGGCCTGTATGTTTAGTTATTTCCTTCTGTTGGAGAATGTAATTATTTGCTGTATCGAGTCGCATTGTAATAATTTTAATTCCTGCACTTTTATTTCAATTCAATGCGATGTGAATGTTTAGTTTAGTTTATTATTTATTTCCCAGACTTACTAGATCCTGGTTTGGTCCCAAATTAATGATTCGGTACCCATTTAGTAATCGGATCCCCGATTATAGGGTGGCGGGTCGTTACAGTTGGTATCAGAGCATACGGTCTGGCAAATAAATAAATAACTAGGTTAAATGTTGAAAATTCGGCAAATAAATACATTATCCCGTACAGGCACGGCGGTAGCATAGGTTTTAGGACTCTAATTAGAACTTTTGATTTTGTAATTATAGGCGAGTAGATGGCTCCCAGGAGGAGGATGCCAGTTATTCGAGAGCGGGGAGATGTCCCTAGTGGGTCCGAGGCAGGGAGGTCGAGTGTTGAGCAGTTTATGGAGGCCATGATGGATACTATGGCTCGATATCAGACTCGAGATCCTAGCGAGGGTTCTAGTACTCGGGGAGGGACCACAGCTACACTTGAGAGGTTCTTGAAGCCGAGGCCACCTCACTTCACCGGTCATCCCGACCCTGACGAGGCCATTCATTGGCTTAGAGAGATTGAGAAGACTTTTGATACTATGGACTGTGCAGCAGTAGAGAGGACCCCACTGGCTACCTTCATGCTGAAGGATAGCGCCTATGACTGGTGGACCACACTGAAGAGTTTGTCTTATGGGGACAGGAGTCTTAGGGAAATTTCTTGGGAGACCTTTGTCAAGGAGTTCAATGCACAATATTTCCCTAGACATGTCCAGCGAGCCAAGGAGGGGGAGTTTATGGGTCTGACGCAGGGGAGTATGACGGTACTTGAGTACGAGGCGAAGTTTGTTTCGCTGGGACGATTCGTGCCTTTTATATCTGGGGACGAGGTGCGTCGCACGAAGAGGTTTGTGGATGGGCTTAGGCTCAGTTTGAGGGACTTCGTGGCGTCCCATTGTTGTACAGACCTGGCGTCAGCAGTTAGGCGTGCAGCAGCTGTAGAGGCTCAGCAGAACCAGTCGGCCCGGGCTAGAGGGCAGACCGTTCAGGGGCCAGTGCGAGGCAGGGGTAAGGCTACGGCACCGGCTCCTTCTGTCGGATCGGGATCGTCTTCTCTCGGCTCCCGATTCAGGAGATTCTTCAGGGGTGGTGGCAGCAGTAGTGGCAGCAGCGGCAGCAGCAGGCCCAGGCATGGTCAGCAGAGTCAGTCAGCGTCCAGTGCACAGCAGGAGCCAGCTCAGAGGCTTCCGGCAGTT
Organism: Zantedeschia hybrid cultivar; assembly: GCA_030544215.1. Lineage (NCBI taxonomy): Eukaryota > Viridiplantae > Streptophyta > Magnoliopsida > Alismatales > Araceae > Zantedeschia > Zantedeschia hybrid cultivar. Next base: position 59,532,702 of record JARZZO010000004.1, read on the forward strand.
TGTCAGCAATGTGGTGGTGCTCATGGCGGGACTCAGTGTCCCACTCTTCCCAGGAGGTGTTTTACTTGCGGCCAACAGGGCCATCTGGCGAGGCAGTGCCCGCAGGGGCATAGTCAGGGGCAGGGTCATGGCGATCAGAAGAAGCCGAGGACTCAGGGGAGAGTGCTGGCTATCACCAGGAGGGAGGCTCGCGCGTCCAACTTGGTGGAAGGTACACTCTCTGTCCTTGGGAACTCTGCGCATGTGTTGATCGATTCAGGTGCTTCGTATTCTTTTATTTCCGAGCAGTTCCTAGATATTCTTTCTGCACCCGTTGATGAGCTGTCTGATGGTCTGATGGTTGAGGTTCCTTCTGGAGACTTCATGATATCTTATAATTGTTTGAGGAATGTTCCCTTGACCATTGAGGGTCATGTGCTACCTGCCCAGTTGATTGTACTTGCTATCCGTGATTTTGATATCATCCTGGGTATGGATTGGTTGGAAGCCTTTTATGCGGAGGTGGACTGCCACAGGAAGAGGGTGCGCTTCTCTATTCCAGACATCCCGACCTTCTTCTTCCAAGGTATTAGGCTTTCTTCTCGAGGTATTCTCATTTCTGCCTTTAAGGCACGGAGGTTGCTTGCTGGTGGCTGTGAGGCTTTCTTAGCCTCTGTCGTTGTTTCTGATGTCTGTGCTAGTCCCAGTCCCTGGGAGGTGCCTGTTGTTTGTGATTTCGTCGATGTATTTCCTGAGGAGCTGCCTGGCCTTCCTCCTCAGCGAGAGGTTGAGTTTACCATCGAGCTTGCACCAGGTACGGCGCCTTTGTCTAAGGCCCCGTATCGGATGGCGCCAGCCGAACTCGCTGAGTTGAAGGCGCAATTGCAGGAGTTGCTGGATAAGGGATTCATTCGTCCCAGTACATCTCCATGGGGTGCTCCGGTTTTGTTTGTCAGAAAGAAGGATGGTTCTTTGAGATTGTGCATCGATTATAGGCAGCTGAACCAGGTGACGATAAAGAATAAGTACCCGCTTCCTAGGATCGATGACTTGATGGATCAGCTGCAGACCGCGATGGTGTTTTCCAAGATCGATCTGAGATCTGGATACTATCAGATGAGAATCAGGGATGTGGATGTTAGTAAGACGGCTTTCAGGACTCGGTATGGGCATTATGAGTTTTTGGTTATGCCCTTCGGCTTAACCAATGCTCCGGCGGCCTTTATGGATCTGATGAACCGAGTCTTCAGGACCTACCTGGACCAGTTTGTAGTTGTGTTTGTTGATGATATTCTGATCTATTCTTCTTCTGAGGAAGAGCACGCTGCTCATCTTCGGGCAGTGTTGCAGGTCCTGAGAGAGCACCAACTTTATGCCAAGTTCAGCAAATGTGAATTTTGGCTAAACGAGGTGCACTTCCTTGGGCACGTTATTTCGGGTGAAGGTATCGCAGTGGATCCAGCCAAGATCGAGGCAGTAATGGACTGGAGCAGACCGACTTCAGTGACTGAGATCAGGAGCTTTCTGGGGCTTGCCGGTTATTACAGGCGGTTTGTTCAGGGATTTTCTTCGATAGCGGCCCCCTTGTCGAGGTTGACTCGAAAGGGAGTTCGTTTCGTATGGACTGAGGATTGTGAGCAGAGTTTTATTGAGCTAAAAACTCGTCTCACGTCAGCCCCAGTGTTGGTGCTTCCATCTGGGTCAGGTGGATTTGTGGTTTACTCAGATGCGTCCCGTCGAGGTTTGGGAGCAGTCCTTATGCAGCATGGCAGGGTAGTTGCTTATGCTTCTCGGCAGCTGAAGAGGCATGAAGAGAACTATCCTACTCATGATTTGGAGCTTGCAGCTGTGGTGTTTGCACTGAAGATCTGGAGGCATTACTTATACGGAGAAAATTTTCAGGTTTTTACAGATCACAAGAGCTTGAAATATGTGTTCACTCAGAGAGACCTAAATCTGAGGCAGCGGAGGTAGATGGAGTTTATTAAGGATTATGACTTTGACCTTTCTTATCATCCGGGCAAGGCGAATGTGGTGGCAGACGCCTTGAGTCGGAAGACGGTCATGTCATACCTCATGATTCGGGAGTGGAAATTATTTGAGCAGGTGGTAGAATCCTCCTTTAGGGTTCCACGTGAAGAGGATAGAGCAGTACTTGTCAGCTTGACTGTGAGACCGGCTGTGTACCATGCTGTGATTGAGGCTCAGAGGGCAGATGCTGAGTTACCACAGATTCTCCAGACGTCTGAGGTTGAGTTGTGGGATGATGGTACCGTCAGATTCAGGGGCAGACTCTATGTCCCGACCGAGGAAGACGTGCGCAGATGTGTTCTTGATGAGGCGCACCGTTCGAGGTATGCAGTGCATCCCGGGACAACAAAGATGTATCACTGTTTGAGGAGGCACTTCTGGTGGCCCGGTATGAAAAGAGACGTGGCTGAGTATGTGGCTAGATGCATGACATGCCAGCAGGTTAAAGCCGAGCATCAGAGACCAGGAGGGTTGCTGCAGCCCTTACCGATTCCTGAGTGGAAATGGGAGCATGTGACGATGGACTTTGTAATGGGTTTGCCTGCATCCCCTAGCAGGAGAGACGCTATCTGGGTCATCGTTGATCGGCTGACCAAGTCGGCACACTTCCTAGCCATTAGGAAGGACTGGTCGGTCGGCAAGTTGGCTAAGTTGTTTGTGGACCGGATTATCTCTCTGCACGGGGTACCCTTGTCCATTGTATCAGATCGAGATCCGAGGTTTACTTTCAGATTCTGGAAGAGCTTTCAGCAGGCGTTGGGAACTCAGTTGGCTTTCAGCTCGGCCTACCATCTAGAGACTGACGGGCAGTCGGAGAGGACTATTCAGACCCTGGAGGATATGCTCAGGGCGTGTTGCCTAGACTGGAGAGGTTCGTGGGAACAACATTTGTCCACTGTGGAGTTTGCCTACAACAACAGCTATCATTCTAGCATCGGCATGGCGCCTTATGAGGCTTTGTATGGGCGGCCGTGTCGATCTCCGGTATGTTGGTCCGAGATCGGTGAGAGGCAGATAGCAGGACCTGAGTTAGTGCAGCAGTGTGCTGAGATTGCCAGGACAGTTCGGCAGAGGTTGACCGCAGCTCAGAACAGACAGAAGAGTTATGCTGACATCCGACGGAGACCACTTGAATTTGAGGTTGGGGACCACGTGTTTCTCCGAGTCTCACCCTCCAAGGGTGTGATGAGATTCGGGAAGCGAGGCAAGCTGAGTCTGCGATATATTGGACCTTTTCCCATTCTTGCTCGAATTGGGGAGACCGCGTATCAGCTGGCCTTGCCGCCCAGTCTTGCAGGAGTGCACGATGTGTTCCATGTATCCTTGCTGAGGAAGTACGTTCAAGATCCGTCCCATGTGTTGGATTTTTCAGAGTTGGAGGTCGCTGAGGATTTGTCATTTCCAGAGTATCCTGTTCGTATTGAGGATCACAGAGATCAGGTCTTACGGAACAAGGTCGTACCGCTGGTCAAGGTGATTTGGCAGTACCGCTCCGGAGGTGAGGCAACCTGGGAGCGAGAGGATGAGATGCGGGAGCAATTTCCTTATCTCTTTTCGTAAGTATCCCTGTGAACTTGTATCCCCGTTGTGACCTTGTTATTCCTAGCAGTCAATTTCGAGGGCGAAATTTCTTTTAAGGGGGGGAGAATGTAAGGATCGAGACTTTCGGATCCGGTTTTCGGGTCGGACCCCCGTTGTTCTAGCCCTTGTGAGGGGCGGAGGTTCTGAGTCGAATCGCGTCAGGACCTCGAGACGCGTTTTAAACGGCGTCCACCGTGGCAGACGCGTTTCAGGTTCTGCCACGTGGGTGCCACGTGGACTGACCTTGGGCCACGAGAGTACGGCCCTGTCAGGTCGTCTGAACGGCGTCCGTGTGGGTCGACGCCTTTCAGACTGCAACTCGGGGTGTGTCAGAGTACGGCCCTGACAAGTTGTCTGAATGGCGTCTGTGTAGGACGACGCGTTTCAGAATCAGGGCCGTCTGAACGGCGTCCGTATGGGTCGACGCCTTTCAGACTGCGACTCGGGGTGTGTCAGAGTACGGCCCTGACAAGTTGTCTAAATGGCGTCTGTGTAGGACGACGCGTTTCAGAATCTTGTCAGAGCGGCCGTCATATCACCTGATAGGCGTCCGTAGATGTCGACGCGTTTTAGCCAGTCTCTGGTTAACCCCGCGAGCCCTCCTTCTTTCCCTCATTTTCTCCTACTCTCCTTCTCTCCTCCTCCTCCGGTGACCGGCGGCGACCCCCTCCTCCTCCCTCTTTTCCTCACACCATTTCGCCTCTCCCTCCACTCCATCCTCTACCTGGCTCCTACCCCTACCACCTCCACTTCCACTACGGCGTTCTACTCTCCGGACGGCGGCCGACGTCACGGTGGGGCTAGGACGACCTCGGCGGTACCGGCGGCGGCGTGGGGCGAGACAGGCGGACGGCTTGAAGCTCGGAGGCGTTCGAGTGTTCGGTAGGGTGACGTTCCCCATAGCGTTGTGTTTAAAATCATGTTTTCCTTGTTTATGCATGTGGTGGACGTTTGGTTTCGGGGGTTAGAATGAGCATGTTTAGGATTTCTATGAGGGTGTTCGCCTATGGTTAGTATTGCTCCTCGTTTCCCTCCATTTTGGATGATTTTTGGGGTTATTTGGGGTTGAAAAGAGAGCCTTCGGGCTTAGGGCGGTTCTGGTTCCTGAGGTTGAAAGACGTCGTGCATGGACGACGCCTTTTTGAAGGGCGTCGGGCCATTACGACGCCTTTTAGACAGGAATCGACTGACAGAAAGTCTGCCAGGTTGGGGATTCTGTGGCTAAAAGACGTCGGGGGTAAACGACGCGTTTTTGAATGGCGTCAGGAACCCACGACGCGTTTTAACGGCAGAAATCTCCTGAATAAGGTCTTGGAATTTCCGGATTTCCGTGTTGAATGGCGTCTGGGGATGTCGACGCCTTTTAAAAGGCGACCACTGGTGTCGACGCCTTTTAAGGCCAGATTCTGAAGACTGATTTATATAAACCTGTACATGGAGCTTGAATGGCGTCGACCTCGGTCGACGCGATTCAAGACAGAATCTCACTAATTCATGCCAGTAAAACGTGTTCATACTGCTAGATAGTTGGTTAGCACATGTTTTAGTGCACCCGATAGAGATGGATTCCTCATGATCGGATGGTTCTATGTGTGTTATGCGATCGCGGGCTTTTCACGTGACCGGATCGCACTGTGTTGGGTTTTCAGTTACTGTGGACCTGGAGTGACATTGTAGCACTTTATCACTCTGTGCTGGTGGGGGCGTGAGCACAGCGCCGGTGGGGGCGTGGGCGGGGTGACGCCTAGTGAGAGAGGGTCACCTGGTGAACTCCGGGGTCAGCTTGTACCGGTGTCGGAGTGGTACATTCGGAGAGTCACTCATGCTGAGGGAAGGGGTAGTCACCTGAGCCAGTTGGGCCGGAGTAGCGAGCGTGCTATCTGAGGGGCTACTCCTTGGTCTCAGCGGGTCGAGGTTTTTCTCACCGTTGTTTGTACGGTCGGCGAGTTCTATCGAGACGGCAGTTGTGGGTTTTCTAACGGTTGGTTTAGAATGTGCATGATTATTATATTTCGACTGCATGTGTTCTCACGTAGAGAATTAGATATCGTACCTGCCACTACACTTGTTACTTTACTGTTAGCTGTACTTTACACTTGTGGGTGTGTGCGTGGGCAGTGGGGATCGAAGGATCCCTACTGAGTCTTGTCTTGAGACTCACCCCTGCGGTTTTCAGGTGAGGACTCCCAGCAGACTTAGAGCGGCGTGTGCGGCCGGGTGTGGTGTGCCTTCAGCGGTTGTTCCGGGATATGCCCCGATGTAGTTGTTATTTATCTTTGGCCTGTATGTTTAGTTATTTCCTTCTGTTGGAGAATGTAATTATTTGCTGTATCGAGTCGCATTGTAATAATTTTAATTCCTGCACTTTTATTTCAATTCAATGCGATGTGAATGTTTAGCTTAGTTTATTATTTATTTCCCAGACTTACTAGATCCTGGTTTGGTCCCAAATTAATGATTCGGTACCCATTTAGTAATCGGATCCCCGATTATAGGGTGGCGGGTCGTTACAGAGAGGGAGAGGGAGAGTCGACGATCTGCACCGCTTCAGGAGCGGCAGCCTCCTCAGGGACAGCCTCCTCAGGGGCCCCCTCGGCGGGCGCAGCTTCGTCACCCAGCGCAGGAGTCGAGGTCCTCTCGGCCATAAGTTCCTGCCACCAAGACAGGAGCTCCTTGGCTTCCTCACCCCTCGGTAGGGCAACCCCAGTCAGATCGACGCTCGGGCAGGCCCTCTGGGCGACAGCCAACCCGAGGTCGAAGACGGAGGAAGAAGCCAGCAGTTGAGCTTGGATGATCTCTTCGGCGAAGTCCGGGCCGGCCTTGTAATCAGCTACGGCCACGTCCGCCACCTCCTCCAGCTCCTGCTTCAGCGCCGATACCTCCTCGGCATGTCGGCGCTTCTCCGAGGCCCGCCGGGAGTCCTTCTCTTGAATCTGGACCTTGAGGGCCCGGATCTCGGACTGAGCCGCGGCGAGCTCCCCCTCGGCCTTCTCCTTCTCCCGCTCGGCCTTCACCTTGGCCTCGGCGGAAGCACGGGCCTCAGCTGCCCTCTCCTCCAACTGCGCCCGCGCCTGGGCACTCGCGGTTACGAGCCCATCGACTAAGGGCTCGATGTCGGGCACCACCGAAGTACCCTCGCCCAAACCGTCTGACTCCCTCTCGGCCTCCAGGAGCTGGAGTCGGAGCTGCTCCTGATGGTGCATCAGGACGCTACCCGTCACCGCAGCCTGCGGACCGAAAGCAAACAATGATCAGAAAAAAAAAAAAATCAAGAGAAAGCTAAGGAAAGCTCGACTGAAGCACCTTCAAGCTTATTACTTGGACCGCAAACCGAGCGCTCATCGCCGCCAGGTCGATGACCGAATGGCGCTTCAGCCCTTCAAAGGCCGAAGGGAGAGTAAGACTGCGGAGCAGACGGAGGCACGTCTGCGAGTCTTCCATACTCTCGTCCACATAAATCCCCGGTTCGGGGCGCCACCACTCGCGCTGCGCCCGGGGCGCCTGCGACCCGGCGCCTTCGTCACCGGCCCCAGCCGAAACGGCCGGAGGGGAATCGCCCCTCGGCGCCTCAGGAGACGCCAGCCTCGCGGCCCTTCGGGCCTCGGCACTCCTCCTGACCAACGGAGCCTCCTCTGCGTCTACGGCCCCTGCCAACCGAGGGCGCTTCGACGCTCGGCCGCCCCTTCGAGCGGCGAATTTGGACTTTTGCTCCCTCTCGAGAGCGGCGGCGGCAGCACGGCCCTCAGTAGAGGCCGCAGTCCTTGGGACCCCGCCTCGGGTCCTCGGAGCCCCAGCGCCTCGGCCGGACCTGCCTGCCGCCTGCGGGGCCGGTGCCCGGCCCGGACCGCGCTAGTCGGATATCCGATCGAGAAGGGCGTCTAGATTGGCCATTGCTGCAAGTAAGAAGAGCCTGTTAGAAACAGAACAGTGAGCAAGTACAAACTTAAAGCCGACTTACCCTCGACCGAAACTTCATCAGCATCCTCAGCCGGAAGAGCTTTGGCCAGAGGAGCGGCAGCCCTTCCTCCGCGGCCCCGCGGAGTCTCCCCGGGAGGAAGGTAGGGGAAGGCCCGCACCGGATCGGACTGAGGATCCGGCCATACCCCGGCGTTCACCAGCCGCTCCGACGCGCTAAGAAGCCCCCAGACGTTGTACGGGGCCCTCATCTGGATGCGACCCACGAGGGTGCTCTGGACTGGGGTGAGGGCAGGAGGATCCGAGAGGCCTGCGGCCAGCGGCGCCCATTCAGTAGGGAAGGGCCACACGCTCTTCTCTTTCTCCGGCAGGGAGACGAAGACGAACTTCCTCTTCCAACCATGGATAGACGATGGCTTCCCGGAGAATACGCTTCGGCCGACCCGAGGGACGAAGCAGTACCACTCGGACTTCCCCTGCCTTTGGATTTTGAAGAGATAACGGAAGACATTGATGGAAGGGCGGATCTTTATATGAGCAAAGACGCTCAAGAAGCCGTATACAGTACGCCAGGAATTGGAAAAAAGCTGAGACGGGGCCAGCCCGTAGAAGCTGAGAAGGTTGATGACGAAGGTGGGGAGAGGAAGACGGAAACCCGCCTCGAAGCTATCAACATAAATAGAGAAGGAACCCGGGCGGAAAGTGTCAGCCCGGGTGGCGGAGTCAGGCCGAAGGACCGTCATCCAGGAAGGGAGCTGGAAGTAAGAAACAAGGCGCATAACCTTTACGTCCGAAAGGGCGCAGGATGCTTCCGAAGCCATGTCGGGACGACGGCGTCCCGAAGTGGAAGCCTGGCCTGGATTCCGGACCTCTTCGGCGGCCTCAGCCCCGGAAGCCTCGGCCCCGGAGGTCTCGGCCCCGGAAACCTCGGCTCCGGAAGCCTCGGACCCCTCAGTCCCGGAGACCTCGGACTCTTCAGACATCGCGGAGGCAAGGGAATCTGACGTGAGGGGATCTGACAGAAGAGATCTCGGAGAGTGGGAAGGAGTATACTCCTCGTCCGAATGAGTAATCTCACTGGAAGAACCCCGGACCATAAGGCCACGAAGGGAAGGAAGAAAGCTAGGGCTTACTCGCAGGAAGGGGGACGAAATCTCTCCTGAACCGAGTGTGGCTTCTCAAGCCTCCCAGCTCCACCAGCGATGCGCTCCGAGGAATGGAGACCTTCCCACGGTGGCCGGCGAGCTCGGACGAAGCCTTCAGGAAGCTAGCTTTCCGCTGGAGAAGGAAGAAGAGCTTGGATGATCGCGGAGGAAACGCAAGCGCAGCAGCAGGAAGAAGAACAATGCCTTGCTGAGGGCTTGTATTTATAAGCCCACTCGAAGCGCCTCCCGCCGAAGCCAACGGCCGAGATCGTCCCGCTCGTCCCCTCGCTCCTCTCGGATGCCCGCCACGTGCACCGTCCTTCGGCGATGATGACGGGCCAGCTCTAGGACTTGCAGCGAAGCAATCAACGGCCGAGGGCGCTCTGACCCTTCGGCTGACCGCCCAGATACGCGCCACGTGTCCCGATCCGCGCGCTGAAGATGAGAGAGGCGGCAATCCGAGTGAAGCCTCGGACAGAGAGCCGAGGCGATCCGCGACCCGTGAGCGGTCAAGATCCTTTTGTGTTTTCGACGGAGCGGCCGGATGTGCGACGCGTGTCCCGTGCTTCCTCGCGAGGCGACGCGCCATCCCGTCCATTTAATGAAGCCTGACACGAGTCAGAGGGCTCGGCCCTTCGGCTTCTTAGCTCTGAGCCTTCGTCGCCACTCTGAGCGGGGACGAAGCAACCGCGTAGCCCTCGGCCGACCGAGGGCACCCTCTTCCCAGTAAAAAGAGAACAAAGCTTCGGGTAAGACACCTGTTATGATATTTTTCTGGCAGCTTCGGGCCATACTCTCGCCATCTCAGAGCTGAGAAAGACAAGAGTGGGGGGCTATGTGATGAGGCAGAATCCGATTCGGCCCATTAGAGCAGGCCCAAACCCCGTTCAGCCCAACAGCAGCAGTATCAGGCCCTCCGGGACCCTCCAGCCCATCAGCAGCCCAGCAGCCCTCGGCCCCATAAGCGGCACCGTTGCTCCCGGCCCAACAGGCTTCGGCCCGTCAGCGGCCCATCAGCCTACGGCCCAGGAACAGCGCGGCAGCCCTAGGCCCAGCAGGCTTCGGCCCATGGGCGGCCCAACCCCCTTCGGCCTGATAGCCGAGTCCGGCCCACTCCGGTGGCGGATCAGGCACTATGGCGGTTTACCAGTAAGCCCAAACATAGTCCTATATCGGCTACCACCGTTAACCAACCTCTATCCTCTGCTATAAATACACCGCTATTTATTGCCAAAGGTATGCAATTCTTTGCCTCCGAGACCCTTAAGGACTACGGTCCAAATAGCATTAAAGCTACTTTTTGCCTTCTGAATCGAATCATCTTCAGAAGCTAACTTGACCGTCGGAGGGGGTTCCTAAGGGCCAGAGCCCGGGACTCCTGCTGACCGGTTTCTTCTTCTTTCCCTCCTGCAGGAGCTCGGTTCGAATCATCGCCGACCTTCCCGAGTCGGTCTCGGCCGCCGACCTCGGACTCCTCTCCCTGGTCTCGACGCCGTGCGACGGCTGCCCCGCGACAGGAGACTCGGCCCCGCGCTGTCCCCTCGTCCGACAAAAGGGCTTTTGGGCTCACTATCCAAGAGCAAGCCGAGTCCGAGACCCTTCCGGCCTCAGACCGTCGGCTTCGGCTTCATCGCCTGTCGGCAATACAGCCAGAAGGAGCTTCATCCGCGCCGCCCCTTCGCCCGCCGAAGGAGCCTCGGCCCCGACTTCCCGGAGACGAGCCTGCACCGACCGAAGCGCCCTTCGGCCTTCGGACTCTCGTCTTCGCCTCCGCCTCCTCGGCCTTCCGGATCCCCGTCGAGCCTCTGAAACACCGATCCGAACCGGCTTCGGATCCTCTTCTCCGGATTCCGACCTCGGAGTCCGGTCGTGATAGATCCAGTCTACATCAGTTATTAACTAAATTATGAGTTTTTGTCTATAAAAAGGTGAGTTTTTTTTTTATTATATAACCCCATGTTCTATCAGATTTTAGTACCGAACGGGAAAAATCCCGAAACCACAAAAGCGGCCCAGCGAGAGGACCAAGAAGCAAAGAAACTCAAGGGGTAAGGAGGCTCAAGGGCAAGAAAGACTGAAAAGCAAAGAGGCCCTGTAAAGCCCAAAGGCAAAACGGCCCATGAGGCCCAGGCACCACAGGTAATACACGTTCTTATAAGAAGAAATACACTGGATGCCTTGAGTAAGCAGATGTATACAATAAAAACACGAACAATAGATCAAGACTAGAGAAAAAAAAGGAAGATGATGCAAACTTTTGATCAGTCGTCAAAGAAGGGCCCGAGATCTCAAAGTAGCATAACGGATGGAGTTCAACTCTCTAGGCTCTTCAATAAATCTCTTTTTAGAATAAGAAAATAGTTTGGAGTTCCTGAAATTTGAATTCTTGTATATACTTCATGTATATGCTTCTCTTCTGCTGGATGCCTCCCATTATAAATGAGCTTTGAATCCATCTGTTGAAGCATGCCTTCCTTCCCGTTATTTTTGACGGGCATCTGCTTAGGTCTAACATTAAGCATGCTGAGTCTAACATGACCATACATCGGTCTTGCTTAGAGAGCGTTTGTGCAGACGAGGGTCGCTCTTAGTTTGGAAGCTTCTACGTACTGTCCTCCTGTCTTCTAGATTCGACTGTACACTCCTCACCTAACCCTGTTGCAATGCCAAAAGAAAATAGAAAATTTTCTATTCGGTGTATCGACCAGAAGGTAGGTGAGTGATAGAGATATGCAAAAGCAGATCAGATAAGCTCCAGATAAAATATGTTGGGCGACGCAAAGAAGATAAACAATCTTATTCAGTTTATTTGAAATTACATAACTGAGGAATTGATTATGTGAAATGAATTATCAAAAGATCGACTATGAAGGTGGTCACCTAATTGATTCAACATGTAGCTTTAATTGCTGATGTAGACTGGATCTATCACGACCGGACTCCGAAGATGGAATCCGAAGTTATGGATCCAGAGCAGGATCGGATCCGTATGAGAAGCCCGACGGGGATCCGGAAGGCGATGGAGGCAGAGACGAAGCCGAAGGTCCGAGGCCGAAGGTGGCTCGATCAGATGCTGGCTTGTCTTCAGAAGGCGGGGCCGAGGCTCTTTCGGTCGGGGATGCAGCCGGCGTACGGCGTCGAGACCAGGGAGAGGAGTCCGAGGTCGGTGGCCGAGACCGCGATCGGAGAGGTCAGCGATGATTTGAACCGAGCCACTGCAGGAGGGAAAGAAGAAGAAACCGGTCAGTAGGAGTCCCCGGGTTCGGCCCTAGGGAACCCCCTCCGACGGTCAAGTTAGCTCCTGAAGATGATTCGATTCAGAAGGTAAAGAGTAGCTTTAATGCTTTTTGGACTATAGTCCTTGAGGGTCTCGGAGGCATAGAATTGCATACCTTTGGCAATAAATAGCGGTGTATTTATAGCAGAGGATAGAGGATGGTTAACGGTGACAGCCGATATAGGATTATGTCTGGGCTTACTGGTAAACCGCCATAGTGCCTAGTCCTCCACCGGAGTGGGCCGGACTCGGCTATCGGGCCGAAGGGGGTTGGGCCGCTGATGGGCCGAAGCCTGCTGGGCCTGGGGCTGCCGGGCTGCTACCGGGCCATAGGCTGATGGGCCGCTGACGGGCTGAAGCCTGTTGGGCCGGGAGCAACGGTGCCGCTCACGGGCCGAGGGCTGTTGGGCCGCTGATGGGCCGAAGGCTCCCTGAGGGCCTTGTACTGCTGCTGCTGGGCTGAACTGGGTTTGGGCTTGCTTTAATGGGCCGAATCGGATTCTGCCTCATCACATAGCCCCCCACTCTCGTCTTCTTCAGTTCTGAGATGGCGAGAGTAAAATCCGAAGCTTTCTCGGAGAAGTAATTCGGTATATGCTTCGTTTGAAGAACCATGCCGCTCCCCGATCGGGTATACGTGGCCGAAGCCACCCTCAGATCAGGTTACCTGCGGGCTTAGAAAACCATGCCGCTTCCCGATCGGTACGGGTTACTTGCGGACTTAGAAATATACCGTGCCGCTTCCCGAACCGGTACACATGGCCGAAGCCACTCTCGGTTCAGGTTACCTGCGGGCTTAGAAACCATGCCGCTTCCCGATCCGGATTACATGGCCGAGAGCCATTCGTCGGATCGAAGGAGGCGCGGACTTAGGAAAGCCATGCCGCGTCCTGATCCGGATTACATGGCCGAGAGCCATTCGTCAGATCGAAGGAGGCGCGGACTTTAGAAAAACCATGCCGATCCGATACTAATGGCCGGAGCCGCCCTCGGATCGGGTTGATGCGGTCATCGAATAATGCCGCTCCGATCCGATACTAATGGCCGGAGCCGCCCTCGGATCGGGTTGACGCAGTCTTTGAATAATGTCGCTCCGATCCGATACTAATGGCCGGAGCCGCCCTCGGATCGGGTTGACGCGGTCTTTGAATAATGCCGCTCCGATCCGATACTAATGGCCGGAGCCGCCCTCGGATCGGGTTGACGCGGTCTTTGAATAATGCCGCTCTGGTCGTCGGATCAAGCCCTTCCATCTCCATGAGTATTTGGGAAGGGGGAGCAGCCAAGGGCAGATGCCGCTGTTGCGGGTCCCGTCGCCTCTCTCAGTCCCATTCCTCCCTGCGGTACCTCTTTCGGGAGGACCGCTGGTCTTCGGGCCGAGGGCAGAACACCTGGGGGGCAGGTGCCGAAGCTGCGTCGGCTACGCCTTTGCCTTTAGATATCATCAGGGCCTCCCGGTTGACATACTTGTGTGCCCGGGCTACGAGGTCCTGGAAGGTAGGGGGATGGCGTTTCCCGATGGAGCCGAGGAGCCCTTCGTCCCGACACCCGCTGATCACGGCCGAAACCGCGATCGAGCTATCAAGGTTTGGGATTTGGGCGGCCTCGGTCCGAAACCTGGTGAAATACTCCTGGAGAGTTTCGGTGGGGCCTTGCCGGATGGCTAATAAGCTGGCCGATGTCTTACACTGCCGGGTGGCATCATAGAACTGGTCGATGAACAGCTGGCCCAACTAGACTAGGGAGTGGATGGAGTTGGGGGCCAGTGCTTCGAACCAGGTCAGAGCAGTCTTCTCGAGGGTGAGGGGGAAGAGTCGGCAGCGGACTGCCTCGGTGACCCCTCGGACCGAGAGATATGCGCTGAACCTCTAGAGATGACAGACCGGATCTGTCATTCCGTCGTAGAGGGGGCCCTTCGGCAGCTTGAAATTGGGAGGCACCTCGGTAGCCAGGAGCTCCGCCGTGAACGGGGTCTGCTCCAGGATGTTGCTGGCCAGAGGTGCCCCAACCGGCCGAGACACCATCATCTGCATTTCCTTCCTCATCGCCGCTAGCCGCCGGTCCAGGTCCGGGGCGGTTGAAGTGGCGACGGATTGTCCACCGGTTCTGACCGGGCAGAATTCGGACGAAGTAAAGCCTTGCTTCGTCAGGCGATTGACGCGAGGGGCTCGGGCAGGTAGCGCCGAGGGCTTGCTGCGTGCTGAGGCGGTTTTGCCAAGGAAAACCGGTGCGGGTGCTGGCCGGAGCCTCGCATCTTGAACCGGGTAAAGTAGAGGGAGCTGCGCTTGCTGAGGAAGCTATCCCATCGATCCCATGCGCTGGGTGATGGCGGATACCATCTCTTGAAGAGGCGCTAGGGATTTGACGGCAGTTGCCAGCGTTGCTATCTGCTGCTGGAGTACTCCCACCCGGTTATCTTCCGCGACAATGGACTCTGGTATGACTGGCAGAATCGCGCTTGTCGGAGCATAAGGGGCGCCTTCGGACGGCAGTAGCTGTGCCGAGGCTTCCCGTGCCTCTGCTTCGCTCTATCCGGATCGTCGGGTAACAGGTCTTTGAGACATGACTTGTTTGTTTAGTTCCCACAGACGGCGCCACGTGATGTAGACTGGATCTATCACGACCGGACTCCGAAGATGGAATCCGAAGTTATGGATCCGGAGCAGGATCGGATCCGTATGAGAAGCCCGACGGGGATCCGGAAGGCGATGGAGGCAGAGACGAAGCCGAAGGTCCGAGGCCGAAGGTGGCTCGGTCAGATGCTGGCTTGTCTTCAGAAGGCGGGGCCGAGGCTCTTTCGGTCGGGGATGCAGTCGGCGTACGGCGTCGAGACCAGGGAGAGGAGTCCGAGGTCGGTGGCCGAGGCCGCGATCGGAGAGGTCGGCGATGATTCGAACCGAGCCACTGCAGGAGGGAAAGAAGAAGAAACCGGTCAGTAGGAGTCACCGGGTTCGGCCCTAGGGAACCCCCTCCGACGGTCAAGTTAGCTCCTGAAGATGATTCGATTCAGAAGGTAAAGAGTAGCTTTAATGCTTTTTGGACTATAGTCCTTGAGGGTCTCGGAGGCATAGAATTGCATACCTTTGGCAATAAATAGCGGTGTATTTATAGCAGAGGATAGAGGATGGTTAACGGTGACAGCCGATATAGGATTATGTCCGGGCTTACTGGTAAACCGCCATAGTGCCTAGTCCTCCACCGGAGTGGGCCGGACTCGGCTATCGGGCCGAAGGGGGTTGGGCCGCTGATGGGCCGAAGCCTGCTGGGCCTGGGGCTGCCGGGCTGCTACCGGGCCATAGGCTGATGGGCCGCTGACGGGCTGAAGCCTGTTGGGCCGGGAGCAACGGTGCCGCTCACGGGCCGAGGGCTGTTGGGCCGCTGATGGGCCGAAGGCTCCCTGAGGGCCTTGTACTGCTGCTGCTGGGCTGAACTGGGTTTGGGCTTGCTTTAATGGGCCGAATCGGATTCTGCCTCATCAATTGCTAACTAAAAGATACAGTTAATCGCTGTGCAAATGTCACAGATTATCAATGTACAAATAATTAATTAAAAACTGAGCAGTTAATTGATTTGAAATAAGCACGATAATTGATTTAACAGATAAATTCTATCGAGTGAAAACCACATAAATAATCGATCTCGCAGGCTAAAGATAATCGATTTTGAAACAAACACTTAATCAAATCCAAAAATAGTCGTGTAATCGACTTGATGAGCATAGATAATCAAGAAGATATACAACTATTAGCATGATCCTTCTAATCTATTAGGTGATGAGAATTGATTAGCTGCTGACTTATAGTAGTTGATAACTGATAATCGATGTGGCACGTATTCGATTGGACGGAGGAACTAAGCAAAGGGCGCTCGATTAACTGGTAGACTTAATCGATTGCACTAAATTTGATAATCGATACAATTAATCAATTAGCCTTTTAAGGATAGACGTAATCGGTGAGTGATAGTGTAACAACTCGTACCCAAAATCAGATATCTGATAGCTAATGGAACTCGGATTGTCATATTCGGACCTAAACTCGGGTCGCAAGCACTCATATGGATAAATATATGAAAAACTAAGCTAAATAATTAAAAATGTGACGAACTAAAAGTATAGAAAATAACAAGAGTTATTAGTACAATTTGACACATGTCCAGTAATAATAAATACATTGTCCAAGAAATAAAAATAATTGTGGTATAGGCCCAGAAAAAAAAGAATACAACTATTTCGGGACATACCCCGAAAAGACAACGGTAGTTAGCAAGTCCTCACTCCAAGAACCACACATGCACCTACGTATACTAGGAGTCCTCATCTGAAACGTAGGGGAACGAGTCACACGAGTATTAGGCTCAATAGGGATCACGCGATCCCTACCTCCCCCCTACACACACCCAAGCTAGCATAAATTCAGGTAAACCGGTAAAATAAATTGAGCAGCTACTATGACAAAAATAAAACTCTATAAAAAGCATTAGAACCACATACCCACAAGACAAGTCGAGAACCCCTCAAGCAACATTAGATGTTGTAGCCGCACCTAGCTACATGTGGTCCCACCTTGCCAAGTCACAAGGTGACAAAGGCACACACATCCACTAGTGCAATGACTCTCAAGCCAAACTCTGTACAACACCAAACTCTCCAGCTTGAGTGTAGTGAGAAAAAAGACTAACTGAATTAACTGAGGTCACGAGTCTACGGATACCCACAAGGTGAGGCGATGAGAAACAAAACTAATGGGGGTCCACGAGTCTACGCGGCATCCCCGCCCCCAGCCACGTGTGCACACAAGTAGTAAATAACTATTGTTCTATGGCCAATTTCCCCCACACCTAGACTTAGGCTCTAAACGTGGGGTCCCTGGGAACCAACTTGAACCCAACATCAGGCTAACTTGTGACCCGTGCCTAATGGGCCACAACGTACAAGTCTGGGTGTCCTACTAGTGATGTCGTTACCCCGAGTCCAAATGTGTGAAACATAATATGAAATCCACCTCCATGAATGAGTTATGCATGCAAGTGTGTAGGAACATAACTAACGATTATACTAAAAAACAGAGTACATAATCTATACATAGATAACCATATTTTATATTATTACGCACATGTGATAAAATTTCAAGGTTATTGCGTTTCTGTTCTGAATTGTCTGGATCCGACGCCATTTAAATCGTGTCACCTAAACTTGATGCCAATCATCTAGGGTAATCGATCTATAACAAATATCGTTTATAATGAATCACGTCCCTACAAGCTGACGCCTTTCAGCTTAATCGATATTTTAGTAATAAGTTGATTGACCCCCTGCTTGGGGCTATCCAGCTGAATCGTGTCACTCCAGCCTAACACGAATCAAATCGCGTCATTTGATTCTGACACGTTTCAGCGTCTGAGCCAAGGTTGCTTCATTGCTCCTCTTGGCACCCGAAGGCACACTCGAAAGCGGTGAAAAATACCCATAGAGATCCATCATGTAGTGACGATCCCAAACCCTTTCATGCATAGGAAACCATCCCAACTAAGCCAACCATGGAAGACCGTAAGCATGCTCCGAGATCATGAATTCATATAAATCTTAACATGATGTCTAGGGAGTTCCTAAGCACTAGAGGGGGACCATCATCCTACCTAGTGGTCTTGCACTCCTCTTGACGCACAAAGGGGCCCTTCGCGTGGTAGGATTGTCGCGACCAAGTTGTTATCAACACCGGAACTCCTCCCCGGCCTCCACACTATCACCTTCTGCGGTTCACCACCACCATTGTGCATGCTACTTGCCCGTCGCGGCCACCTCCTCGTCTCCCATCAACCGCCAAGAGTAAGGAAAGAGTGGTGGTGGAAGGTGGTGAGGTGGAGAAGTGGACGGCATGAAAGGAGGCTTGGAAGTGGAGGAGAATGGAGGAGGAAGAAAAAGGAGAGGAGGGGAGAAAACATTGCCCTTGGCGTCTCTATCGCGTCATGGCGTGCCACACACACATGTAGAGAGAAACTAAATTGCTTCAGTCGGACTGACGCAAATTGAAAATTGTCACTCCTTATAGACGTGAATCAAAGGACTTGACCAAATTCAGCCACGCGTTGCGCATGCATGAGCTCTGAATAATGTTGACTCGGAGTGATGCCTTTATCAAAATGCATCATGTCCAGCTAACATAAATCTGACCTGACCTGGCTACGATAAATAGGCCCACTAAAACCTATTCGAAACCCGATAATGAGATCCAAAAACTCTAGTATATTATAGATCACGATTATCAGATAGACTTTAAATTGATTAGTGGTAATCTTCTAATCAATACATCTAATTCGATTAGTAGCAATTAGAAGAAGAAATATAACAAAACTCCAATCAATTTAAAGAATGAATAAGTTACCCGACATTTTCAGCGTTAATTGTTGATTAGCGATAGGGATGTAATCAAAGTTCCAATGAGCTTTAATCGATTATAAACAGATAGACTTACTGTTCGAACTCTCTTTGTTATAGGACTTAGTTGATTTTCAGGAAAGTCTTTAATAAAAAACTCTTCTAATCTAACTATTTATGTATAAGTCCTCACAATCCTCCTGAATTGGTACGAGACCCTAGAATGTTACAAACAAGTCTACGAGAGTGTCACAAAAGAGACCCGCAAAAGGTTTTTTTTGTAAAAAAGTTGAGATTGTGAGGACTTATTTATAAATAGACAAATTTGAAAGATTTATTTGTAATATCAAAATTGTTTAGGTAGGTCTTATGAGAGGCCTATCTTAAGGAGTTGAGAGGACCTGAAAGTAAAACCATTCTTGGTACTTATTTAAGATACTCTCTTAGGATCTCTTTTTTCTCTTAATCACACACACACACACAATATATATACACTAGCAGACCAATGATGTAAATTAAATAATTTCTATATATCTCATTAATAAGATGGATCACGGCTTCTGCAATATGATTTGGAGAAGTACTTCAAAGGAGTAATTAAGTAGTTCCATCCAAAAGAATACATAAAAGAATATCTCAAAGAACAGCATTGCCATTCTTCAATTGATCATGGGTTGCAAGTTGCTACACCACACACATGCACAAACCAGTATGAACATTTTGGTTTTGCTCGATCTTAAATCTCTCATTCTTTACATAGTCCACCTCACATAATGAACAAGTAAACCAATCTCTTTTCTGCACAGATCAAATATGAAATAATATTCTTTGACAAAACCTAGTACATGATTGTCAGCAGTGATAAAATGGCCAAGATGGTCCCCAGCCACCTTCCAAAAGGCCTCATGTGCTTGTACATTCCAAAGCTGCCATTCTACATAAAAGGGAGAGCAACATGTAAATAAGAGGATTATTTTCTTGCATATGATCAGGGGACCATTAATGCCCTTTTTATATAGAAATAATACTACCACATGAAATATCTTAGGAATTTTCATAAAAAATAATAGTTATTTAAAGAAACATGCTTCTTGTCAATAATTTTTCGAAACTATGCTCCATTTTAAAATAACTATAAAATTATGCCAATCAACGTGTAAATTGGAAACACACAGCTGTTTCGTACACTTAATCAACTTCTGCCAAGTGCCAACAATGAAAAAAAATAAAAATAAAAAATAGAGAAAAAGATCTAGAGAATCTGATCTTAAAAGTAATTGCTTTCATTTCAATCTCACCATAATATGGTTTAAACAGCAACTAGGTAGGTAGATTAATTTCTGATTAGACACTTTAACATGTTGGCGAATTGAATTTTTTATGCTTCAAACTCATTTTATTTATGAATAAAAATAAAATTTTATCCAAACCCATTCGTTTAATTAAATAAGTGAATCATAATTTGTTTATAATCTATAACACTCACTGGTTAAATAATTCAGACAAAGGGGAAAAAAAACCAGATTTATTACCACGTCATTTGGCAGCGGGGCAGGTCCTGTTACATCCTCCGACGCGTCGGAAGGGGAGAGAGGCGGTGCAGGTGGGCTCACTACCGTTGCGGTTGGTGCTGGCGCCGGTGCATGGTGCTTCTTGTGCTTCTTCCTGTGTCTCTTCCTGCCCTTTGAAGGCGCCGGCGCCGGCGCCGGTGATCCGAGTGCCGACGGCACGGGCGCCGGTCCATGGGCCACTGGCGCCGCGGGTGCCGGCCCCGGAGACGCCGGAGCCTTAGCTGGAGCCGGCGCCGGCAGCTGCTTGGCTGGTGCAGGCGAGACTTGTGGAGTTGCTGCCGGGGAAGCAAGCGGCGCCGGTAGAGGCGAAGCCGGCGACGGAGGTGAGGCTGGAGGCTGCAACACGGGTGACAGCGGTGGAGGTGCAGAAGGTGGTGGAACTGGCGGCAGTGGCGGGCTTGACGTCGGGGAAAGTGGAGGAGACGCCGTTGGCGATGACGGGCGCGGAGTGACGCGGGGCGGCAAAGCGGTGGGCGCGGTGGGCAGCGGTGCCGGCTGCGCAGACGGCGGAGCCACCAGTGCTTGTGCTCGAGCAACAATGGTGAACATCTGAAGGCAGAGGAACCCTACCATGCAGATGCAGTCCCACCTGAGAGAGTCCATCTCTGTGAAGCTTGGAGCTTGCTGTCCTGTACTGGGAGGCTTAATGGCCTTGGTGTTCTTATGGGGCAAGAAGCAGAAGGGGGAAGAAAGGAGTTGGCGGAAGCTGCAAGCTTGGATTGCAAGGGAGTGCAGTAGTTGGGGAAGCAGGAAGCTACCTTCTCTATGGCTAGACCTGCTAACAACCTCGTGTCTTGTTCATTCTTGGTGGAGAGGGGAAGATATGATAGAAATTAAGCAGTGCATGGTATCTGCATTGAAGCTGAGGGAAGCGTCTGGTCTCTTTCTGAGGTTACGTAAAAGGGTACCTGAAAGGAAGGCCAGCTCTACTAACCTGCACACAAGCCTGCTGTGTTTGGTCATTGTGCGTTGAAACGTCCCTGTTGATCGGTGGAGGTGACCAAGCGGGATTCCTTTTAATCGCAGATTAGACCAAACTAGGTTAATAACCATGTATGAGCTAGGAACTCGTCATCAGTGTTTGAAAACTAGGAACTCGGTATTGGATCGGCTTCCCATCGATCCTAATTTTTTTAGCAACTCGGGTGATCCGACTCGTGAGTTAGTATGAAAAGTTTCAATTAATATATACTTTTAAAATAAAAATATCATATATATACGTTAAATTTATCATATTTTTTTATATATTTAAGGAGTGAATCGGATGGAGTGATCCGATGAGGAATCGTAGCGATCGGATATGGACCGGGCGATTCCCTAGTGAGATTTCCGAGTTTTAAAACAATATTGCTCTCATTAAAGGTTCATTTGGTATGTCATAAGATACTGTAAAATTTTAATTTTGGAATTATTGATTTTGACACCAGCGGAAAAAAAATCTTTGATTTTAAAATCATCGATTATGATAATTTTAGACTGAAAATCAAAATAGGTTAGAAAGGGGATTTTGGGAGTCAACCAGTTTTAAAATATGGTAATCCATGACATAAATAAATTTTGTTTTTTCTGAATTCTTTTAGATAGGCTCCAATATTTCTCACATGTTTGTATAGGTCTATCTCTTATCGGATGACAAAAAAAATAGAAAATCAAAAACTTTTTTGGGCTCAGCCTAGGACTCTATTTTTATGTTTACATATTTTTTAGATCATCCGATCAAAGTTCGTGCTAGATACATGAGGTCGGATTTGGCCGAACAAAAAAAATTCAAAGAAGCCAAAATGAGACCAAGAACCTCAAAAAGAAAAAAAGCCCAGTCTCAGTGCAGCTGCCTTGCCCGATTTGCTAAGGAAAAGCAAGGCCTTGGATGTGCTGAGCCCCCCAATTAAGTCGTGTTCGCTTGAAATCTGTGATGCACATATGTTCGCATAATAGCATCCAGTGTCAAAGCTTCTTTCATGCTGAAATAGGTCATACGTTTGATAATAATATCAGACAAGGAATGTCTTTAACAAGAAAAACTTACTGCAATGCACGGGTTGCAGCAGCACATGATCAAACACCTCAGATCACGTGAGCGTACAATTCTCTTTCTTTTGAAGATTTTCAACTGTCCAATCGTTCATAGGATGGTACATAGGCTGAGACAGAGGTGATCTTCCAACTTGGCTTTTCTTAAAAATAAAAAAAATTGCACGCCTGTGCTGCCCTCCTATCGAAGTGCTCGGATAGCCCCCTAAGCGTTTCAGTCCAATTGTATTTACAATCTTCAAAGGACATTGTAGCAAATCTTCCTCATTTTTAACAGCACATTATGTTGTAATAGTTTAAATAACGAAACCCATCAAGTCACAAAGGGCCGAGCCTAAAGGCCGAGCAGTAATACTTGCTGCACTGAAGATCATTATAATAAGTTGAGTCATTTTGCAATGTAAGATATTATTGATCCAATTAGGTGAAAAGTACATGAGCTGAATAACTTGTTCAACAAGTAAACCACACAAGTATTAAATGCGAGTGCAAGATGCTGAACATGACAAATATACATACGCACGACAAATATTCCGTAGACACGATAAATGCTGATTGTCATGCCCACGAAGTATTTGTCATATTTAGAAATTATTCGTTATCTCTATGCACTTGCGTATAAATTTTTTGGCATGACATATTTTTCAGATATGACAAAACCTCTATGTGCATAAATTTATAGACATAATAAATATTTTTTAGACATGACAAATATTTTGTGGACATGATAAATATTTATCACGTCTACATAATATTTGTGACGAATACGCATATTTGTCACGTTCAAAATCTTACACTCACATTTAATATTTGTGTGACCCATCCATTAAAAAAGTTGTACAATCCATATGCCCTCCACCCAAGTGAATGAATTAATGACATCTTATAATTATGATTCAACGCAACAAATATTACTCTTCTTCTCCGGGACGTACACGAAACTTGGGATGCCGCGCCAACTTTTGCGCAGCTTATCATACTCTGTCCTGTCCTTAAATCTAAAGACACGATAGAATTCAGTCCTTCCACTTAAAGGGTTATTTGATTTGACCTAAGCTATCAAACGTTATTTTATATCTCACAGAAATACAATGTTTGGCAACATTTTACGTCAAATCAAACAGTATTTTAATAGTATGCTTTACCAACTTTGGCGTGACACTAGCATTCCTCGTTAATGTAAAGGCTAAACAGATTAAATCCCAGTTATCAGTGAAAAAAAGCGGAATCCCTGAGGTAATGATTCCAGGTAATAATAATTTGAGTATCTTAAAGTACGGCGGCTTTCAGGGATTAATTGATACTGGATAGGGAGGAGGATGAATAGATCTTGTTGGAGATTTGCGTGACACTTTCCGTCATTTTGGAAATTTGATGAATGCATCAATAAATAGATCTTGTTGGGATGGGGTATGGTAAGGAACGGGTCTACTCTTCTATCGTGTTGTGCTTGATGGGTTGTTTTCCATGACTCCCCTTTCTGTACTTTGGATTTTTTTTATTGTATAATTTTTTACTTAAATAATTAAAGGCAGTATTACTTTGACCAAACGAAAAAAAAAAAAAAAAAGATCTTGTTGGAGATTTGCATGACATTTTCTGCCATTTTGATGAAATGCATCTCCCCGCTTAAAAACCCAAGGAGCCAACTTTGAGGTTTTTTTCATCATTGGGTATCATAAAAAATGCCCCTGAAAATTATCTGAAACGCCAAGTGAGATTTAAACCCACTGCTGTCCCACCTCCGTGTCATTCATCAACCAATTAGGGGCATCCATCCTAGCGCAGTTCCTGTAAGAGCAGATTTATATGGGACTCAGCAAATACAGAGGGGAGATAAGAAGTTTTTCAAAAAAATCTTTTATGAGAAATGTTTTTTTTGAAAAATTTCCCTCTCTGTACTAACCGAGTCTGATCTAAACCTGCACTTATTTTAGGATCCGGTCTTCATCCCAAAATTGCTTGAGACCACCTGATATATCTGAGTCTGTAAGAACCCACAAGGATTCCTCAAGGCATCCCCTGCAACCTGAAACATGCTGCTGGCACCTACCTTCAGTCGACTAAGCTATGCCCTGAAGCTTTGGGTACCCCACGTTGCCTCATCATCTTCCTCACTCGTGCACTGTCCTCCCAACGGCCCATGCCGGCATACGTGTTCGACAGCAGCACATATGCAGATGCACGGCCGGCGTCGATGTCCATTAGCTTCCCGGCGGCCCATTCCGCGTAATCCATGTAGCCATGGCTGCAGCAGGCGCTGAGAAGGCTCTTGAGCACGAATTCTTCGGCCTCCACCGGCATCGACCGCACCATCGCCCA
The DNA here is from genome assembly GCA_030544215.1 of Zantedeschia hybrid cultivar. Lineage (NCBI taxonomy): Eukaryota > Viridiplantae > Streptophyta > Magnoliopsida > Alismatales > Araceae > Zantedeschia > Zantedeschia hybrid cultivar. The sequence continues at coordinate 59,556,930 of JARZZO010000004.1, forward strand.
TGCCTCCTCGACACGGCCCGCGCGGCCGAGGACGTCCACCATGCACCCGTAGTGCTCAACGCCTGGCACAATGTTGTAGAACTTTGTCATGCAGTTGAAATGGTGGTAGGCATCTTCTGTGAGGCCGGCGTGGCTGCACGCGTTCAACACCCCGACGTAGGTGACGCTGTCAGGACGGAGGCCCTGGCTGACCATCTCGTGGAATAGGTGAAGAGCTCGGCCGCCCTGCCCGTGCGCGGCTAGCGCCGATATCATGGCCGCCCACGCTTGCTGGTCTCGCTGAGGCATAGCATCGAACACCCTCGCCGCGGCCTCAATGGATCCGCATTTCGCATACATAGTCAGGAGCGCCGTGCCGAGGCCGGGGGTCAAATTCGGCCCGCGGCGGCCAATGTGCTGGTGAACCCACCGGCCCGCCTCGAGCGCGCCGAGCCGGGCCGCGGCGGACAGAACCGATACCAAGCACGCTTCCGTGGGCTCCACGCCGGCCAGCAGCATCTCCCGGAACACCCGAAGGGCGTCGGCATCGCGCATGCAGCGCACGTAACCGGAGACCATCGCGGCCCAGGTGACAGAATTTGCCGTCGACATATCGTCGAACAACCGGCGGGCCTCGTCGGGAAGGCCGCACTTGGCGTAGGCGGAGACCAGGGCGGTCTGGAGGACGACGTCCCCGCGGGAGCCGTGGCGGTGGAGCTGACGGATGGCGGGGAGGTGGCGAAGGTCGGCGTAGGCGGCGACGAGGGCGCTCTGGAGGAAGGGGTCGGAGGAGAGGCCAAGCTTGGAGAGGTGGCAGTGGAGATGGGGGGCGAGATGCGCGGCGGAGGCGGCGAGGCAGGCCTTGAGGAGGAAGGTGAAGGTGAACTTGTTGGGGGCGGCGGGGGAACAGAGCATGGCGCGGGCGTAGAGGGAAAGGGCGCGCCGCGGCGGGGAGCGCCGGAGGACGGCGTTCCATTCGAAGGAGCTGCTGCAGCCGTCGCTGGGGATGGAGGGGACGGGAGGGTCGGGGTCTGTGAGCATCCTCGGACTCCATCATGGGCTGGTGTGGTGTTCCATCTCTCTCTCTCTCTCTCTCTCTCTCTCTCTCATATCTTTGTACATTTAACATGCATTCAGTGTGAATTATTCATTCTGAACAAGTAATGAGACAATTAAAGAAGAAATCTTCTTAATACACGTTTGGATCGGAGTCCAACAATACTGAGAGGAAGAAGACTCAAATATTTGCTAACTTTTGAGATCACATAGAGGGGTTTTGCAATGTTTGTCCCCCTCTCCCTCTTAGTTATTGCTGGACTCCGGTGCAAATGTGTACTGAGAGAATCTCCTCTCGACAATTAAACCAACCGGATAGGACAGTTGGTTTCACTTCTCAACTGGGAGGTCATGAGTTCAATTTGGTTGAACTTAAAAACTTTCTCAATCATTTGATCAAAGGTGCCACGAAATTATGTCTCTTAGTCTGTCTGTAGGAAAAACCTATTTGAATTTATAGTTAGCGTCTAATTAAGCAAAATCATTGATTGTAGATTCAAATCATAGTCTCATACATGTGTACATATCCAACCAACCAAGCCATTCTTTAAAAAAAAATGAAAAAAAAGTAATGAGACAATTTATCTAGTGCATCTTTAATATATGTGATATCAACCAAATGATCTGTGGCTTATAGTAAATATAGTAAAAATCATAACATAAAGTGATATAATATCATTTCGCTGGAAAGATTACCACAAGTTTATTATTTCATTTGAAAAGTTAGCGGAATCGGACACATCAGATATAACAATGTTCAATTTATCATTTAATTCATTAACAAAATTTTATTCCAGTGATTGAGTATGTCATACATATAGAGCATCAAATAACACCACCATAATGTGTCATCGATTGATCCTCTTAATCCCAATAATAATTTTCAGCCTGTACAACTTCAAATAATTACATAATATAAGGTATAGTAGGTTTAGAATATAGTGATGTCTAAAACAATATCAAATAATTCATCTTTTCATCTATTCTGGTTATGTGTATCGGATACCTTAATGTGGTTCAGTGCACTTCCTTACCCTAACCTAAAGATAATATATGGTTCACTGCACTGCCTTACCCTAACCTAAAGATAATATCCACCCTCAAGATCAAGAAATGACATGCAACACATAAGGTTTTCCCTTCCCAATAAAACACGCCATCAAGAAATAAATCACAACAGTACAATCAACAAGGAGCTGACATTCCACTTGTGATTTCCCAGACAAAGCTACCATACAAGTGAATTTCATGTTCAAGGCATTGGAAAAAAACAATAGCCAAAGGGGGAGTGTGAGAGCAGTTGCAGTCTCGGGGCTATCCAATCCCTTCCCATTGATTGCTGGCGGTGCCTCGTCCATGAGTATTGATATGTCCTATTGTCTCTGTCCGTTTGCAGCAGCCGTAAAGACGATATATAGCATATTGTCATCAACATCAATGTTGACAATATCTTCCAATATGGAATGCGAGAGGTGCGGTCCACGGGATACAGGCAAAAAACTCAAAGATCCTGAACATAGGATTCCGAGATAAACTTAACTCTTATCTTATTTTTCTTGAAAATCTCAGGAGATGCCGTATGATCAACAATATGAAGAATGATCCAATACCAATCTAACTCCTTGGACGAGTCACAATCCGATAGCAATCTTGAAAATAGTGATCAGCATGACTAACTTCCACATGCCATGCACTCCTCTCTGTTCTCCAGGGAGCAAACGACCTGGGCCATCTTTTCTGCCAAGTCGTCATCCTCAGCAGGTTCTGCCTTCTGCTGTGTTTGTCCGATGCAGGAAAACAGCAGAACATAATCAGCCAACTATAGCAAAACAGTAAAAAAGAGTAGCTGGGATGAGAAATATGAAACAAACCTTACCTGTATAACTGAAGTATCAACAGTGAACTTGATGGCATCAGCTGCAGCACGTGATCTTAGATAATACATTCCAGTTTTTAAACCCTTCAACCATGAATGGGAACAAAAGATTAAAAAACTGGTAATTGTTTATCAGCAATGCAGCATAATTAAGAATATAGACAAAATAAGACGATTCAATGGGTGGACTTGGGCACTACAATACCTTGGACCAAGCATAGAAATGCAAGGAGGTTAGTTTCCCGAAGTTGGGTTGATCCATGTGGATGTTCAGGCTTTGAGACTGATCAATGTAACACCCACGATCAACAGCCATATCAACCAGTGTCTTTTGTTTGATCTCCCACACAGTTCTGAAAACAATGATATAGCTTTGATACATGAGCAAGAAAATAGGATAATCCAACGATTCATGGATTGAAGTAGAGGCAACATATTTACTTGTAAATTGCCTTGAGGTTATCAGGAACTTCTGTAGTCTGCAGAACTGAACCATCCTTATGTATTATCTTGTTTTTGAGAGCAGGAGACCAAAGACCGATCTCGGTCAAGTCATGTAAAAGGTGCTTATTCACCACAACAAATTCACCACTGCATACATGACGAGAATTATCACTGCTGAGGCAAAGTTCAAAAGTTACACTAAATTTATGTATCATTGAAGGTGAGGAGACAAACCTCAGAACCCTGCGACTATACATATTTGAAGTGTAGGGCTCAAAACATTCATTATTTCCAAGGATTTGACTGGTCGAAGCTGTGGGCATAGGAGCAATAAGGAGGGAGTTCCTCACTCCATTCTTTGAAATCATGTCTCTCAAAATCGCCCAATCCCAGCGATCAGATGGAGTTACATTCCACATGTCTGGTTGAAGAATTCCCTGCAATCATATGGTGAGTACACAGAAAAAGAACACCCACAAATAATTGAAATAGTCGCCTTGAAAATTTGAAAGTCATGCAATTGGAACAGAATCACAGGTTGTGGGACACATGAAACACCTCCATGAAATCTGTCATGAAGCATCAAAGATTATGCATGATTTAATTAGAAAATTTACAGCATTTGCAGCACAATTAAGATCTAATTGCCATTTCTAACCGTTTGTTGAAGAGTTATGATGCATTGATGCACTTACTGTGTTTTCATATCTACAGAAAAAGGAAATTAGAGAATAATAGTCTTCCACAAGTTCAATGAAAATATGGTAAACTATTCTCTCATCAACAGGACAGATGGAAAAAAGGATTCATTGCCAAAAGTTTAGAACATAAAGTCTGGGAGCTGCATTTATTTAAAAAAAGACAGGTTTGCCGTCATGGTTTAGTAAAGTAGGATTGATTTCACCCCATTGCCGTCATGTTTATTAGTAAAGCAGGATTGACTTCACCTCATTATCTTCTATTAGATATGATCTTAGACTTCACCTCATTATCTTCTATTAGATATGATCTTAGCACAAAATAAACTGCAGTGTATATGTTAGTGAAATTAGCAAGATAATGTAGTACGGACCATGCTCATAGGACTCCCTTGATAAGACTCATAGGGGGATTCTTTTGCAGAAATCTCGGAAGAAGCCTTCAAGGCATGGTAATATATTGTCTCGAAAATATCCTTATTGAGCCTTTGTGCCTGTAAGAACAAGAAAATTATTCAAAACCCAGATCCAATACAAATAGCTAATGAGAAGCATACGCATGGCACTAAGAATGCACAATCACCTCTGGTGAATCAAAAGGCATGCCAAGTAAGATGAAAGTATCTGCTAGACCCTGCACGCCTATGCCAATTGGCCTATGCTTCAGATTTGACCTCCTTGCTGTTTCAACTGGGTAATAATTAACATCAATGACCTTGTTGAGATTTGAAGTAACAACTGTGGTAACCTGTCATATATACATGGATAATCAATATGAAATGGAGAAAGTCGGTCTTCAGTCCCTCAAACATTTTAAACAAATAGAAACCAACCTCAGCAAGTTTGTCAAAATCAAAATATCTGTTTTCATATCCTCTGCTTCCAACCAATTTGGAAGGTTGTGATTCTACCGGAACACCCTGCAAATAAATAATGAGTTAAAAAGGTAGAAGCAAGTAATGTGAATAGTATGGCGACCCATGGGCAAAACAAGATATATACCTTTTCCCTTACAAAACGTGGCAAAGCAATTGATGCCAAATTGCAGACTGCAGTTTCGTCAGGACTGCTGTATTCAATGATCTCTGTGCACAAATTTGAGGATTTAATTGTCCCAAGATTCTGCTGATTGCTTTTTCTATTGCAAGTATCCTGAGCAGATAGCAACAATAGGTTAAGCAACCTGCAGCAGTAACTATTACCATGGTTCAACAAGAAGCCTTAGCTCCAGTGGAATACCTTGAAAAGCATGTAAGGTGTTCCAGTTTCTATCTGCGACTTCAAAATTTCAAACCAGATGTTCTGAGCAGGTACAACCTTCTTGGCTTTGCCCTAATAGACAATAAATCAGGTAAGTAAAGATTCATGCAAAGGTTCTTGTTCTTAATTAAAAGGAGTAAGGCAGCCCACCTCTCTTTCATACTTGGTGTACAACTTTTCAAAGTCATCACCCCAGCAGTCTGCCAACCCTGGAGCCTCACTGGGGCAAAATAAGGACCACTGCCCATATTTTTGAACTCTTTCCATAAAGAGGTCAGGGACCCAAAGGGCATAAAATAGATCTCGTGCCCTGTGCTCTTCCTGTAAATTGCAGCCCCAAAGAATGCTAATACCAAAATAACTCTGATATCATAACAAGAGCTTAACTGAACTATCATGCCAAAGAACAAAAGTGTTGATTTCAAATTTGCAATAAACGCATGAAAAGAAATCAATTTAAATCCACATGTACACCTAAATACAGTCATTATTTAATAGGGGAAGCTGTACCTTTCCATGGTTCCTTCTTAGCTGGAGGAACTCAAAAATATCAGCATGCCATGGCTCCAGATATACAGCAAATGCACCTGAAGGTACAATACTATCAGTGATTAAATTTCAAAATTAGATATGATTATGAGAAATATCCGCAAGAGCATGCCAAAAAAATAAAGCAGAAGGGAACATTTTTACCCTTCCTTTTCCCGCCCCCTTGATCGACATAACGAGCAGTATTGTCAAAAATCCGTAGCATGGGAACAATGCCATTTGATGTTCCATTTGTTCCACAGATATAACTGCCAGTTGCTCGAATATTATGAACAGAAACACCTATTCCTCCGGCTGATTTGCTTATAACAGCACACTCTTTCAGAGTATCATAGATACCTTCAATACTATCATCTTTCATGCAAACTAGGAAGCAGCTGCTCAACTGGAAACATCCAATAAAAGAGATCAATTAGCATCTGTAGAAAAACCTTTCAGCTTTCATTATTTATAAAAAATAGATACAAGGAGAACCTGAGGCCTTGGGGTCCCAGAATTGAACAGTGTAGGGGAAGCGTGGGTGAACCAGCGTTGAGACATCAAATGGTATGTCCTTAGGACAGAATCAATGTCATCCTTGTGTATTCCCACAGAAACCCTCATTAGCATGTGTTGTGGCCTCTCGAACACCTTGCCTGAAACTTTCAGAAGATAGGACCTCTCCAGTGTTTTGAAGCCAAAGTAGTCATAATCAAAGTCCCTATCATAAATTATTTCACTGTCCAAACGAGCCACATTCTGCATTAGAAACAATTTGACCAAATTAGTTTATAATAATAACACTGTGCAAATAATTCAACATTTTCACTACAGTTAAAATCAATTTCAGCATGGCAGAAAATATATTACAGTTCTAAATGTCCAAAAGCAATTTCATGTGACTTCCCCAAAGAAACGTGTGATCAAGCGTGAAGGAAGCGAATTGGGCTTTTGTAAAACATACAATGCCCACATGCATCCTGTAGCTCTATCGGACACTTACCTCGGGAGGTGGAGGTTGCATATTCAAACTATCCTGGGGATGAAATAGTGAGGGTTGGGTCCTAATGTGCATTGTTCAATACGGAGATTCTACAGAACATTGGAAGCAATAAAAGAAAATGTGAATATAAATCCTTCAAACTACATAAACTAGGAAGGATGTGGAATTTCATTGTTTCATAGAGCAGCTATTGTGAACATTAAAAGAAATCAATCTTAAAGTATGTGAATAACAATCCTTTAAAATACAATGGCTTTCTGTTTGCCTCGTCAGATACAATACAAAGAACGTGCCATACAGTTTCTTACTAAAGTCGCAACGGAAACTTGCACACAAGCAGAACTAAAAGACTCGGATGATGCAACTTATCAATAATATTATCCACAAAGGAGCAAAATGAATCTAACTTTTTCTGAATGCGAGCAGAATGGAATCAAGCTTGACAAATTCAGAAAATATAGACATAACAGCCTGAGTTGGATTCCAAATGTGTGCAGTGATCCCAACAATATAAATCATATCTAAGCCTACACTTAAAGTTTCACTTTAATGTATCTTTGGGAATAGAATCTAGAGATATTCTATATCAGCTATAGAATTTGCCAACAGCTTCCTCTCCAAAGGTGTTCTGACTTTCACAGCAAATTTTCCACCAACAAGAGAGCAAACAAAACTAACGAATTCACACGATCCAAAGAGCAAGCAATCTATGGTTTGACCAAGGTTAATAGACAAGGAGAAGAAAACCCAAAAGAAAGACAAGAACTTCAACATAATTTTCAAAAATTTAGACAAGCAGCCTAAAAGGTTGAACATACAAATTACAGATATTTTCTCTAAAACAAGCATGCAAACCTTCATGATTATCTCATAAACATCGTCGGCCACCAATGGCGCCCTCTGCCCAGTCCTCTCATTAACATGATTGTACATTTCCTTGACCCTGGACCACCAAGAAGCCAATATCAATCGAGTAAAAACATCATCACATAACAGAATGAATTGACAAAAGAGCAAACCCATTTAGCAGTTATTTGATTTGACGTAAAATGCTGCAGAACACCGTGCATTTTTCAATATTTCACAGTATTATACATCAAATCAAACGTCCCCTTCGACGGACAAAACACATCAAAAATTAAAGAAAAAAAGGAAACAAATACTCACGTCTCAGAAAACGACTTCTTCGTGTTCTTATGCAGATTTGACACCGCAATTCGTGCGGCAAGCTAATAAAAAATAAAAAAAGAGGAAACCACACCGAACAGATCAGACACCAATGTCAGGGAATCAGGGAGGTCAGCAGATCAAATACGGAGAGAGAGAGAGAGGACCGAGAAGAACTCACCACGGCGTAGTCGGGATGGTTGGCGGTCATGGCGGCGGCGGTCTCGGCAGCGAGCTCGTCGAGCTGGGTGGTGGTGACGCCCTTGTAGACGCCGGCGCAGACCTTCTGGGCAACGAGGACGGGGTCGCAGTGGTCGGGGCTGAGGCCATAGCTCAGCTTCTTCAGCCGCGCGGTGATCTTGTCGAAGTGCACCGCCTCCTGCCGCCCGTCCCTCTTCACCACGTACATCCTCGCAAGAGAAGAGGGCTCAGTAACCCAAAGGAGAATTTCGTCGAACAGAAGGTGGGCGTGGAAAGTGGAAAGGAGGACCAAGACGAAAGATGGATGGATGGTGTTTGGTTTGGGCGGGATTGATATGGGATTTGGCGCCGGCGGGATCGGGGTTTTCCCTTTGCACGTGTCCACAGTTCAAATTTTGGTGGTGGGCTTTGGGTAGGACTCTGCGCAGGTCCACCTTAATTTGGGTGGGAGTTATAATTGCTGCAATGTCCCTTGCGTACAGGATATTACAGTCGATAAACTAAAAAAGTTTTGTTTTTGAATTTTTTTTCAAGTCACCTTCAAGTTGCTCTAGATGTTCCTACAGGCACATCATCAATCGGACATCTTAAAGAAATTAAAAAAATCAAAAATTGAGCAGTAATGAACAGTAAAAAATGACTTTAATAAGTTGAATCCAATAATAATTTTTAAATTTTTAAATCTTTTTAGATGTCCAATCGGTGATGGACCTATAGGGCACTATGAGAGTAACTTGAAACAATTCAAAAAAAAAAGTGTTTATCCACTGCAATGCCACCTATATGTAACAACCCGTGGCATTGCAACAAGTATAACTGTTCGAGTAAAACTCGCTGCACCGACAATTGATATTATGTTAGCTGTCGATGTTTTTAATTTAAAAAAAATAAATTCTTTTAGGTCAGCCTCATAGTATCTTACATGGTTGTAGAATCTAATCTCAGATCATACGATCAAAAAAAAAAGAGAAATAAAAAATTGACCCCTAATTTCTTAATGTTTCCAATTTTTTACTGTTCATTTAGAGTTGATTTTCAATTTTACATCCTTTTGGGGTTGATCTGATATTAGACTTTACAGTCATGCAGAGGAGGTTAGGGCTGACCAAAAAAATGTTGTCTTATAAAATAACAATACCAGCAACTGGCGTAATACTAGTTGCCAGTGCAGCAAGTTTGACTCTACCTCTTTTGGTGGTGGGCTTTGGGTGGAGATGTTTACTGTTTGGTGCAAAACAAAAAATGAAATCGAGTTCCAATAAGTTCATTAGGCTCCGTTTTTAGTTCGATTTCATATCCAAAACTATTTTAATTTTGGTTGAAAACAAATTAAATAATAATATATGATCTCTCTTCATAGACCATGCGAAATAAAGCAATCTATGAACGGGCATAAGTTTAGTATAAAATTTTAAAGATAACATAAATACACTACACCTGTTTACAGTCAACTTTACCACTCAATAGACAAGTGTCACAAAAGATAATAATAACTTAGAAAGTACTAATATGTACTTATGTTATGCGGGTGACAAAATGAGATGATAAAAAAACACAGTATAATAACACTGCCCAATTTTTAATGAACATTGTATATATCTAAATAAAATATAGGATAATATGAACCTGTCTTGTTAAATTAAGAATATTGTCCTTCAACTAATATAACGTGTAGCTTATTTTTTTGGCTTAAAGTAAAGTGTAAAGCGCCCCTAACTCCCAAAAGGATGACATTTTTTTGCAATGTCTTTTGCATGTGGATACTTTTGCGTGAGAGTTTCTAGGATTTAGAATTTATAATTTTGTACAATTTTATTACACGATGTATATGTGATTTGTGAGGATTGAATGGACATTCAAAAGTATATAGAATTTGTTCGAAAGGATGTCATAATTCTGATCAATCATAATTAACAACTCACTCCATATTATGCCTTCATAATTAAGAGGGTCATCAAATTTCGCATCTGATGCTTGTTTTGGTTTGCATATGGAACTATAGGTTGTGACTTGTGAGCATTCCTCCGTGTGTAACTCAACCTTCAAGTCCTAAGAATGTAATTGATTATAAGTTCTTAACCTAAAAAGTTGAATATAAGTGGCTTCCCTTAACTTCCCAACCAAGTTCTTAGAAATGATCCCTATTAAGGTGCTCCTCCTGGATGGAGATTGGAGTGAATATACATATTGCACAAGAAGGTTAATATGAAATTAATCCTTAAGATTTTAAGTTGGAAACTTAATTACTTAACATCACAGCAAAAGATTCCTACAACTATGATTTTAGATATTTTATACTTTTATAAGTTCGATTTTCCTCCATACACTATTAGATGAGACTCTAGTTTAATGAAGAGACGGCGGCCTAACATTTACAAAAAACCTCCTTCATGTAAAATAGAAGAGTACTACATCAAGATTTTTTTTAAATATATTTAATTCTCTGCATTGCTGAAGTCCCTTTTAAGAGCATACGAGAGAGATCCCATCTCTATCTTGTTTGTAACGAATCTGACTTGTGTATATATAAGTAGACATCAAAGAATCGTAGCATCTTACATAAAAACAAAAGATGAAACATATGAAGATGTTGCGACATAACGGACTCATCTAACTTGCAACCTTTTTTGTCCGAGACCTTTTACCCGGGTTAATTAAGTCGAGAGAATAATTTGCTGCACCACTATTAATTTAGTTGAAATGGGTCATCCCATTCGGTTCCGCCACGTGATGCTTCACACATGATCTCTTGTATATGTTCAATGTTTTTTGACATCAGTAAAAGAAAATTTTAAAAAGTTAAAAAAAAATTATGCTCTCAAAAATGTCATAACATCCTAATGCTCTTGAGAGTGTCAAATGTGATGCTCCCGAGAGCACAAGAATATTAGGAAGCTCTCCAGAGTATCTTGACATTAAAGGATATAAAATATTTTAAAATTTTTTAAAAAAACTTTATTGACGTCGAAATACATTTAATAAAAATAAAAACTTATATACAAAATAATGTCATACAGTAAAACAAGACAACCCGTTTCAACTCAACTAAACTCAACTAACCGCGTTACAGCAAATTATTCTCTTAAACCAAAGCATCTTAAGTCTTGAACAGTTGAACCCCAGGCCAACCCCAGCGCGCCCACTATCCGCATCAGGGCGGACGCCGACGGGCACACGCGGTGACCAACTGGCTCTGCGCTTGGCATTGCATGCAAGATTCTCCGGTCAGCACCTTCCCCCGCCCCTTCCTCCTCCTGGCCAGGGAAGCTGTCATGTTTTCTTTCCTCTCTTTTTTTTCTTTCTTTTTTTTTCTTTTTTCTTTTTACCAAGTTGTCATGTTGACCCACCACATGTCAGGATGCAACAACCCCTCCCCCTAAAGAAAAAAAAGAAAAAAATCCACAAATTAAAAAAATTTGGAACAAAGATGTAGAGATGCACACATCCAGAAGATCCCAGCCGTCCATCTCCTTCCAGATCACCGACGTAGCATTTTGTGAGACCCCGCCAACGCGCTTTCCTTGCTTCTTCCTTCCTCTGCCTATGAAACTACAAGCAGGGAAAGAGAAGACTTCGACCCCAGCCCTATGTCCCCAACCAACCCGTTAACATCCCCACCATAGAAAGCCACACGATAAGGACTTCTAGAGGAAGAAGAAGAAGAAGAAAGAGAAGCTGCAGCTTAAAAACACCACCAGCACAATCCCTTCCATCTCTCTTCTCCTCTCCTTCTCCTCTCCTCTCCCTGCCACCAAAACCACAGGATAAGAGGAGGAAGAAGAAGAAGAAAAGAAGCTGCAGCTGAAAGCCCCACAGGGGCACAATCCCTTCTATCTCTCTTCCCTGCCACCGAAGCCAACAGGTACAACACCCACTAGCTTGAAGAAGAAAGGAAGAAGGGAAGAAGAGAAGAAGGTGCAGCTCAAAAGCAACTCAAGCACAGACCCTTCCATCTCTCTGCTTTCCTCTCCTCCCTGACGGCGACCTCCTCCCTCCCATGCAGTGAATCAAAGCATCAATATTAGCACCACCATAGCAGCACCATCTCCGCCACCACCTCCATCCTTCTACCCACACATATATAAGTCTAACACGCATCGATCACCTGCAAGCGAAAGCGCGCCACATTCTGGATGCAAGCAGCGATGGGCCGAGCAGCGTCGCAGGGGAACCACCACCACCAGCAGCTGAAGCAGCTGCGGGAGATCTTCGCCCGGTTCGACATGGACTCGGACGGCAGCCTGACCCACCTGGAGCTGGCGGCGCTGCTCCGCTCGCTGGGCCTCAAGCCCACGGGCGACCAGGTCCGCGCCCTCCTCTCCGATATGGACGCCAACGGTAACGGCGCCGTGGAGTTCGAGGAGCTCGCGGCGGCCATCGCGCCGGTGGTGACGGAGAGCACCCTGGCGGACCAGGAGTTGCTGCTGGAGGTGTTCCGGGCCTTCGACCGCGACGGCAACGGGTTCATCACAGCGCCGGAGCTGGCGCGGGCCATGGCGCGCATGGGCAACCCCCTCACCTTCCTGGAGCTCACCGCGATGATCCGGGAGGCTGACGCCGACGGCGACGGCGTCATCAGCTTCCCGGAGTTTGCGGCCGTCATGGCCAAGTCGGCCATGGAGTTCCTTGGCCTCGCCCCCCCGGCCAAGCCGTAAGCCAGGAAGCACATGGAATACGAACTCCTGCACCGCACTGCACTGAGCCCGACCAATGGGGAGGCGACACGAGACGATTGATATGGTGCATTGCGCCAAGGGACCCGTTCATCGCTTGTGGCTTCGTACCAGGGCTTTTTGTATGTAACCCCCTTAAACTCGTAAAATGTAAAAATAGACCATGTTTCTTCACCTAAGTCTTTTATTTTCATAAAAACTGCATCTTTGAGTATAAACTAGAAAACCAGGGGTGGCTTGCCAAAGGAGTTGAATGGGGCAGTTGCTCCCCACCTCTCTTTAAATTCTCTTTATAGCTTCTGACTTCTATTTAAAGTTTAAAATCTTAGGACTGCGCACGAAGCTGATCCATGATTTTTTTTTTTTTTAATGTAACTTTCGGTGGATAGAATAATACCTACTTAGGAATTGACTACCTTCATAGTTTGTAAACTTCTTTCCCTCTCCTCCAAATAAGGAGAGAGTTCACAATTTTTTTCGATCTTTCATGTGAAGCCTACAAGTCTGACTCACTCAAAGACCTTAAAAATCTTCTTCTATAGTATAATAAAACCACCTTTTATATAATAATAGATGAATACTGAATGGGTGTTAGTAAACGGGTTCCTAAAGTGTTTGTTCCCAAGGGCCATCGTCACATTAAAGCTTACGACTTTAACCGTAGATGCGGCATTGGCATTGCTGTGTACCATTGACATAACCGTAGATGTGGTTGGTGACAAAATGAGAGTAGTATCACATACCTTAAAAATATTTTAATCAAATTTTAAATTTTTATTTAAATTATTAATTTTTTTATGAAATGTGAAGATTATACAGTATACATATGAAATAAAATCCCTAAAATGATGTAACACGGGCGGTCCTATTAATCACTTGTCCTTAGCCTCTAGATTTTTAATTTAGAAAAATGATTTTATGAACTTGACGGCATGGAATCTTTTATATGGTCAAGTGCTCAGTCGTTAGATTAGTATGCTTACGATTAGGGACTACTCTCTGATTATACGAAGTGATTGAGAGTAGGAACGTAAATATGTCGGACTTAGTAAATATCCGTTAAGCTATCGATTTAAAAATGTTCTTTGTTCATTGTCTTATAAACTAACAATAAGCCGGACAATTGAATCTTAGTGTACCACATGTATTTGGTCAAAAAAATTTATATCTATTATTTTATTTGCTAGGCATATTAATTTAAAAAAACTATCCATTAATTAATCTATAAACTAACGAACAATCGGATAATCGGACTATCGCTTACCATTTGCATCCCTAATTGGGAAAACCGTTCCATTAGTGTTGATAAAAATGCTTTGTATCATTTTCTTCTCAAACACCACAAAATGACAAAAGGAGGTCTGCAGACTCTGCGCCATAAGAACGCAATTTCCACCCCTTTTTGCTTTTGCGTGAATCCATCTTCTCATAGGTAACATTTGCTACACCGCGTGCTCGCACCGCCCACAGGTAAGATTGGACGGCAGCAGTAGATTTTTATTTTATTTTTTTTTATTTAAGTTGGCCCCATCACGTCCATCGCTTCTTGTATAGGCCGATTTTAAATATTTCAAAAAAAAATTTTAAAAAAAAATCGAGCCCAATGAACAGTAAAAAAAATTTAGCCGCATCCATGCAAAACGGGGGCGTGCTGGATAGAAATGCTGCGCACGCAAGGGACAGCCCCGGGAAACCCCATCCGTCCACATTCGTGCAAAGGTGGTTCCCCGTGCAGGGCGCATGTATGCCGTCTGATCTATGATTAAACAGCTAATATTTTTTTATTTTTTTCTTTGTTTTTCATTTCCTTTTTTGTCATGCCCTACCCTCTGTGGACTAACCCAACTTCCCAGCCCTGACCCCTATTCTACAGAGCTTTTAGCGAGTCGATCTCAAACTACATAAATTTTATTTCGAGTCGAATTCGAACCTGTAAGAGGAGCTCAAAGTGAAGTTCGAGCTCGAATATATGTGATTGAGCTGAACTCGAACAAGTCAAAGATCACCTCAGCTCGGTTCATTTGCATCCCTACTTTAAACTATTAGATCGCTTTAAAAATGATCCAATGAGAGAGAGAGTAAAGATGAATGAGATTCAAACTTAGGAGAGTTGGCTTCCAAATTTTGTGGCAACAAAGATGAATGAGATACAACTTAGGAGAGTTGACTCCCAAATTTTGTGGAAAATGGAACTTTTAGGAAAAGATTTATCGGAGAGCAAGAATGCACGCTTGGGGGATTTATAAGAAAGATCAAAGAGATCCAACTTACAAGAGTTGGCTCTTGCACTCGAAATTAATTTTGTTTATTTTTTATAATTTTAAAATTGATAATTATAAATTAATGATTTATAATATTTTACCATCGAGTAATGCATGCTACATACCCCCTCCCCTAAACGGGGGACATTGTAACAAGTAAAAAAATGATGTGTCCTACTCATCCGTACAGTACAATATCTGATCGAACAATCTAAAAAAGTAAAAAACTATTATGGCCTCGACACATTAAGGTATTTATAGGTTCAATTTTTGACTTTTCAAATTTATTTAGATCGTCCGATTAGACATTATACTGATAGACAGTAGGGCATGTCGGACCATTTGGATCTACCCAGGACGGGACAAAGCGTCTTTGGGTGCACGTTTTGGCGGCGTCCATTGGCCGCATTAATCTTTTATATTCCATTTACACGAATATAAAAAAGACCCTTCTTGCTTACGACTTCTAATATCGTTTTGGGAGATCAAACCAATGCCTTCTAATTCATGGCAGCATGTGCATGGAAGAGAAGGGACGAAACGTCGTCTTTGAAGCTTGCCAGTTTATAACCCTTTTTTTTTCTTTCCTCTAGAACACCACCATGTCCATCCAGAAGCCGCCTTGAGCAGGAAAAGTGTAGTCTAGTGTGTCTAGTTGAACTATTGAAGTCGAGAAAATAAGTGCGTCCCACGAGCCATCGGCATTCTCTAATCCATGAAATATGAGCATATGGTTTTTGGAGTAAGGAATTTGGGATCCATCGTTTTATCTTTTTTCTCTTTAATGTCGTGAGAATTTTTAAAAAAAAAACTCACGAACCATTTTGAGAGACAAAGCATAGCTTGACCACATAGCAATATAATTTAACCCAACGCAACAGATTGATTTTTAAGGAGAGATTTCTTGTAAACCCAACAAAAGCCCAATTAATGAGGCCCAATGGCCCATGAAGGACGGAGGACACAGTCCATCTGAGGTAGAGTTCTCAGGAGAGCGCGCCTAAGGATAATGTTCGAGAAAGTAACCGCCCGAGAGCACGAAGACCCGGCCTCTAATGCTTGGACACGTTCAAACATATAGAGGTCCCTCTCTCTCCTACTCTAAGGATGGATCAAGACTGTCCTTCACCTCCAGACGAAGGCTATGAGCACCCACTTCATCACGTCAATCAAGGTCAAGACAGCCACATCAAGCTTAACAAAGGGAACCGGAAAAGAGGATGATTAAGGGTTTGTTTGGTTCCATGTAAAACTTGCCACATGAAAAGATTTCCCTGAAAAGGTTTTCAAAAATGTTCATTTGGCAATCAGGAAAACTCCGGTCAAAGGAAAACCAAAGTTGTTGACTGGCCCCTTTTCCCGATTTTGGCATCCACGGGCTCATCACAAATGTCGTTTTCCCCGCAGCGCATCTTCCCCCTTGCGAATAGGGTTTCCCCCGGACCTCGTCTCCATCCCGTGCGGTGGCTGCTCTCCCCTCCCTTGCGCACAGCCAGCAACCAGCTCGCCTTGCGCGGCCCCGACCTCGTCTCCCTCCCGCATGGCGGCTGCTCTCCCCTCCCTTGCGCGGCCCCGACCTCGTCTCCCTCCCGCGCGGCGGCTGCTCTCCCATCCCTTGCGCGCAGCCAGCAACCAGCTCGTCTCCCTCGGCGCAGCAGCGACATCATCTCCCTCTCACAAGCATCTCCCATAGCTTGCGCCTCCTACACGCGCAACGGTGAGCTAGTCTCCCTCTCCCTCCTCTCCAAACGTCGGCATTCATCTCCTTTGCTCTGCAACAGGGTAATCCCTCCAATCTATATTCTTTCCCTTCTTGAACACTAAGGATTTCGTAGAAGAATGCCACATCTCTATGGGATTAGACTGTATACTCAGTGCAGCTGAGAAATCATCTAAACTCTGTGCATGTTAAAGAAGGGCAGGATCTTCATGTTTGGGCCCTTGCAGTGGATGGAGTTTTCCCCCTAAAATATGCTTATAACTTGATTCACGATAAGGGTGGCTTAAATCCTGGCTTTGGTAAAATTTGTTCTTCAATGATTAACCCCAGGGTGTCTAAAAAGTGTATTGGAGAATAACATATATGTCATGATTTAGAATATTATCAAGCATTCCAAAACTGAAAATCCTCATGGGTTTGTATCTTTGTATATTGCCTTGCTGATTATTTGGGGTGCAAAGTAATGTCTCACATGGGCTTGAGTATAATCTACTTTACGCTATCTCACCATGGACTTCGAGTATAACACTGGATTGCTGTTATGAGGTAGCTACAGTATCAAAATGTGTTTTTCTATATAAAAATTTAGATGATGTTTTCCAGAAAGTTTCATCATTACACGAAATTTCAAAAGGTGATATTAGAACAACCCATTAGTTCATGTTCATGGAGAGAATATGTGAATGAGAAAAGAAATTTATCATCTACCTCTTTGAAATGTTTGCTTTTGAGGTATTGTCTTCTGTTGCGCACTTGCTAGTTTATGTGGTCCACGCAAGTGCATTTGTGTAGCAGCAGCTAGTAATTGATATAAAACCAATTGATTTTAGCTTACACATGATTCATAAGCTGTTATTGCAGGAATGCCCCTCCTTTAATTAGTCTTTTATTTCTCTGTGTTGCTTCATGTTCATCAGTCTTATTACTTATTCAATGTCACAAAGTTAATTCTTTAGGAAATTGCATAGCCCAATATTTCCATCAAAAGTTCATCACAAATCAGAAATTTTAAGATCATACACCTATCAACAAAATGGAGACAGTTTAATTACATAATGGTCACTGGTTAGTGACACAACAACATTATATGTTCAAATGTTATTCAAAAATTTTGTCTTTACTGCATATAGTACATGACACGATGTGTTTGTCTTTGCTTTCCAGTAATCTTCATGCTATTGCTACCTCTGCTTTTACAACTGTGTGTAGCAGATTTCATCAATTCTACGACTATTGCTACTAAGCTGAGTAGGTAAGGTATCATCAACGGTATTTGATGATAAGATCCTAGTAGTCTACAAAGCTCCATACTGATGAATATAGCTTGTTCCTATCCGAAGATTTGACTAAAAGAGTGGACAAAGTGCTAGTTGGCCTTAAAGTGGGTTATAACATTAACATCTCCTATGCTAGACTGGAATTAATTAAAGAGGTAGCAAACAGATTTTTAACTGGAATTTCTCCCTCATCTACTAGCTCCTCTACGCCACACCCGTACTTCGTTTTGTCTCTTTCATCTAACAGGAACACGACCTCTCTTTCGTTCGGATTTTGTAGTGTATAAAAATAGATATGTATCAGTAGGACTCATCCAAGTCCCATCCTATAAAAGAACCCATAACAACTTAACATTTTCTTTTTTTAAGAATGTTAGTTTTTAATCAGGTACCAGGTGGACTCTTGTCATACAGTATTGGCCAACTCGGAAGTGGGAAAATCTGAGTACCAATCTGACTCTACAAGCTTATCCATGCTGGCAAACATTGGCAACCAGTGGAGCAATGCCTTCTGTTGTAGTCTTACTTTGTTTAGCTTGTCAATGATGAGAATACCAAGATGGAAACTACCTAGTGGTTTCTTGATATGAAAAGAAAACAACTTCATATCTTGGCAAGGATCCTTGCTGTTGGTTGTCAGTACATTTCGTTTGCTGCAGTAATGAGGTTTGAAAACTACCAATGAATAATTTCATTCAAATTATGAAAAAGACAGTAATGAGGTTTGATGACGCTTTCCCCCTTTTGCCTTTTTATACAGTCTTGTTGTCTAGCTTCTTCATCATTTTCATGGGGACTTGTAGTTATACTGCTTTCATTTTTGACCCCCCACTTCTTGGTAATGTTGCTTTAGGGGTCTTGTTTCTACATAGTTTCATCATTGTCCAAGGCCTATGCATGGCATATCCATCAAATTTGACACATTTACTTACCATATGTTCATCTTTTTAAATATATAATTTGTTTGGCATTAGAACCATGTAAATGTGCATCGTTGCAAGCAGGGCAGTAGCAAAACTACAGTAAGTCTCCAGTTTTCCTATTGGGGGCTGGAATGCTTTGTTTTAGTAGCCAATTCTTTATTGAGTTTAATCTGACAAATTGAGTTTATTGAGTTTTCCTATTCAGCTTGCAAATTGATATTAGTTATCTTTATTTTTGCTTTTATTTTAGCAATTCCAGCATATATTGTTCTCAATGTCTTTATTATTTGTGATGCATGGTTGCAACTTGGTTTTAGGTGCAGACGGAAACAAGGAAATGCCTAGTAATGAAGATTATTGTGGTCTCAGAGTGTTAGTCTAATCAGCAAAATACAAGTGGCAATTGAAGAAATCTAAGCACAATTATGCAATTTCAAAAGAGTCTTGAATGAAAATCGTGTTTGCTAAATTTTTTTTTGGGAAGTGTTGCAGAATGAATTGAACTACCTGAGTCAGATTCTTACGAAATTATTGTTATACTTTTTTTAATTAGTTACTCATGTGACTATTTATCAAAGTTTCAGCTACTTGTTGCTTATGGGAGCTGCCTTATCTTCGTTACTTTTTATTAGGAACGTGTCTATCACTTCTGTTGTTTAGGATTTGAACATCTAGTATGTTGTTGTAGTTTAGTTCTCACTAATCTTGTGTATGAACAATGATAGTTGAAACATAGAACAAAAGTTGGCTTAATTTTTACTAATCCATTAGTTTAGTTCTTTCAAAATAATTCCAAAGCTTCTCAATTTTTAAATTAAAAGTTCTTTTGTTGTCATTTGAATTTTGATTATGTGGGTATATTTGATCAGACAAAAAGAACATCTTGTCCACATAATCAAAATTCAAATGACAACAAAAGAGCTTTCAATTTAAAAATTGAGAAGCTCTGGAATTATTTTGAAAGAACTAAACTAATGGATTAGTAAAAATTAAGCCAACCTTATTAAAAACTAACATTCTTAATAAAAGAAAATGTTAAGTTGTTATGGGTTCTTTTATGGGATGGGACTTGGACGAGTCCTACTGATACATATCAATTTTTATACACTACAAAATCCGAATAAAAGAGAGGTCGTGTTCCTGTTAGACGAAAGAGACAAAACGAAGTGCGGGTGTGGCGTAGAGGAGCTAGTAGATGAGGGAGATATTCCAGTTAAAAATCTGTTTGCTACCCCTTTAATTAATTCCAGTCTAGCATAGGAGATGTTAATGTTATAACCCACTTTAAGGCCAACTAGCACTTTATCCACTCTTTTAGTCAAATCTTCAGATAGGAACAAGCTATATTCATCAGTAGGGAGCTTTGTAGACTACTAGGATCTTATCATCAAATACCGTTGATGATACCTTACCTACTCAGCTTAGTAGCAGTAGTCGTAGAATTGATGAAATCTGCTACATACAGTTGTAAAAGCAGAGGTAGCAATAGCATGAAGATTACTGGAAAGCAAAGACAAACACATCGTGTCATGTACTATATGCAGTAAAGACAAAATTTTTGAATAACATTTGAACATATAATGTTGTTGTGTCACTAACCAATGACCATTATGTGATTAAATTGTCTCCATTTTGTTGATAGGTGTATGATCTTAAAAGTTCTGATTTGTGATGAACTTTTGATGGAAATATTGGGCTATGCAATTTCCTAAAGAATTAACTTTGTGACATTGAATAAGTAATAAGACTGATGAACATGAAGCAACACAGAGAAATAAAAGACTAATTAAAGGAGGGGCATTCCTGCAATAACAGCTTATGAATCATGTGTAAGCTAAAATCAATTGGTTTTATATCAATTACTAGCTGCTGCTACACAAATGCACTTGCGTGGACCACATAAACTAGCAAGTGCGCAACAGAAGACAATACCTCAAAAGCAAACATTTCAAAGAGGTAGATGATAAATTTCTTTTCTCATTCACATATTCTCTCCATGAACATGAACTAATGGGTTGTTCTAATATCACCTTTTGAAATTTCGTGTAATGATGAAACTTTCTGGAAAACATCATCTAAATTTTTATATAGAAAAGCACATTTTGATACTGTAGCTACCTCATGACAGCAATCCAGTGTTATACTCGAAGTCCATGGTGAGATAGCGTAAAGTAGATTCTACTCAAGCCCATGTGAGACATTACTTTGCACCCCAAATAATCAGCAAGGCAATATACAAAAATACAAACCCACGAGGATTTTCAGTTTTGGAATGCTTGATAATATTCTAAATCATGACATATATGTTATTCTCCAATACACTTTTAGACACCCTGGGGTTAATCATTGAAGACCAAATTTTACCAAAGCCAAAATTTAAGCCACCCTTATCGCGAATCAAGTTATAAGCATATTTTAGGGGGAAAACTCCATCCAAGGCAAGGGCCCAAACATGAAGATCCTGCCCTTCTTTAACATGCACAGAGTTTAGATGATTTCTCAGCTGCACTGAGTATACAGTCTAATCCCATAGAGATGTGGCATTCTTCTACGACATCCTTAGTGTTCAAGAAGGGAAAGAATATAGATTGGAGGGATTACCCTGTTGCAGAGCAAAGGAGATGAATGCCGACGTTTGGAGAGGAGGGAGAGGGAGACTAGCTCACCGTTGCGCGTGTAGGAGGCGCAAGCTATGGGAGATGCTTGTGAGAGGGAGATGATGTCGCTGCTGCGCCGAGGGAGACGAGCTGGTTGCTGGCTGCGCGCAAGGGATGGGAGAGCAGCCGCCGCGCGGGAGGGAGACGAGGTCGGGGCCACGCGGGAGGGAGACGAGGTCGGGGCCGCACAAGGGAGGGGAGAGCAGCCGCCACGCGGGAGGGAGACGAGGTCGGGGCCGCACAAGGGAGGGGAGAGCAGCCGCCACGCGGGAGGGAGACGAGGTCGGGGCCGAGGGAGACGAGCTGGTTGCTGGCTGCGCGCAAGGGAGGGGAGAGCAGCCACCGCACGGGATGGAGACGAGGTCGGGGGGAAACCCTATTCGCAAGGGGGAAGATGCGTTGCGGGGAAAACGACATCTGGGATGAGCCCGTGGATGTCAAAATCGGGAAAAGGGGCCAGTCAACAACTTTGGTTTTCTTTTGACCGGAGTTTTCCTGATTGCCAAATGGACGTTTTTTAAAACCTTTTTAGGAAAATCTTTTCATGTGGCAAGTTTTACATGGAACCAAACAAACCCTAACTCAAGCAACCTATGTATGGCACTTAGGAACAAGATCGTCTAGATCTGTGCGTCTAGACCACCTAAACCTCTAAACACATACAACCAAATTGTAGGAGTATATGAGTCGTTTACCTTTGAGATGACATGCATAATACACATATGACTCGATTTCATGTGTCTAAAAAATATTGGATGGTCCAGACACAGGTCCAAACGATCTTATTCCATGGCACCCATAGCACCTTGGCGGGGCATACGATATGGTCGGAGTCCCTGACCACCTCTTCTTCTCTTTGCATGAAGCGAAGCCTCATGGAGAACACCCCCGCCAGGGAGCAGCACCCTGCTTGTCATCCTCTCACTGGCCAACAACTAGGTCCAACTAAGACCCTCCACTTTTAAACGCCCTACAGAATCTAACAGATAACTAGTAGGACAGCTTTGTTAATAAATATCAAGATATATAAATATTCATCAATTTTCAAGAAATTGGCATGTAAAGTGCCCATATTTTTTTTGCAAGTTCGGCCAAAAACAGTCTTTTCGTCCTTAACAAAAAGAAAACGACAGCTGAAAACAACAATGGCAAGTCATGAAAGCAGCTCCTTTTAAAAAAAATTACGAAAAAAATGTTTAAAACGATGTTTGAAAGTAACAATGGCTCATTAAAACAATAACATGGTGTCAATCTTTCTATCACTTTTCTTATCATACTCATTGACAACCATTTGATCAAAAGATCAGACAGTTCCACCTCAAGATCAGATGATAGCTCTAGTGTTACTATAAAATTTCTCACAAAAGAGAAGGGGAAAAAAGATAAATGTTATGAACTCTTAACACTCGATGCTTTCATGAGGTGCCTGTACGAGTAAATACTCAAATATACCCTTGTATATACGTTGACATGCTCTTAAAATGTGACATTCTGAAAAAGGTTCTTGCAGATATGTAAAGTTTTCGCAGCTTAAAAGCATTTGTTTTTCAGTATTAAGTACGTCATAAAAAGTACATGAACCTTAGCCTGAACACCAGCTTTAACACTGCATACGCCATTAGTTAACACTTATTCCCAGTCTTCCAGACCGTTTACACGTAAAGAACATGAGCCATCGCCATGCATGATTATGCAGCACTCAGTTGCTATGCATCATTGTTTTCAGCACAGGGATTGAAACATCTGAATAAGCTAACAAAACAGGAAAAACGATCAACCAAGATTGTTATCTTGCCTTGATCTGCCCCCTCTCGCATCCTTGTAGCGTGGTTATCAAACTCTTTACCAGAAGCCAGGCCCTTCCTCAAGATCCTTCTTGCTTACCTCAACCACCACCTTTGGACAGCAGATAGCGGTGTGGCCAAGAATGGAGCATACCGGTAGATGTAAGGGTACACAGACCGACCAATGCTAGTCCAGACGCTTCGATGGTAACTGGCCGTTGCAGGAGCATGGTACATGAGCTTCAGCAACTGCCACACAGTAAAAACAGTCGGGACAAAGTCAGCATCTTCCTTCTGTTGAAATGTACGGTGCAAATGAAAATTTCTGGAATCAACACATTGATCCTGATAACTGAAAGTACTGTATGAAGGCCTTCTTAGTAACACTACCAGAACTGCCTTGCATTAAAGCGTAATTAAGGGTGTAACAAGCACAGACAAGCGGAGGTTTAGAACATGGATCCCTATCATAGCATAAGATGATGGAATACAACCAGACCTGCCAGTACATGAACGTCTGTAGTATGCTGCGCTGCCATCTGCATCAAAACAGGAAAGTTAAGAGAGCTTGTTTACGAATCTTGTCAAATGAGAAAATCACCATGAAGAAGATTGGGTTAGATATATGTGACTTACGAGAACAGTGACAGGATCAAGAGAAAACCCAGAGCGATTTCAGCATTTGAACTCAGGATGCTGAGTGTGGTTGTGTTTGCCTCCACCCACAAACAAGCTTCATCCAAGTACCTCCTATTACATCCATAAAATATTATGTAATTATCGCTTGCTCCTACTGTAAATAGAGACTTTTTGTATGTGTGTGTGTGTGCGTTGGGGGGGGGGGGGGGGTTGTCTATAATTCTTATTGATCGTGGATAAAGGTGGTCAATGAGAGAAAATGCCAACATTAGATAAAGATGATAGGCCAGCCAACAGCTGCTGAATCTGGGTTGGGTCATGGGGAAGAACATTTATATATCTGCAAACAGAAAAGCAAGAGAGACATCTTCCACTGTTTCTGCTGCCACAAAGTCCAGCAACAAGACAGGTTGATAAATTTTTGGATTCAAGGTAACAGTAAATACAAGCAATATTTTATTTCTCTCTCTCTTTCCTTTCTGTAGGTCTTGAATGTGAACTCGTGAATGGAATGGTCTTTGTTTATTCGATGATGAACCAAAAATGTAAGACACCGTGATTACCTTGAAAGAGTACTTCTTGGATTAAAGCATTTCTTTCTATATTAGAGTAATATTTATATTCAAATTAGAGGCACTAGTCCCTAAGATAAGGATAATCACTTCCACAATTTCACCTTTTTAAGAAAAATGGGAAACATGCTGGCCAACTTCATCCCTACACCCAGATCCAACATACTCAACTTTAACACTACACATCCATTGCAACAATTTCTTAGGGAGGATGTCTGCATGTGCATGCATCCCCATCCCCATCCCCATCCCCACCCTCCACCCCCACCCCCAACAAAAAAAACCCAAAGAAAAAAAAAAGAGAAAAAAAAAAAACACTGGGCAACCTGAAGTTTTGAACATGTGACAGTGTTCACGCATAAATATGCATCATTTTTATCCACATAGTTGAAGTAAATGTATTTTAACTTACATGCTATCCAACCCTACCACTAGATCTTTCTGAGATTTACATGTTATCCAATCCCAACCTGTTATTTAACCCCCGTTTGGCAATGGAGTAAATCTAGGGACGAATATCCTTTGATGGATGGGTTATTCTTTCATTCATCATTTTTTTTGTTTGGCAAACAATGGCGAGAATATTTGATGAAATCACCGGGTATTCTGTCCTTTGACAGAATATTCAATCCCCCAGCTATTCCAGTTGCCAAATGGTATTTTAACATAGATGATTGGACAATGTCCTATTCCACCCATTTATTCTGTTGCCAAACAACAGCTGAAAAGAAATAGTAGATTGCTATCACAGTCGAGTATATCCAAACCCCCACTTTCAGACACAGCAGGGAAAAATATCAAAACCTTTCTCCACCCCCAACACAAAGGATGCTCCATGAAAGTTGCAACAGGTCCAGTCACCAACTTCAATCCTAATTCAACACCTATGAATTAGAAGAAACATTTTAGGTGAAACTACATTTCGATAAGTTCAGGACTAATCTCCCCAGAACAAGAAATAAAACCTCTGGCATGCCACCTCAGCATTGACACGTCAATTTTATCTGAGGAACAGGGAAATGTCCACCACATTGGCTGCCCTGCTGTGCTGAAGTTTTTTTCAATTGATTCTAATTTGAGTTTGTTTGTAATATGAAAACCAAAATTAGTATGAATCCACTGAAAGCATCTTCTTGTTCTTGACTTCGAAGTTGAATTTCTAGACTTCAATAAGGATCTGTAAACTTTCTCCTTTTTAGATAAGGACAAAGACTACAGTGATTTAACAGTTAGAGGCACTATGGTAACTGAAATGCTTGGCTAGTGAATTCAATTTCAGAGAGATCATCAAGACATGTATTTCCATTGACTTGGTTTCAGTAATGCCACACTTAATAGACATGTATGGCTACTAAATTCAGTTTAGTGATGCTGATTTCATTTATTTTTTTGGTCCAATTTTCTAGTAGTTTCTGGTGACAAAAAAAATCAGCTTTGCGCACAAAAGCTTTTAAAATTGCATAAGCATTGACAAAGTAAAACTAAAACTAAAACGTACTTTCAAATTCAAATCACACAACAAAAAAGTCTCTACTTCAAGATTGGTCACCATTGATGCACCTCAGGTGACATGAGTGTGGCATGTTACAGGTCCATCCACACAGATATTTCTTGGAGGCAATCGACATTATAATATCTTTTGAGGGACCAAAAACCTCCCCATTCCTTTCTAGAAGACAGGACACCCATAGTGCAGGACCACAAACATGTGCTCAGCTGCACAAGGTTGAGGTGCTAGAAGCCTCTGGATGCACATATACAATTCAGAGATGAGCACAAAGGGATGCTACTGGGCGAAGCAAGGATTGGGGAATCAGATCGTCTCTTGGGATTGGCCAGGCTCAATATGACCTGGATCGAGATCGGGAATCGGAATTGGCTTAGGATCAGCCTACTTCAGACTGGTTCCAGCCAATTCAAGTCACCCTCTATTTTTCTTCCTTTTTTAGATGAGAGGAGGGATTGGATTTCCCCTTGAAACCGGATCGGCGAGGGCTGATCCTGATCTAAATTGGTCAAATTTTATTGGAATTGATCAATCCTGCAAACCATGGGTGAAGTCAACAAGGTTCATGCCTTGAACAGCAAACCCAAGTCTCATGCCAACTAGGCCACCTACCCAGCTCAGTTCTTTTATTTGAATATAAATGCATCTTCTTCTTCATCCTATCTTCCTGCCTGGACATCTGATCAATGGAGGAACAAAACCTTAGACACTGCTCATTGCCTTCCTATGTCTAACCCTAGTATTTTTGTTCAAGTAACATTTCTGTAAGGAATAGGCTTTCCCATCCCCTCACCAGCATTGTGGCCAATAGGAATCCCCCAAAGGATGGCCTGATCCAAATAACACGTGAATGGTTTAGTTTGTTTTTGGAAATTTCAAGAGTTGTATATAAAAGTCACCGTAAAGACCTGTCAATTAGTTTGTTTTTGGAAATTTCCAGAGTTGTATATAAAAGTCACTGTAAAGACCTGTCGGCTGATGAATGCTTCATTTAAGCAACTGGCGTTGAGCAACAAACATGACTAGAGTCTTAAATTCATCGTCTTCCCCATGTTCCTCTAACTTGAAACATCTGTAACAGCCCATTGCAAATACCCGTTCAAGGCATCAACTGTCCCACCCTAACATCAGGAGAAGGAACATGTGTGACCAGCTTCAAATATATTTTCAAAGAAACCACGTCTCCTCTGCCTTTTTTTGATCTATGATATATTATCCTTGTTGAAAACAAAGGTCAAGGGAGAAATGGGCGAAGAGGACAGGAATACTGCCCATTTTTCACAGTGTGGCCTCAGCCAGGAAGAGAGGAAATTCAGTCAAGAAAATTAGAAAGGCAGAAACATGGATCTTTCCCAAGAAGCACATCAGATAACAGATGGTTCACTTGCACTCACAACTCCAGATGAAGGGGACTGATGACTGATGAAGGCCAAGTGCTACAGGGAATGCCCTGTGATCCAGTGAGTATCTCTGTTGAAGCTAAGGATCTTGTGAAGCCTGTCACGGAGAAAGCAGCAATTTTGGAAGCAAAAGATGACCATCAGAATTCTAGGAGGGCAAGACACATTAAAGCAAGGTGTGCCATATTGGCATGGATCAGATCTGATCAGCTGATCCGATCGGATCCCGTGCCTCGATCCTGCATCCCGCAAACGGGATTGGGAGGATCCGACCGGGTTGGCCTGGACCTGCCGATCCGGTCAGCAACGGCTAGTTTCTAGCCTTTGGGGGGTCTATATACCCCCCCCCCCCCCCCCAAAAAAAAAAAAAAAAGCCCATTTCCCATCTCCACCAACACTCATTCCCATTTCTTCCTCTCTCTCTCTCTCAGCTCTCATTTTCTCTCTACTTGCTCTCTAAGCTCTCATTTGGTGTAATTGAGCTTTAGGGGATTGTTCTCGACAACAATTGGTGGCATTGGGCAACATCTCTATATTTTTTTCTTAACTCTCTCTCTCTTTAAAACTCTCCCTCTTTATTCCATTTCTAACTCGCTCTCTACTTGCTCTCTAAGGTTTCTCTCTCATTTTTTTTCCACCTCTCATTTGTTGCATATAATTTTTAAGTCTCTCTCTCTCTCTATCTATCTATCTCTATCTCTCTCTAACTTTCATTTTTCTTTTTTAACATATTTACGTCGGGGCAAAATGAGGCAACGTCATTTCTCGCAGCGACCCGGGATGGAATCATTGCACCCTGCTAGACATGCAACAACAAAAGGTGAAGTATAACTATTGTAATCGGATAACTTAAGGTGGAGTCTTTCATCTAAAGTAACACTTGGTGGGCAGGTAACCTTATCAACACAAGACCAACTATAGAAAGGGGTGGGACATTATCGACGCAAGATGGGATAGGACGCTACACCATTATCTATATGCAGCAGGTAACCACTTAAATAATCTTATATACTCCTCATCATTTCTATCTGAAATTACTTACATGTAACCAACTTGTAGGTCATTTCTTTAACTAAAGATACCAATATAGTATGGGTACTCAACATTTGCTAGATGATGAAGAAGTCCTTCGTGAGACGAAGAATGTCATCTAGCATATGTTGGCAGACGAGGACCAAGTTATAATAGCATGTAACAAGATGCATGAGAATAGGCTCAAGACATTACATTTTGGAACTCATCATACTCAAATGGGGTAATGCTACTTTCACCAGGTAATTGAACTATGTATTACATGACTTACATATCATACATGACATACATGTTGGTAATTTGCAGTTGATTGGTGAAAATGGATCGTAGAAAAGCCCCAAGGTATGAAGATCTTGCTTATGTTGCCATCTACGTGTTGAGCCGGACGACTTCTGCCTGAGGATGTGAGAGGAGCTAGCCAACCTTTTGCTCGATTCACACCAAGCAAAGGAAACGATTAAGCTTACAAAGATTGGAGAACCTAGTCTTCTACCACTACAACATGTAGCTCAAGTTGAAGAATCTCCAACAAATTTAGGAGAACCATAAGGAAGAAACGTGATGGAGAGATGAAGTTGCTGGCTGACCCGTGCAACGGGAACCTCAAGTCTAAGAATCAATCAACCTTGACTATATCTTTAACGAGGAGAACGGGTAGATGCAAGGAATGTCATGGGTCCAATAGAACTTAACCCGAATGATCGCTTGTGAGCGGAAGGAGAACTAGATGGTGATGGGGGACGAATGAGGAAGGAGGAGGTTGGATAGACTACTGGCCTCCAGCGTCGCATTGGCAGCTAGGGCACCACACATAGCCCCATCACAAGGCAGATTCGACCCATCGCAAGGTCGTCTTCTCCGTTGCAGAGACAAACATCAGAAAATAACTGAAATTTGTATTAAAATTTATCCATAAATTAAAAAGATATATTACAAACACATATATAGTGTTTAAAAACCTTTCTGACTCTACCCAACTCTAAGATGGACTAAGACACTTCTAGACAATATTGCGAAAATTCACACTAAAAATCTATGAAAAATAAAAAGTCAAGCCTAAAATTCAAAAAAAATAAAATAAAATGCTAAGCAGACTCCAAATGGCCAAATAAAATATCTATAGACTTACTTTAAAAATAAACTATGCATCAAATGAGCTTTAAATTATCTCCAAGCCACAAGGAAGCTGAAAAGGCTCTCCAACGACGGTAGACGCACTCCATCATGTGTGACGCATCCATGCCTTGGTCCTAGATACCATCATTCTCCTCCGGTTCGAGAAAACTCGTCCTTGAGTTTTGAAATGTTGCAATATCCATGGAGAAAGGATGAGAGCAACAAAGCAAAGATGCACAGTTGATTCCCCTGAGATCACCATGCAGAGGAGAGCTTTGCCTCAATATGGAAACAACGCCTCAATATCACTTCATATGTGGTCAAAATCATGTTGACCGATGGCGTCTTGAATAATCTTCGGCTGATCGACCACATATATAGTTGTCTCCTCCTGCTTCAACTCATTTTGCTAAGGCCATGAATGCAGAACTAGCCTCCAAGTAGACTTCAAGAAGCACGTTTAACTGTGGTTCAACAAGGAAGATGTCATCACAAAGCATCTTGGACTTGACCTCTTCAAAATACCCGTCTGCTAGTGTTGGATCGGCTTCATAAACCACCTCTTTCCCACTTGACTGTAATATTCCTCAACCAATGCTGGGTCGACTTCATAAACTACCTCTTTTGGTTCGGCTATTCGGGCACAGTAGCTCTCAATGTCACTCTTTAACTTGATTTGTTCTAGGTCTTCTCTTAATGGAACCCAACCCATGCTCAAATAATGTGGTCACCGTCTCAAAAAATGTGCCACATAATCAGAGGCGTTTGGAAGTCAACACAAATCGAGGTGACTTACACAGACCTCGAGATGCACGAATGGATGTCTACAAGTTTGCATAGGAGCCGCACGCAAACGATGCACTGTTGGTAGATGGGGTGCTGAACGAGTCTATCTCACTACAAGGATGTCAGTGACATGATCAATGTGGAAAACAGAGCATGAAGGTGCCCTCGCATAACGAACACAACCATCGGAGGTGGGCACGCAAAACGAGGTGCAATTAAGGTAGTGGCATGCTAGAACGAGGTTGGCCTCATTAAGACGAATCCAACGACGCAGACGACGCACGAATCAGAGCCTAAATGACTCCCCAATGATGGCGATACACTAAGGACCCCTATTACACCACCTACTGCACCAAAGCAAACCCAAATAGGCCCCTAGCTCGGACCAAATTGGACCCTAGCTTGAACCAAGGTTAAACCAAGGGACTGGACCAGGCGGCTTGGGCTACCTTAACCCTAGTGGCACGAACTAAGATGGACCTGGGCTCGGACCAGGTTCTACAAAGGGGTCGGGAGGACCCAATAGAACCAGGCTCGGACCTTGGTTGAACCAAGTCAAACCGGTTTGACCCGACAAGTAACTAAAGGACTTGGGCCCTTCCCTTCCTCCCACCCCCCCCCCCCTCCTTTCTCTAACTAATGTAGAGAGAGAGGAGAGGAAGGATGAAGGCGGCGGCAACGATGGGGTCGCAGGTGGGGGTCGATGGCAGCAGCGGTGCTGGCAGCAGTTGCCAGTGGCAAAAGCAGACAGCGACGATGTCGGCAGGAGCTGTCAGCGGCAGCAACAGAAGCGAAAGGCGGCGGAGGGTGCAGCACAAATTGGTGACAACTCCGGTAGGGTCGTCGGTTACCGGTCGCCCTCTTTCTTCCAGTTCTTTTTTTAGTTCTTTTTCTTTTAGTTCTTCTTCCTTTTTTTTCCAGGTTGCAATGAAACTGAGATAGAGAGAGGGAGAACAACAGGGATCGGGAGAGAGGGAAGGATGGGGATGGGGATTTTTTTTTTTAAACAGAGAAAACAAGAAAGGGAGAGGGAACAAGGGGCAGTGGTACTGTTCAAGGAACAATACCCTAAATAGTAATAGGGCATTAGAAGGGGCTATAAAGAGAGAAAGAAAAGGAGAGAAGGATGTAGTGGGGATTATGCAGCAGCGTGATGAGCAGCGGCAGTGCAGGCGGTGCTTGAAGTTAGGATTTGATACCAAATTTGATGGGGGACAGAGGAATAAGGGAGTTAGAGAGACTACCGGTCTCGCACCGGCAATGGGGAGGCCTCCCGCGTAGCACCGGCGGCTAGGGCATAACACTTGGCCCTGTGACAGGGTCGTATACTCCGTCGTAGAGAAAGACACTAGAGAATAACTAAAATTCATACTAAAATTCTTCTAGAAATTAAAAAGAGGGATTACAAGCACATATATAGTGTTTAAAAACCTTTCTGACTCAAACTTGGCTACCCAACTCTAAGACATACTAAGACAAAAACCTTTCTGACTCAAACTTGACTATCCAACTCTAAGACAGACCAACGACACTTCTAACTAGATAAATATTGAAAAATTTTGCACTAAAAATCCCTGAAGAATAGTAAATCAAGACTAAATTTTAGAAAGAAAAAAAAACATACTAAACGAACTCCACATGTGCCGAATAAAATATCTATGGACTCCTTTAAAAATAAACTATGTATTAAATGAGCTTTAAACTGTCTCCAAGCTACAAGGAAGCTGAAACGGCTCTCCGACGGCAGTAGACGCACTCCAGCATTTATAACAGTTCCATTTGTTGGTCTTGGATCCTTATAAGATGGAATCCCATTGTCTGTAGAGTTTAACTTTTCCAACCTCCTTTTAACAAGCAGAAGAAATTTGTGTCACGTGCATTAAGATCAAATAAAGGTAAGGGAAAACTAACAACTCCCAAATGGATATTACAGATTTAGACACTATAGAAGAGGAGGAGGTGGAGGAAATGCCGGAGCCGAGCGATAAAGTGGAATACCAAACTTCAGACGATTCTACTTCGTTGACAAGTACTGATGATGATAATGATCCACATGAGAGTCAAGGTGGATCACTGTAACATCGAACATCTCAAAGACGAGGCTCAAGTTAAGGAACTGAAGCTCCTCTGATTACCTTCACCGAAGAGCAACAATTTACGCGATGCTACTCAAAACGGTGTTATCAAAGGCATGCGAGGCGAACGCCTAGGCAACGAGGCGAGGCGAGGCGATGGTTTGGCGCCTCGCTTTCCCGATTTTTGCCTAGGCAATCGCGGGAAACGCCTAGATCGCCCAGTCGCTCGCCTAGGCGCGCCTCGCACGCCTTCAACACCTCGGAGCGCCTTACGGAAAGAGCCCACCGGCTCGCTATAAAAAAACCCACTGGCCCGGTTCATTTGGGGCTTAAACTGGCCCAATACGAAACTGGCCCACCCTTATAAGCCTACCCCCCTCCACGTTTTACCCTAAAACCCCTTTCCTTTCATTGCGTCCCGACACGAGCGGCAAGCGATCGCGGTCTCCTCCGGCAAGCACACGAGCGGGCATCGGCAGGAACCGACTCCGGCGGCGGCGATGGCAGGTAAGTCGTCTCTCTCTCTCGCTCGCTCTATCTCCCCCTCTCTTTGTCTTTCTCGCGTTGTCTCCCTCTGTCTCTCTCGCTCTATCTCCCCCTCTCTCTATCTCTCTCGTGTTGTCTCCCTCTCTCTCTCTCTCTCTCTCTCGCACTGTCCCCCTCTCTCTGTCTCTCTCGCACTCCCTCCCTCTTTGTCTCTCTCAATCTCTCCGTCTACCTCCCCTGACCCTCTCAATCTCTCCCAGCCTCTCTGTCTCTCTCTCACGCTTACTCTCTCTGTCTCTCACCCCCGCCCTCACTCTCTGTCTCTGTGTCTCTCACCCCTGACCCCCTCATTCTCTCTGTTTGCCTCCCCCGACCCTCTCAATCTCTCTCAGCCTCTCTATCTCTCTCACCCCCGACCCTCACTCTCTCTGTGTGTCTCTCAATCTCTCTCCGTCTACCTCCGCTGACCCTCTCAATCACTCCCAGCCTCTTTGTCTCTCTCTCACGCTTACTCTCTCTGTCTCTCACCCCCGCCCTCACTCCCTGTCTCTCTCTATCTGTCTCTCCCCTCCCCGACCCCCACTCTCTTTGTCCTTCTCTCTCACTCACTCTTGCTCTCTGTCTCTCTACCTATCTCAATCTCTCTCTGTCTGTCTCTCCCCTCCCCGACCCCCACTCTCTCTGTCCTTCTCTCTCACTCACTCTTGCTCTCTGTCTCTCTACCTATCTCAATCTCCCTCTGTCTGTCTCTCCCCTCCCCGACCCCCACTCTGTCTCTCTTGCTCTCTATCTCAATCTCTGTCTCTCTCAATCTCTCTCTCTCTCTGTCTCTCCCCTCCTCGACCCCCACTCTCTCTGTCCTTCTCTCTCACTCTCTCTTGCTCTTTGTCTCTCCCCTCCCCCGACCCCCACTCTGTCTCTCTCAATCTGTCTCTCCCCTCCCCGTCTAGAAATATGGTACTCCCTCTTTCTACCTATCTCTCTATCAATCTCTTTGTCTCTCTCAATCTCTTTGTCAATCTCGCCCCTAAGTCCCCTCCCCCGCCCCTCGCTCTCTCTATCTATCTCTCTCACTCGCTCAATCTCTCTTGCTCTCTGTCTTTACTGTTTACAGGTGGACTGTGGACATTGATTTAATTTTTAAGATGACCACACCAACCGGAGGTTTGTCTCATTTGTTTAATCAAGGGCCTACCGAAGGGAAGGAGAGAAATAAAGACCCAGGCTGGAAATATGGTACTTTGGTGAATCCAAATAATAGGGTCTGGGTAAAATGCAACTTTTGTCAGAAAGATTGTAAAGGAGGGATCCACCGGTTGAAACAACATCTAGCAACTACTTCTACAAATGTGACAGTTTGCTTGAAGGTGACACCAAAGGCAAAAGAAGAAATTAAACAATATATGGAGCAATCAAAACAAGCAAGGGTTGAAAAAAAATGTTTGATTAGGGAAGCCGAAAGTCGAGATGATATTTTTAGAAGTTCAATTTTCAAAGATTCATCCTTTGAGGTGAATCAAGTTGATGACATTCTTGCAAAGCCTCCTCGGATGAAAGGTCCTTTAGATAGATTTTGTACTCCTAATCCTGAAGATTCAAAGGGCAAATCTATCAAGGATAAGAAGCATGAGAAGGAAGCACGAGAAAGGATCATCCAATACATAGCTAGGTGGATGTATCAAGCTGGAATCTCATTCAATACCATGCGTTTAGATAGTTTCCAAACAATGTTAGAAGCTATAAGACATTTCGGTCCGGGATTGAAAGGCCCTAGTTACCATGAAGTTCGTGAGACCACCCTTCTCTAAAAAGAGATTCAGAAGACTCAAGAATTAGTAGATTTACAAAAAGCCAGTTGGGTGAAGTTTGGTTGTACTATCATGTCTGATGCATGGACATATGGGAAAGGCCGTACTTTGATAATTTTTTTGGTCAATTCACCTACTAGAACTGTATTTTTGAAGTCTATTGATGCATCTCAATATGTCAAAGATGCAAAGTTGTTGGCTGACTTATTGAACAAGATAGTTATAGAGGTTGGTGTGGATAACGTGATACAACTTGTCACGAATAATGAAGCAAGCTATGTTGCTGCAGGAAAAATGTTGATGGCAGCCCACCGTCACTTATTTTGGACACCATGTGCTGCCCGCTGCCTAGACTTAATACTGGAGGACATTTCCAAGGTGTCTCCAATCCAGTCAACCATTCAGAGGGCAAGGATGGTTACTACATTTATTTATGCACATACGATGGTGCTTGCTATAATGAAGAAGCATACAAATGAAAAAAATCTTGTCCGTGCAGCTGTGACCCGCTTTGCCACAAATTATTTGAATATGCAAAGTTTGCTTAATTGTAAAGATGGTTTGAGAAGAATGTTTACATCTAGTAAATGGACAAGCAATAATAAGTGGGTAAGAAAAATTGAAGGAAAGAAAGTACAAGATATAATTTTGAAGACTCAGTTTCGGAAGGGCGTTATTTATGCACTAAAGATATTCAAGCCCCTTGTCATGGTTTTACGATTGGTTGATGGAGAGAAGCCGTCAATGGGTTATATTTATGAAGCCATGGAACGCGCCATGGAAAGTATCAAGAATACTCTGGATGGAAAAGTGGACAAGTATGGTCCACTTTGGGAGATCATTGATAGGAAATGGGATTTTCAGCTTCATCGTCTTTTACATGCAGCTGGATACTATCTTAACCCTCAATTCTATTATATAAATCCAGAGATTGATTCAGATGATGAAGTGAAGCAAGGACTATATGATGTCATTGAGAAGTTAGTTCCTGATCCTAATGTACAAGATGAGATTACCAAGAAATTGGCGTGTTATAGGAATGCTATGGGATTCTTTGGGAGAGAAATGGCCATAAGGCAACGTACTACATCTAATCCTGGTATATTTCTATATGGACTACTAATAGTACATTTATTCATTAAATTCTTTTTGATGTGAAAATTAAATACTATTTGGATGTCTTATGTAGTTAATTGGTGGGTGGATTTTGGGAGCAAAACTCCTAATCTGCAAAAGATGGTCATTTGCATCTTGAGCCTCACTTGTAGTGCATCTAGCTGTGAACGCAATTGGAGTACATTTGAACATGTTTTGATTTTTATTAACTTTCATTGAATAATACATCTTATGTTTTTTTATTCTATATTAATCTAATAATGATATTTCTCTAGGTGCACACTAAGAAAAGGAATAGGTTAGAGCAAAAGAAGTTGAATGATCTCGTGTTTGTACAATACAACCAACGCCTTCGAAATCGCTTTTTACGTTT
Organism: Zantedeschia hybrid cultivar; assembly: GCA_030544215.1. Lineage (NCBI taxonomy): Eukaryota > Viridiplantae > Streptophyta > Magnoliopsida > Alismatales > Araceae > Zantedeschia > Zantedeschia hybrid cultivar. Next base: position 59,593,347 of record JARZZO010000004.1, read on the forward strand.
CCAACAAAGTGACCTTGATCCTATAAGCTTGGAAGATATTGATGATTGTAATGAGTGGATAACACATCCCCATAATAATGAAGATGTTGTACATGAGGAGAAGACCTTACATGGTTAGATGTTGAGATTGCTACAGGGATTGGTGAAGAAGAAGGTCCACATACAAGGACAACATCAAAGAAACGTTGTTTAGGGAAGGGGAAAGCAGTTGCAACAAGTTCCACATTAGAGTCTATTGATGAGCTTGAAGTTGGGTCTGATGATACAACGGAGGACTCTGAGGGTGAACTTCCACTTGGGCAAGATGAGGATTTTGAGAGTGATGAATGAGTAAGGCTTGAGAGTTGTGAAAGGAATGTATTCATAGGCTTATTAGCCTTATTTGGAAATGTTGGCTACTTATTTTCTTAAGGAACATTTGAATGTTGTAATAGACTTATTTACCTTACATTTGTATATTTATATTGTGTTTGCTTAGCATTTCATTGATAAATTTTCATTATGGTGGATTTAATTAGTAGCAAAATCTCCATGAATTTGTTGACTACATCTTTGAATGATTAAAATTTATTTCAGTTACTTTGATTTAAAATTATTTAGTTATATTTAATAATTTGAGTGAATGAATATGTCATTATGTATGATTATATTTGTGTTTTTGACATTTTGTATAATAAGTAAATTATAAATATTTTTTTTTAAAAAATGCCGCCTTAAACGCCTAGGCCATCGCCTAGGCGTTTGAGGCTGAGGCGACCCCCTGGTCGCCTCGGTCGCCTCTCGCCTCTGACTACATAGACTCAAAATGAAGACCATTGAAGCAAGTTGGCCAGGGCACACCAACTGGAGACAAGCAAAGGGAAGCAGGAACAATGACAAGTTGGATTCATGAGGACGGCAAGACAAATGTCAACAGAATTTGCTTAAGACCACTTCTATGATGCTTCATCTCAAGCCCCATCAGAGGAGTATGAACCATAGTAGTCAATCCCATCCCGTCTCGGCCGAGACGTCTCGTCCCAGTGAGAAAACGAGACGGGATGATTTTTGATCTGTTCTAGTACCTGCCCCGATCTGTCCCGTCCCGTCCCGGTCTATTCCGGCCCGTCCCGGCCTGTCCCAGCCTTTCCCAACCACAGTTTGTAATTTTACATGAGATTTTTCCAACTTAAGCTCCTTGTAAACTTATTTTTGGAGGATTCATTTGATGAATATACTCATATATAAACTCATAAATCTATCATCAATGCTTCTATTGCATTAATTTTGCGTTATTTATACATTTATATATTTATTTATATATTATTTATTCTATATGTATGTTTTATATTTGTTGGAATATGTATGGAAAAAATTCCGGGACAAGGCACAAGAATTGTCTAAGACATTGGGACGTCCCATCCCAATAGAAAAACAGGACAGGGACTAGGACGGGATTGACAACTATGGTACGAACCTTATACTCCATATGGATACCTAACCTTAATAGGATATTATGCAACTCGACCACCACCGTCCGATGCATCAAGTTACTCAAGAGGATCTGCAGCTTATCCTGAGTACTCAAATGCATCCTCTTATCAATCATCAAGAGGATCTTATTATGGAGGTAATACACAAGGATGGGTGCCGGTAACAATCATCTATGGCCACACAGATGAGTATAATCAGTTTCTTGAAGAATATAGGCACTAATACGGATCTTACATGTCTTGGGAAAAATAGATGCAACATTTGTATAGTTGTTACCATCTAAGATTACAGTATATCTACATTTTCTTAGATTTTTTTTTTTACTTTCAACTTATTTCTTTTTTCTTTCATATTCACGTTACTTAAGGGTAAGGACCATAAGGTGTTATGTCCCCCCAAGTATCCAACCTTTTTTTGCCAATTAATAGAGTCCCAACTCCCAAGGGCTTACCCAAGGTCCAAGATAAGTTTCTGGCAATGCAAACCTGTATTCCATTTTTTTTTATAATTTTTCAGCATTTTTTTTTATTTTGTTAACCTTTTTTTTGGTCCATATCCCAAAAAAGGAAATGGCTGACAACCGATAAAACTTCAAACCAATCAGCCTAGAAGCCTGCTACATGGGAGCATACATGATCCCACGATGCTGCTTGCAACTGCTTAATAGATAAAACTGGTGAGCTGGAACAAGTGTGCTTTCACTAGGATAAACTAGGGAGCTGGAACAAGGGTGCTTTAACTAAGGAGCATATATAGGAAGATTCTTTGGTGCTTATGAATGTATTTTGGCAACAAAATATCAACACAGAGACATGGCTGTGCCCAAGATAGACTTTGAATTTGTCTACTTCAAGCACAACAGGGACTTTCGATTTCAAGTGATAAGGTTGACAGCTTTGATGACAAATTGATGCATGGAAAATGTCTAAATTTGTACCACTAAAAAATTGTCCCATAGGAACCAATGTTTTAAAAATCGGACCAGACATTGAACCGGCAAAGATTCTGGTCTGGTCTAAATTGAACCGACCGGATAAAACCGTTTTATGGACCAGACCATTGCCAAAATATTATTAAATTTAAATTGAGTGAGAACAACAGGACAATCAAAAGTAACATAAATGATTATGAGCTAAGGTTTAACAAACATGTTTAAAATGATACCTATTTCTGAGTCATATCTAGTAATGTAATAGTGAAAAGTAATAACTAAAACTTAAATTATCCATAACAAAAATGTGTTTCAAAACAAATAAGAGGCTTCAAAATGTGTATGACGCAATCTTCCTTAAGTTATTTAACTTGGATAAGTGCATGTAGGTGGCTGATCAACAAGGCTTTTCAATAAAGGAGTCGTGCTCTGGCTGGTCATGAAAATTTAAAAGAATGGAAGGGCTGCAGTTTGTACAAGTGGCCAGACTACAAACTACTAAGTTCTAAAGAAATTAGACTCATGCAGAGTTACCTATGGTTGTTGTCAGTCCCAACACTTGCGTTGGTGCATGGTGTAGTCTTGATGATGGCTCAGCTACGGCGTCAGCTGTTTCAATGAGAATAACGTGGACTGGGAGACCAAATAAACCTAGTTTGGGTCCTTCCAGCACTTTCTACAAAACAACGGGTTTCATGACTTGATGGGTTTGTCTTTCCCGTCGAAGTCATCCCAACACTGAAGCGGGAAAGCCTCCTGCCCGCCCCGGTTCGGCGGTTTTACACGGTTTATTTGGAAAACCATCTGGGTCAAACAGTTCTAAACATTAACCTGATTTTGTCTTGACCAAACCATTGGAGCTGCTGGTTCCAGTTCAATCCGTCAAACCGGCCGGTCTGGTTCGATTTTAAGAACACTGATAGGAACCTTCCATTGAAAGATACGCTTGAGTCAAGATAAGGTAATCTTCTCTCTATGTCATTTTACCTACAGTCTACCAAGGATACTATTCTTTTTGCAGAAGTGGATGAGCAATTGTTTGTCTAGAGACAGATGTTGGCCAATTCAAAAGGTCGTAAGGACTTAAAATTAACCTTAAAAAGAGTGTGGCATTAGGGATGGACGGCGCAAGTGAAGAAAGCAGCTATAAATTTGGCATCCCAAGTCGGCACTTTTCCTATACACTGCACGGAGTGGGAAGGCAACATGCAAGTTTAAAAGAAGACTAGCAGGTTGGGAAATTCTTATCCTATGGAGGAAGGCTATCCCTAAATAATGTGTTTGAGCTTATCAATCTATTTCTCCTTGTGTCAGATCTTGGAAATAGCTTACCAATCTATTTCTCCTTCTGTCAAATCATGAAAACTCTGACTATGAAGTTGGAAACCATCCAGGGCAGATTTATGTGAAGTGGATGAGAGGAGAGTCAAGAGACTCAAATCATAGCACAATATTTCTGAGGATGACTTCGCAAGAGTAAAGAGAACAGATATTTGGGTATCAGAAAACTTAGAGATTTTAAGCTTTACCCTTGTGTAAGCTTTAGAGAAGCATAGGTAATACAGGGAGACAAGTTGTGGAACATCATGGATCCGTTTTTTTTTTTTTTTAAGTGGATGGTACCACTATGTATATAAAATTTGAAAACAACAGTTACAAGTGTGAACAAAATGCTCTCCTCCTCGCTCTACAAAACACCAACATGGTGTAACACAATTATTCTTCCAAGGAAACAAAAATGGAAGAATTAACCACACGATCTTTACACCGGACTCTCATCCAATCTTTAGCCCTACTATAAACAAAAGACAAAACACTATCAGTGATATTAGGCCGTGTTTGGCGTAGCTTCTACTTGGAAATACTTTTGCATTTCTATTTAGTTATTTTTTATGGAAGCCATTGGATCTTGGAAGCCATTTATGTGGTATTTTTCTTGTGTTTTGACTTCCAATCAAAAGCTACAAGGGAGGAGCTTCCAAGATTGGAGAAAAAGTGAAGTTGTTATGAAAGAGTTGACTTTTGTAACAAACCAAAATTAATTATAACCTCTCTCCCTCAACTCATTTTATGTATGAAGTGGAAGCCAAAAGTAACTTTCAAGTGAAACTTTTGCCAAACACGCCCTTAGCCTCCCTCCTGAATACCCTCTTGTTTCTCTCCGACCATATAGCCCAAAGGATTGCATGAAGGACTAGCCACCAAAGCTTCATGTCTCCTTTCAAAGGGAAGTGACAACACCAAAAACAGATCAGTCCCTCCACTGAAAGCTGGAGGGGTCTCACCACCTGAAACTTCTAGAACAACCTGGACCACAACTCAGAGAAACTGCAGCGAACAAAAAGATGATCCATGTCCTCATTATCTTCCCCGCAAAGACTGCATAAAGACGGAATATCACATCCGAACCTAACCAATCTGTCAGATATCGGCATCTTCCCAATAGAAGCCCTCCAAGCTAAAATCTTCACCTTCAAAGGACACTTTGGATCCCAGATATGTCTAACCAAAGGGGATCTCACTCCCCGATCCACAATACATGCATAAGCAGATCTGACAGAAAAAATACCAATATCATTCTACAACCACCAAATGGTATCAACCCGTCCTGCAACCAGTGTACTCCTGTAGAGTACCTAAAAGAGCAAGTGAGCAACACAATCTAGCATTTCCTCCTCTGAGATTTCTTTTGAAAAGCGGGGTCCAGACTACCACGTTCCCAGTCCTCTCCACCATCTTCTCTACCATTGCTCCCTGATCTGCAGCAATTCTGAACAATCTGGGGAAGACCATGCAGAAAGGCACCGGTCCTGCCCATCGGTCACACCAAAAAAGGCAAGACTTGCCATCTCCCCAGTCAAAGCGTGAGGTGGAAATCACCACATCTGCCGCCTCTAGGATGCCTTTCCAAGTATGAGAAACATTATAGGTACAAGTCACCTTGAAACCCCAAACTATATCCCTACCGTAGTACTTATCCATAATAATCTCTTTCCACAGAGCAAATTAATCCTGCCCAAGCTTCCACAACCATTTAGCCAAAAGAGCCACATTGAAGTCCCTAATATGCTTCAGACCCCAGCTAATATCATGGAAGCCCTTCCTCGGTTTATCACTGTCACCTCCACAGAAGAATCTGCTCCAAATATTGTCCAACTTCCTTGCCACTGACTTAGGAATCATGAACACTGAAAGGTGATAGATCGGCAAGCTGTCCAGAACCGCCTGACATAGTGTCATTCTGGCTCCATAAGAGAGCAGCCGCCCCTTCCATCTAGCCAACCTAGATTGAAACCTTTAAATCACCGGTTGCCAATCACTACACCTAGTATGCCATGGAGACAAAGGTAACCCCAGATAGGCGACCGGGAAGGACCCAACTAGGCATTCCAATATCAAGGCCACCCTTCTCAGGAACTGCTGGGATACATTTATCGCATACACTGCACTCTTTCGAAAGTTCACTCTTAGTCCAGTCACCTCATCTAGAAACTCAGGAATCAGCCCCATGTTCTAAACCTGCTCTTCCCCTCCAACACAAAACAGAATAGTGTCATCAGCTTGTTGAAGATGTGATACAGATCTGCCCTGAGCACTCACCTGGAAACCAGATATCATCCCTGCTGCTACAGCTCTGTCCCACATGCAAATCAAGATCTGAGCCAATAAGACAAACAAGAAGGGTGATAAAGGATCCCCCTGTCTAACTCCTCTCCCACTAAGAAAAGAGGTAGTCGGCTCCCCATTCACCATGACAGCAAAGGAGGCAGAAGAAACACAGGCTTTAACCCAGGACACCCATCGGTCACCAAACCCCATCCTGGCCAAAACATGAAACAAGCAAGTCTAACTCACTCTATCATAGGCCTTTTCAAAATCTAGCTTCAGCACAATTCCACTCTTCCTCTGAACCTTCATAGAATGTAGACATTCTTGGGCCACCAGAAAGCCCTCATGGATCTGTCTACCCCTAATGAAGGCACTTTGATTCACACTGACCAACCTACCCACCACCCTCTCCAGACGGACAACCATCATCTTAGAAATGATTTTATATGTTCCATTCAAAAGACAGATGGCTCTAAAATCTGACAAATTTTCAGGATCATCTTTCTTAGGGACAAGAACAACAAAAGTTTTGTTGATACCCCTCAAATGAACCCTCCCCTCCTGGAACTCCAGAGAGGCCTAGACTAACAAAGGGTGAGTCAACTCCCAACACTGTTAAAATAAGATAGGGAAGCCATCCGGACTCGGAGCCTTGTCCCCTGCAAGAGTAAACACAGCATATCTCAACTCGTCCACGGAGAAAGGAGCTGAAATGATTCCATGTTTCTCAGCTTAGATGCCCATATGGAAGTCCCCACAAAACACAAGCCTGGTCTGGTCTTTCCTCAGAAAATAGACTGGAATAGAAGTGAAGAATGTGCTCCCGGATGTCCTCTCTACTGGATAAGACATGCTCTCATGCTCTAATGGCTGTAATTTGGTTCCTTCTTCTTCTGCCTGAAGCAATCCTGTGAAAGAAAACTATATTGCCATCCCCTTTTTGGATCCATCTCTCCCTGGACCTCTGCTTCCAATACATTCATTCTTTGGCTAGGAATTCCTGATATCGTCTGCAAAGGAGCTCTCTCCTAACACAATCCTCCTCATCCAGAAGACCTACCTCCTCCAGTGCATCCACAACATGCATTTGTTCCAGCATATCCTTCCTCTATGCCTCTTCTAAAACCTTCTTTTCAGCACTCCATACTCTCAGAGCCTGAGCTACCACCTTAAGGTTACCTACTAGAGTAGCCATAGCCGAACCATGCTGAGATGGGGAGCTCCAAGCCTACGTCACAATCTCCAAAAACTTGTCTTCCTTTATCTAAGATTTTTCCATCTTGAATAAAGGCTTGTGTCGGAAGCGACATTTCGAATCCAGTAAAATTGGCTTATGATCAGACACATGCCTCTGTAGACAAGAAGCCTTCAAATTGGGGAAATTGTTCTCCCAATCAATTGACACAAGAAACATGTCCAATCTAGAACAAATGGGAGTCCTCCTGAGATTAGACCATGTGTAAAAAGCATTATCCATGAGTACATCAATCAGAGCCTCATGATGAATGAAATGACAGAAGTCTTCCATAGGTCCCACATCACGGACCTTATCCAATCTTTCTGCATGTGACACTACAACATTAAAGTCACTTGCCAGAACCACGGCCTGCCAGAGGGAGAATGCCATAAACTGAGCTCTTCCCACACCCTCTTCTTCTCCTCCCTCCCTAGGGACCATAAACCCCCGAGAAATCCCACTCAAAACCATCCTCTACACAACGGAATGAGATAATACACCTATCAATCTCCTTAACCACATATTCGTTCCAGAGAACTAGGATGCCCCCAGATCTACCTACAGCCAGAGAAACAGCCACTTTACGGAGCCTAGTTCCCCCAAGATCCCTCCAATACTCCTCTCCTAAGTCTTCAGACTTCGTCTCCTGCACACACAACACATCCACCCTCAGTCTTCGAATGATATCCCTCACAACCTCTTTCTTCTCCCTACCCCTAATAATGCCCCGAATGTTCCATGACACAATCTTCATTATCGACCAATGTCTATTTCCACCACCTCCTTCCCACCACCTTGGCCTACCTCCCCAACTCATTCTTCTTTACCCATCTTCTCGTTTCTCACCCCCTTTGCAACTCCCAACTGCTGCCGCTTCTGGATCTTAGAGAACACTGAGTGAATATCTTTGTCCATCCCTTCAAAGGAAACCCCAATGATCTCCGCCACATGGCCTTGTACTCCATCACTTTCTCTACTTCCGCAATGATCTATTTAACTTCCTCCCTCCCCACTTCCCCTTGGGAAACTACCGAACCTACCTTAGGGACCCCTTCCAAAGACACTCCTCCTTTTCTACCCAACATACCACCCACAGTCAGCTCCTCTATCCCTTAATGCATATCACCTTGCAGTGCCACCTCATCTCCCTCTCCCATTTTCTCTCTACCACCCTCTCTACTAGAGCACCGCTCCTTCCAAACCTCATCCCTGCCATTCCCCTCCATATCTTCCCCCCTAACTCCCCTCTCCTGACACACATCGTTCTCAAGCTCTAGCAACTACACTTCCCGCAAGCCCCCCAATCTATCCACCCCATCCACCACCCTGACAAACTTCGATGAATACCCTAAAGCAGCTTCATCTAACTTCTTGTTTGTTACTTGCCCCGCAGCCATGCACCTGTCGATACATCCATTTTCCACCCTCAACCTCCCCCGCCATCGTTGAAGGAACACCATTGCTCTGCATACATCCTGGCAGTAAAGGTCATTGACTGTGCCATCTCTACTTGGGGCTTCAACTGTTATTCTCTCTGGGAGACTGGGGAAGTTCTGTACGTGCCATGGACAAGGTCGGATGACCTCTGTTCCACTCTGGCCGCCAGAGCAACCCCCATCGAGTAAAGCAGCATTGGAGGACTGTTCCCCGCATGTGCCACAGCCCCCTCCATCTTCGGGCTAAACGGATCCTCCAGGTAAAGACGATGACGGCTATTGGGCATCGGCTTCGTCGAACCGCTATCGGGTAAGTCATCGGGTCGGCCCGATGGCTTAACCCGATAGCCAAACTCCCCGGATACTGACGTTTGAGGGAGTGGGCTAGCTCGATAAACAACACCAGGCCCAATGCTAGGGCGCCCAAAGGCAGGCCTTTGAAAATTTGAATTTGGACCCACGGGCCCCAATAACCCGTCTTCCTCTTCCGGACGAGTGATCCTGCAAAACCCTAGCGCAGGGTTTCCGGCGCCGTCGTCTTGCAACCCATCACAGCTCACTCTGATCGCAATATTTTGCCTCCCCAACATCACCTCTAGTACCCCCGAGATGTCGGTCACGGATGCCACTCGTGCTCTGGCCGCCACCTGAAGGATCGGCTGGGAACTGGGCCTCCACGATAGGAGCTCCACCAACTCCGCACTAGGATAGGTCCCCGTTAACCACTCCCAAGGTCGTCCTCACTATGAGATTATCCCTTGCTCCCCCGCCATCACCTCTATTGCTTTCTCCGGTGAAGGACAAATGATGAGAAAAAGGGATGGATTGACCATCCTTACATCCCAAGGGTCCCCCGGCCAATTGGATTCCAGCAAGCACCGTATACCCCCTACGGAGCCTACACCATCCATCACAACTCCCTTACAGCATCTAGCTAACACCCTCCTACTCTCCTTGAGGTCCCCTGATTCTGGAAACCTCACCTACACCAGCCTACTACCCTCCTTCAGAATGGGCCTCCCCTCTTCCTTTAGACAAGAGTTGTGCCTGCCGGCCACCACCGCAGCGTAAGAACCCCCCCGTTGAGCAGAACCTCGCCAGGTGTCCTAGACCACCACAGGACCAGCAGCATCACGGGACATAACACCGGGGGGCCCCGCCTGGCGGACCATCAGCCATGAAGACCGACTTCGTGCTCTGCAGGAGGGGGAGTAAACTTCCCTTATGAGTTCTTCAGGAAGTTGATATAGACAGTCGCATGTAGGAAGTCTTCTTTGTGCAGTTCTCCAATGAGCACCTGCATCTTCAAAGGGATCCTAGGGTTCAACACCGGTTTTGACAAAGGAAAGCAAATACATTCATCATGGATGAGTCCACAAGCTGAACTAACCAAGAACTTCCCGCTGCTGCTCCATCTCCAAAACTAGGTGTCCATATGATCCTGCATCATGGATCCATTCTCAAGTAACATCTTGAAATTATGAAATCAGACAGTTCAAGCCCAGGACATTCAGGTGAAGCTTAGCAATGGGTATGATCAGGCTCTGGGTAGACAGGTAGGATAATGACAGAGCATTAGCAGAGAACAACCCATCTCCGTATCATATTGCGACAGAGCAGCAGGCTACAGTGGCAGCCCTTTTGGAATGTTTCTTGGGGTGGACGCTTGTTCCAAGATAAATCTTCACAACTAGGAATTGAACTATGCAGTGACACGTTGAGTAGACTGGATAGATTTGGAGCCATAAGAAAGCCATAGCACATCCTTTGGATGTCTACAAAACAATTCATATTGGATACCCCTAAGACATTCATGTCATACATGTTTGGTGCCTACGTTCCCTAATAAAGGTCAAATTGCTAATGTGGAGAACAGAGGAGATGATAGATTCCCAACTTGTGACAAATTGGTCAAGTTTATGGAGGGAACTAGAAAAACTCATTCTCTTTGTGGTGATGAGGAGGCATCAAAGGACCTGTTTAAACTGTGTCACTTCTCACAATGTGTCCAAGAAGAAATTATATAGATACAGAAGATTGCATGGAGGCCACCCAGCATCGTCCAGGCTCTTTCCTTGGATAGAACAAGGAATGGAGTGAAGGGTGACAGGAAGATTTGGTGATTGACACTTCATGCCACCCCTGGGCTGTTTGCAGTGAAAGGAATTGAAGACTGTTCAAAAACTGTTGTAAGACACCACCATGGGTGATTTCCTTCGTTTATGATAAAATTGATTGAGTGGACTAAATGGGTAGGCAATGATGATTGCAGTAGCTCAACTTCACAATTCCATTTCGATAGATAGGGGATTAGACTATTCCAGTGTGGTGACATGTTCTGTATATGGTGGGGGATGTAAGCAGGCTGCCTTCTACGTATGAGAGGATTAAGAGCATAGTGATAATACTTGTATGTCCTTTTTGACCATTAATGGATTGTGGCACCATCCACTCCCCTCCCCACCAAGGATGGCAGTACCGGTACCGGTACCGGTATCGGTGGGTACCGGTACCGGTACATACCGGTCCGGTACCGGCCGATACCCAGGGTACCGGTGCAGGCCGATACCGGTACGTACCGGTATCGGCCGGTACTGCCAACCATGCTCCCCACCCCCAAACCACCACCACCACACACCCCCACCCAAAGAAAAAAAAAATACTCCCCCCACCCCCCCAAAAAAGCATGTCCGTATTGTTAGATAATGACAAATATTTTAGAATCAGATCGGCACTTCGGAACAGCTGGGCTTGATATGATCCAGATCAAAATCAGGGTCAACTTAGTATCAGCCATGGATCAGCTGATTTTGTACTAATTCTAGCTTATTCGAGTCAATCTCTATTTTCCACTTCTTTTTTGCACTAAATGAGGGATTGGATTTCATCCTTGAAATCGGATGGGCAATGGACAATCCTGATCCCAGTCAACTGATCCAGAGATCCATGGACAAAGATAATGGCCTGATCATACCATACCAGCTGTCTCTTTGCTACATGCACACGTGAACTGCCATGCTTACTTTTTCAATCACAAGGGGGATAACTTTTTAAATCACAAAACTTAAATCCCATATTAGACAGAATGAGCATAAGCAAGTAAAATCTGCTGAAGAATATTTGTAATTGTCATTCTGGCAACTAAATAAAATTGAAAGTGTATTTACAACATGTAACTCAAGTGTATATACCTGTACAAAGAGGAATGACGGAAATTGCGCCTTAAAAACTTAGCAACATAGTCACTTGAACGGCAAACCACAGGTATCAAAGAGACTGCAACAAGAATCAAACAAGCCACCCCTTCAGTCCAGGAGTTGGAGCATGAGTGATACAGATTAAAACACGTTTGATAATGCTTACACTTAAAAGGTGCTTGAGATGAAACAAATGTTAAGCAGTAGATAAAGTAGATGAAATCTTTTGTCCCAAGTATGGATTGTAACCATGATTGAACAGCAGGAAGATTCCATGCCCTAGGTTTCTGCAACAGGAGTGAAAAATAATGCATGATATCTGTCACACAACAATTTCAAGAACAGACTCAGCTAAAATGAAAAAGTGACATGGAATTTCAAACAAGAACATGTGGATTAGTTGTTACCCCATATAGAGTGTACAATGAGTACAGTGATGAGCATGCTGTGCCCAGCAAAGATAGTCTGCTCGCCTTGTTAGCAAGATTTCTTGGCACAAGTGGAAACATGCCAAGCAGCGCTACAATGATAACCTGTAAATGACAAATCACATGAACCTATGTGTATAACGAATGGGAACCAGCAATGAATATGCCACCTTCATAAGACAAAATTAAACATGCAACATGAATACACCACATGGAAGGACAATAAATACAAAGTTCTCACATGCTTACAGTTGTGCTGCAAATCAGGATTTCCCCCCCCTAAGATCAAATGAAAACTGCATTTTCTGTTTTCACTAATAAATTAATCATTTCTAAATTTATTAATATTGCAAAGAATTACAGTAATGAACAAAAATCAACCCAAAGAAGCAATAATAGATACTATAGGATTTAAATTGGATATCTTTAAGACTTGAAAAGCAACCTGTTCAAAATCAGTTGCAGAGGTTGCTACTTCTCCAAATTGCACAGTATTGAAGATTCCCAACACCCCCCCCCCCCAAAAAAAAAAAAAAAACACTCTGAACCCTAGAAACACTTGATTTAGTTCCAGCATAGACTCCAGAATGCTTAACACAGAGGTGGCTCGTTCTTTCTTTCCCTTGTTACTTAATCTTCTACACATGGCCTTTTCTTTTATGATGTTTTAGATTACATTCAGTGGATTCTTTTTGTGATCATGAGAAGGATGATTTTTCACACTGCAATGGTGAAATCTAAAAGAGATACCAGTTGAGGTGCTGATTATGTTATTTGAGAGGAGCATGACCTCTGTTTAATGTATGAGCAGGTTGATTCAAGTTCAGGGGTTAGCATAGTGAGGTTTATGGGTCTGTGCTGTGAACCTTGCTTTTGAGTCTGTGGGCTTATTTAGAGACTTTAGCATACAATTGTCCTCCAAGTACCTTGTTGTATGTACCTCCATCTATATTTTACAAGGTTGGTGGACCCCCACCCCGAAAAAAAAGAGCACCAAAGGGAGGAGCTAGAGTCCTCCATGCTAAAAATAAATTTGGCCCATTCTATGATAACAAACAAAAGAGACAATGTCATCACAAACAAAAGATTATATCATTCCTTCATAAAGTTGGTGGTATTTATCGAGGGGAAATAACAACAGAGGACATACTATGAATACAAGTTTCTACAGAAAAAAAAAAAAAAAAAAAAAAACTTACATTTGGAAGTTTTTCAACATCCACTGAAGTTTTTCCCATCTAACATCATAGTGCACTTTCGTTTTTTATTTTCTCAAAGGGAATGGTGGTATCTAGATAATGCAGGGAATAAGCCATCTTCAGATAAGCTCTAACTTTGATGTGAGCATCTCATAACAAGTTTCTTTTCTCTGGTTCAGGTAACACCATTTCTGTGTATAAATTTACATCAGATCATCAAAACCCTTAGCATTTTTCATTATATAAATTTAGATGTGTTTAAGGTATGACAGTACTTTGATGATGATGGTGACGATGACAACAAGCACTGCTATAAGGAATTGATGGATGTTTTTATCTTATACAAATTCATTGGTAATTTCAAATGATGCCCTAAATATGTGGTAGCTCACAAGGTGTTTCTTCACTTTTTAGTTGTAGATTTTCACAATCAATGCCCTAGCTTACTCACAGCAGTAATGCATTGTTTGGTATAACAATTTGAGTTTCTCAAGTCAAAGGTAACATAATTTCTCTCTTCAAGCAACCACCTTTCTTGCATGTATAAATTCAATAACACAACCTATGTGAACTTTGTGCTGGTAATACTGTCATTTCACTATCAGTGCTTCAGATTCTATGATCGGCATACTAGTTCTCCCACTGTGAGAATTGTTGATCATCATTGACAAAACATAGTTAAACCAAAGAAAAGAAACAGAATGTTTAGCAGCTCAAATATTTACAAAAGCCTATTATTTTACTCTTTACAACTAATTGCCAAACTTCCTGAGAATTGGCAATTTGGCATTTGCTATCATGGAACTCATTCATTACTCAGTAAAAAGTCAAATTGTTTTATAAGATTGCGATTGAATGATAATCAAATTTTAAGTGTGTAAAGTAGTTTACATGCATAAGTTATGAATAATTGTCTTTTGTTGAATATGTTCAAAGTGTATTACAATGCTGTGTGCAAATGAAATTATTTCCCCCATTTTGATTCAAATTTCAGTCCATATTGGGATGATCCGATTGTTGGATTTGAAATCTTATCGATATCAGAACAATTCGAATGTCAGATTTGAGATTCGACCGATGTCGTTCAGATCCGGCGGTTAAATTTGAAGTTCGGTCGATATCGGGACAATTCGACCGTTAGATCTGGAGTTCGGTCAATATCGGAATCATCCGACCGTTTGATTTGAAGTTTGGTCGATATCGGGACGATCCGACTGTTAGAACTGAAGTTCAGTCGATATCAAGACGATCTGACTGTTAGATTTGAGAATAGATCAGAGGCATGATATGGTCTCCCGATCGATGTAGTTAGATTCAAGTTATAGTAGACCCTATCATGATTAGTTAGTTAAGTCATTTGATCAATGGGTCAAGTTGCGAGTGGACTTAATCAATGTGATTAAGTCATTTAATCAATGAATTTGATGTTTTATGAATATGGTTAACCATATGTGGTTAACACATAAGGTATATGATTTAATAACATATGACTTAATAATATGTGTTAATTACATATTAATGGATTTTATGTCACCTTAACATAAACATGACGTATGATTTAATAACATGTGTCATATGTTTGTGTCACATAAATAAGTTACATATTAATAGACTTTTTTAGGCTTTTTTTTTTCAAAAAAGAAAGATAGGTGCTTTGTTTTTATTTTAAGATGATCAATGGAAATGCTAACCTACATCAACTTAAGAACAATATTTTTGAAAGTAACTTGATAAGAATATTTTAATGAAATAACTATTTAAGAACATACTTGTGCTAAAAACATTATATTGACTAGTGCACAAAGGACTGGAATCTAGAATCCAAATGCATTTAAAAATCATGAACAACATAAACCATATATTGGAATCAGACAGGCACTGACTGGTTCCTTTTCTGGCTCCAATTCCAAGGCTGGTTTTGGCCAGTTGTAGCCATTTAATCCCACATTGCAACTGGACTGGTTCTGCCTAGTTCCAAACCAGAAAAGTTTATTCTGATCCAGTACAACTGGCTTTTATTGCCATGATCCTGATTCCTGACCCAGATAGGCAGATCATTCAGAATAAAAAAACAGCATTAACACATTAGTTCTTTTTGGGATGAATAATACTTTTCATTTTCAGCAAAGATCACCACAATGGCCTGATACATCCTAAAGTATTTGTAGTACACAAATACACAACTATAAATGGAGACAGTTTTCTAGTCATGGCTATGTACAATAGATAAATGTGTGCAACAATACTACTACAAAAAATATGCATTACATACCCAAGAATTGATAGCAAATTGTATGGTCTGCGGATCCCGCCTTGCAGAATTCACATTTGACCCAGGTGGAGATGATGTCGCAGTTGTAGACCCTGCATCATGGACAAAGGGTCAACTAGAAGAAAAGAACAAATAAGATAAGGTTTACTGGCTGAACTAACTAATGCAAACATTCTATCAACCTGAGTTACGTGGCCTTGCTTGTTCAGTTGAAGCTGATGATGCTGGCCTTGATGCTGATGCTCTTGATGTCTGAGATGAACTAGTTGAAGTCATTGCCTCGACCACAAGATCGGGATCCTGCACAAAAGAAGATGCTAAAAGAGTTAAAACAATTTACGCAATCAAAACCAAATTATTAACATCACCAGGTGATTGACCAACAAGGAGAATCCACAATCCAGCAACAAAGTTAAAACAATTTATGCAGTCAAAACCAATTTATTAACATTACCAGGTGATAGATCAACAAGGAGAATCTATCCAGCAACAGTACATTTGTAGCCTCATTATCTGAATAAACCTAATACCATATAATACACTCCAGAAATAGGACCAAACTGTTTTCTACTTTCTCAGCCAAAGAAAAAATGACCCCATCAATGGTTCTTCCATTACCCTAACCCTGAAAATTCTTCCAACGCCAACCATCATGACCACTCCTCGGGATCCCGCACCATCACTGCATATGCCCTCTCTGGAGGCATCCAAAGTAGAGAACCACTTGCAATCTTAATCCCAGGTGGTCCTGCACCTGCACTCTATCCAGATGCTGGAACTGCATCCTCCATCCAAACCTGGCCTGCGAGGGCTGGCAGTTAGTGCCAAACCTGCCAATCCAGAGACCAACCTGCAGTGGGTTCACAGGGGACACTCCATCACTATGGGTGGCTTTAAAGAGAAAAGGTGAGACATGGCTCCCGTTAATTAATACCATCAGTTTTAATGATAATTGACTTGTTTTTTCCACTATTTTTTCCATGAAAACAGTCTACTCCTCAATAATACACTTGGGTGCATTTGTTAACATTGTGCCTTTTAGATTCTGGAGAAAACTATGGACTAGAGGTAGAAAATTCAGAATATAGGTTGGTGTTAACAAATGGGATTTTGGGGTAATCATTGCAGCTTTTGAAGCATTCAAAGTTCCTCAGCTAGTGCATCGCTGAGGTGGCGCATCGTCATTCACTTTAATCTCCTTATGCATTTTTCCCCACAATCCAACTTTTTTTTGGATTCCAAGAGAGGGTGTTGCTTTTATCTTCAAAATTTAAAGGACATAGCGTTAACAAACACACCCTCGATATAACCTTTCCTTGATAACTTTCTTAATGCCCCCCATTGGTCCAATTCAATAAGAAACATTTTAAAGCCCACCATCACCATGAACTTCTTTGTCCATCAGCAGCTGCAGGAATGGACTTCCTAGTATCTGTTAAATTATCCTTACTATCCAGGACAATAAACATGTTAATGCATGCCATCTTGATAGGGAGCTGCATCCCAAAATGGCTAGCCACTTAGGGGCCTATTCTCCCTATTATTAGGTCCTCAACCCCAGTCTAGTTTCCAATACAGTACTAACCTTCCAGCGCCTCACACAGGCGGTAACAAATCCCCCTGCTTCTAAGGCACCGCCCTGGTGTCTACACTGGGACGTTTAGGCCCCCTAGGTCACTGCTCCCGGACGTTTATGTGCGCTGCCTTAGAAACGTGGGAAAAATAGGCTCAGACATCAAATGATAGGGAGCTGGTATCATCCCAAAATGGCTAGCCACTTAGGAGGCTGATTCTCCCTATTATTAGGTCCTCAACCCCAGTCTAATTTCCAATATAGGTGTAAACCTTCCGGCCCCTTACACAGGCCGTAACACATTTCCTGGAATCATTTCCCTCCCACAGAACACATCAACTGTTCCAAAATCAAAGCAAACCGGTAATTTTATAATTAAAGAACCCAAGTTGTTGACCAAAGAAGAACAAGAAGAACCCTAAAACAAAGCACAAATCAACGGAGGTAACAGTCGAGACTTCAAATTAGAATTAAAAAAAAGGGCGAAATCAAGGTAAGCATGTATGCCACTTCCAAGCAACAAACCGTGCCAAACAGTAAATCCAACCACAATTTATGACAATCTAAAAAAACGCTATTGTAAGAACATAGAACAAAACAGCAAACGTGATAAAAACCATGTCAGATTTCTCGGGCCGCCGCCCCTCCTCTATGAACAAAACAAAGAAAAGGAACAACAGATCGAACAAGCGGCCGATCCAGCCACTTCTGTGCAGAGCTACTCACGATGTAGCGCTGGTAGAACTTGCGCTTGAAGTGGTCAACGACGTCGGAGCGCGCGGCCATGTGCGGGGGGATGAGGACGTTAGCCCAGTAGTCCGCCCACCGAGGATCGCTCTCGTAGTCGTAGGCCGCCGCCGCGATCCTCTTGATCCGCTGCGGGTCCTCGCCGCCCTCCTCCCCCATCTCTGATCTCTCTCCTCCTTCTCTTCTTCGTCTTCTTCGCCGCCGGTGACCGTTTCGCCTTCTTGGTTGTAGTGCAAACTGCTACTGCTTCGAGGAGGTTGCCGGCTGCTGGGGCATAACGCTAGCCACGTTTCCAGGACCTACCCGGAGAAGGATAGGGTCACCGCCCAATACGGCCTTTTGCCCGGTTGGACCGGGATACGGTCACCGCATTAGAGGGGAGTTTGGTCTCCCCCTCTCTTGTCCCTCGAAGTGTCTACAGACCAGGGTGCTCGTTTTGCAGAGAGCGATCCTCAGTAGCTCATTTTAATGTATGCTCGTTCATACTCTCTCGCATGAGTTACATTATTTATTTGGTTATTTATTCGAGATAAGATAAAAAAATATAATTAGAGATGAATGATCAAAATATCTTTAAATCATGTGAGGGAGTGTCGATGAGTCTACCAAAAGCAAAGTTTAGAAAATCTCGTTATATTTTGAAGGATCATATTTCAAAAAGCGTGCCAATTAAAAGCTCTCTTATTTATCTACGCTATAATACTAAAATAGGGTTCTTTTTTTCCCGCTAAAATTAAAATCAAACCACATGGCAGTAGTTCTCTCTCTCTCTCTCTCTCTCTCTCTCTCTCTCTCTCTTCTCTCTCTCTCTCTCTCTCTCTCTCTCTCTCTGATGAATTAGGATGTGGTGGAATTAGGACCCTTTTAATATTTTATATTTATATTTTAAATAAATCCATGTATATATATATGTATACATATACATATCTTTATGACGAATTAGGGCCTTTGTCTGGCCCATCTAGCAGCCTATTCCCTTATTTTTATTTTTAGAAATGGACCACCATAAATTAGAAATAGAATATTTATGCATTTCTTTATTTTATTTTATGTCTTTATTAACTTATAGACATCTAAATAAAATACTTTCTGATATTCTCTCATTCTTGAATAAGTCTTTTTTTGGAATTGATGTATTATTTTTTAAGTAATTATAAAAAAATTAACTTGACTTATACTAATTAAAGAAATCTATTTATTCAAATCTGATATTTTCCAATGCATTGCATGGGCATAATTTTTTTGGATTTTGTGCATATATAACCCTAAAATATACTATACTTACATCTATACCCCTAACTCCCACATATTGTTTTCGATACCTCTGAAATCTCGAATATATTGCGGTTATGCCCCTCCATCAAAATAATGTGAATTATAACTAAGTATGCTAAAAGATTCTATAAATCTTGATAACATCAAGGGTACTTGTATAAGATTCTAATAAACTTAGGAGTATATATGCAAAATATCAATGAATTGAGGGGTATGTATGCAAAACCTTTATGTTTGATTTAACAACATTTTGACAGAGAGGTATAACTGCAACATATCCAAGATTTATAGCGGTATTGAAAATGAAATATGGGAGTTGGGGTATAGAAACAAATACAGCATCTTTCAGGGGTATATATGTAAAAATCTTTTTTAAGAAAAAACTGATCAATTGAATTGTTTGATAGTTTTGAAACATAACCAATTAGGAGATGTAGTTATGGATTGTCATTAGA
Source organism: Zantedeschia hybrid cultivar (assembly GCA_030544215.1). Taxonomy (NCBI): domain Eukaryota; kingdom Viridiplantae; phylum Streptophyta; class Magnoliopsida; order Alismatales; family Araceae; genus Zantedeschia; species Zantedeschia hybrid cultivar. Next base: position 59,613,179 of record JARZZO010000004.1, read on the forward strand.
TCCGAATTTTAACACTTATATTAAGATTAGTTTCTAAAAGATTTGCACATGTAATAGATTTTACTTTGTATCCATTTGCACTTCCATGCACGAAAGTGTGGCCCATGATATTTTTCCTTTCGGTACTAGATTGCTCTCAACATAATTAATATGTAGAATAATTGTACTTGATAGAAAAAAACTCCATTAGGTGGGTACTTGTATGATTCAAGTCTCCCTCATACACGAGACTACTTAAATACTTGGCCATTAAGTTATTTGGCCAAAAATATATATATCTTCCTTATTTATACACATACCTTCAACCAAAGAGTGTGTAGTCTAGCTATATATAGTTCTCCTTCTGATAAAAAAAGTTAAGAGTAATGCTTGCTGCACTACTGTGGGTGCAAAAACGTTATTTAGATTGAGTCCCATTATCATTATGTCATCTAAAGAGTGCACATGGGACGGTCGCCCCTATTGAATACGCTCCAACGTCCTTTGCACATTAGCAAACATAAAGGGGACATATTCAAAAAAAAAAAAGTCAAATTATTTTTCGAGAACAAAATCAAGCTCTCTAGAACATGATCACACTCTTGAGAGCATGATGCTCTCAAGAACACAATCTATACGTACGAAAAGTAGTTTGGTAGATATTTTTTTTATTGTTCTTGAATTCGGGCCTCCCATGTGTACTGACATGTGGATAACATTGGAACGTATTTAATGAGGGAGACAATATCTATATGGACTCTCTAGATGGTGGAATGGGATTTGGGGGGTCCCATCCAGACCACTTTTTTTTTTTTTTTGCGTCGACAGTATGTGCAGCGAGCATTACTCAATAGTTAAAAGATCAAAAACTACTTTTCCATGAACTTATGGGAGATTTATCTCTAGAACTTATGAGGGCCTATGGCTGGGTGAAAACATATTTTATGAGTGAAATTTTTGGGAGAGATTTGGCACCGATCCAAACAAATTCAAAAATGATCTTCAAGTAAACTAGTAACTTCAAGGACATCTTCGCATAGACGGAAGATGTGGCCACCCTTTATAAGATGCCATCGTGGGCCGTGCTTGGTCCAAATGAGAGGCCCAGTATATCTGGAATGGCACTCAGTGAAGAGTTCCAACCGTGGTAAAAAATTGGACAGGAGTGATATTTGCTATAATGTCTTGGGTATTATAAATCTATATGAATTTTAATGTCTTAATGTTTCACTTTTTTCAGGTAGTAGCCCAATGGTTGCGCTTAGGGATGTCAAAATGGGCCCAGGCCCATTAACAGACCCGTTTGGACCCATTAGTTATAGGTCTGGGTATACCCGTTTACCCATTAAGCCTTCTATTGTCATACACTGCAAAAATTTGTGAGCCGATTTCTTAGAATTTAGACCTAAAATCAAACATAATTATCTGGTATATAGAGATTTAAGATAAATAAATTCTATATCAAGCCCATTTATCTTTCAACATCAAATAAATAAGGAGCAGACCCAAGACCCGACTCATTTACCTATGACCCTTATTGGGTCTGAACTGGATCTGGATATATTCATTTTGAGTATGAGTCTACTCAGACCTAGACAGTTGACAGCCCTAATTGCGCTCTAAGTCCCTAAGCCCAACAACCAGAGACTACCCCCCGCCACTCCGCCGCACGCAGGGATGTTACTGACTAATGGCAGCACAGCAGCCATTTTTTTTTCAATTTTCAAAGAAAAAATTACTGAGTTGGAAGATTATTTGAGATTGGATGGGTAAAAAAATTGAAGAAAGAGAACATGCACCCACACAATCTAGACTGTGGGATTACACAAGTGCATGATCCAATTGCTGTACATGGGCGTTGCTGTGTGCTGCTGCAATGCGAGCATTTCCTCATCAGGTAGATCAACATTGACCCAGTTCTCAAGGACACAGTTCAACTTGTATCACTGCAGGAGCAGCAAATTATCGAGCTTATGTATTATGCAAAGATTCCAAACTGGGACACTCCAATTTTGACTCAATTTGGTTAAAGCTTGGCAGTAGATTACGTTAAACTTTAAAGTGCAAACGCTACCAAAAATTTATGCTCAGTTTCTGTTAAGAACCTTTTGAAATTTTAGGTAACATCGAAATAATTAACTCAAAGTCTATCATACATAATTTTTCCAAACAATATAAAATTGAAAAACTAGTTCAATCAATGTAATGATATGGAAGTAAAGACTCCACATATTTCTTCAACTATTAATCATTCGTCTCTTGCCTCACTAATACAAATAAAATAAAAACATAAAATAAAAATAAATTTAGATAATAAAATATGAAATACTATACGAATTAACTAAAGGTGCATAATAGTAGTGAAAGAAGCGTGATGTCAAAGCTCACACCTCGGGAGTTTGGAAAGGTGAGTTTATAGGATTAGGGTTTGTGTATATTATGTACATCATAAAAATAGACGGTTGTTTCAAATTCAATTTGGGTTAAGCAAAATACCATCCGAGTACAACCCAATTTGTATAATTCTCAACTAAAATAAGTGCAATTTAAGTTGGATTCTGAGTTGCCCACCCAACTCTTAATCATTTTCAATACTTTCATAATAAGGCTTCAACCTAGTTCGAGTTGGTTAGAATTGAGGTGAGACATAAGCCAACAGACCTTTAATCAAGGCCAACCCGAATCGCTACTCCGCTATCCACCAGCCAAGGCAATCTAACGCCCCATCCAACTAAAGTCCTAACCAAGCCTCCAGTGTGCCTCTCCATGGATAAATTGGAGAGGCTTTTGTGCTCACATTCTTAAATCTTTTACAATTTTTTCTTCAACAGGTGATGAAATTTAAGGTAAAAATAAAACTTACGATTTTATACCGTGTCTTACCCCTGATGTTTACTGTTTTACACTCGTGACATGTATCTGGCTGTGTGTTGTTAGTGAAGGAACTTTTAGTATATCATATGTATATACACACACACCCATCTTATATTTTTATCAGACTTAAAGAATGTTTAAAATGGGTCAACATTTAAAGTATCTCAGAAATATGTAAAAACTATTTTTAAAGAAAACCATGATGATTTTCTAGCGTTTCTTATTATTTTTTGCTTGTCACGCATTGTTGTGTCGACTGCTTTGCATATAAAGTGAGCTCAATTCGAACTTTCTCTTAGTACAGAATTTTTTCACACTAAATCATAATGACTCCATTTATATGGGTGACTATTTCAGACTTCAAAATTCAACCGAGAAGACAAGCCTCAAGCTCCCATTTTTATGGATGGAGCTCAAGAAATCAAGAAATAAATACTCCTCCTACTCATTGTGCGGGCTGACGTTGTTTGTGTTTTGTTTTTTCCTTTTCTGAGCGTATAGAACATTGGTTTACAAACAGTCTAATCTTAATTAATCAGTAGGATTCGAGACCCACTAGATCTCGCAAATGGAAGAAGTAATTTGCACACATGCAACAGATCCACCTCAATGGAGACATTATTTCCCGTTCGAGCGTCTGAAATGGGATTCGAACCCCGTCCTCTCCAACTGGGACGTCCACAGCGCCTCTGGCTGGGAACAAGACTGATGTTGTTCACTTGATCCTCCATGTTTCTGTGCTTGGGAGAAGACCTTTGGCCACTGAAAAGCCCCCAAAAAATTCGTTGCCACTGCACTGTCGTGAGAAGTGCAGTACAATCTTATTTGTTCGACAAATGGAACAAATCAGATGACATGCGACCATTGCCAACCTTAAAAGTGCTTCTCGAAGCCTATTAGTATGAGCCATACACAGCAACGTGACGGTTACATCACCTAACAAGAGGTACAATGAATGTTACAATTTACATGCCGTCCCCTCTATCAATCGTACGGAAACCATACCGTAATATTGCAGCCTTAAAAGTGCTTCTAGAAGCCTATTAGTATGAGCCATACGCAGCAACGTGATGGCTCAATCAGATGACATGCGACGCTTACATCACCTAACAAGAGGTACAATGAATGTTATAATTTACATGTCGTCCCATCTACCGATCATACGGAAACCACACCGTAATATTGCAGCCTTAAAAGTACTTCTCGAAGCCTATGCCCCACTTTGATTATGGAATACAGCTGAATACGGGATGAATAGCAGGAGAATAGGCTTATTTTCATTTGGACACGGGAAATGGCTTAAACCGTCCGGAATAGAGTATTCGGCGAATAAGGCGAATAAGCCATCCTGGCTTACCCCCACAAATTGCGTATTCTGCTGATATTTTGCAGGGGCAAGCATACGACAAGCCGCATCGTCGCCCGTGCCCACTGCGAAACCCACCCTCCCTCCCTGTCGCCCTCCTGCGCTCGTCCCTCTCGCCCTCCTGCGCTCGCCCCTCTCGCCCTACCTGCGCGTGCCCCTGCCGACTGCTTCACCTGCTCCGTCGAGTCGTACATCTGCTCCGCCACCCGCACGCTCCGCATGTCATCCACTGGTTTCTTCCACCCACGCTAGCCATGGTGACAGGTCAGACTGTTTCTAGGGTTTCTTCTGCCATCCATAAGTTCCTTTCCCTCTTCCCGATAGGGTTCATGGGATTGCAGAGCAGCGATCGTTCCCATCCACAGGTCGCTTTTGCATTCATCGTTCCCATCACTTTGACCCTCCCTTCTCCTGTTCAAACGCGTAAATAGTTCCGTCCTTTGCCTATTTATACACCTTGGAGGCGAAGACCTCACTTGGTGGCGATGCACAGTTTGGACAACAACTGCACATTCGGTCGTGCTATTCGCGAGCGTTCTTCCTCTGTGGCTTCCTCATCGGCTTCCAACCATGAGCTATCACCGGCGGCAATTTCAGCTTGGATTAATTGGTTTTTCTGAATTTCTCCCTTGTGTTTGTGTTCGTCCTTTCCTGTGATGTGGTTTTCCTCTTTGTGTGGGATCATGCTTTGTTTAAGATCATGCCGTTCGATTTTTTCCTTATGCCATGCCAAATAAACATCCTAAAGTAGGGTATTTAAACTGTAGATGCATTACCTTCTTAATTTATTTTTCATCAGGTTCTTAGATTTTATTAAACTGTAGATGGGTTCTAACAAACTGAGATTGTTTCTGTGAATAAAGTGTGGAATATTTAGGCAAATGAACACATCAGCTTCTTGTTATCATGGCATCTAGGAAGGAAAAGCCTCCTGATTCATGACATTAGGAGCATTCCAAATTTCTGGGTTAAAGACTTGTATGAACGTGCTAGTAGATACATTTCTCCGGAATGATTTACCCAGCATGTTGTCCCCCCTACTTGCTCGGCAGTTTATACAGTATGACTCAAGTGTCTGGCTGAGGAGCTACCCCGAACCCTGCCAGCTTAGTCTGGTATGACTCAGGTGTCTGGGTGAGGAGCTGTCCTAAACACCAGCTGGGGTTTCTCATGGGTACCATCCTGTCTCAAAATAAGTGTCAATAGATGTTTCTTTAAAGTGATAATGCTGTAAGTCAATAGTTAGATATGGAAAAACTCCTGCAATTGCAGTGGCGAAGTAATTGCCTAAAATATTCCTTCACTAGGAAAAAAGAAATGATCTATGTAGAAGGTGCTTCCTGTGGGGCTTCCTTTATTGTAGTCCTCTTCCCTTATTGTAGTCTTTTTTACTCTACGTAGACAGTTAGAAATTTGACAAGCCATCTTTAGAATGTCTGAGGGTTCTATTGGCATGAAGAAATTGGGGCCTCAGAACAGAATTCTTTATCTGCGGCATTTTATGTTCCCAAAATTGATAAGCAAATGCTTGTTCTTTTTGTTCCCTTTAGATACATTATAGACATTTCTAAGCTTTCATTTTATAAAAAAGGGCCTAGGTATCTTTCAACTTTATGAAAATTGTTTGATCTTTTGATCTGAAACATTAGATCACTTGAAGGTGAGATTATATAATTTCTAATTCAATCTGATCCAAAGTGATGAGCATTGTGTTCCTTTTTCTGTTTAAACTGGTCTCTAGTATAAACATGGGTTTTTCAGATATGCTGACTCAGTTTTATGGAGGTGGTTAGTACCATGTATTCTAAATTGACTGGTCTGATGCCCAGCTGAGGTGGTGAGAATATGTGAAGCATGGCAGACCTGAAATTAATAAAAGTTAATTGAAGTATTAGGTAACGGGATATTTGTTGCCTATTTTCCATATATTTCTTGATGATCTCTTTTCACTATTTTACATATTTTTATATCCAGTTTGAGAACCTTGTGCTACTAACAAGTGTTTCCATATTAATTCTTGATAAAACAACAACATCAATTACATAATGAAAATAAGAAAAATAAATATGATGGGAATTCAGAGATTACTGAATGGATTTCGAATGCACCCGATAAAAGGTCCTTAACTTTTCGGAAAGGCCACTTAGTCAACACAATAGATAGAAAACTGTGCTCCAATCTATCATAAACTCTTAATAGATATATTTTCAAAGCAAATGCTCCTATGTTTCCTTTTTTGATCATTACAGGATGCAACAGCTTCTTTATCACAACACTAGAATTAGTTAAAAGATGGCTAGGAACGAAGGCACCCGGTAAGGAGAAGTCATCTTTTGCAGCAAGGGTTTAATCCTCTCAACAATCAGCTTGGGTACGATCCTATAGGACACATTACTCAAACTAATAGGCTGGAACTCTTCTAGGGTAAATAGAGGATATGTTTGGGGGTTAATGTGATGAAAGTATGGTTGATTGGGTGGGATAACAAATTTTCTTTAATAAAGGATGTGACAAGTTGGATGAAATCATGTTTTAGCAAGGAAAAATTCTCAACAACTTGTTTGTTTGTTTCAGCAAACTGTCTTTCAACTTGTTTCAGCAAACTGTCTTCCAACTTATCTGGTGATATGGGTGCATTTTCAGTCTACTTACGGCCAGCTTGGTTGTTTTCTTCTTTTGTTTGTAAAATTCTCAACAACTTCCAAACATGTCTAGAGTATTTCTGAGTATTGCATATTACTGTTTTCCCTACTTGTGATGACTAACTAGCAAAATAAGTAATAGATAAATTAGTTCTCACTTCGCTTCACTTATGTTTTGTTCTTTCTTATCATTAGGAATCGTATAAAGCGCAAACATACTATGTCCACCTCCGGTGAGTCTATGCTTACTTCTTATATATATATTTTTTTTATAATGGTCATTTTCATTTACTTGATAAGAACAATATTTGGTATATCGTATACAAATTTAATTATGGATTACATTTCTGTCTAAATTTTTAAGTAGATGCTATTTTTTTGAAACTTTATCCTCGTCCTCCACTTTGGTGGGATGTTTCTCTTCATTAAAAGGAAACAAAGGTAAACGTCCAGTTATAACTGAGGGCACTGCTACGACCTATGTCCCAAACTGGGCCATCGACCATGACAAAATCCTCATTCAGCTTCTGATGGAGGAATATGACAAGGGAAATCATATCGAAGGGACATTCAAAACGCAAGTTTGGCACCAGATCGCGCCCAGCTTCAATGCTGCAAGTCATCTAAATTACAACAAGGACCAACTACAAAATCGATGGAAGGTCCTCAAAGGGATTTATGTCAAATTTGATGCGTTATTTAAAAGAAGTGGGTGGGGTTGAGATGATGAAGCAAAAAGGCATGTGCTTGGAGTTGAATCATGGGAGCAAGCCATTGAAGTAAGAACAATCTGCTATGATAATAACATCTTTTCTTGCTATTGCTAATGAGTAACACAAACGTAATCACATGTCCATTCATTTTTCAGGCAAATAGTGCCCTTCGTACATTAAAAGGCAAAACGTTTCAGTTCTTGAAAGAGATGGTTCACATGACATCCAATAGCATGGCGAATGGGGGCGACGCGGAAGGGTCTATGCATGCATCACAACATGTGAATAGACGTGGACGCAGGGTTGCGAAGCGCAACAATTTGCCACATTATATGGACCCCCCACCACAGCCACAACATCGAGTGGATCAAGTGCAACCCCCACCACCGTCTGTGCAGCCCAATGAAGACTATGTCGAAGGTCATATAGCTATTGGTGATTACGTTAATGCCCTTCGCTATGCCAATGCTGGTTCCATAACAGGTGACGATCTTATGTCAATATCCCAGCAACTTCAGAGCTCATCCTATGGTGGATATGAACAACACTACAGTGTCGGTTCTGTCCCTGCCCAATCTCATTACTCCACTCGGACACCTTCCCCGCCGGCACATAGGGCAAATGAAGAGGAAGTCATTTCTCCTCAGAAGAAGGGAGCATATCCTCCTCAAAGCGTCGGGGTAAAAGAAGCATTGGGGACGAAGCATTACTTTCTTTCTCCAGTGCATTGCGTGATCGCACTGAAGTTATGAGGGACCTGAGAGCAGATAAGGCTTCATCAAGGGGTTCCAGTGGTAGCACCAATGTGTCCTATACACCGGCGGATGTACAAGATAGGATCCCGACGGTCAAAGAGTGTATGGACGATCTAGGACGTATTCCGAACCTGCCGCGTACTTTGTACTTCAGGGCTGTGAACCTGTTTGGTACACCGGGCATTCGGTCCGTCTACATGGCTCTGCCGGAGGAGGAGAAGTTTGACTAGGTTATAGTTTGGACTAGTTGACTTCAGTTGCTACCTGCCGTGTAGTTTGTACTTCAAGGGTGTGAACCTGTTTGGTACACCGGGCATTCGATCCGTCTACATGGCTCTGTCGGAGGAGGAGAAGCTTGACTAGGTTATAGCTTGGACTAGTTGACTTCAGTTGTTTTGTATGGTCGTAATCTTTTGCTTACTTGTTTCTTTCCTTTTATCATGCTTGCACCAGTTGCACTTGAATGTTACTCTTATGTTCTTGCAGCCTTTTCTTATCATGCGTCATGTTTGTTGTGGTCGTAACCTACTTCAATTAAATGTGCTTGGTTATGTCTATTATGTTACTATAAATTGCAATTTCTATTTGTACGTCCCCTGCAGGTATATGATTCTAACTAAGAATGGGACGTTTTAAGTGTTACGTTGTGTGGATTGGTCGTGAGCTTGGTTTGTACCTTACTTGGGGAGAATGTTATGCCCAAGTTAATGGTTTTCCAGGAGCTCGATATAAAGGGTTCTACTCAATTGAGGAGGGGGAGGCTGCACTGTACGGTGTTGTGGAGTATTGTAGACCGACACCAAGAATTAGTCGTCAAGAATATGCAATGGGCACTCCAAGTACTGTACGAGCCATGACTGATCTCCCTACATCACACGTGTCAACACAGTTCTCATGGCAATATTGTCTCATGATAGTACTTTTGTTTCTAGTTGTCCTCTTACTTTCTTTTATTTTGTTTGGTGCACTTTTTATGTCCCTGAGGAGCCGTTGATGTACCCTTCTTTTGAACTATATACCGTTTTGAATTGAAATGACAAGTGATGGTGGTTTATGTAGACATCAATGAGTTAATAATGGAGTTCATTCATGAAGACGACGAGATGATTGAAGAAATCGAAGAAGTCATAATTGAAGCAATATCAGATCAGTATGCCACAAATGTGCCTAGACAAAAGATGTTTACTTCGGCGCATACTGGTCATGTGTGGATAAAAGAAGTGCTACAAGGGTATGAGCGGAGGGCCTATTGGGCGTTCATGCTTAGCCCTAGCATGTTCATTGCACTGAGGGATATATTAGGGGACAAGGGCTTACTATTTAACTCACGACATGTCACTGCATATGAGCAACTAGCGATGTTCTTGCATGCTGCTAGCCATGGTGTTGCGACTGGGACATTGTGTGAGTACTTCCAACACTCTTCACAAACAATCAGCTATTATGTCAATAACGTTGCTACGACATTGGCATCTCTGAAGACGGAATTTATTCAACTTCCTTATAATGTGGGTGAATGTCACCCTCATATCCGAGGGAAGACATATTTCTATCCTTACTTCAAGGTATTTGATTTCTAATGGTCTAGCATTTCATTTTTAATGGTCTAAACAAAATCTTATGCATGGTCTTATATTTTCATTGCACTGTGTAGGATGCGATTGGGGCGATTGATGGAACACATATAATAGCTCATATTCCACGAAAAGATCATAGTCGCTTTCGTAACCGCAAGGGTTACATAAGCCAGAATGTAATGGGGGTTGTCTCTTTCGACCTCACTTTTCTATACATTGTTGTTGGTTGGGAAGGTTCTGCAGCAGATATGAGAGTATTGAAGTGGGCGTTGGATCATGGCGGGTTTCGGGTGCCTCGCGGCAAGTATTATCTTGTCGACCCTGAATATGCAAACACGCATAGTTTCTTAGCTCCTTATCGAGGACAACGGTACCACATTAGTTGCTTTAGAGGTCGTGGTCGACATTATGCTAATAAAAGAGAGAAGTTAAACCATAGATATGCACAACTGAGGAATTGTGTAGAGCGCGCGTTTGGTGTGCTCAAGAATCATTTTCAGATCTTAAGAGAGGGTTGTATGTATCCGATGGAAAACACAACGAAAGATAGTGCTAGCATGTTGTGTCGTCTACAACTTCATTCGTCGAAGGGAGGGACATGATGTATACTTTAACATAGCAAATGAACGTGGATTTGCAGAAGATGATGGAGATATTGACTATCCCGTTGACATTGCGCCTAGCCAAGCTGAGCTAGTTGTAAGGGACCATATCAGAGAGAAAATTACAGACCAACTCTGGGAGGAGAATAATTAGGTTTGGTAGATATTTCCTTTGTTTGCTCTTTTCCGTTTTATCTTACTTAGTTGTTATGCCATGTATGATTTATTTTTATTTCTATTTGGTGGATATTTCTATCGTTCAGTATATGACATGTAACTTTAATTCATATCTGCATTTTGTTTCTTTTCATTCATGTGCACTGAAAACTGATGTTCATCTATATTTTGGATACCATGGTGTTTTTATTTCCTCTCATTTGTTCTTACAGGTGGTGCGCATACATGGTTGGAATACTTCTTTCTTAGACATACACTCAGATAGCATGAGGCATGATTGCAGTTGTATACCGATTGCACGTTTCGGTAGTAGGAAGGCTTACGTGCAACCCTACCCAAGCATGTCTTCGGCATGATTGCAGCCCTATCTGAGTGTTGTAATATATGGACAGTGATGAAGAAAGAAGCAGTAAGTCTATTGGTTGGATGGCTTTTAAGCAACCTCAATAGATGATGAAACTTCTTTTTCTGAGTCCATCTTATAATTCGTCGGAAATGTATATGAGTGAATGTGATGAAGGCTGCATGAGCCGCATATGATTTCATGCTATTAGATGAAAGATCAAATGAAACTTGACTAAAATGTAATAATTGTTTGGAGGTTGCATATTATCTCATTTGATTTCATGTCATTTTAATATTTTGAAGAAACATTCGTTTCATTTCATGTTTTTATTATTCAATTATTATGCAGGTTGCATGAGCCTCGTTTGATTTCATGCTATTTTTAAAAACTTATTATGAAGGTTGCATGAGCCTCGTTTGATTTCATGCTATTTTTAAAAACTTATTATGAAGGTTGCATGAGCCTCGCTTGATTTCATATTATTTTTAAAAACTTATTATGAAGGTTGCATGAACTTCGCTTGATTTCATACTATTTTTATAAACTTATTATAGAGGTTGCATGAGCCTCGTTTGATTTCATACTATTTTTATTAAGTTATTATGGAGGTTGCATGAGCCTCGATTGATTTCATGCTATGTAGTATTATTTTTCATTCTTAATTGTGGAAGATGCATGAGCCTTTCTTATATTACAGTCGAATGGCATGAGCCTACCATAAATCTTATTTCTTGGATATGTTTTCAACTGTGATTTCACTCATTTATTGTGTTTGTGTTATGTTTGTTGGGGAGTCTTATATAATTTTTGTTTTTTCCTCCTTTCATCTGTTTGAGATAAATTCTCAACGGCACTGCAAGATAGTACCAACTTTGGACATATGTTCGCGAACGTCGAAATGGTCTTATGAAGATGTTTTAACGTTATAAACATCAGATGGAGATCGGGACTTCTCAAAGTAGCTACAGTAGAAAATTATATCGTACCAAGATTGTAATTTTTGGAAAAATTAGAATACTATTGTATGAACAATCAATTTTCTTTACAATAGACATTTTACTTTATTTACTTTGTTGTAAATATTATTTCTTTCATATGGAATAAAAAATTTTCCACCAATAATACCCAATGTACTAAGTGATGAAAAATTTATATGGTCTTCTCATTTGTGAATTTATTTCTTTCTTTTATGTATGTACATATATAACAATTAATATATGCATACATAAATATACATACATATATATACACATATATACTCATGAGTGTGTACGTATTATACATAGATTAATGCTAAAAATTTTATATTTATTATATTTTAATATTTTAAAATTATATTAACATTAATTTTTATGAACACATGTATAATCAATAGTATTATATATTAAAATATATGTTACATTGTCCATGAATGAAGGTCAAAAAGTATAGCATAGAATAGTATTTTCTATTTATTATTCTACCAAATCGGAATTAGTAGGTAGTAAGATAAGAAGGGTAATTTAGACAAAAAAAGTACTTATTCTCCTTCTTATTCCCTCCTTCGCAATCAAAGTAATTAGAATAACTTCTTATTCTATCTTCAATTCATATTCGCTGTCAAATCAAAAGATTTCTTATTCTAAAATAAGTCATCCGGCATAACTTATTATAGAATAAGAAATCCGAAAAACAAAGTGGGGCTATTAGTATGAGCCATACCCACCAGCATAATAGCTTGCCCCTCCACGCCTTCGTGCGAGGAGGGCCCGAGTTCGAGCACACGCGAGATCGGGGGTTTTTCCCTTTTTTCCCGTGCTCACTCTAGCTTTTGCTGAGAATCTAACCCGGATTCCTTTGCCCACTAAGATTTCCCCTGTCCAGTTTCCACCAGACTACATGTTAAAAAAAGAAGCCTATTAGTAGATTTTTTTTCTTCTTCTCTCTGTATTGGTCGGTTGCCACATCCCGCACCAGATCAGATCAGTTTGAATGCGACTCTCATATTATGGTTGACCGTTGACCATGCCAATAATCCGTCAGTTGGGCGACCTGATGATTTCGACATCCCTATACATACTTTATGAAACCCGTTGACCAATCGCTAGTGTGAGGCAGCCAACGCGCACGGCGAACATGGGCTGCATGTGCAGAGAAGCCGCGTGCGTCCGAACATTATTTTCTCCCTCCATGCCCACACTCTAATTAGCAACTAGCTTAACCGCGTTCATATTTGCTTAATTGCATTCGTAATTTTGATTAAAATGGAGTTACTGAAGTCTGTTTTGAAATCTAATAGCAGTATAGAAAATAACTTTAACAGAGATGTCACGTCGTTTAAACGAATGATTCTTAACGAGCGTGAAAAAAGGTGACAAAAAAGGTCTAATGTATTTACGCAATTTTGCATAAACAGTCCACTGATGGATAAGAAGATGATATCACATACAAGAATCATATAGCCGAGTACTACTTCTTACAATGCCCCTGCGTGCTGCACACAGGGGCATTGCAATGGGTAAATATATTTTTTTTTTCCTAAGTCGGCTCCAAAAGATGTCTTAATCGTCCGTATAATGTAATGTCCGTTCGAACGACTCAAAAAAATTTAAAAAATAAAAAATTAAACTTCAATGAACAGTAAAAACGTACATCAAAATTAAATTTTTTATTTTTTAGATTTTTTAAGTCGTCCAATCAGACATTACACTGTACGGAAAGTTAGGATACCTTGGGATCGATTATTATTATTATTATTTTTATTTTTATTTACTCACTGCAATGCCCCTGCATGCAACACGCAGAGGCATTGCAACAAGTATTACTCCATATAACCGGTGCATTAGTTTTTACAAGTTCGGCATTTTCACATATTAGAACCTTCAAATCGCAGCGAAAAAAGGCTCATAAAGTTTCATCACCTATATTTTCTCTCATTCTTATATCTCTGCTCGTCCCGATGGATGTGGTTTCATCAGGAAAGGTCAGTTGATTGAGTTCAAACTGCATGTGAGAACTTGGATGGCCCCTGGAGGTTATGAGGCATCTACCTTCTTCCCCTCCCCTCCAGGGTGTGATTAGATTCCCTATGCCCCGGTACCCTATTATGAGACCAAAGGTAAATGGATCATTTGTAAGTGAAAGCAGAATAGGACTAAATTTACTGACATAAGTAGGGCATACCAGGACAAAAAAAAGAAGGTCTAGAAGATCTTGTGTCCACTAAGACGTATATTTGAAAATTTTATTCTTTTTTTTTTTTCTTCCTACAATTTGATGCCTTGTTTCAAACCCGGGTTTGACCCTTGGAAGCCAGTGAGCTCATGTGGCCCCTTAGCAGCAACTACCGCTTTTTCTTTGATATTTGCTGCAGGAACCAGATTATATGAGAAAAAAAAAAAACCCTCAGATGAGGTTTACGGTTTAGAGTTTAAGGTTTATGGTTTAGGGTAATTGTAATGTATATAAAAGAATGTATGATCAAGAATGGGTTATGTGCATGCACTTCATTTGTTTCTGGTTAGCCAAGGAGAGAAATTTGAGCAGCCTTGCATGATCAGAAGATCATAATGCCAAATCTTTGCCAGGATTTGTTCTCGAGGTCTTCTTACTTCGGAGTCCACTAAAATCGTCTCATTCCTCTTAATCTAGGGACATATGCAGGTCTTCTTCAGTGTTTTATTGTAAAATTTTTTCTTGGTTGCTGTTTTGTTCTACATAAAACACTATAAAATGCTGTAAAACACCGCATTTTCGTGAGACATAAAACAGTGTTTTATGTCAAACCAAACGAACCCTGGTGTTTTCTTGAACATGCTTTTGGCAAAGATGTTTTATTTATCATCAGCAGGATAATTATTTCCTTCAGCAGTGGAACTCATCTGCATCCTTCTCATCAACGAAGCACGCTAATTCCAATATCCTTCAAATTGCACAAGTGTTCCCTTGAAACTGTAAAGCCAATAGGGAAAAATCCTAATATGCTTCATCAACACAGATTGAAGAACAAGCATTATGAAAACACCGGGAGGGAGAAAGCCTAGGAGATTCACACTCTGCATCTCTACCCTTTTGTTTATTCTGACATAACGGCACCAAGTCTGGATGCTCCAAGGTTGTGGCAGGCAGACAAATTATAACCTTAACAGGTATCATTTATCTGGTCAAGAAGACTCTAGCTATAATAAGGATGGTTCTCATTCTCCTAAGCTAATAAAACTAACATGGGGATTACAGTGGTCGATCCCTTAGCATTTTCTATTTCTACCTAAGTCTCAGATTAGCATAATATGAATCAATAGTTGCCTGTTTACACAGTTGCCAGAACTTGGGTGTACTGGGGTGATAAAATATCCAGGTATAGAAGATCATTTTTCCATCACCTTTTGGGTGATAGTGGCCTCTGAAAGATCATATATCCCAATGTTAGACTTTATTCTTTGTGGTACCCACTAGTTCTATAAGCTTAAATTGCAATTTGCTAACTGGTCTCATAAGGTTTTTGACAAATTCTCTGTTGCATAAAATTAATCTGACCAAAAATTTTGCAGCGTATTTCTAGGTGGTCAATATCAGACAAGATGAGATAAACCATCAAGAGACTGTGCCAACCTTTTGGATCTTCATGGGATCTAAGCCAAAACCACCAATTGAAGGGATACAGGTTGTGTTCCCGATGCTGATTTTACTAATAGGATGGTTTTATACGGCTAGTTAGAATATAGCATGTAGGTTGCCGGCTAACCTAATGATTTCTCTCATAATAAACTTCACATCTGTGTTGCCAATATTTATGATACATGCATGGTAATGACTCGTGTATTACACCATAGTGGCCAAAAAGAAAAGAGAAAAAGCTAGATTCAACTTCAAAAACAGTCACTGAACAAATGCTTTAAAAAATATGCCTCTACGTAAGAAACAAGTACAAAAAAAGGTGAAGCTACAGAAACCTGTTTATAAATCACTTCTACTCTTCCAACTTGACTGGCTGAAGTCGCTGCTATACTCTTGACTGCCAAATGCCATCCTCTGAAACAGTCTAATTTCTGCTGACTGCTGCGCTGAATTGAAGAGTTCACTTTGACCTGGTCTAATGCCATTGTGTAGATCCATGGAGTCGCCCGGGCCATCTAAAGCCCTTATGACCTAAATGCAAAACATCAAAAAGAGGAAAACTGTAGTGGTTTTTCTCTCCCCAAAATAGTTAACCGATTTGCACAACAATCCATTGCCAAAGTAGACTAAAATATGTAAAAAAGTTACCTGTCCCATACGAGGCCTCATAGCAGCAGAATGACGAACACAAGCAGCTGCAACTTCAATCATCCGGAACATTTCGCTTTCATTATAGTTCTTTTCAAGTCTCGGATCAGGTAAGTCCTCAAAATCTCCAGTTTCAAGTGCACGAGACATTAATGGTCGAGCCTGAAAAGAGCAATGTTTCTCTCAGACCTTGGCAATGCCACTTTCAAAAGAAAAAAAGCCTTGACGGTGCCATATTTTTCATGGGCAAAACAATGTGCATTCCATTGATCTAGTAGAATTACGAAGGCTGACTAAGGCCGACATAGTAGCATCGTCTCACTTTAATTTTTTTTGTCCTATCACCGAGATAACCTGCGTTGCAGTCAAAAGGAGGAAACAATAGTCTAGAACCCCCCCCCCCCCCCCCCCCCCCCCCAAACCCACACACACACACACACCCCACCACCACCAACAACAAAAACAAACAGCAAAATTTAACTTGGCACCTCATCAATCTCCACCATAAGAGATGAAACTCACTCGACATTTCAGCAAAATAAATAAATAAACAAAAAAAATAAAGCAGCAGTTTTACTATTTAGCTCACTTACAAGGATATGTTTTTCTAACAAAGGCAAAGCTCACCAATTAACAATTCTCACATTCCAATAACTCTGATGATACATTTCAGAAGGCATTGCATATACATTCTAGAAAACAAGACCATACACAAGACATTGCAGAAACAAACAGCATCATCCCCAAAGGTTGACACAAGTGAGGTGGGCACCGAGTCCTGTTAGGACTGAAAACACTAGAATTTAGCAACTTAAGGATAGATGATGGTCTTAAGAGCATAGAACCTGCTCTTTACTGAAAGATGGATGATTCTAAACCACAGAAATTAAATAGCCTGTCTGTGCCTTAACTAAAAAATCCTTCTTGTGCGACACTTGAGAGAAATATAAACATATGAGAACAACTCCAAGCAAGCTCACATATAATGCAGAGCACGTGGCAGGGCATTTCTGAACGGGATTGCTCCCCAGAGATCATGAGTTTGACGTGTTATTTGATGAGTGGGTTTGTTGTGTTCATGCATCCAAATTTTCTGAAGTCCTTATTGACCAAGTTATTGTTAACCTTCCTCTCCAGCATAAAAATGGAAAACACTCTATACAATAGTTCTCAATACAAGCAGACTTTGACATTTTACTCCCTGAAAGCCAGCCAAACTTTCCTGAAACCATTCGTCATGGTTTAACTGAGATCTTCCAACAAGCGAATAAAAAAAAGAATAGATAACAACAAAAGGAAGAGGAAGTTAGACATTATAACCTCAGTCAGGCACAGATTTGTTAAGGCCAGTGCTTGAATTGTTGACTGCATAATCTTTGGCATTCAGTTCTATTTGGTCAACAAGTTAAATTAGCCACGGTTGACAACCAGTGAATGACCCCAAAATTCTGAAACCAACTCACTAGTTTCTTCTTGGTTGTTCTTAGCCAATTTTTAAGTCTTCGTCATAAAACGATGAGGTGTTATGAACTTACTAACTTTTCAGCTGTCCTACGCTGCTTGTTTACCTTCTATATAATGCATTCCAAAAGAATAATGATTAAGTGGAGTGCCCAAGAAAATAAAAATGATCCTACTTGGTTCACACCAATGTATAAGTCAATATTAGTCAAACACTTAAGATCACTCAGTTTCTAAACATCACACTCTCCTATGAATATAATGTCCCAAGTCCCATGAACAGGTTGGACACATACTAATAATGTATGCAAATTGCAAACATAAGTAAATGGCTGATAGACATTTTAGCAATACTCTTTTTTTAAAAAAAATCTAATAAAAATTTGAGCAATACTTTTCTCTCACCTCTCATCCACCTGTCGGTGGGTCTACGACACAACTGTTTCCAACTCTAGTCTTGAATGGGTGCCCACATGAATAAGTCACGATACCATGTTTTTCTATAAAACTAATATGACCATTGGCCACTTCCATCTGAAACAGGTGATGGGATAGTGTTGTCCTTGCTGTTACCACAGCACACTCACAGAGAGAGAGAGAGAGAGAGAGAGAGAGGAATTTTCACGTCCACTTCACGGAACTCAAATTCAAATTCCCTGATCATTGTTAAAGTTCCCCGAGAGAGAGAGAGAGAGAGAGAGAGAGAGAGGAGAGGAGAGGAGAGAGAGGAGAGAGAGGAGGGGGATTTTCATGTCCACTTCAAGGAACTCAAATTCAAATTCCCTGATCATTGTTAAAGTTCTCCAAGAAGGAAGAAACTTTATAAAAAGGATTTGACCAACAAATTCCACTTGCTTTTCAACTCTGTGCAGACGAAAGTAACATCATGCCATGCAAGTTTTGACTCATCCTATTGGGACATCAGGGTGCACTAGAACCAAGAAAAGAACATGCCCAATGTTTCATTCAACTGAAGGATTGAAAGCATAGACCCATAACTATCATGATTAGAAGTTTTGAAGTGTGTTTCTTTTTTGTTTATGATTGAAAAGTATGCTAATCACCGACTCATCAGATGCTCACCCTTTTACTTTTCAAAAGACTCAATTTACTCTGTTTCAAAGAAGAACACTGATCGACTGTATTTTCTTTGCTAATATTTCTGTCACTACCATTCTCACTTTAAACAGAATAACGATTAACATTTGGTTAAGGTATTTCGAGTTGAGATAGTCATACTTACCCATTCAACAAGACTCTCATCACCCAGGGGCTGAGATGTATCAACAGGCTTGCGACCAGTGACAAGCTCCAAGAGAACTACCCCAAAAGAGAAAACATCGGACTTGTCAGTCAACTTGCCACTTGATGCATACTCTGGTGCTAAGTACCTGCATGGCCCACGTAGTATGAGATGCTTTAAGCACCCTAACAATATAATTTCTAAAATGAATTTAACTGGTTTACATACCCAAATGTTCCCATTACACGTGTAGTCACATGTGTATGGGCATCCATAGCCAACTTTGCAAGACCAAAATCTGAGACCTAGTACATGAATATGGTGTGCCTTAATACAAGCTTAAATTCCTAAAAGCATATTAATTGATCAAAAAGTAAAAGCAAGATCTAAAAGATAGCAACTCTGATGAACTGGTTACCTGAGCTTCGAAGTTGTCATCTAATAAAATATTTGACGACTTTATATCCCTATGAATAACCCGCGGATGGCCTGAAAATTACATGGTGAAGAAGACATACGTAATTGGAAAATAACTGGTAGTTTGTAAAATCGAATATTTGGGATGAAGATATATAATAAAAATTACGCAATAGATAATGACATATAATAAAAGGTAAACAATAAAAAACCTACAGTCTTCATGCAGGTATGCTAACCCACGAGCTGCGCCTGAAGCAACTTTAAGCCTTGTTGCCCAATCCATGACCGGCCTGCCTACTCCTGTAGATACAGAATTTGGTGGTTATCTATTTTGACAATTAAAACTCAATAACACACAATAACCTTTTTTTTCTAAGAAAAGACTGGATGTGAAAAAATTAAAAACCTCGCACATACCACACTAACTCACCATGCAGATGATAATGAAGTGTATCATTAGGCACAAAATCATAGACAAGTAACCTTTGATTCTCTGAAATGCAGCATCCAACAAGTGAAACTAAATGGCGATGATGTATACGGCTGATAATCTCGACTTCTGCCCTAAACTCACGCTCTCCTTGTCCACCACCATCTTTGAGTTGTTTCACTGCTACCTCCCTTCCATCTGCTAAATGCCCTTTGTACACACAACCAAATCCACCTTGACCCAAAAGGTTTTGGCTCGAGAATCCATTAGTGATTTGTGATAATTCTTCATATGTAAACAATGATTTGGAATAGCCCAGCCCAGGATCTGATGGTGAGTATGGGTATCCATGACTACCAGTACCAGTGCTGTTTTTTGCGTCAAGTGTTGGACTTCTTGGAAATGGAGAGTCTGATGTCAGAGAAGAAAATATCAGCTGATAGGCAAGATCATATAACATTGTATTTAGATTTCTATAAATTTGAGGATCAAGAACTGGATACATTTGGAAAGGATAAAATGGAATGTGACCAAACTCGCAACAGGATAGCTTGCATATCAAAAAGAAAATGACATAAGAAGTTTCCTATAGCTAGAATAGTTCATCCATCTTTAAACTCATCACAGACTTGCCCCACAATTACATGGGGTATCATGGAAACACTTGATTCATGTGGATGAGATGTGGCTTATGCATCTGCTAGTCAACAACCATTACCCTTTTTCTAAGGAACATATTAGATAAGAAGATGAAAATTGGTAGAGAACTTTTTCTTGAAGGTAGACGGTAACAATGGTAACATGATGCATGTGAAAAACCGAATAACATGTAAGCTTATTTGTCTACTTCCTTGCTTCACTGACCTCCCAAAAAAAACACTTGACCAATGAACAATAATAAAATAACCTAACATTGTAAGAACACAGAATAAATACCTGACATTTGTGAAGACTGAAATGGGGAAGGTAATACATTCATATAGCCTCCAGAGAAACCAGCTGTATGCTTCTTCCGCTTCTTGACGGACCAGAGCACTATTCCTATTAACCCGAGCACAACAAAACTAACCACCACACCAAGCCCTACAGCAGTTCCAGTTTTGATCCCTCCCCCTCCTGAAGAGTTGATGTCTCCGGGCAGTCCAGAACCTGGTGTAGAATTGGATGTATCACCAGAATCGGGACCACCTGGACGCAGAGGTGTCCGTGGTGGTATTGGAAGACTGTCATTTGTCGTAGGAGACAAAGGTGGCCCTGAAGGAGTTAGATCACTAGATGGGCTTCCAGGAGGGGAGAGTGGTGGAGATGGCAAATTCCCAGGTGGAGAAGGTGATGGAGTAGGCTGGGTTCCATTTGATGGCGGTGGCAATGTCGATGGTGGAGATGGGGGTTGAATGTCTGGTGGAGGAGGTGAGACAACAACAGGTGGCGATGAAGGTGAAGGTGAAGGATCGACAGGTGGTGGAGGAGATGGCTTGGGAGGTGTTCGAGGTGATGGCTTGGCAGGGGGGGGAGGAGAACCTCTAACAGGAGGAGGGGGAGGTGAGCCAGCAGGTGGTGAAGGAACAACTACTGGAGTAGAAGGCGCAGGCAAGGAAGGCGGTGGAGGGGAACTTGGGGGTGGAGCAGCAGAAGGCGGCGGTGGAGATGGTGCAGGTGGTGTAGCGGCAGGTGGTGGTGGCCCTGCTGAGGGTGGAGGTGCGGCAGGTGTTGTGGAAGGAGGGGGTGGGGCAGCAGGCGGCGGAGAAGCCGGCGGTGGTGAATCAGGAATTGAGGGTGGTGAAGGAGTTGCAGGGGGAGGGGTGCCAGAAACGGGTGGAGGTGGGGCCGGTGGGTCGGCGTTGGCATTGGGCTGGGAGTTGGGCGGTGATGAAACCACCGGAGACGGAGAATTTGACGATGGCGGCGGCGATAGGGACGGAGGAGAAGATGATGGGTTAGCCGGTGGAGAGGTGGAGGGAGCCGCCATCTCCGCCTAGTTTCAGCTCCTTCCTTCCTATTACAAA
Source organism: Zantedeschia hybrid cultivar (assembly GCA_030544215.1). Lineage (NCBI taxonomy): Eukaryota > Viridiplantae > Streptophyta > Magnoliopsida > Alismatales > Araceae > Zantedeschia > Zantedeschia hybrid cultivar. The sequence continues at coordinate 59,635,014 of JARZZO010000004.1, forward strand.
AATCTCAAATCACAAACATACACACAACATCCATCAGATGCTACACAATTCACCACCAAAATGCTCCAAATCAGCAAAACACTCTCCAAATCACCCCCAAGTCTCCGTCCTATTGCCACAAGAAGCCTTATTTCCAGCACATCACCAACAAAATCTGCTGCAAACGAAATCCTAACCCGCAATACAACCGACCACAGCAATGAAATTTCCGAACCACCCTACTCCACAGGGGCTAAATCGGCGAGGCAAACTCCAAACCTTCTTCCGACCACAACAGCAGCAGTTTCTTCCTCTTCCACCGAAGAAGCAAACCAGCAAACACCCGTGGCTCCAGGCCCTATCCCAAACGCATAGCAGAGCCTCAAACCGCCACGCTTCTCCAAGCTTTCCTGCCACAAGATCCCAACTTTCTGCAGCAGCCCTCACCAGAACCCCCAACAAAGACAAACCCAGATGAAGAAATCCTCAGAAGAACACTATCAAGTCAGATCCGCCTGTTCAAATGTAGTACTAGTATAAGGACAGCAGAAGGAACCGCCAGACGAAGACCCCGAAAGAGCCCAAACGCAGCAAGAAACAATAACACGACGCCCACTCACCTACCCTTCCGGATGCCCTCGTCCACGTTCCAGCTTCTCCGCGCCTCCCTCCAGCAGACGTGCCAACGACTCAGAAGCCCCCTCCCCTTCGTGTTAGAGAGAATGTTGAACATAGAGATAGGGAGAGATAGACAGAGGAAGATAGTACTCGCTGCTGAGCCTGTCGACCCATGACGCGCTCTACTCCCCCCATATTTTAATCCCCTGTGCCAGTCTCCCTCGTCTCGACGCCAAAGTTCCTCCCTCTCCTACGCTCTGCGTGCTCTCCTTGCATAGTGGGTCTTCAGCACTTCATGGTTTGCCACTGTTCTTCCCAAGCTCCCATCTTTTTCCCTTTCCCCTCAACTTGGAATCTAATCACACTCCTCATCAGTCATCACCACCCCAGAGCAGAGACCCCAGCTACAGACGAGCCGCAGGACCCGCAAACCCAACCCACCCGCCGTGGCCGGCACTTGGGGAGCTCCCTGTTGTCGTCTACTTCTGATGGTGACCTAGCGGTGTGCTGTTCTCACATGGGGGTCATCCTGATTCCACTCACTAATGGTGATCGTAAGTAGATACTTCTTTCCTAAGCTTCCAAACAAGTGGTTTCTTCCGAGTTCTGCCTGTCTGTGTCAGAGGCGGCAAAAATTCTTCCTCTCTGGTGTGGAAGTGCGGTGCGCTAAGCGCTGTTCATTAAAATTTTTCATATATACCCTGATGTTATCACGATTTATGAAATCTTCAAAATGTTAGATTTATACTCCTATGTCAAATTTAGGTGAATTTCAACAAAATATGTCAAAAAATTGCATAAGTCATGATAACATCGGGTGTCGGGGTTACATATGCAAAATCTTAGTGAATTGAGAGGTATGTATGCAAAATATTAGCAAATTTAAGAGGTATCTATGTAAAATCTTTAAATGGAGGGGTATAAATACAATCTTCTGAAAATTTTAAGAGTATTGATGATAATATGTGAGAGTTGGAGATATAGATGAAGATATCGTATTTTTCAAGAGCATATATGTAAAAAAAACTCATTTTTTTAATGTGCATACCACATCCTCGTCTTTTGTGTCTACGTCAAAATGACCTAAAGTTTATTTATTTATCATTAATAACTAATTTCAGGACGTAACCGCATATATACGTTAGAATTTTAAAATGCCCAGCACCCCCCCCCCCCCTACAGGCTAGATCCATTCTTCCTTTCCTTGCCAACCACCTCTAGTCAATTCACCATCTGTCACATTTGGCATCACATGTTTTCTTTTGGTTGTTGATATATGACATCCTGGGAGTAGGGACTCTCTTCTCTTATATATATTCAACACATACATATATCTTACATGATACCATTGTCAAATTAAATATACATATGTAATTCCATTTATTAAGATTTCAATTTTGTGTATCGTGTCCAATAATCTACCGAAATGTTAATAGGGGAGTGGCAAACAATGTATCTTCCAACACTGTGATAACATTTCAATGGAACCTAGGAGAGGTGCCATAAAATCTCGAAGCCTTATATTGACCTAGTACTGAGATGTACTCATGGAAGCATAACTGCAAATGTGATTGCTTCTAAAGATACATATGTAAAAGTCTCCGATTGGATGACCAAAGCATTATTTTATCTCAATCTCTCCCAAGTTCTCAACCGCCCTCAACTTCCCAACCTCCTCTCCCTTAAACATCCTACCTTGTTTAAATATGTTCTCAACATTATTAAACACAATTTAATCTAGTCACCTTGGATAGTTGACTTCTCCTTGTGCGGTGGAAAAAGAATAGAAATATATAACCATTCGACTGTACAAGATGCTTATCCTTACAAAATGTTTACTTTGTACTTTTCTAAATCTTCCATTTTGTCCACAAACGATGCCACATGTCTGAATCAGTGATCGATGCAGAAATTTTGTCTAAAAAGGTCATTTAGACATTAAGTCATAAGTATGACTGAGTCAGTGAAGTATTGGGCTGGACCATACGGGGATCCTAAACTATACTGTATTGGACTGGGACAGTGGGCTTGACAAAATTAGTGGAGTCTGAAGACTCCACTAAGTTAACGTTAGATCTGCCACTGGTCTGAATGGCATACCATTATCTGCAATATTACTTAATCCAACTACATTTAATTGTTAAATGAGAGTGAAAGTGTCCACCTCTCTTGCAATGGAAGAATGTGAGAGAGGGAATAATATCAAAAGTTTATGAGGCTTGAAGATAAAAAACCCCTTGATCTTTTTGTTAAAATGATAATATTTTAGTTTTTCTGGTAAAATAAGAAGCTCCTTTTTAATAATTAGCCATAACAGCGGAGATGTTCTCCCTCGCACTGAGAAGAAAGCTTCAAACCTCCCACCTGCTCAACATGAAGGAGGTGAGATATCAACCGCAGAATTAATGAATTATGCTTGAAATAGATCACACAAAAGATTAATTAAAATGTTCATGCTAATGCATGATTATTCATGCATTCAAATGCATAGGTCCTTGATCATTTGTGGATTAATAATAGTAGATATATGGTTCAGCTTCATGTCTGTTGACCAATTATGGTTCTCCACTTCCTCAGTTGTGGTTTTTGATTTACCTTAGCAAGTTCAATTGTGCATATTGAAGGGTATGAAATAAGAAATATAATTGTTCACTAATTTAAAATAATGATTGATAAAATCCAGTAGAGACATCAGAGAGTGTAACTAAAAGATCATATCACCATCTGGTATGTATACCTTTTATGTAAAAGTAGTTAATGTTCCCAAATAGAGGCATCAGCTAATTAATAAGGATGCTATCTAACAAATCCTATCAGAATGTGTGACTAAAACACAGTCATATGGCTTACAAGACTACGGTAACTATGAGCAATGCTTTCTATTCCTTCCATTGGAATATGATGATGACGATCCAGAAAATATCACCTTTAGGAACTTAACAGAGGCAATGGAATAGATACACTAACTAGTAGCAAATACACATATAAAGGGGAAAAAGAATAAATGTGCATTCTAAGGTTTACAATACAAACATCTAGCAAAAAATATAAGGGACTTTTGTACACACCTTTAAAACTTTTTTCTAATTCTGCTAACATCATTATAAATACCATGTTATCTATGGTACCGATAGATTTTACCAAATGTTGCACATGCGGCCCTACTAATTAATTAACTAACTTGCCATATTAGTTATTTTTGGACAAAGACACGTGATGATTGTGATGTCAAAGGAGTATCTGACTGTTAAAGATAGTTTATTTATTAACATCTTTCGTCAAATCATTGTAGTTACATCAGATTCTTAGTCTATTGGCCAAAGGATCATAATCATTTTATTTTGGTAAAGGTTTCAAACTAAAGATTATAAAATTCATATAATGAAATTGTGCAAGGAAGACCAAAAATAATATAGCATAGGAAAGCCGTACATCTGAGTTGAAAAAAAATACAAGAATAGATCGATTTAAGAAACTATTGTAAAACCTAAATAAAATATATGCATGCAAGCATAATTTTTTTTTTCTCTCTCTCTCTCTCTCTCAATGAACTCATTGTAGCAAGTATTACTCTACTACTTATGCATGCAACATTATTGTGTATTTCATCATGCTTATGTAGAATACTTTGTTGGAGGAGAAACATTGAAATATTGGGCAGATTTGTCCATGTTGCGTGAAACATCTCTTTATTGGGAGAAAAAAATTAGACTTTGTCTAGATTCATACTTTGACTTCCTGTATATATGTGTATATGTCCGGCCAGCTGAATTATCATATGAAAAATATAAACAAAACATTAAAAAAAATGGGAGGTTTTGCAGTGAGAAACTCAATGTTCATGCTTTGCATTGAGAAACACAAATCTTTATATCTAAACTCAAAAGTAAAGGGTGCATTCCTCTCTTTTTTTTGGACAATAAAAACATTACTTACTATTCAAACATAAAGTAGAGGGGGTACAAACGCAAAGGAGGAAACACCAAGAAGACATGGAATGCCACTACGCGGCAAGAAGCAGAAAATAGTACAATGGCATGCTAATGGGCTAGGTGAAAAGCCAGCGACTCGTGTCATCTCGTACAAGTTGTATGGTCAAATCGTATAAACTCGATCAAGTCGCACCGACTTGAATTCGTTCTGATACGGTATGAGTCGCCCGAGTCGGCACGAGTCGATACGGTATGGCAATCCCTGATTTGTATAGATGTTACACAACAACTTGAGAAAAATCTTTTGGACAGAAACATACTGGGTGATGCAGTAACTAACTACACTACATGCGGACAGCTATATAAGCTCCTATATACAAAGATTGGGGTCGTGAAATCTATATAGATGGGTATCTTCTTCACGGCCGTTTGATCAAAGATCGGCTGTTTCAGCCATTTTTTAAAGAAAAAATGCACATAACCCTCATTGAGCAATGCTGACTTGCTACAGCAGGTCGGACTCCTGTAAAAATATGATCCTTTTATAGGTATATTAACGTTATTGATTAAACTACTCTATTTAAGTTCCTAAAATCTCACCTTCATTTGAAAAAAAAACTTATATTTAGAGAGTTTGTTCAAAATATTTAGAGACTTTTTTAATTTCCTGAGATATTTTTCAAGTAAAAGTGAGACTACGGAGTGTTTTTTAACTATATACAAGGGTTATAAGGAATTTTTTCTAAACTAAGTAGACTAGACAGATCAGAAATTAAAAATCTAACTAAATTATACATCCCTGGCTATCAGAATTACATTTGTATTTGTCTCATTCTTGCAGCTTTTAGCGTGCAATTCTGTCAATGATTTTTTAGTTGGAATAAACTCAAAATATTCCTTAACACATTGAACGGATTTTGGTAAGATTAACAGTAATAAGTGGAGATCTTGATCAACTGAACTTGAGAAATCACTAGGCCTGCACATCTGCAAATTCCTCGTTCTTATAATATCAAAATTAAACACAAAATCAGGTTTTCTTTGAGGCCGTTTGGATTGCCTTAAAGAAGGGAGACATTTTGAAGATTCTAGAATTACTGGTTCTACCACCGAATCCATTGCCACTTCCATCCTTCGGTCATATCCACGTAGCTCTGAAGGGGAGGGAAGCCATGTCGAATCGAAGTATATATACTGTCAAAACTAGTCCACAATGGTGAGAAAAAACCGAAGACAGAAGACAAAGACCCTACCATCCACAACAACATGCTAGACCAAGGGTCTGCACTTGTTGTTCACACCAATGTTTTGAAAAATGGGGACTGGGGATGGACCATAATTCAATGGCAAAAGCTGGAGTCCTGGCCTTCACCGTCAGACTCGAGCGTCCCTGACGGTCCAATCTCTAGTGCAATTTTTAAAGCATGGATTCACACTAGACTTGTCTCCATTTGGAAATGCCAGTATGATACCCTCAATTCATTTAAGGGTAAGGGATTAAGATGATTCAGAGAGTTACTACTAGCGTATATAGCCAACCTGGTTAATTGAATAATACTCGCTGTATCACATGGGAGGCTAATTTTTCTATTTTTATTTTTTGAAATTTTTTTAGATCGGCCCTATCATTGCCGACACGTCCGTACAATCCGATTTCCAGTGGGATGATCAAGAAAATCTAAAAAATAAAAAATCAAACCCATTGAACACTGATCACTCTTCATTGAGTTCGATTTTTTATTTTTGAATTTTTTTAGACTATCCGATCGGAGATCGACCTATATAAAACGTGTCAGCCATGATGTGGCCAACCTAAAAAATTTTAAAAAATAAAAAATAAAAAATATACTACTGCTGCAATCGTCTGCCTGCTAGCGGTGCAGTGAATATTACTTTGGTTAATTTAATAATATGAATTGCAAGATCAAGAGATCACTTGACGCCGACGACCCTGCGCCCCCTGAAAGAAGAACGGAGAAGGGCAGATTTTCCCATCCAGGCACCGGGAGTTGATTTTTTCAGATGTAAACTCCTGTAACAAATTGGAGCTAAAGATTAATCCTCACAATCTCAGTGTTTATTTCTAACACTTCTGAACTGTACGTTTATCTGATAAAGCCCTTCTTCTGAGAATTCTTTTCGAAAATTCGAAAGAGTTATCCGTAATATTTTGTTGGGAGCTAGTCACCAAATAATTTGATGTTGTGAAGAATTGTAAATAAATATCAAGGTTAGAGGAGTTAGTCCCTAAATATGTGCCAGATTCTAAATGGTAACATTAAACATCTCTCTTTCCCCTTTGCCCCTTGAGGTCCCTATAATGTAAATTCAAGCAGGCAACTCCAAAATCCAACCTAACCTAACTTGAGGTGGGCTTGTTTGATTTGAGGGTTTTAAAAATTAGGTTGAACTGAATTTGAGACAATCTAGTTTGTTTTAATTTAGCTCAACATCTCAACCCAATCTAAACTGAATTCAGCCCAAATCTATGTCATTGGATGTGTCTAGGAAAAAATTCTTACCCTTCATTCACATGATATGATAACAGATAAAATGTAGTCCCCTTTTCCTACAAACTCCATCAGTCCACGACCACCACTTTTGAGGACTTCAAATCCCACCGCCTTCCTTGTTACACCTGAGGATAACCTCAAATCTCCTCTCCTTTCACATTAGGCTGATAGTTTGACCTTATTATTTATCATATGTTATTATTCTGTTTAATTTGTGATTTTTTTTTAAATTTGGTGATTTATAAATTGATTGTTATCATAGATCATTTGTAATTATTACCTAATGCCTAATATTGAAAGAATGCTGAGCATGACAATGGAAGGGAAAAGAGATAATTAAGGGTACAAAGAGAAAAAAGAAGAAATCTCAAAACTCTCAAAGACTAAATTGTACTATTTTTAATATAAGTTCAAATCTATATTAAATTGTTAAGATAATTACCTTATTTATATATGAACATCAAACTTAATAGAATATAATTAAACACTCACTGTTAGTAGTAATATCAAAATTGATAGGGATACTTTCATATTAAAAACTCTTATATGTTAAATTTCAAAAATATCACATTTATTCATGTATTATCCTATATCCTAATATATATAATAATTCAGAATTTATCATTTTCATGACATACTTGAGACATATAATATTTCGTATATGCCATTGAAACGGCATATTTAAAAGATATGTTATCTTACAAGCATATGTAGGACAATATGAAAATAAACATGTCATGTTTGAAATTTAACATACAACAGTGGTTAACATGAAATTATCTCAAATTGATATTAATACAGCTAACTGATATCACCTCATAAATAATTAAAAATTAGATTTTGTTGGCCTAACCCAAATTCATTGAAGTTCAACATGTAACTAACTTTCCATTGAGTTCAACATGGTTTAAGCCTAGGCTTGAATGTGGATCAGCCTACTTTGTTGTTATCACAACCCAATCCAATCCACCCATCTCTCTTCGAGCTTTGATTCGAAAAAGCACCAGATTTTTCTCTTCTGATCCAGGGCTCCTATACCATTGCCCATAAAGATAATGGCATCCTCATCACATCTGTTTCCTCAGGATTTCTCCCAGTCTGGGAATTGGTAACAGTCCATCTTCCAAAAGGGAGGGATCCTTTAAGTACAAGTTTAGACCATACCCGATCAATGAAGTCCCCTTCAGATGAAGTTTTTCCCCATGGAGGGGTTTTTGGAAAAACTTCTTCCCCTCCTATTGCATTTACCAAGTTCCATCCAAGCCTGTACTTACTGTTGCAGGAATCGCGTTCCCTCCAGAATGCGAGGGGACCCTCCACACCGCTGGGTATGACAAGGTCAACAATGCCAACCCATAGATAACTAGGCTAGGTTGCTAACAGGAAAGAAACTCACTGACGCCATTGACCACATCGTGGAGGAGCTGTAAATAGAGAATTGTACTCTAGATGCACACACCATATTGAGGGACATCCTGGAAGTATCACCACGACAAGGTTATCCCAAAGTCAAAAAGGGATATCCCTCAATCAAACAGGTGTCAAGAGACGCCCTAACTAAGAGTAGCCTATTTTTTTTTTATCTTTTACATTTTCTTAATGATGAGCACCATAAAAAAATTTAAAACATATAAAAAATTAAAACTTACTGTTGCAACCGTCTAATTAAGCAGATCGAACGGCTGCACCGTAAGTCGTACTCCCCTTACTAAATAAGCCATTCTGCTCATGGGTCTTTTTCTGAAGAAAAATACTTGCTATATTATCCTAAGATATTGCAGCTGCAACTATCATCCTATGATCCAGAGGTCAGACGGCATGCAATTGGTGAGAGAGTATAGCATGCCTTAACAGGCAGGCACTGTCCAATCTCTTGATCAGAAGTGATTATACATGCAATGCCCTCCTCCAATGAAAGACTGGACTGCTGGAGTTGTATCACCGGCGGTGGTTAGAGGATCCCTCTCCTTGACATCTCTCTCTCTCTCCTTTGGGTTGCAATCAGAGGTTCCGGTGGCTGTACTCGAAGGATCCCCGTCTCTTTGAGAGCAAGTATTTCAGGACTCTCATACTTGATAATGAGAATTCAGAACCAATAGCCCATAACCACGCACACATTCACATACTTTAGTATTATTGATCAAAATTTTGCCGCACTAAATAGTCTCATCCACATTCATTTAAGGAAATACAATTGCAGTTGCCACATGTACTCCGGGATCTCGTATCTTATGCTGACAAAGAACCACGGTCAGATAGTGTTCTCGATAAAAATCTTGCTACACTACATAATTTTGGCATAAAGGTGGTCTGAATAATTCCTACACTTAATTAAGAAAGGAGATGCTGCGAGGCTGATCTTTGCAGCACGCAAGTTGTTACCGAGGTCTCTTTTTTGAAGTTATTTTTTAAACTGTGGCTTCGATTTGGGCCTGGAAAGATTACCTCTCAGAAAACCAGTCAAACCAACGCAAAAAAAAAGAAAAAAGACAAAAAAGAAAAAGAAAAAAAAGGTTGCGGTTAGGTAGGTATCCAGTTCCGTCATAGAACTGTTTTGTCCTGCGATTAGTTGAGCTCGTTCCTCAAAGCTGCATTTCTCCTCGAAACTACCTCCGCTGCCCAACTCTTTCCTGTTTCCGTCTGGAACTTGCCTGCAGTATGATAAGTTAACGATCTCACTAAGGAGATAAATTGGACCCCAATCGGTTCTTTTTCTCCGTTTTTTGTTTGAAGTGAGTAGAATGCAATTTGTTGCATTTGACAATAATATTCAATGACTTCTACGTATAAAGACCAATTTATTGATGCTGGACGAATAGAAACATTGGTAACCTTCTTATGGGAGGGGGAACTATCATTGTCAAACAACAAATCAACTTCTTGTGGACTGGTGGTGACTGCCATTGCCAAAAAAATTGTTGAAATAATCTACAACCAGCAGATCGTCGGAAATATAATTGCTTACGTACCTGCTGTGGAAAGGAAGAACTCGTCTAAAACCTTCCCATGTTCTGCAGCAGACAGACATGACCCAGTTAGTAACAAAGGGGTTTCTAAAATAGCAAGAAAAATTATTGAAATTTAAACGAAAATAGTCAACCCTTTTTTTTGCCCTCTTTTTCCTTTTGTGGATGAAGGTTACTGATAATGCGTAAGTAAATCCTACCATGCTTCTAAGAAGTCTTAAAAGTATTTATATTGCTTTGAATGGAAGTTACTTGCATGGGTACATAACTGTATACAGAAATCATTAGCAATGTAAGTAAAGTGGAGGCTACCTACATATGGGCAGTTAACAACAATTTCGTTACGTTTTTATTTTCTTCAAGAAGGAATTTTACAGCATGTCCTCTTCGTTGTCATTCTTGTCATCTTTTTAGTAGCAATCAGCCATCTGTTTCTAAACTTCAGCTATTTATTTCTTCTATTCCTGGCTAAGAACAATATATCAGGATGTTTCTACAATCTTTAACTTAGGAAATGGGATGGGTATGAACTTCTCTAGGCAGCAATGATAATGCAGATGGCAGAGTTTGAAGCTACATCTAATGGCAGGTAAAATAACGAACAAGCTATATGTCTGTTGTCTCTTTTAATAAACTCTTTAATAGATCTTCCCTGGTTCAGGAAATAAGGCATAAAAGAGTGGTCTGTAGCCACTGGACATTGAAGCAACACTAAGCTTTACTAGACATGACTGCCATTTGGCTTTACACAAAGTACCACATAAAAAAACATGCAAGCGGCAGGAGAAGGGAAGAAATGGAAAGTAAGGAGTTCAAGCGGTCGTGATCAGGCTATATCATAGAATACTATGTCAGTGTGTATCTGCTGAATGATTTGAAAAATGACCGCTTTGAAGAAAGATGTACGTTTTTTAGCCCAAATGCTTGCCTAGATACGGGTACATTCATAGTGAGTCTAAAGAAAGTAAAATGGATCTGTAAATTCATTATAAGCACATTCCCGAATGTACCTCATTGTTACTTGTTAAGTGGTAATAATTTGCTTTTTATTTTGCAAGCAAGACTTGGGTGTCCATGCTCATATAGATCTTTAATCAGTGTCATGCATCATCATGACTGCAGATTGAAATCCATTTGGCACCATTTCTTAAGGAATGATAAAGATCCTTGGGTAACCATGATGTATTTTCGAACATGTCATGCCAACGTGAGGCTTTAAATCTAAAGAAATAAAAGGGATACTTACCAGTTTCGTACTCCAAGGCTTGAAGAATCATTTCCACCTGGGCCAAGTGATCGTAGTTTAGTATCTCAAAATACGAGTTCCACATCCTAGAATCCAATTTAGAACAAAGCTTAAGGTAAATGATAGATACACATTGTTACGGTGCTGAACATGCCAATGGCAATGAAAAGAGTTGAAATTTGCCCACTAGCAAGCAAGGTTTGCCATATCGTACTGGATCAGGCCGACTTGTACGAGTCAGCTCGCATCTGGACCGACCCAATCCACCGGCATGGACCAAGTCGGACCGGGTCGAACCGTCTCAATATAGTCATACATACATAACGACTTCTTTTAGATTGAGTTTTACTCATTTGATAAGTAAAATCACACTTTTATATGAATTAATAGAGTCTCTTTCTCTAAAGTATAATTAGAACTTGTTATTTTTTATTTTTTATTTAACAAACCCATTGGCTTGACTCATGCGCTCGTGGGAGTCAGACTGAGTCGGATCGGTATTGTACCGTATCTGAGAAGATCCGATCCGATCCGGATCAACGAGTTGGCAAACCTTGCTAATATGTATATTCTAAGCAATGTCCAAGAATGACATGTTGCTACATCATTCCTTAAAATCCCCAAGAAAACCATAAAGAAAAAGACTGTTCCAAATCCAACTCAAACAGCAAACTTTGTGGACAATTTCAAAGTTGGTCTTTGACATGACAACCATGCATAATTAGGGTTTAATCATGGCCAATGCAGAGTGGTGTCATATCCTTACAGAAGAATTGGCTTTACCATGGTTTAGAGGATAAGCCAATTCAGTCAAAATAGCAATATGAGATTAAAGCCCATTTTTTAAAAAATCCCTTCTCTTTTTTCTGTGTAAATCCACATTTTCATTTTTCCCAAGTTTTTTGTGAAGTGTATAGCTCTTTATATGCAAGTGAAATTGAGGGAAAGGGTCACAATGCACGCACACACGCACGCATGCGTGCGCGCGCACGCGCACACACACACACAGGCTGTTGGACCACCCACCACCAGCTGCCATGCATGTCATAACAGATGAATATCTCCCCACTCCCTCAGTTACCTGTCTCCTCACTTTCTTTCTTCCTCCCTCTAATTACATGTTTCCCTCACTTTCTTTCTTCCTTAATGTCACCCCCATGTCTTCCTTCTATTTCTCCTTGTTCCCCATTACCCTTTCCTCTTTGCCCCTCTCTATTTACCCTTTTTTCTTCTGCCACTCTCGTTTTCTGTTTTTGTTTCCTGCTTTTTTATTCCGGAACAGATAGCTTAAGTGGGACCTTGTCCTTGATACTGATCAAGAATTTAGAGATGTAGGACCCAGCCTAACTTGATAACCCACACCCCTTTCTGACAATGATCCCTATAGTATAAATGTCATAACAAGGGTTCATTTCTAATTGTCACCATGAGTAAGGAATCCGATTAAAGGGATCATCGTAAAGACAATATCAAGCAACACAGAACCACAGAAATCAAATTATTGACAACATTAAAGGATGAAGAACATGTTGGAGACACCCATCGATGGCTATGAATCAGCCTTTATAGAAGGAAGATTTATTTTGGTCAACTTTCTAGCAGCCTATGAAGTCATACACAATCAGAAAATCCAAAATAGGGAGGGAGCAATTGTTAGTCTTGATTTCGAAAAGGCATATGATAGAGTGAGTTGGTTGTGTGTCACTAGAACTTTGGGAAGGATGGGTTTCCAACAAAAAAAATAGATAGATTAGATAATGTCTTGTATCACAACTCCATATTTTCCATATTGATTAATGGTGAACCATGTGGTTATTTTAAGAGCTCAAGAGGAATAAGACAAGGTGATCCCATATCACCCCTTATTTTCCTCCTTGTGGGAAATATTTTTAGTACAATGAACATCAAGGCAGCTCAGCAAGGATTGATAGATAGTTTCTCTGTTGGCAGGAATGGTTTACACATCTCTCATCTGCAGTTTGCAGATGACATGTTATTATTTACTTCAGGAATTCAGGAGAGTGGTTAACATGAAGAATTTGCTGACTCTTTTTGAAGGGATCACAGGACTTAAAATCAACTTTGATAAGTCAGAAATTGTTCGGGTTAACATGCCTGTGGAAAGAGCTATGAGAACCTCAAGGATTTTGAACTGCAAAGGACTGAGTTCCCAATCAGAAACCTTGGTCTTCCACTAACTAATGGTACTGTTAAAGCCAATCATTGGAATGATTTAATAAAGAAATGATCAAAGTTAGAAGGCTGTAAGGCTAAGTTATTGTCAGCAGGAGTTGGTGGAATTTGTCCAAATCGGTGTTGTCATTCATGGCCATATATCATCTGTCAATTTTTAAAATCCCAAGAACAGTTGAGAAACAAATTGAATCTATGAGAAAAACATTCTTTTGGGCAGGAGGAAAAAAGGACAACAAAAGGCTTCCTCTGATTGCTTGGGATAGAGTATGCAAGACAAAATAACAAGGGGGTGTGGACTCTGGTAAATTGCAAGACTTCAACAGGGCCCCGCTCGCTAAATGGCTGTGGAGATTGGGAGAAGATGTAGATTTGGTTTGGGTGAAGATCATAAGAGAGAAGTATTATGGCAATTCTTCTATATGGTGTTTGTATCCTTCTAGAACTTCTAATCTGTCACCAATATGGACAAACATTCTCAGAATGGCAGATCTCATTGCACTTGCTATTAAATTTCAGCTTGGAAATGGGGAAAGGATTAGAATCTGGGAAGATAGGTGGTGTTCTGATCTTCCATTTGCTGTGCAGTTTGAGTTTATATTCTATTGCAGTTGATAAGGACAAACACATTGCCCAGATTTATTCTTTTGGAGAAAATTTCCAGTGGAACATCAATCTTCGAAGGGATCCAACTGACATTGAAATGGTTGAATTCCTGTCTCCTCTGAACATTATCGGTTCGATTACATAACCAACAATAGAGAAGATAGAAGATTATGGGTTGGAGTAAGCAAGGCTCATTCAAGGTGAATGCACTCACAAGGATTATTAATGATGGAGGCTGCAGGGTGTGGTGGAAAGGAATAGTTTGGTCTAAGTTGTTGCCAAATAAGATAAAGATCTTTCTTTGGAAAGTGGCTTGGAAAAGGTTGCCAACTGCTGATAGGATAAAGAGATTCATCAATATTCATAATACTAGATGTATCCCGTGCATATGGATAAAATCAGTAAATGTAAACCACCAAATCCTAGATTTTCTTTGTTGATTGTTTGTTCTGTGGTATCTGTGAATAAAACATTGATTATTTATTCTGTCAGTGTGGGATTATCAATGGTTTGTGGACATCTCTGTGTAAGCACTTTCATCTTCAGTGGAGTGAGCCTGATACAGTCTTAGACCTGATGAAAACATGGATGCAGATTAATTCATCTTATCCAGACAAAGAGGACTGGTTTTTTATTTTATCAGCTATGCTTTGGGATATTTGGTATGAGAGAACAAAAGAAGATTCTCCGAAGACTACAACTGTGTTTCTGATATTATCAGAAGAGCTTTGCATTTCATGACTGAATGGGATCGAGCTGTGCGAATTTTATTATGTAAAGATTCCTCGGTTTCCTTTATTGCTAGTCAATGGAGGAATTCAATCTAGGGTCCATAACGCCGTCATTTTCTGTTTTCTTTTGTCCTATTTCATCTTCTTGATAAAAATAGGGGGGAGTGGAGTGGTTATGGGTGTTATTGTGCCACTGGTTTGTTTGGGTGGGGGGTAATCTTGATACCCTCGGGTGTATATATTAATGATGTTTTTCTTCATCATGGAATGCATTGTGACTTATGTCACCTTCCAAAAAAAACATATAATTTGTAACCGAAGCCATGTCAAAAAACGTAGTCAGGAAGAATTCTTAAATCTGCCCACGGTGCTTGCACATGTTATTCCTAGCTTAACTTTTCATCATTACTTGGTTAGCATTTTTTTTGTTCTTTGATAGAGTTAGAAGAAAAGGAATCTTGATGAGGGGATGCGGGGGGATTGTGCACAACTTTTCATGAGGCCCCAATGATGGTGTATCTTGTGACTTGGTGGTTCATGAGGCCCCAACAAACTAGCTGTAACCCCCCTGCTGCCAGTACGGCAGCTTGCGTCCTGCTGCTGTTTAACAGACAGGTGGGTCACCAGGGACCGCTTCCTTTTACCCCTTCTTCTCCCCCTTTCCCCACTGTCTGGAACCTGCCATATATAGCTAGAGCCAGCCATGAGGAGAATTGGACCTAGAATGGAAATGAGCCTGACTGGTTCTGGCATCCAGTTTTCAGTTCCCCTCCCAGGGCTAGTAGAGCCCATGTTGCAGATGCTACACTTCTCTTTTCATCTACAAAAGAGCCTACGTTGTCAAACATTAAGAGAATCTTATTGCTAGTAGAGGCTGTCACCGCACTATCCATCAACTTTGATAAAACAGAGATTGTTGGCATCGATACTAGACATGAAAGAATGGAACAGATTGCTGCTTATTGGAAATGTACAGAGGCACAATTTCCCATTAAATACTTGGGCCTTCCACTATCCAATGTGCAAAGCAGAATTAGAGATTGGGACCCTCTTATCAAAAAAAATTGCACATACTCTTTAAGGTTGGAAAGCTAAATTTCTGTCTGCAGGAGGCAAATGGATTCTCTCCAAGTTTGTATTCTCCTCATTAAGCACCTACCATCTTTCCATTCTGAAACTTCCCAGAACTGTTGAAAAAATTATTGAATCCTTTAGGTGCTCTTTCTTCTGGGAAGGAGGGAAAAGGGAAAAGGGAGCCCTTCATCTTGTTGCTTGGGAAAAGGTCTGCACAAGCAAAGAACAGGGAGGAGTGGGTCTGACCAGCATTAGGGACTTCAATACTACTTTGTTGGCAAAATGGCTATAGAGGATGGGAGACAATGATAATGCAATATGGGTTAATATAATCATAAATAAATATTATCCACAAGCCTCAAAATGGTCCTTGCAACCATCTACACAATCTTCATTATCACCAATTTGAGGAACGTTAACAAGTTGGTGGAAATTGTTAGGGCAGCCATCACATTTGCTGTGGGAGATGGGAAGTTAATCAGGTGTTGGGAGGACAGGTGGTGTAGTGATATCCCTTTTGCAGTCAATTTAACCAGCTATACACAATTATAGAAGACAAAGGGAGGACAGTCAATTTTGTCTATTCACCAGAGGAAATCAGTCACTAGAACATTACTCTTAGAAGGGAACCTGTTGGCATTGAGTTGGACCAATTAATGCATATCCTTAATGTTATTCATCAGTTTTGTCTTGATAACCAGCAGATGGAATCTAGACACTGGGCGTGGAGAAGTAAAGGGATTTTTTCAGTTAATGCTCTAACCAGAATCCTGGGTGATAGAGGCCTGAGAGTCTCTTGGCATCAGATTGTGTGGTCTAACTTATTTCCCAGCAAAATTAGAATTTTCCTTTGGAAGTTGGCTTTAGGGAGATTACCAACTTTAGACAGATTGAAATTTCTCTGCCATACACACAATACAACTTGTATTTTCTGTGAAATTTTGAAAGAAAGAGTTGATCAATTGTTTTTGCACTGTGGAATTATCAATACTCTATGGAGGACCTTAGGGATACTTCTCTCATTTCAGAGGAAGGATTTTCAAGATATCTCATATCTCCTTGAAGATTGGAGTGATTTTTGTCCAAAACTGACAGAACATAAGATTTGGTTGATTATTTTGCCAGCTATATTATGGTCAATCTGGATTGCAAGAAACGCAAGAAGATTCAATCAAAGATTCAACAAAGTCTCTAATATCTTGAAAAGAACTGTCCAGTTGTCTTATGACTGGGGGAAAGATGCAGGCCTGCTTTCAAAAGTGGAAGATTCATCTTTGCTACTAGCTGCCAATGGCTATATGAAGCTTATGCACTAATCTTGTCTCTTGTATTTTCTTTACTATTTTATTCTCTAGATAAAATAGTCTTTTTTCTGAGATGGGTTTAGGCTGTGGGGTGTCTTCCCACATCCTTTTGAGATTGTATCTTGACTTCAGTCATTTTGTAACTCTTTTTTCCTTATTAATGAATTGTGACCTTTTGGGTCACCTTCCAAAAAAACTGAAATATGGCCATAAAAGTTACTTGCGCCCATTCTGAAGCAGAAAGATCATTTTATTGGTCCTTTTGAGAACCAGAAGCCCATAACCAGTTCCAAAGTCCCAAGCTGGAATCTAGCCATAGAACTAAAATGCATGCATCCCTTGAAACAGAACAACCATTTTATTGGGCCTTCTGAGAACCTGAAATCCATAACTGATCCCAAAGTCCAAGTTGGTACTGTAAGATGCATAACAATGACTAGCTCTAAATACATTACAGTGGTTCAAGTTGTCTGAAGGCAAACAATCCAGCAAACTGTTCCCACTTAGAACACTCGAGTTAAACAAGGACTTAAACTGTGTGCAATACTTTGCTAGCATGTAATGCTAGCTAAAACAGAAAGGACTAGAATTCTTCATTGGGTTCCACAGTAAAGATATTTGATTACGTAGAATTGCCTGCCATTTTTCTTAGTGTCAGAAGAACTCAGTTTCCTCGGATCCTTTGTCAATTTAAGGATAGACTATATTAAATCAAGAACAGTAGCCATGCACCTACAGAAGAAGATTATGCTAAAGGGTTCACCATCTCAAACAATACAAGAGTTCAGCTATTGAAAAACCTAATTACAGAAAGAATATCAGAATATCAGAATAACCAGTATACAGCTACTCAACCATCTAATCATGGAAATATAGAATAAACTCAAACTTTAATGGATCATCTCCATACTCGGCATTTTTTGAAGGTGGTGTCCATAGTCAGAGTAAAACACGATGTTTAAGAAGAAAACAAGCAGTAGTCTATCCTATACTAAAATATCAAGACTTAGACGCAAAAAGAAAACACATACTTTGTCAAAGTCCTTGACAAGATTAGCTTCTATAGATGAGTTGTTCTCATATTCTGCCCAAAGTTCTTTTATATCATCAGCTGTAGATATGAAGGATAACATTATTTTCAAACATACATGCAATGAAAACCCACACAGAGGACAAAAATCAACAAGCACCTCTAAGTCCTCCACCAAGAACGTTACACATTTCATTCAAAGCTTCCTGCTCTAGCCTACTTTTTTCTGCTTTAGGCACGCCATCGGAGGGAGTGATATCTCCGACAATAGCTATTAGAACCAAAAGAAAAGAATAACTCAGGAAAGAGACAAATAACTAAAAAAACTTCTTAATATTTTGATAGGTGGAAAACCAAGGTAAAAGAAAAAGCATTTTCATCAAAACTTTGGTCCAAAAGGTTGACATATCAAAAGAAATCTGAAGACAACTTACAAAAGAAACAAACATGTGAATGGATCCTAGAGAAACCAACTACGCTATCGTCTTCTTTTCTTGCCATTGAGTAAATAAATAAACAAAAGAACATAATCAAGACTTAAAGATCAAATACCTTCTGCAATATCATGCACAATTGCTATCTTAATACACCTGTTTTATAAGGAAAAAGAAGTTTGTCAGATAACAAAATGCTGAAACAAGAATAAAAAATTGGCTATCACTAGATCAACAAGCCACTGACTGTCCTCAAAAGACATTATCTTATTTATCTTGGTTGATTTTATGAATCATGTCAACCAGTTCCCATATAGGGTGACCACAACTGATATAAGTATATAACTCATGTAACGAGTTGCAATATCTTATTCAACATGCTGCAGTTAACCAGCATCATTTGGCCTATTATTTTTTATACATTCTAAATGAAGGTTTCAGTAGTTAAGAGAAATGAGACAGAATTGTTCTGAATGCACAGGCATGTAATAGCCTCTTTTCATCAACTTTGTTAAAGAAATGAAGCAGCACCGCATTGGGATAAGCAAAATACACGCATCTTGATCTCAGGAACAAAAACTGATGATCTATTTCCCTCTGGAGAAGTAATTGTTCAACATGCATGGAAACCTCAAAAGCAGGCCTCAAGGAAAGGGTAGTCAAATACAGCATTATTTTACACATCTTTTTTTCTAAAGCAAACAAATGCATATTTTACACAATGGTTAACAGATGGGACTCTTAAATTATAAAATGTGACCAAGCAAAAGATGCATTTACGTAGTGTAATGACAAGCACCATTTTTAGCCTTGACAAGGGGCATACGCTAACAAAAATTCAAACCTGACTTGCACTAAGAAAAAAGCAAGGGATTCCAGGCGTGAAGGTGTAAAAAAGATATGTATACTAGTTGGCAGGCAATGGCCTGCGGCAGCTGTTAGCAACATCTATAGCAATTGTTGGTTTCTGAAAACAGTCATTCCAATCTCTCCATAATGAACACTGGTGGGATGGAAACAATAACCACAATGTGACAATCCATTCTTTTCATGGAAGATAGGTTTACAAACATTTTGACTCCTTCATATTCAGGTATAGTCAGTACATATATCTTTTCCCTAAGTAACAAAATAAGTATGAAAAATCTTAATCGTACCCATTTAGGCACTGATCACTTTGATCAAAGGTATAAATCGACGTGTAAAGACCTACTGAAACCCTGATAGAGAGAGAAGATTACTCCCCACTCTCCATCTTCACTTCTCCCCTCACAGTCATCTTCTCCCCCTTCCTTAGCATGGGACCCAAGTCCAACTGGTGGACTGCATTGGCCGTTGTGGAGTGTCGGCTATTCCAACCACCATCATTCTCTAGTTGCCTGGAGCCCACTTCTACTCCTTGAATCCCTCTTATTTCTCCCTTCATTCTCCTATGTCATTAATGGCAAAGGACAGGTATCAGAACTCTAGGTACTCAGCACATGTGAGGATCAGAAAGGCAACAAAGATATACATAATATTTGTTGATTATAATTTTCTAGAAATTGGAGGAAAACATAATTCAAAGTTACAATTTTATTTGATGATAGAACTTTAAGAGACAACGGAAGGGACATCCTATCAACACATTTACATTCAGAGATTAGGGAGAGAAACACATGCAAATGACACATCTCATAGACAACCAACAGCAACAAGGAGTGTCCTAAATGCATGAGAAGATCAAGAGGAGACTGTGATTTCCTTCGTCATAGCAAGAAGGAAGAGCGGCTTTGGATTTTTGGTATAATTCACAGGTATAGAGTAGAACGATTAGAAGAAAATCCATAAGATGGCCAGTGCCCAAAATATGTATAATCGAAGAAAGGACAAAACCAATAAGGTTTGTGTGTATACATGAGATAGATGAATGAACCACATAACTGAAAATATATAGAACTCTATTTAACAAAAAGAAATTATTCCCTATACACTTCTCCACAGTTGCATCTCTCATTATCATGATCCATACCAACAAAGGAGGGAGATCAACATTCCCATAATGACTGCTGGGTCCTGATTATTTGATGGGGTATATCTGTGTGTGATTTTTTACTTTTTTTTTTTGGGAGGGGGGGGGGGGGGGGGGGGGGGGAAGAGAGAGAGAGAGAGAGAGAACAACTTATATCACAAAAGGAAACTGTTATGTGCAGTATTCATCGGACACAAATGTCTCCCGGTATAAATATTGCCTGAGACCTGAGATCAAAGGTAGGCAGATTTTCAAATGTCACACTAAAATCTAGTCAGCCAAAGCATGTGCAAATGACAAGCTAAAAGGGAAAGAGAAGTCTTATGTGAGATGACAAAAACACACTAAAGTGGATCCATGGCTTCATACAATTGTAACTATATCCAACCTTTCTCTGTCTACACCAGGTAGATCCCCAGTGATTAAAGCCATCAATGCCATGCGATACATATGATCAGCAATAGATTCGGGTCCCTTTATTCCATGGTTAATCCAACCTTTCCTTTTTGTAGTCTGAAGAGAAATACAACAATATAGGTTAGAATAAAGTAGGTGAAATGGCAGCTGATACGAATACGACAGTGGAAAAAATTAAATAAAAACAGTTCAAATAAATTGAGAAAACCACATGCTCATTCCATTGCAAGGTGGAAAATAAATTAACAGTTGCACAGAAATTCCTAAAGCAACTACAAGGCAGAGGCAAGAGATCCCCAGGCTTTTATGGATTAAAATTGAAATTATTCTCCTGGTTAATTCTGTGAGACTCTGTCTTATCTGTAGCGTTTCAAACTATTATCAATATAGTCATCATGACACAAACCTAGGAAGGAGCTACTATGACAAATTGCATGCATAGAAATCCTGCTTTTTTCCTTCCTCTATACGTGATTGATTGTTGATTTGAACAGTACAGAATCAGGTTAACAATTCCATTCCTTACACACTCCTTGAAGATTAACCCACCCACAGCAAACCCCACCCACTAATCCCCCCATTTCTGACCTAAAAAATGCAGAAAATGCAAGGTGATTGCCCATCTGACGCCATCGAAGATCATACAAATCGACCCTCCCAACGTTCCATCATGCTCGCACTTCGCCCAAACCAATCAATATTTCTTACTTTGCAGAGCCGGAGGCCCGCTTCCAAGCATCCACCTCCATTTTCTCAATTCAACCTGTAGAGGCAGAAATGGGAACTCCTGATGGTCCCACATGAGTTGCTGAGAAGGTGACCTTGTGTGCCTCCTCCCGACGAGAATCCTTTTCCCTAGGAAAGGACAAAGCTGTGAGGCCTCCAAGCCAAAATGGGCAATACCTCGGCGGTGAGAGCGCGCAGTTCTTTCTACAACAATTTGGTCCCATCTGTGGTCCTTGATGGAGAGAGCCCGCCGTTCCTTCTTGCAACAGTAGCTTTACACTAGCTTTCAATTACGAAACTGCAGCAGCTCACATTGCGAGCGCAGCTACTAATCACTCATTTAAATTTCCATTAGCTAACAAGGCATGACATGATCACACACAAGCGCCTCTACCATTCTTATCCCAGATGTTCCTCGCCCATTTCTACGCGATCCTCACCACGGCGCATGGATCCAAATGCCAATTCCAAACCAATGTGTGGATCGAATAAAAAAAAAGGAAATCATCAGATTAAACATCACATCAAATTACTCTGATCGCGCTAAAAAAGTCCGATCTCAAGCAATTTCCCAGAGAAAAACAAAAAATTAGAAAGAGACAGCAAGAACAAACGAACGGGAAGCAGGATCAAACAATTCCACCACCCCCCCCCCCCAGGGCATTCCAAGCACGAATCCGATCCCGACGTACCTTCAGGCGGCCGCAGAGCGTGAGGAAATCGATGGCGGAGGACGCCGAGGGCGACCGCGCCGGCGCCACCGGACCCCCCACCGCAATGGACTGATCCGGCAGCGGCGTCGCCCCGAGCCCGTCGGAGATATGGTGGTTGCCGGCGGCGGCGCGGAGGCCAAGCGGTCTCGTGGCGTCCCTGCAGGGGGCGATCCCCAGGGAGGTCGCGGCGGGGTGCGCCGACGACAGGGTGGAGCAGAGGAGGTGGCGGGGTAGGCGGCAAGAGGGCGGTGTTGGTACCGCCATTGATGGCTCCGTTTTGCCTTTTCCTTTCCCAGCTTTCCCACGCACGCGGCCGCTGTCCCCTTTATAGTCGCGAAGGGGGCGACGATGCCGGGGGGTAGGAGATCCTCTATTGTATATCACAATGCGCGTGACCAATGATGGTATGACACGTTTCAATACCACATGACGTGGCCCTTTTATTGGCAAGATGTAACGCACAATAGAGCAGATGATTTCCTTCCCCGAAGAATGGGGCAGTTGGGACGGGTGGCACGTCTGCATGTTGTCAGGGTCACGTGGCAAACACGTGCGTGAAGCAATGGTGGTGGTGTCGGATCCGGTGTTGATGAATTCTGCTGCAATATCCAACGGTAAGGATCGAGCGCAGGGAGATTTTGGATGGCGTGTTTGTCTGGGAATCGGTTTTCCAAAACGCCAACCAAACAGATGAGAGGAGAGGGATCTATAATGTGCATTTATTCTTTAGTCCCTACAAACTTTTAATATTACAAATAAGTCTTCCTCATCCAAGTATTTATCAATAAGTTTCCACAATCACAACTTTCTTATACATAAGTCCTTTTTAGGACCTTATTTGTAAAACTCTTAAGGACTTATTTGTAATATTTAGGAATTTTTCACCAATTCACGATAGATTATGAGGATTTATTTGTAAATAATTAGATTAGCGAGACTTATTTATAAATACACTATACTTTCAAGAGTTAAAGTGTAAAAATATCTTTATTTTTTTGTTTCCATTTTTGGGATATTTGTAAAATAGTGTCCCGTTTATTTAGTTGTTAAGTCATTTGCCTATTTGACATCATTATGGGAATGAGATTAATGAGTGGGATCATTTGCAATATTTTGAACATGTCCTAGCACTTAGTTGAGATATCCCATATGAACCCACCTACAAGATCTTTGGCTAGACTTAACAATCAATCAAAATTAAATGATAGAGATTCAGTTTTTTTTAGCTTAATGTTCTCTCTTTCCTCCCACAATAAAATCCTCAAGCAATCACTCTCAGCATTGGTCAACCCTAAGGTAATAAAACTTGATAAAGGTTTCATTGATATGTAATCATAAATAAGAAATTGAAGGAAAGTACTTTTATGTGAGTAAGAATTTTGTATACAACTTAACTATCACATTTCAATTGTACTTATGCTATCACAAGAAATCATGTGTATTAGGTTCTCGTTGTTTCTTGTGATCGCAAATGCAGCAGAAAAATAAAAATTTAATTGTTGCGATCCTAATCCGTTTCGATTAAACTAAAATCGGATAATCGGATTATCGTTTATTACCTCGTGCGGATTCGAATCTGCGTCCGAACGGTTCCGTCGGTATGACACTGCCAGCCGCACAAACGTCCGGCCTTTAGCGAAGTCCACGCGATCCTCCTCGTGGTAGATTTTCTCACGATCTTCGTTCTTCGCAACCCACGAACCTTCGCCGTTCGCTGCAACGATCGCCGTAACGCGCGAACGATTTCTCGTCGAATTGGAGTCAGAGAAGACGGTGGAGCTGTCTCCAGAGAGGGGAGAGAGCTGGAGCACCAGAGAAAGAGAGGGAGAGAAGAGGGGGCGGCTAGGGTTGAGCAGTAGCTTGGTCTATTCAGCCCGTTCCTTACATTTTATATAACTGTGCGATTTTTCATAAAACCTCTGGTTAAATATAAAACCCACTTTTTGATCCATCGCCTTGAGAATCATTTGTGTGTAACTCTCTAGGCCCAATTATCAGTCAGATTAATGGCCCAATAAGCCCAGTGACTCCTCACTGACTTAATTAATCAATTAATAACTCATATTAATTAATTAATTGACTGAATTAATGTCGCATATTGAATTCAGTCGGGCCTCCAATCACGTTGGGTGCCAAGCAACACCGCGTGAACCTAGAAGGTATTGGGGTTAAGCAATCCACTTTTGGAACCTTTCCGTCCACAGTTACCGCGTGGATTTAATTCTTCATTTGTACAATGCTCTCGAGTCAACTCAAGATATGGTGTACCGTCAAATCCTAATTGGTCGACTCACTTGAATTAGATGTTGCCGTATAATATCGACAAACTCTTTTCCTGATATTATCGTCCGCCCTGGTCAGAAACTCCGGCACATCCTTTCTAGAGTATTCTCTTTCTAAGTACTGAGAGTGAATGATTTCTTATTGACACTCAATTCCCTTCGACGGTATTCTGTTGTACTCGATCCTTGGCTATTAGAATCCCGTGAATAGAGATCCGTAAACCAAGGTTAAAACATAGCAGTTCACTGACAAGGTGTCCTTAGTATCTCAGGTCTGAAGACTATCCACACAACTGCGAAAATAGAATCAAGCTGGTTGACAGTGAGGTACTATACCATCTAACGATTCAGTTGGATCAGTTCAATGAACTCATTTTCTAATGAGCACCTACTGATTCGTCTTAGTGTCTCCACACAAGTGTCTATGAGATTAGTCACCCTTATCATATGAGCATGAGTAATTTGTACTAGTCTAACCGGATATCTAATGTCCTTCTCGGATATCATCCGATTAAAAACTATTAAGAATGTGTGTGTTTTAGTGATTAGTCTCATTAGTATGATCTCATCGTAATCTGATAATCGCACATATTCACGGACTTCATTATGAGACAATAACAATATGAATTTACACATAATGAAATAATGTCATTTTTATTAATAAACGAACAAGATCTACATAGTCAGATTGGCTTATAGGACACCTAAGACTAACAGTATGTTGTAGGGACTACTGTATGTTAAAAGACCAGCCATATAACTCTATAATCTTACAATCCAAGCGCAAGTCAAATCAATCTTTTGATTGACTAGTCAATATGCAAATGAACAAATAAGATAAAACTTTTTTTACATCGTCATATAAATGGAGGGCTAACTTGCAAGTGTTATTGCTCAAAATCAATGTGATTGATCAAGAAAGTGTGCAAGTATATTCCTTTTGTGGCCAACATGAGATAATAGATGATAGAGCCATAACGTCTTATTAATCTTTAATGTGACAAAGAAATTTTATTAGAATTATCTTCTAGAGATAATAAGTTTATACATCGAATAGGTCATGTATTCAATCAACTATAACAACATGATTATAAATAATGTCTCCAATATGCATTTATTGTCGCAATTAATTCAATTTGCTCCTATTATTCATCATTTTGCTTACCTTACTACTAACTTTTAATTTGAGATATTCCTTCTTTAGTTTAAGATGGGATTTCTCTATTTTTTTTTTCTTTAGTTTAAGATCGGGTTTCTCTCTTTTTTTTCTTCCCTCTTTTACTTTTTGGGTCCTTCATAATATACCAGATTTTGATGAAAACAAGACCCTTTCAACAATATCTATATGCGTACGCTAAATACAATAATTGACTTATGTATAAGGAACTATATAATGATGGTAATTTCAAACGAAGTGTACACGTTTGAAGTATCCAATACTATAACCACTTTGAAAACCTTTTATCTTATAGTAAAAAGGTTTTTTGCATGCTTACCACATCTTAAAAACTTGAAATGCATTATTATTTGTTTCAAGAAACATAACAAATAAACTAGATAAAAGCATCAACAACCCTAATACAAAATGTGGGGCCACAATGATGAGCCAAATCCTATCAGTTTGAGTAAATTATTTGAATATAACAACTATCAATTGTCTGGAAAAAAAAAGTGAATCCTAAAGGCTAGTACAAAAATTGAAAAGCTATTCTTGAAAATTATAGATAGTTTAAAATGGGAGATAATACTATGAATAACACATTGTAATAGACATCAACACCTCCAATGCCATCGTAAAGAGAAATTTGATGCTAACTTATGCAACTTTATGAATAACAAGTGAAAAAATAAAAAGAGAAAATTTAAAATAAACTTAGTGAAGACTATTAGTAGAATTCTCTAAGAAGCACTTTCAACATATTTGTTTAGGGGCAATTATCAATAATGAATTAAGAGTATTAAATATTGTATCAATAGTTTTTAAAAGAAAGGAGATGAAGAAGAAGATAGTTAATGAATTAGTTTGACCTTTTCTTCTAATTATGTTTCATATGATTGCCAATTAATAGTTAGATTGTTCCATACACCTCCCAAGGGATATAGGTTCAATACTAGTGTATTACATATTTCTTTTCTTTGTTTTAATATTTCTTCCCTTGCCGTCATGTTCATGAAAGGGCTACATGGCTTAGTGTTGCACTCAAAATTAAAACGGTGGTTGGCTTCAAATTATTGGTCATCACAGGAGGGGAAAATATTTCAGCTAGGTTTGTGTCACATGGAATAGGTGTTTAGTATAATTAGACTAATCAAGACAGTGCATGGTTACACCAAAAAGAAATCTAGGTGGTGTGGATTGAATAGATGAGGTAGAAGAATGTCCAAATTAATCAAGGAAAAAAATCGGAGAAGAAACAAGTTTTAGCCAAGCTTCCGCAACTTACCCAGAATAAGAAGAAAATCTCTACACGAGAAAGCTTAAAGTTTACTTTGCTGCTTAATTTGCCATCTATTTATAGAAGATAATAGGCTTCTAAACTGAAAAGTAATATGATGCATTAGAGGAGTAATCAAAGTTTAGATTCTTTGAGATCATCTTCTCATAAAGGGAGTATGAGCACCTAGGTAGTTTAACAAAATCTTTAAAACTCACTCTAGTTAGTTTTTTCTCTCTCCGTCCAGTCTCCCTCTTTATGTCTATCTCTTTTTAGAATGTGGATGGGAGATTTTATCTTGAGTTTAACAAAAAATACTATTGCACTTATATCCCCCATTATCTCTCGTCAATGATTAGGATCCACTTTCAATCTC
Organism: Zantedeschia hybrid cultivar; assembly: GCA_030544215.1. NCBI lineage: Eukaryota > Viridiplantae > Streptophyta > Magnoliopsida > Alismatales > Araceae > Zantedeschia > Zantedeschia hybrid cultivar. The sequence continues at coordinate 59,662,600 of JARZZO010000004.1, forward strand.
TCCTTTCAAATTATACTTAAAGAAAAAATAATAATAAAAATATGCTCACATCATATGTGACAATATCGGGGCCCTACCAAATATGGAATCACAAAGATTTAATTTATTATGTAGTAATATTAACCACATTTTTTGCCATTATGTGTAATACATTAAGCCGATTGCGCATGCGTGAATGACTATCAAATTGTATCCTACGTGATCTAAACTGTCCAGTGATGTAAGGTGATTCTATTTTCTTACACCTAACCTATAACACTCAATAAGTAGCAGGATAATTAGCATAAGTATTTTATTAATTAATTTTGAGCTAATACCATCATGTAGGTTAAGATATTTATATAGGTGAAACTTGGTTAGTTAAGCCTCTTAGATTAATTAAATATGATTATTTGCAGTAGAGATTTAGTGTAAATTATGATCGAATTTATATTAGAAGGTTTTACTATGGTTTAAGAGTTATACGCAGTTATTAGAAGTAGGGTTTGATAGATATTTAATTCATGTGGTGGAAAAATTTGTAGTTGGAAATCTTATTTTATTATTTAGTGCTTCTCCTAATAACATTATTATAATATATTAGTGGAGGTTTACTAAGAATTTGTTTGAAATCTTAAGAGGTATTTGGGGGCATTCTAGGAATAGTTCTAGTGGTAACATCAAATCAATTTTTTGACCATCTTTAACCCTAGTGAATGTTAATGGATTTGGTTAGGTTAGTTTAACCTTGATGTTAGTGTTAGTGACCTTCAACCCCACCTAACTAACTATATTTAGAAGATTTAAACTCCCACTATTTAAAGACCCTAACCTGGAGTTTTACACGAGTTTGGTCGTTTTCTTCCATATTTGTTGGAATCAGGAATGAGAGAGGCAAGAAAAAGGAGGTAAAAGGTTGGGTTCTTAGGGGATCTTGACCTCTTGTGTGAAGTAGCTATGGCTGGTACTAAAATTATAGGGGTTTAGCCTAGTTGATTATAAGTATTATATAATCTTTCAACTCCTTTCATATCTATTTTAAATTCCATGTTTTTGTGAAGTGTTTGACCATGAAATAGTAGGTGATATTGTGGTTTAAGTTTTTACAAAACTTAAAATAAGTTAGGTAGTAAGGTTCAAATTTCTGCATTCTGTTTTTTTTTTTACTCTTTGTGACAAGAAGGTAATTTATGAATTTTTATGATTTTTATTCTTATCAAAAAATTATGAGATTTGTATAGATGGGTCTTAATGATATAACAAAGTTTTAGAAAAAGTTTAAAAAATCTTTATAAATTTTTTATTTATCTACATTAGGGGCATCTTTGTAGATATATTTTTTTGACTTCATTGATAGTGTGTTAGAACAAGAATTTTAATAATTTCTATATTCCATAAAATCTTCTAAAATTTTATGGCATAATCCCTGCATGATTAGACATCTCCAAAAAAATTATCAATAATTTGCAACTTCATATAATGATTATTACATAACCAATCAATGATTAAATACTAGAAAGGTTACTTTGTGTAATCTTCGAATTTGACAATTCTTTTTAAAACAATTATCACTTGGACTATTTAGTTTCAATGACCAGAGATAGCATTTTTCGTATTTCAATTTATATCAAGTTGTTCCATAAGAGACAATGCAGAAATTTGAACTTTGAAAGTATCATTTCTTATGTAGAGGATATTCTTGACAAAGTTTTAATTAGAAGTAAATTTTGACTTTGATTTTTAAAATAAAAAATGTCCAACATGAATACTTATAACTAACTTTGAATAATTAAAAAAAAAAATCTAATAAGTCTATTCTTCCTTCGTTATAGAAAGTTTATGCCATATTTGTCATAACTTGCACTTACGGATGTCAATTGGGTGGGCTGGATTGGGTTATGTGATAGTTTGGGTCTAACCCAAATTCAAAATAGTCCAGCCCAATTTTAGCCAAACCCAAATTCAGCTCAAATTTAACTCAAATTCAACTCCAATTCAATAGTGAGTGGGTTAGGTTAGGCTGGACTGGCCCTATTTATAAATGATTTATTAAAAGTGTTTTACTTTTTGTACGAGTTATTGTAAAAGTCAATAGTTTAAACTAGGTCAGCCCGTTTTCAGTCCAAACTCAGTCCAGATTTAATTAATATCAACCCAAATTTAGTAATTTATATAACTTGGGCCAACCCAATTTTCTTTAATATGGGTTGGATTGAGGTGGGCCACGGGCTGGCCGTCCGATTGACACTCCTACTTGCATTTTAGGCTATTATCTACTTAGTTTAAAAGAGAAAAATTAAGTATGGAAAAATATTATTAAAAATCATTTATGTAGCGCTTTCTTTGTTTTTTAACTTTTAACTATAAGCTTCAAAGAGGAACTACCTAGATTAGAGAAAAAGTAGAGTTATTAGGAAATACTTGATTCCTATAAAAGCTAAGATTAGTTAGAACCACTTCCTCTAACATTTTTTTATGTTGAAAGAACGAGTAAAAAAACTAAAAGCTTCATCAAAGCATGTATGCTTCAAAGTATAAGTTTCAATTTAAAGTCAAAAAATAAATAACATACTACATAAATAACTTTTAAGGACTTAATATCTTCTTCTCAAAATAACTAAGTTAAAATCCAAACTACTTCCAACTAAAAATGTTTTGATGCTTTTTTTTCGCTGTATCTAGCATAGTGGTTAGGGGCTTGGTCACACTAAATACACCCACCTAAATGACAACCACCAGAGCCCACCAGGGTCAACTCAAAATTCTCAATCAAATCTAACACCAAATAGCTCCCAGTTGGGGCTCGAACCTGCAACTCCCTGCTTTCCGAGCAAGGGGGTATCTCGACGCATTACTAATATGTATTTTATGAGTATAAAAGGAAAATCTATCTTTAAGGTTAGCAGTCTTTACATCTAGAGAATCTCATTTCTTTTAATCTAATCTTCACATTTTTTAGATAAGATGAGATCTTTTATACTTCAAAAATAGTAAATGAATGTGTCTTATCTCATTATGCAAGAGAAACATAATTATTTTTATCATTTTTATCTTCATCTGATATAAGAAGATTATGTTATCTAATGTGATGTAACAGGACACACAAGAGTTTGCTATTTTTGAAATTCAAATATCCTATCTCTTATGTGATAGAACGAGGTACTCCAAATCTTTATTTCAGTATGTTAGTAGAGCATAATGTGCGTCGTTAAAACATAAAAATCACCAATCTATATACGGACTTGCATAAATTAAAAAGACGTACAATAGTAAAAAGATGGGATCAAATCCACGGAGAGGTGGTCAAAGCATGGATTAAATAAAAAAAAAAAAAAGGTCTTTGACTTGGACAATGTTGTAACAAGGTTAATGCAAATCTTAAAAACAAGTTGACTAAAAATCATGCAACTAAACACATAAGATGATGACGAAAAAATAAAGGAATGCAACTCTAATAAATAACCTTAAATCTGCAAATAAAATTTTAATTTTAAAAACATAGATAAAAAAATACAACTAAAAGATAGATAGAGCTACATGCGCAAATGAAAGAAATAAAAGATAAAAGAGAAAGAACATTTAATGTATCCCACGCAGAGTTGTGGTGCATGGGCTGTATGGGCGTAAGAGGATATGGTCCATTCCACTAAAAATATGTTATATACCCTTAGATACTATTCATCAAAATATTTTTATATTTTATTTATTTATTTTGATATTTTTAAATAAAAGTAGAATGCAAAACAAGTAATAGGTATTAATCAACTTTGATTAAAAGAGTCTAAATTACGAGAAATAAATTAAAAAAAATGTGAATAAATAGTGTTCCTTTAACATTAGCAAAAATGTATCAAGAATTAAATTGAATGACAAATGAACCGGAAAGGAGGTTTCAAGCAATCAACACATGTAAATAGAAATGATCACACTAAATCCTAAAATATTTTTATCAAATTTTCAGTTCTTACATAAACAGTTTGCAAGAATGAAACTCTAAAATAAACACTAAGGCTCACTTTGTTTGCAGAATAACTTAAACCAGAATAAGATTCTGGGGATTTCTTAAACCAGAATAAGAGACATTTTGATTTGGTAAATTGTTGGTATTCCACTCAGAATAAGGAGAATTACACTGCGTTATTCCAAGTGATTTAGTAGGAATAAGTGGAATAATGAGTGAAATAAAATGTAAAATTGAGAGAATTGGAAGATTAGATATTCCAGATAGAATTTGGAGAGTTGGAGGAATTGGAAGAATTAAACATATCCTCAATCAAATCAGAATAGGGTCTTTACACCGGTTATTTCGGTCTTATTCCACAAACAAAATGAGCCTAAAAGAACCCTGGATCTCGTTGGATGTTTGAGGAGATGGGCCATTGTCCTTTTCCTTGTAGATCTTGTGCAGTGCATCCACCGCTAGCAACAGTAGAGGGAGAGGGAGCAGCAAGTGGCAGTTGTGATTTCCTCAAAGTGTTGACGTCACACACACAGAGAGAGAGAGAGAGAGAGAGAGAGAGAGAGAGAGAGAGAGAGAGAGAGAGAGAGAGAGAGAGAGAGAGAGAGAGAGAGAGAGAGAGAGAGTTTTCATAAGTTCTCGGTAGTTTGAAAATCTTAACTTGGCTTCATATTTAAAATTCAATTTTGGAGATTAACTCTCTCGATTAGGGGAGATATTTTTGCTTGATTTGGGGCGAAAATCTTTCCAACTCCTCTGTGCGGTTAAGAGAGTGGATGAGAAAGGGAAGGGTGTGTGATGGAGAGAGAGAGAGAGAGAGAATGAGAACCTAAAAATTAAGATCTATACCCCATCCTCTCTCTCTTTTGTGCATGCCTGCTGGGTGATAAGGAAGTTGAAGCTCCTTTCTTTCTTTTATGCAGGCTGTGACTGAGATGAGTAGGAGAGAGGCCATCCAAGTTCCATAGATGTTTAAGGCATCCCTTAATTATAGACGGCCTTAATCCCTAAATTAGAATCATATTTTTACTTCAGAATTGGAGACGTTACACGGATGTCACGAATCATTGACAAATAGAGGATAAATTGGCATGCGATATTGTCCTTTATTAATAAATACAAATAACACCTCAAGAGGATTACATACATAACAAAATTTCTCCTTTAATACTCTAAGATCTCCTAATCTAAAAGAAAGCTTCTATAAAATAGTGAAAGTCAAAAATATCAACTTCCTTAGATTTCATGTTTCTGCCCTACTTCTATCTTTGAATCTCCTGAAAATTTGAATTAGTAAACAACATAAGTACCACGACTCGATAAACATTTTACCTCTATACACGGTGAACCTTATAAGAACGAATGGACGTAATAGATAGTAGGAATTATAATTTAATTAAACAAAATGCCAGAATTTTGACAAAAGGGCCAAATCTTCAGAGACATCATCAGATAACAGACTTTAAAATTTAACCAAATGGATATATTTTCAGAGGCAGATTATCAGATATCAAAGAATATAATTTTACAGAACTGACATATGTCTCTCAACTACAGTTTTGGTAAACCAAACAAAACAGAATCAAGGCACAGCATAAATTGTGGATTCTAATCTCACCTAAATCTGAACCGTTGTGACGTTACATATCGCCGTCCTACGGTTTCACTAGTTAGAATTTAAGATTTTTCGAAGCATTACGTGTCGCGTCCCTTGAGATCTGTTACTTATGCGATGTTACGTATCGCTATCTTGCAAAAAGGTTAACCAAATTCTATAATGAAATTGTCCATGGTAATTCAATAGAATTTATAGATTGGAACATAATAAGGCTGAGCGAAACAACACAAAAATTTTGTAGTAGATCACTGAAGTGTCTAAAAATATGAGAGTTAAAATGTCAACGTCAATATTCAATTAGAAATAACAAGAAGCAATAGTTAAAAGTTAGAGTCAGAATTAATAGCAAAATAATAAGTATTAGAGGTAGAGGAAAGAACAAGTTAGTGGTTTGTGATTAAAGTTAGATTCAACAGAAAATAAATCAAATTAGGGATTGCATCGAAGTTAGAAATTTGAAAGTCAAAAGTTAGAGTTAGGAATCAGAGTCCAAAAATCAGATTAAAGGTAAAATGGCCTTGTAGAGGTAAAGTCAGAATCATCGTAGAGTCATCATAGAGAGGTAAACTACCTACATGGTCCTCAATTATAGGGTTTGTATAGTGTATAGACATTGCCTCCCTTTTTTCCGTCTCTCTCACTATCTCTCTCTCTCTCTCTCTCTCTCTCCTTTTCCTTCTTCTTCTTCTTCTTCTTCTTGGTTTGGAATGGTAGGAAAAGTGCTCCTATTTATAGGAGGAGAAAAAAAGAGATAACTTAAGAGACAAATAATCAAGTAACTTGTTGGCTAAATAACTTAAGGGTCAAATAACTTTTACCAGTATTCTTATCTTTGACTATTAGTATTGACCAATATTCTTATCCTTTCCTAATAATATTGATCTGTATCTTTATCCTTTACTAATAATCTTTTATTTATTATACTTTAACTGTATATTTCTTTTATAATTATATTTATACAGTAAACCTAAAATCAACCCTTGTTGGCTATTTGACAACACTTTTAGTATCTTAGAATATTTAAGTTTAGATCCTACAAAATGGTTAATTATATTATTAACCTTATAATTTTGATATTTATATTTATATTTTTATATTTAATATTTATGTTTATACTTTTTCGATATTTACATATATACTTTTGGCTAAAGCACGTTTTCTTTCAACTATATTTAATTAAAGGTTGGAGACATAAGGCAACGTATAACATTAATGATGTTAAATCCCCATAATGCCCCTGTACACAAGAACTTCTCATATGATGAGAAAATTTTCATAATTTGTTGAAGATAAGATAAGCGAAAGTATAAGTAAAGATGAAGAATAATAAAAACATGTGCATAACATATGTAATAATATTACGGGTCTACCGAATTTGAGTCCAAAAGATCTCATTCATTATATATCAGTATTAAATAAGATCTTATACTGCATATAATGCAATAAGTCAATTACATCATGCATCATATTGTACCATGTATAATCTAAGCTATTGGATTGTGTGAGAGTGTGATCTCTTTTTTTATAATCATTTAATTAATGATTTGACGGTAAAAAAAAAAAAAACTCAAGTTCGCGTAGCTCGAGTTTGATAATTTTTTAAATAAAAAAATTTACCGCATTGGACTGCTTAATCTTGAAGATCAGATGATAATATTTTTCAATGAGTAATTTACATCAAATTACATGACACAAGGTGGCCTAAAAAGTTGCAATTGAAAAGATTATTCTTATGTATAAGACGTGACTAACAAACTTTTTAGTTAAAAAATAATTTTGACGTCTGTTTTGACATAAAAAATGCTGAACGAGAATAGTTGTGACTAATTTTGAATAGTTGAATCATTAAAAAAATTGATTATTATTGTTAAAAAAATTAATTTATAAAAAACAATCTAATAACATATACAACAAATAACCATAGTGTCATGATAAATTCCAGAAATAAACACAAGAAAATCACAATTCTCACAATTTTCCTAAATTAGCCTTCTCCCCCTTCTTTCAAATAATGTCAAACATTTTTTTTCTTCTTTCAGATGTAACAATCAAAAAATTCCTAATAAAACTAACATCTACAAACTTGAAGAATTTTACTTTGACATTGTCTATTCGAGTTGCGTTGTGTTCGATTTCTTCATCGTTCACTTTTTTGCCATCTCATATGAAGATCCTTATTATATAAAAGTCAAATATTTTCTCATAATATTATCTTTCTATTGGCATAAAAAGTATGTTCCATATTCTGTTCAACTTGTCTTAGACTTTTATCTAATCAATTTGAGAGAGAGAAATTAGGTGTTGGAAGATATTTATATAATATTTTAATTAGTTTTTTATTTCTAAATAAAAATTTCAAATTACAATTTACCATGTTGCAGGTTGTTAAGAAGATTTGACTCTTATAACTATTTAAAATTAGGAATAAGATCTTTTAGAATTTATTTTTTGGGCATTTATATGTACTTAAGAGTAATACTTGCTACAATACCATGTCTTGCAATCCAACATAAATTGCAAGGCATGACACAGCAGCCGTCCGATTGGACCTGAATAGAACGGTTGCTGTGCAACCCGTATAAATCTACGAAACTGACATGTTTACTTTCATTCTCATTTGTCTGGAGATACACAAGCTCCAGAAGAAGAGTTCTAAAGAATGGCATTGCCTAAAAATTAATTATAATCACTTCCGCTCAATAGCTTTTGTGTTAAAGAATAAGAAAATGACTTTCAACTAAAATTTCACCATCTTTCAACTTATGATTTTTAATTAAAATTTAAAAATAAATAAAATACTACGTAAATATAATTTAAGATTAATTTCTTCTCTATGCACATAATTAAATTAAAAATAAAAAAATATAACTAATTAAAAATTGGCCCAACACTGTCGCAACATATTTATCTAGAGGAAAAAAAATTGCCACAAATCAGGTGCACTGCACCACGGCGAATAGAAAGTAGCCTCATTTATTTTTCCACCCAGGAGCCGGAGGATAACGTACTCCTGAGAACGCGAGGGAGCGGAACTCCTACGGGCGCAGCGTGAGGGAGAGAGAGAGCTGCCAATGGCGAGCACCGTCCCCAGGCCACCCCTCCCCTCCCCTCCCACCCGCCTCCGCAGCCTCCCCGCCGCCTCCCTCCTCCTCCACCCCCACCCCCGCTCGGCGGGGAGGAGGTCCCCCTCCTCCTCCTCCTCTTCCATCTGCAGGAGGAGATGGGATCGCGGCGGTGGCGGCGGGGGTGGTAGGGCTGGTCTCCGGGTCTTCGCCTACATGGAGAGGAACTCGAACTCGCTGGGCGGGCTGGTGAGCAAGGTGATCGGCTCGCTCCCGCTGGTAGGGCTGGTCGTCCGGATCCTCAGCGACGAGGGCGGCGTCGGCGGCGACATCGTCGACTTCGCCGAGTTCCGGCGCCGCGTCGGCAAGAAGTGCAGCGTCAACGACTCCCGCGCCTTCTACGAGTTCCAGGAGCGTCGCGGCCGGGTAATCGCTCTCGCTCTCTCTCTGTCTAGTTCTCTGGGTGGATGCGGAATCCTGAGGCTGCTTGTTCAAATCGTTGGGTGGAGGGTTTTAGTCTGTGTATAACCATCATGGAATTGGGAAGTGGGTTCTCAGTTCACTGTTAAAATGGGATGGCATAGGAATCCCATTGCTTAGTGTGTTTTACGTGACGTCATTTTACAAATTCCACCACGAACATCACTACATGACATGTGATCTTCCTACTCCTTTTAAAAAAAATGAAGTTGGGTATATCCGATTTTTCGATCTGTTACCGAAAAAAAATATCCGTTTTCGATAAAAAATATCCGTCTGGTAGCCATCGGAATCGGAATCAAATATTTCTGATAATATATCGGAATCGGAAACAGAAACTCCTGTTTCCGTATTCGCTTTTCGATTTCCGATTCCGATTGTTATTAAATTTATTAATAAGAATAATATTAATTTTAGGATTGTTTTAATCTTATTAATCATTATCTAATATACTAAGACATATTGGTTATATTTAGGTTTCATTTTATATGTTTTAAACAAATAAATCAAGAAATCAGTAATTTTCGATAATTATCGGAAATAATATCCGATTCCGATATTGGAATCCGAAATAAATCGGAAACAGAAAATGGACTTTCCGATTTTATCGGAAACGGAAACGGATAATGCACTTTCCGATCTTATCGGAATCGGAAACGGAAATAGACTATCCTTATCGGAATCGGAAAATGGGAACACCTATTTCCGTATCCATATCTTACCCATTTACAGCCCTAAATTTCTCCAAACTTAATTTGCCAACCAAAATATGTGGCAGAAATTCAAATTCTCAGTATGTTGATGTGGTCTTCTCCTAGCCCTGAATTCTTAAGAAATTTATGGACGGTAAAGTTTTCCCATACAGTTTCTAGGCTGATTAAGTATTAAAAAGACAATATATTGATCTAAAATATTTCGAATTTGAATATTGTTTATACCAAAAGGTTTAATGTCTTCTTGATGAACATTAGTTGTATGTATCGTATAACAGTAAGATTTCATTACTTCTAAATTAATTCGGGCGTGTCAAAATTTTGGACCAAAGTTATTAACAAAACATGTTCTTGCCTATAGACAAGGGTCTTTGTAATCCTTTTTAATGTTTTAAAATTACTCTTTGTCCTACAATGAAGCTTATGATTGGCTGATTGACTTACGTGTCTTCTGGCCCCTGATTGCTTAGTCAATTTCATGACATACTAATTTTGGATGTTAAGGCATCATGATCAGAAGATAAATCGTTGACCTTTGTGCATACGTCTGATTCAGAGTTCAGTCCAGTGGAAACGAAATGAAACATCTTGATTGTGTAGACTACAGAGTTAATTTAGTTCATAATCTGGGTGTTTACTTTTGTTTAGGCTGGTGATCCTTTCCATGTGCTCATGTGCTGTTGGTTAGCGGCTGTTGGCGCTGGTCTTTTGAAGTCTGAGGAGATTCTTGAAGGAGTGGCAAGGCTTCGTATTTCCAATGACATTGAATTCGAAGAGCAGAATTTTATTTCCCTCATGGCCACTGCAAAGGAGGTTGACGCCTGTTCTATATTTTATATGTCCTGCTATTCTTGATGTTTGTGTTCTTACTACCACCAAGAAAATGACCTTCAAATCATATTAACACTTACTGTAGCTGAAATTGTTACTGTGGTTCTGGGTCCTCTGACATGGAAAGTTTCAAGTGTTCTATTGTTGCACTAGTTGTATTGTTCGTCAAAACATTGAATTATCCTTCAATTTCTGTAGCTTAATACCCGAATCTATGCTTAAAGTCAAGTATAAAGATTTGTGGTTACTTTTTCTTCAGTTTCAGATACAAAATTGTCAAAAGAAAATAAAAGATTCAGGACCTGATAGTAGTTTAACGAACTATCAGGCATTGTTATCCTGTGTTCATGATTTCTTTTTGCAGATTTCTAACCAGCCTATCATTTTATGGTCTTGTTCCATTATCATCTTTAACCCACTGTTGCTGACCTTTCTTGTTCACATTCCTTCAAATTTTACTGATACGATACCTGACAGTGACCAATATGGCTGTGCAGAGGCGAGCAAAGCTAAAAGTCCCCACCCCAGAAATACCCATGGAGATCCGAGCAGAGAAAGCCCTAGAAGCTATTTATGTATGCTGCTTCGGACAGGATCTCATGGAAGAAGAGGATGTGGGATTACTCTGTATCATGCTTAATGCTGTGTTCCCATCTATTGGCCAATCTGAGATAGACAGGCTAGTTGATACCAAGGCAAAACAAATAGCTGAGGGTGAAATAATAAGCTATCCTGAGCCGAAACGTTTACCCAAGGAAGCAGTGGAAGTACAAATGAAGGACCTCCAATTCTTGAAACAGGGGGGTGACAATTCAAGTTGAGACAATCCATGCTGTGCACATTCTTCCTTACCATGACTTGGGAGGAATTGTATAAAAAGTTGTTTGTTGAGGTGCAACTGTAGAAAGTTCTTTTTTTTCTTTACTTATTGCTTTAATAGATGCGGGGTTATAACTTTGGTTGGTGTTTTAAAGTATTTTGTTATCAAACTTTCGTTGGTTCAAAGAATCACATGTGATTTAGGGATGTTGAGCAGATCAAAATATTGCCTCCATGAAAGGGGATACCTCTGCCCGCAAACCCATCCTTGAATGGGTCATGCAAAAGGCTTTCACATAAGTATTGTTTGATGATGTAAAATGTCATAACCTTAATTTTCGAAGTACTGGTTTTTCAATCATTGCGTTTTCACTGGCTTTGGACTGGAAACTAGACCAAAGAAAAATGCACGTCGTGATTGTTGACCGGATTTTAAAATTTGTGTTTACACTATATCAAGTATCAGGGAAACACCAAATAATAGCATTTTACAGTGGTCAACATGCTTTTACAGCACATCATGCAACATCAGTCATTTTCATATGTTACGTGGCTCAAAGCTCAAAACTTACATATACCCACTGGTGATGCATCAGATGTATTCTTTGTGCTCCCCCATTACTACAAAAAACAAGTGCCTGCTTGCTGGAATTTTCAGGGACACACCAGAGGATTTGTTCTCAACATAGTTACTGATCAATGGTTCAATCAGCTCCAATGTGAGACCACTTTGTGCAGTTTTTGTAACATCATCATCAGATTTGTCCGAGAGATCCTCCACAGCCAATTACCCTCCATCACATTTGTCTCCTTCTTTGCATGTCCATTGATGTCTCTGGCTTCTCTACATATGTCCCACTTTTTGCAAGTGTGTGTGATGTTCTTCAACTTATTCTGTTTTCTTCCTCGAATTCTCAGATGCTGCTAGCCTGCTTCCGGGCATTGTTTCTGACGGCACAAAAGTTTGAACATAAAAAACGCAGGCAAAGATGGGAGAGAAGTTCATCAGCTATTCAAGAAGTGTTGGCTGGCGTAAGAGGTACTTGTTTGACCTATATCCTGCCTTGAGTAGACCAAGTTTAAGTTCGATTACGTCGGGTCAGGTTGGATTATGTTGAGATATCCTTTGTAGTTCCTAGCGTAACTTGAAAATATTCAGATCAGTAATATCTTACCAGTCCACACTACATCAACTTCAAATGGGACGACACTTGAATCTTTCTAAGTTGGGTTGAGATGGGTCGTTGGGTAATCAACGTCAGATGTTTCAAATTTGCTGGTTAAATGTAGTGGCTGATAGGTGAATAGATTTCTTTTATCTCAAGTTTAAGTATTGCTGAATTTCCGTCTTTGTTTCAAAGCCAAGCTGCTTCCTTTGGTAGTTAACCCAAACTTTTTTTTCTTTAATGGGAGAATGGCACTGTGGAATATGCTTGACGGCAAGTATTTTTTAAAGAGTAATACTTACTGCACCGTTCCGTGCGGTCAGTATTTATTATTTTATTTCTTGAAAAAATTTCAGGGTTAGCCATCATGTTTGACTTGTCCATACAATCCAATCGACCAAAAAACAAATCTAACAATTTAAAAATCGAACTCCAATGAACAGTGAAAAAATGTCCTTAATACTAATAAAAGGGGGCTTGATGTTTGATTTTTCATTTTTTTTTTATTTATCCAATTGGAAATCACATTATACAACATGTTGAGCATAATGAGTCCGACCTTCAAAAAATTTAAAAAATTTAAAAAAATAGGCTGAATCCCACGTGGTGCAACAAATGCAACTCTTTTTTAAAACATGGCGTATATTCTACTGATACAAAGTTCATTTTGCTACATGAATGATTGTTTTTTTATTCAGCATAAGTTTTACTTGTAGTCCAACTTCACTCAACCCAACTTAGTCTTTTGAAGTATTCTGAAGTGTGCAATGTTCTTGATGTGCAAAATCGCATTACCCTCAAATTAATGCATGCCAAACTGTACTTACCTATGACTTAAACCTGCCAAATAATGGATAATCTATATAGCGCACAACCAAACGCATGTGAGTTCAGAAACAGAGCATGAAGGAAGACCTTCAAACCACCCCCCACCCCCCGGAAAAAAAAAGGGACCTTCAAAATGAATGTCCACGTGTTCAAACTGGTTCCTAGAAAATTGAAAGCTGGAGCCATGATTTTGCTCCACAACTACGTCTACAATAGCATTATCTGGATCAGGTGCGCATCCATACACATCGAAGGAGTTGGCATCAATAGAAGGAATGTTACCAAGTTGAGATTTATGAGAAAATTGGTCCTAGAAAAAAATCACAAGTTGAGAAGATATTCATAAACTTCGCAAAAAAAAGTATAGATGCAATATATTTTTTTTGGATAAAACTTAATTTATTAAAAATTTAAGGACTTTTGAAAAATAACTTCTTTATCTATAGATAATCCCTTGTATGATTCATATTTGCGAATAATCCTCTTAACTATGGTGGTATTTGCATATAACCTCCTTAACTATATAGTTTGTCTTGATTTTTATTAATTAAAATATTTTTATTTTACATAAAAATAAAGATAATTTTTTATTTTAAATATATATAACAAGCTTATGGATAGATGCTTATGCAAATTTTATTGTAAAGTGTTTGTATTTTAATTGAAGGTATTATTAGCAATTTCATTTAATAGCTTCACATATTCTATTAGGTGAATTCAAATTAAACGCACATAGTTAAGGGGGATGTATGCAAGTATTACTATGGTTAAGGGGGTTATTTGTAAATATGAATCATGCAAGGAGGTTATCTACAAGCATGGAATTTTTTTAGGAGGTTATTTGTAAAAAATTTAAATTTTTAAATATTTAATACAAAAAATAAGTTATTTTCAAATGGACAATTTTACTAAAAACTACATGATTTAAATCATACCTTCGGACTTGTCTAGATTTCAGATATTCTTTCCATAGATCACAATTTATTGGTGAAGAATATATTCAAATAAAAGTGTGATTATGTATATTTTTTCAAATAATTGGCGATCTATATTTCTATGGGATGAAAAGAACTTGTATAATATTTGCATTTTTTCCAACATTATACTAAGGGTCTATTTGGTTCTACGTAAAATATATTCTAAGGGAAAATATTTTCTAAGAAAATCAATTTGCAAGGAAAATGAAAATATAATCGATTGTTTGGTACTTTTGAAAACGTTTCCTAAAAATATTTTTATTTGTTTGTTTCTTCATAAAACGTTTTCTTTAGAATAATTTCTTTATTTACATGTAAAAGAATTTTCACATTAGGAGATTGTTAATGTAGATTATGAATGCCTAGCATCAAGAGTCCGTTTGGTTCCACATAAAACATATTCGAAAATATTTTTATGGAAATCAATTTACAAAGAAAATGAAAACCTAATCTATTCTTTGGTATTTCTAAACTGAAAAATCAAATAAACTGGATATAATATAAATGTATGTTTTATATTATATATGAATATATTAATGTTTAGTGTCACTGTATATTTCTATGTAAATTATGTGTTATATGCATATTTTTATATAAACACATACTTTATTCTAATTTCAGTTATAAAAAAACATATAAACGTTAATGTGGAGCATGATGGAAATTTTTGTTTTGAACTGAACTGAAAGGAAAATTTCAGTACAGTTTGGTTTGGTTTCATATCTAAGTTCAGTTCGGTCTAAAAATTTTACCCAAAACTAAACCGAACCGAGCCGTGAATAGCCTGGCACCACACAATTAAAATTAAAACTGCATCTCTACGTGATTATGTAGAATGTAATCAAAAGAAAAAGTAATTCCAGAGAATGAGTTTTACTGGAAAAAAAATATTTATTCATTCTATTTGTAAAACTGTGACATCCTTAAATTTTGATGGCATAAATGTAAAACTATACATCTTTAAGTTTCAAAAGTATAAATATAAAAATATAACATCTTAAGTTTTAAAGGTGCGAGTGTAAATTTTAAGAGTATATTTTTGTACCTATTTACGTGGGTACTCCTCATAGCTCATGTAGCCATCTTCACGTGTTGTTGTGGCTCTTGCCTTTGGGAAAACGGCAAAAGTCATCCTATGGTGGATGTACAAATCAGAATTTGACAATGGTCGAAGAATGAAGTTTTCAGTTGACCACTGTTTTCAGGGCTACCAAATAAGCTCACATATCCCTAACAGCCGTTTTACAGGCTACCAAATGGGTCCTAAGCTTGCCCGTTTCTCCCCACTCCCATAGGCGAGCCTTCCCGCCTTCAACCACAAACAAATGTCTAAAACGTTCACATCATTTTTAATGTTGACCCTACAAACTAACTAAATATTCATGTGTCCAATTTAATAAGGTAAGTTCAACCCCAATTTCCTTAACAATTCAGCTAAAATGAAGAATTGTCACAAAGCAGCAGTAACGATTCAATGTCTTCACAAACATAGATAGTATCTTTAAATCAGAAAATCCAACTGCTTCACCCGGGGCCCACTTGCTCACACCTAACGCCCTTTTGGTTGAAATATCAATTTTAGAAAAAGAAGAGATGATAAAATCTTGAGACTCAGACAGAACTCTTAACACTTTCATATAAGATTCATGCCTATACTATATTTGTTGCGACAATATACTAGAAACGTCCAAATTGATCCAAGCATAACCAAGCACATACTATTAGTTGAAAATGGATACTAATAGATCTAATAACTTTGATGAATTCTCCTCTCCAAGGAAAAGGAGATTTTAATTTCTGAACCTCACTCATATTGTACTTCACATAACAGAGGCACAGAGGCTCAATTTGACGGTTTTCTAACATTCCCAATTTGGAGGCATCATCCTGCTTCTGCTACTGTGGCAGTGGATCACACACTTTGGCGGCCACTAAAATCTACAGATGTCAAAACCCCTCTTTTTGCTTGGTACCCTCATGAAAATGTCCAAAACGGCCTGAATGAGGATGGGGCATACTTTAGGTTAGGGGTGTAAACAGGGTCGGATGTACCCGGATCCGCCCTTCCCGTACTCAGATTTCGCAGGTACAGATCAACTAATTTACCTGGATTTTAGGCATTCAGATGCTCCCTGAAACTGCATTTAATATGCGGACCCCCAACCAGATATCCAGATTTTGCAATTTGAAGCCCCTTATTCCCTCGGCCCTGTGATTTCTCATGTTTGCCCCACGAAACCCCACACCCAGTACACCCAACCGTCACTCCCGTTGCCTCCCTCAAGCAACAACTAGGGGTGTGCACGGTTCGGTTTGATCCGGATTCGCGTATTTTTGACAAAAATTGAACCAAACCGAATTTTTTTATAACCCGAACCGAACCGAACCGATCTTCAGCTCAACCCGAATTGAACCGAACCGAACCGGTTCGGTTCGGTTCGGTTTTACTGTTCGGGTTGGGCTTTTGGGCTTTAATCAATGGGCCTATTTAAATCTGGTTCGCAGTCTATTTCTACATGGGCTTTAACCTGTGGTTGTGGACTCGGCTATTTAATTTGTTTATGGTCTTATTTTACATGGGCTTTTAACCAGTTGACTTGTCTATTTAAATATGATTTAACATGTGGGCTTGGCTATGTAGTTTGTTTAGAATCTTATTTTACATGGGCTTTTTTACACCCTCATAGAAGTCTGATCCATTTACACCCTCATAGAAGGGCAATAAGCATCTACCAGTTAAATGATCTATATACAAAGAAAATGTTTCACTGGTTAACATTTATACGCTCTCCATACCTTAAGAAATATTCACTCTGCACAATGTATAAAAAGAATATCTCTATATCTCTCCTAAAGGCAAAGAAAGTAGGAATAAGGAAAAGCATGATTCAACAAAAGCACCTTAAGTCACAAGAATCACTCAAATTCAGATGTCTCTTCTGAATCAGAAAGGGGTAAGAGAGTGCAAATCCCAAGCATATGATATGCCCGTTAAGGCATACATAATACTCAACACATTCATCATATGCACCCAATCTACTGCTTGCACTCCTTGGCACCATCTTCGCTTGAAGCATGTTCCACAGCTTTGCCTTGCAATAGGGGCATACCTCTGTTGGATGGAGCTTCGCCTCCCTATCAATCAACATTTTCTTAACTCTCGAAACTGAAAATGATTTGAATATACCACGGAAGAAACCCACGTCTCCCTCCTCTCCTTGATCAAGATGCTCACAGGGGTCAGAAACATATAGAGCACATCTGTTCTGCACTGTGGTAACAAAAAACTTTTCC
Organism: Zantedeschia hybrid cultivar; assembly: GCA_030544215.1. NCBI lineage: Eukaryota > Viridiplantae > Streptophyta > Magnoliopsida > Alismatales > Araceae > Zantedeschia > Zantedeschia hybrid cultivar. The sequence continues at coordinate 59,680,325 of JARZZO010000004.1, forward strand.
CTGATGTCCTGGAGAACTGTGTCCTGTAAACAAAGTGCCCTGGGATATGGATGCTACTGAAAAGCTCTTTGGTACACCCTGAACAGTAAATAAGCAGCTTGCCAAGTGCTTTCCAGTTTCCAGTTTAGCATTTTACAACATAAAAAGAACTTGAGAGCAACTTCATAGTGCAAGCATTCTCAAACAAGAAAGTAAAAATCAGTGGCAAAATCTAATACAATACTAAAGTTAAACTAACAATAAGTATAAAATGTATGAGATGGCCACAAAATATTACAACTCTCCAACTTAATACAAATAAGAAAGTAATCCAAATTCAAATACAAAGTCCAATATCTTCTTGCTTTGCAAATCCTTGTAGTCATCTAAAACCTACATAAAAATCGGCATAAGTTGTATATCATAGTAGAAAGTAGTTTAACAACTATATTTGAAAAAAAAATATATAGTTAAGAAATACTTACCCATATTCACGCAATATCAATGACAGCAGGTGCACATGTGACACAAGAAAGTTCTGTAGAGAGATATATAGAGAGAGAGATTTAAAGAGAGTTATTTTAATACACAAACAAAGATATAATGATCACTTCATAAATAAACGGTAAAAAATAAATTTTACCTTCATCTAATTGCTCAACTTCTTTTAATTTCTCTTCAACATTAAGTCGATCTTTTGATAGCCGAATCCAATCTTGAGTGCAAATAAGTGCTTCTACTATCTTTGGAGACAAAGAACTTCTAAATGCATCAAGAACACGACCACCGGTGCTAAATGCCGATTCTGATGCTACAGTAGATATAGGAATAGCTAGCACATCACGTGCCACAAATGAGAGAATAGGAAACCTTGCACTGTTGACTTTCCACCAAGCCAAAATATCAAATGAGTCAACATCATTTTCTGTCTCTTCATCTAAATATTTAACTAACTCAGACTTGACATCTCCACTTTCTCTTTCAGCCTTGTGTTGCTTGAACCGGGATTTTAGAATTGTCATTTTTGTAGCCGGTTGCTCACCATCTAATGCAATTGCACTTGAACTAGAAGATGCACTTTGAACTCTACTTCTTTGCTGTCCACTTGAAACTGTATCCATATTTTTATATTCATCATACAAAACAAAAAGTGTGGCTTTCACTTTTTTATTCAACGACGAAGCTTTTTCACCTTCATATATTTGAGATATTCCAAATTCAACATACTCAAGTTTATATCGAGGATCAAGAACCACAACAATAAACATCATAAGATTCAATCTTTCTGGATTTCCCCAATATTTATCACACTTTTGTTTCATTTTGAAAGCCATTTCCCCAAAAACAACATTATCACTATTACACCATTCATTCAAGAGACAATCAACATTACTAATTTCATGAAAGTAGGTGTTAGAAGTGACATATAGTGCTCCTGAAACCCTCATGGTAAGATCATAGAAGCTCTCTAACAATTTTGTCAAATCTCTAACCTTCTCCCAATCTTCATCTTGAGGCTTTCCTAAGCCATCTCCATGACTAAGTTCACTTCTAAAAAAAGGATCATGCTCTTCATATCTCTCAAATGCCTTCTGAAATTTTTGAGCTGTATTTAACATCATAAAGGTTGAGTTCCACCTTGTAGGGACATCGAGACAAAGCAAACTCTTACTTTGAATTTTTTCTTCTTCAACACAACACTTGAATTTTTGAAGTCTTGATGGAGATTGCCTCACATACCTTACAGCATTTCGAACACGAATAACTGAATCATTTGCTAATTTGAGACCATCATTCACAACTAAATTCATAATGTGCGCAACACATCTCATGTGAAGAAACTCCCCTTTTAAGACACTTCCATCCCAGTTGTTAATTCTCTTCTTTAAATATGCAATAGCAAGATCATTGGAACTAGCATTATCAACTGTAATAGTCATAACATTCTCAATGCCCCAACTATTTAAGCATTTCTCAATTGCCTTGCCAATGGCTTCACCACGATGACTAGAAATTGGACAAAAGTTTAAGATTCTTTTGTTCAACTTCCAGTCATTATCAATAAAGTGAGCTGTTAGACACATATAATTGATTCTCTGTAAAGATGTCCATGTGTCTGTTGTGAGGCAAATCCTTTGACAATTACTTTTCAAAAAACTTTTCAACTTCAACATCTCCTCGACATACACTTCATAGCAATCTCTTGCAATTGTGGTTCTTGAAGGAATAACAAATTTGGACTGGGAAATATTACAAAAATATCTAAACCCTTGTCCTTCAACAAATCTAAATGGAAGCTCATCAATGATGATCATATATGTCAATGCCTTTCTAATGAGTTGTTGGTCGAATTTCCAATTTGTCATTGTAGTCTTATTCTCACCCTCCTCTCCTTCATTAATAGTAGTAGTTTGAAGACTAATTTGTGTTTGTCTAGCATCAGTAGCATTGGCTGCACTAAAGGAATATTTCTTGCATCTAACATTCAAATGTGTTCGTAGTGTGCTCGTCCCACATGTTGATGTATTGCAATTATATACACGGTCACAATAATTGCACTTACATTTTTCTCCATCAATCTTTGTGAAGTGCTCCCATATATTTGATCTTGTACTCATTTCTTTCCTCTTTGAGTTTGCCTGTAAAGAAGTGGAGACTGCAACAACACTTGCTTGAGTAGTAGCATTATGATCTGAACTTGCACCCTCATTTGCCTGAGTATCACTAGCATTTGACATCTGTTGAAAGATATTCAAATTAACTTATGTGAGATAAACATATTAGATAGATTAAGATAAAAATTTATTGATAAAAAATATAGAACTCACATTATGAGATTCACTTGTTGACGCCGTTTTATCTTGTAAAAATCACTATCTCAATCAAAGATGGGAACTAAACCCAATCCGTAAAGAGTGAGAGCTAAATCCAATCCGTAAAGAGTTCATGTACAGTTGAAAAAAAAAAGATGAATTATTGGTGCGTTTTGTTAGAAAATACAAGATGCATTAATCTTCATTGATAGTAGGCACCACATATTGGTTGAATTGTTAACGGTTTCTTGAATTCTAAGGCATATTACTTAATTATTTATGGTTTTGTGATTTCATTGAACAAAAAAATGCCAAAGGTCCAACTATATAATAAATTAATCAGGTTATTGGCAAATATGAAAAATTGCAAACCTATTATTCTTACATGCACGATAATCAGGATAACTGTATTTCAAAGACATCACGGCATGTAACAAAAAGCCCATTTTTGCACAATGCAACTGGAGGCATTCTTGCACGTAAGAACATTTTACATTTAAGAGGGTTGTATTTGCAAACGTTCCTAAATTAACTACAGATGTGAAAAACATTAATAAATATCAATGTGAAAATTAGCTGCAATTTGCCGCAACTGTCCTTACAGATATACTTAATCAAAAAAATAATAAAACAAATATTATCTGATCCCACTTTGCAAAAAAATTAGCTGCAATTGCAGCAACATTCCTTAGAGATGTAACTAATCAAAACATTAATCCAACAGATATCATCTGATCCCACTTTGCACACCCCTGCAGCTCCAAACACAAATGTGAAATTTCGTAGCTAAAAGCATGTATACAAAGATGAACAACCATCTGATCCTCCTCTTTTTTTTATTGTAAAAGAAATAATAGCAATTTAGTTTATGTTATGAAGAAGATGTAATAGACACTCCCTCTTGATTCCTTCTGTTACAGGAAATAATGATGGTTAAATCCACCGCAGATTATCACAGTCACTTATCTTTAAGAATGACTAATAGGGTGTTTAGTTGCATTATAATAAAAGTTTTCTTTACAAAAATATATTTTTGTAATAAAAGTGTTTTAAAAGAGGTGTTTGGTGAACGTTATCAAATTTTATTTTGACAGAGTAACTCTTCTTTAAACACTACAAGATAAAAAGAGATAACAGTCTTTTTTTTTTTTTTCTTATCACCTCCATCACCACCCCTCCCAGCGCCACCACAACATCCAAATTATAATTTTGGCTTGATCAGATCTAGATCTGAAAAGCATGTGAAACTTCGAATGCGATTTTTAGTCACACGTGACACATACCCTTTTGCTGATGCAATTTACTCAGGCCTAGAAAACCCTGATCGGATGAAGGTTCAGAACAAGAAAAAAAAAACGATAAAGAGGAATTAAAATCGGCAAATGTCGAGTACCCAACAAGATGAGCAGCGGCGGGCCGCGCGGGGAAGGTGGGGGCGTGCAGGGCCGCAAGCTGAGAGGAAATGCTGGCGGCCAGCGTTGGGGGCTTGGGCGACGCCGCGATGGTGGGGCCGAGGCGAGCGTTGGAACGGCGGCCGGCAACCCAGCACCGATAATGAGCAGAGGCGGGGAAGGTAGGACGTGCAGGGCCACAGGCTTTGAGAAAATGTTGGCCGCCGGATCTCGGCGTGGGGGGCTTGGAATAACGACAGGGCCGAGGCAGCCAGGCGGGCATTGGAGCGGCGGCCGACACCGGCAATGAGCTGGAGGGAAGCACCGAAGCAGGCCGAGGCGTGCGGCGGCCGGCACCGGAAGGTGGGGTGTGCTGTGTAGGGAAGCAGGCCGAGGCGTGCAGGAAAGCTGGAGGAGGACGGAGCGCCGCGTGAGGCATCAACCGTCAGGCAGGTGAACAGGTTTTGAAATCCTTTTTCTTTTGGGAACTTAACCAAGTAAACACATCTAATATAAAAAGAAGGATAAAACTACAAAAAGAAATGATGGCTCAGTTGGTTGGGACGTGGTATGTTATGCAACAAGTGGTCGGATGTTCGAACCTAGCGGACTACGGTTCCAATTTTCAAAGTATTTTAAGAGGCGTTCGATTTTTACGGGTCGGTTCGGTTTTTGAGAGAGATAATCCGAACCAGACCGAATTATTAACTTCGGTTCGATTCGGTTAGAAAATCCGAATTTTTTAAATAATAACCGAACTGAACCGGGCGGGTCGGTTCGGTTCGGTTCGGGTTATCGGTTTACACCGAACAGTGTACACCCCTAGCAACAACCGCTGCCGCCCGTCGCCGCGAGCAACCACCACCTGTCTGCCGTCCCGGTGATCTGGTTGTCATCAGCCTCACTCCAGTCGCTGTCCTCCCCCGCCGGCACTGCCAGTCCTGCTCCAGTGGCCACCAGCCCCTGCCAGTCCAGTTGCTGCTAAGCCCCTCCAGAGGCGCCAGCCTCTTTCTAGTCACCGCCAGCCCACGCAGGTCCGGTTGCCACCAGCCCCCACCGATGCCGTCAACCCGCTCCAGTAGCCGCCAGCCCCACTCCAGTTGCTGCTAGTGGCGAGCCCCTGCCAGCGCTGCCAGCCCTGCTTTAATTGCCGCCCATACTGGTTGCCGCTGTGCAGGTCACTGCCTCAGCTAGCCCTTTACTCTCTAGTGGCACCACCACCTTCCCTTTGCCTCCTCGTCCTCCTCCGCCTTAGAAGCCCCCGCCTTCTGTGCTCTGCCACCAGATCTCCCCCGAGTAGCCATCATCTGCCGTGTCATGCCACCTCCGTCATTGCCTTGGGTGTCGACTCGCGACACATGTTCCTGATGTGCTGGCCGTGAAGACATTGCCTTCCTGGTACAGATTTGGAGGTGGAGATCGAGCTGTAGTAAGAGGCAGACCTCATCTTTATCCGGATGCATAACATTCGACGTCCCAGGTCCGGATCTGACAAGCATATGGATAAAAACGGATCCGGGCCCAAATGGTATAATATGAATCCGGTTCAGATCTCACCGGATTGACCCGGTTTGCAGTCCTACTTGGGATCCACACAAGAATGTGGAGGCATAACCAAGTGAAAATGCAGACTAGTAATCACCCAAGTGGAGAGGTGATCAGACTTGCCACTACCATCGGCGAGCTACAAAATAGGAATGCATATATAATGGAAAAACAAAAAATGAAACAATAGTGCACAAACAGTAAACATAATAGAGATAATTATTAACTACAAAGATGCATGGGGGAACATAATCTCCAGGCCCAATTGGGAACAGACAAAAGGTTAACTCCAGTCCCCTGGTAAACATCCAGAAGTCATAAAAACCTAAACAGTCAAATAGAACAACCTGTAGGAGGATGTAATCGACATTGAAGCAGCCATGTCCAACGGAACTGTGGCATACCCCAAGCCTTGGCATCTTGAGGTTGTTCCTTCAGGAACTGTACTAAAAGATTCTGCTTCCCTTTCTAGAGATAATCTGCTCCGGCAGCTCAATGAATCAGAAAGCTGCAACAGAAAGACATTACCATGTGCCAACATCACAACCACATCAAATTACTTGAATTCCTCATTGTTCACCATAAGAGAGAAGGTAAGGTGGATCATTTGGTTACTCTTCCACAACATTCACCAGCTCATACTCCACCAGAGACAGGTTGTTCTCAGTTTTTACTGAGAAGTCTGCTGGATCGGTAACCTCAATACGACCCCACTTGTCCACAGCAAGCCTCATGGAACCCTTGAACACGTCAATCTTTGCATTCCGCAGGATTACAGTTGTGTCAGGCTTCATTATGTCCACTGCGCACAAAAAACATCATCACAGGCAAGACAAGGGAAAAACACACAATAAAACATTTTCAACTTCTCTTCGAAGCCAGCATCTTTTTGCATATAAATAGGACAGCTCCACCCAACCTCTCTACCCTTAAAATCTTAAGCAATCACGTTATCCCCTAAAATCATATATTAGCTGCTATGCCCCTGAAATTCAAATGGAACCTCTAATTATAACCCTCTAATCAATTGCACAGAGTGTTCTCTTAACACTATTAACAAAAAGTGAAATATGGTTTTAGGATTTTAGCCTTTCAAATTGTTAAGAAGAACAAACTCTTCCACTCACACTTGTTTTCTCCCTCTGTTTTTAGGATGTATCATGGTCATTTCATAGTGGAGTTGAACACTAAACAATAGTTTAGAGGGACAGAACTTGATAGAAAGGATACAGTATATTTTAGGGCTATAATGGCAAATAGTATAATTTCCAGCATATAAATAAACAAAGATTGGAGGGGCATAAATTATCTTTTTAAATTTAGGGGTAAATTTTCAAACCCCATATAAGAATATGTGTCACACTGTTCTATTATTAGTAATGTTCAATTGTTCATCAACCAGCAATAGAATAGTTTTTGTTGTAACGATGCCATGTTAATTCTTCCATTCACCAGGTCTCCAGTCTGCTTCATATGTGAAGTTTAATGAAGGATTTTTGGGGGGGTAGAGTCCCATCCTTCCATAATTTAAGAGTAGTTTACATCAAAAGTACAAAGACTGGTGTCATTCATTAAACAATTTAATGGACAAGAAAAAAATAATTTACATAAACTATTTTTATCTATGAACTCCTTCCATTTGTTCACATCTTTCTTGCTCTTTTTGTATCCATAGTTGCTCATGAACAGAGGAAAGGACCATACCATCATATTACCGATGAGCTCAGATTGCATGATGCAAGCTTCCGAAGCCTTGACTACAGGCCAAACCAAAACACAGCGCAGTCCAATGGTGTTTGGGGTGCAAACCAAACTGTGAAAACCTCATGCCGTATAACAGGTGCTGTTGGGCAAAGGTCACCCAACAGCACCCACCCAGACTCTCACCTACTCCATTAATCTGCAGGGGAGGGGTGGTGTTAATCTTCCCCAGACTCTCACCTACTCCATTAATCTGCAGTCACCCAGGTTTTGTTCCTTCTTTCTTCTGAGTACATGTGGGATTACACATCGCAGATTCAAGGTGAGATCATACAGCCTACATCGTCTCTTCTCTTTCACTATGCATCCCTTCTGCCTCTCCACACCTACGTCCCGCCCTAGATACAATTTGATCCATTCTGTACTTTAAACCCCCATATCTTGAAGGACCACAAACTTGATCATGTACCAAGCATGGTCCTATACCTGTGCTTAGGTAAACACAAATTTAACCGATACTCTTTCATACATCTATACTAATAAATTTCTGGCAATGTTAGGACCCAACCATCTAATTATATCCTCTATATGAGAATCTCGACTGTCTGAACTTGCACATCATCCATGTCACCATATCCAATCAAGAATGCCCTTGAACAGGCCAATAGAGATAAAACCGAGTTTCCTCATTCCTCATCCATAACGCTGCCTTTAAATATTTTCCCATCCACAGTTGTCAATACTTGAGAGTACCCAACCCAACTCCAATTCCACTAAGGTCTCTGGAAGCCGGATGAAGAAAAACTTCAATGGACCACCATTTGGCAACGTCAAAAGGACTTTGTGGCCTTCCACCGCATCAAGTGGGCCACGCAAAGTATGAGGTCAGTCTCACCAAGACTAATACAAACATGGAAAGCAAAACCGGCCAATTTGGATAGGGATTGGCGGGTCCGATCCGGCCACAATTGGCCAATCCGGGGATTCCGGCCGATTTCATCCAGAATCGGCCGATCGGCGGGTCCCATTCCGGCCTCCCGATCAGTGCCGGAATTCCATGAATCAAAGACTAGTGAGCTATGCACAAGATAAGTGACCCAAGCTCTGCAAATCCCATGACTCACACAACTATGGCAGCTACAGCCCCCACTGACATGGGATCATTTACATTGCCCCCACCCACAGACATTTCTCAAATAAGCACATTAGCAATGATCAGCTTAGTCAAGGAACCATAATTGAATAGTTTGAGATGGCCATGGGACTTCAAGTGAGTCAGGTCTTGGACAAAAATGTGTAGGTTTGGCAAATATGTGTTCATATGGCACCTCGAGAGAAAGAGCATGGAGTTGCCATGGCAGCAGTGGGTGCTGGTCCTTAAGGCATTGCTCGAGGGAAGAGGCAGAACCGGAGCTTGATGTGGTAGCCAGAGAACATTGTCAGGGCCTTGATGTCCAATGTGCTGCATGGACAAACATCACCTACATATGACAGTTGGCAAACAAACAGAGCCGCATAATGGTTTCTTCAAGCAGCCAGGGAAACTATTAGCCTTGATAGGGAGTCTTCATTCAGCTAAAGTACAGAGAGAAAAGTTGAAAGAAAGTCTCCGCATTTGTTAGGAACATAGTTACTAAGATGGGAATGAAAATCAGAACTAGAGCAAAAGCGAGAAATGCTTTGTCTTGGTAGCATTTTATTTTATGGACTAAGATGAAATGAGAAACAAATGCGAGAAATGGGAAATGAAAGTCAATCTTCTTTAAGGTGTAAATGAGACTAACGAGTTTCCCAGTAACTATGGTTAGGGATCAGTCTGAAGGTATTTATGGGTAGTATCCTCAAGGCCTATGAGAGTTGGGCAATTAAGGAACGGCTACACACATGCAACGGAATGGAAGGTCAAACAAGGCCAGAGGTCCAACCTGTGTGTATATAACTATTGGCGGTCTGGCACCATATCCATTATGCAATATGCCTTTAGATACATGGTTTAATGCTGCTCAAGCGAAACTAACTGAAGTGGCTTTCTCCAGGTTTTAGTTACCCTTTTCATTCAGGTCACACCTCTGATTGATAGGCTGTCTCTCTCCCATAGTTGTAAAGACACCTTTCTGGACCAAGGCACTGGGGTGCCTTGTTGGCCCATGAAAAAGGGAGGCCAGGTGCCCACCTAGTCCACCAGAGTGCCTTGCACCAACGGCCCAATGAACATGATCCTAAACAATTTGGACCAATTCACTATAACGCTCTCATCCCAACCTTTCTCCTCAATATCTTATTCCAGATCATCCCCATGCTCCTCCCTCGATCCTTAACAAGTCCCAACACCCAAAGAAAACCATCTTCCACTCCAGCCTCCCCATATGTTGGCGATGGCCACCACTGGCAACTCCTCTTCGAGTGGCTTCTGCTCCCTGCCACCCATCTCCCTCAAGGTGAGTCACTCCAATCTCATCTCCCCCCCCCCCCCCCCAACTCAGTCCCTTCTCCCTCTATTGCACTTGCCCTCCCTCCCTCCCTCTCCCGAGATGAAATGTCTATCCATCAAGAACAAGAGGCAGGAGGAGAAGTTGGGAGGGGAGCAGTAGGATAAAAGAGGGGGAGGAGGAGAATGAGGCAGAGGAGAAGAGAGAAGGAAGTGAGGATAACTTTTTTGAACATGGATGATACCACAAAATGTATTAAAGTAAGAGGGAATTCACAAATATAAGGAGCTCTCAAAAATCCCCTGTACAAAAACACAAACTGTGACCCACATTACCCTCCCAAAAAGGACAAAACGAGGACTGATGAGAAGTGAGGCTAACAATAGAGGGGGAAGAAAGGGTAGATCAAAACAAAGGTTCGGGAGAACTAGTTCTTGATTTCCCCAAGATCTCACCGGGATCTCTTCTCTCTGACATGCCATGATGCACCAAGATCTGAGAAACCTTTGCATATGATGCCACAGTCCATCCTCACTCCCCCACCAGGCCACCCCCCAAAATATTCATATCTAGAAATGTGCACCACCTATGTCTTTTTGTTGCAATTGAGCTTCATTTTGCTTCGCCATGCATCAACACCCATGAATCCCTTCATGACAATCACAACCCCTCTTATGTACATGTCTTTATCTCTCTTATCATGTGCATATGAAATACTCATTAGTTTAAGCAAAAAGCCCATGCATCACGCAAGGCCCTGCCTTTGAAACAGCAGTCTATCGTTCAGGCTATTACCACTAACTATTGAACAAATCAATATTTCCACATGTAACCATAAACACATTTTCAGCATATTACATGGTCAAATGTACACCACAGGCTTTGAATCTAGAATCAACAAATTACTTACCGATTCTAGAAGCTTCATGGTCTCCTTGGTACAGTATTAAGTATTAACCGCTATTGCTATGGACCTTAGACTCCATTTTGGGGCAAAAAAATTGGGAGTTGAATTTTGGAATAAGCATACTCATACGAATCCACTCGTAGCTTGGTAAGTCTGATCCTCTAGCACGCACCGTGTCGGACCGGATCATATCGACTTACACATGTATAATGGTAGGGCTGTAAACGGATCCGGATAATAGAGCTGTAAACGGATCCTGATATTATCCAGATCCGCTCCTGATTCGTATCTGAATCGGCGGATAAATATCCAAATTTGATATCTGACGGATCTTAAATGGATATCCGTTTATTATCCATGAGTTAAACAGAGCGGTAACGGAAACGGTGTATCCGCTCCACCGGATATCCGCTCCACAGAGTAAGTTAAATGCTAGCCATTAGATCTTAGATCTAACAGTTCATGTACACGTTAATATATATATATATAAAATGGGTAAACATTAACTCCACAGTCTCCACTCCAGCCGCTTCCACCCACCCGACCCCAAGATACCCAAATCTCACTCATGCACACCCCCTTCCTGTGGAGGAGCTCGTCCTCATCTGACCGCCCCCATGCCCCATCGGCCATCCCCGCTACATTGTGCCACCGCCACCTGCTAGTTGCCACTGCCGCTACTTGCTTGGCACTGTTGCCTGCTTACCGTAACCGCCCCTGCTTGCCGTCGCTGTCGCTGCACCGCGGCCTGCTTGCTGCCACTGCCTGCTTTCTGTTGCCACCGTGTATGGCATCCACCTGCTCCAACGCCCCTGCTTAGCGTCACCGCCGCCGTGGCCTGCTTACTGCAGCTGCCTGCTTGCCGTCGCTGCTGTGTACGGCGTCCGCCTGCCCCAACGCCGACGCTGCTGACGCAGCCTGCTTGCTGCCGCTGCCTGCTTGCCGTCACCACTGTGTACGGCGTCTGCCTGCTCCAACACCATGCACGGTGACCTATCTCAACTATTCATACCCTAAGGTTAACCAAGGGGAAACTGGAAACATGGGAAGGACATGAGGGTTGCAGCTGTGTAGTTGCTCATTGCACAGAATCGTACAACATTCTTTGGTTTTTCTGTTTTTTTTTTTTTATTTCAAGGGTGGATATTATGAGTTTCTGAGCATTTGACAGGGATGGAATTTTATTTTTCTTCTTTCAGTTTCTTGTTGGCTGGATGGGTTTGTTCTTTCTTTTGTTTTTGTTTTTTTGGGGTCAGAAACGCATCTCTTATCCATTTGCGCTCTTGGCCGGATGGGTCTGAGCATTGCAATTTCATGCCCTGTTTCGGCATTTAAATGGTGGTGGATTTCTCTTACCCTGATTTTTTTGAAACTGATCATCATTATTACTATTGTCTTTAAATAAGACTCGACACACATATGAAATGCAAACAATCTGAGAGTTTTTCCTTTGCTGGTGGTGCAGCCTACAGGTTTTAAGGCTGTAAATGTAAATGTTAATGTATAGATGTTCTCAATTTTGGTATGCTATAAATGTTAATGTATCGATGTTGATTTTCTTGTTGAAAATTCTTTATATTTGTTGTTTATATTAAAGCATTGTGTGATCTTAGGTGTGTAGTTTCAAAGCGTTTTTTATATTTAGATGTTATTATGTTGATGTTTTCATGTTTTATTTTCTTTAGATGTTAATAGGTCACTGTGTTGACGTTTTAATTCTACATGTTAGATTTGTAATAAAATGATTGCTTAAAATCTTTTTTTGTGGATCAAATATCTACTAATTTTTACAGATTTTTCACAATTTTATGAATTTTTTAAACACATATTGCATTCTACAAAAACTCTAAATGTAAATATCCGGATATTATATGTATCCGCTCCGAATCCGAAAGTTATCTGCCAAACATATCCGCTCCATATCCGATTTGTAAACGGAGTGGATGAGGATTATCCATTTATCATAAATGGACGGACACAGAAATGGCGTATCCGCTCCGTTTACAGCCCTATATAATGGGTTGTTTTAAATTGACTTTTTCCCATTTGATAAGTAAAAATGTAAACTTACACTTTTTATATCAATTAATAAGGTACATTTCTCTAAAATATCATTAAATTGATTACTTTTAACAAATTCATTAGCTTGACTCATGCGAGTCGGATTGGATCCAACTCGTATCTGCTAAGATACGATCCAATACAGATCCCTGAGTCGGCGAACCTTGGGTAGGAAAACTTAGTGGAGAACTTGGATAGCATCAAATCTTTGCCGAATGGAAAGTTGTCTCTACACGGATTCCAAGTGTCATTATGGCATGTCAAGAAGAAAGGTAATGAAATGCTGCTTTCTTGGGCTGCTTTGGGACTCTCACCTGGATTCTCTCTCATTCTAAGAAGTAGGATTGACAGATAATCTGAATGCACAATAGTCCCCTGTTAGGAGAAGTTTCTCAAACAAGGCCTTTGATGTCCAGGACTCAGATGTTGTGTCAAGCGACTAATAGATTTTCCTTTCTTCTCTGTATATGCACTTTTACTCAGTCATTATATCAAGGGACTAATATATTTTGTTTTTTGTATGCACTAATACCCATGCCCGTGTTCAAGTGTCGCAAGAGCAAAGACATATCCTAGTAATGTGGTTCATGATCTGTCATTAGTTTCAACAGTTGTGTAATTTACAGACCCTATCCAACAATGGAGATATCAGTTATGCATCTGATAACAAGATTTAGTCCTATAGTAGCACTACAATTTAATGAAAACAGCTGAAAGTCACACAGATGGCCAAGACAATGATTCCATTGATGAAGAGTAAGGCTGACATGATGAGGTACATAGGAGAATAGAACGACAGATGAAGTTGGTCCAAAAATAAACCCCACCCTGATGATGGTGGTTCCTGAATGATCAATCCATACACAGATAACTAAATTGGAAGATGCAACAACCCGTGATAAATAAGCTGAACAACAGAGAATACATTGACAGAGCTCACTAAGCATACCAAGTGACAACGAAAAGCCAATGATTGTCTAAAGGCAAAACAACAAAACAAAGTGGCTACAACTAAAAAAGCACAATGCCAAGGTATATCAGCATGTACAACATGTAATCTAAAACAGAGCAACTTATGATGGATACCTTACCGTAACAAAAAAATACTCATTGAATAAAAGATGGCAGCATGTGATTAAAAAACAAAAAAGAAAAACAGCAACCAGTTACAACAGCATGCATTCCAGGAAAAGGTTGCTTGCTTCGTGTGCATGCATCCACAGCTGTGTGTCCGTGGGGTAATGGACAACGTAGGAAGATGGAGAGAGGATATAGGAGGAAGGGGATGCACGCAGGATGTGGAGAGAGAAGATGGAGAGAGCCATTTGTTAAGGAGAAGGGAGGATGCAACCTGATGCCACTGCACAGGGGTTATGACCCCGACATGCACGCATCCCCGGAGACAAGTATTCCCATGCACGTAGATACACATGCATGTGCACACACACACGAGCACACACACACACACACACACAGATCCAACAGTGACCATACTCCATCCCTCTTTCCCTCATTCAGCATCGAAAAGAGGACGGAACAATGTCTGTTTAACGAAAGCGAGGAACAATTTTGTATTTTTGCTGAAATGAGGGATATCTCATCAAAGAATAAAGTTTCATCCATTGATGAAAAATATTCAGAGTTTATCTGAATGAAGGCTAATGGCACCTAACCTAAGCAGCAGATTTGCACACATTATCGTGCAAAAATGGCATACATGCAAATGCATTTCTTAATTCTTATAGAGGAAAAGCATGAAATAATATATAACAATAATATTATACACGCACCAAAAAAAAACATTTCAAAGAGGATCAGTGAATTTGGCAAGACTTTCTAACCAAGTGCTGGCTAACACAACTTCTGTAAGGTGGGGCCAGGTATCTACTCAAGGTAACTTAAGTTGGCAGCGAGTCTGTCAAGTGCCTATGAAAACAAAATTAGTGGGCAAAAAATCAGGTCATGGTTATGTGGTTAAGCTCACACAACTGGGGAGGGAAAACTTTCAAAGAAACCCCCTAGACTTTATTAGAGCAGACGTAGAAAGAAAATGGCAAGTACGATTAGAAAATGTAATCTTCTTTAGGGCATCTATCAGAAAAACATGAACACAAACATCATCCTAACCCAATAGGAGATGCCATAGCTTATTAAAAGAAAGAGAATACAGGAGAGAGCATCATTTTCCATATATAACTTTTCTTTAAAATGATTAGGAAAAGGCATTCACAATTCCATATAGATGGAGGCGCTGGTAAGAAGGATATAGGAATAAATGTGAGCGACACATGTGCAATTAAAAGAAAGTTAGGATTTAAATAATAAATTTCCTTAAGCTTAATGGGCCTAAAACTAAGAACCTTATTGGACTGTTAATAGGCCTTGAATAATATATTTTTAATGGGTCTTTAATGGACCGTATGGGCCTATTCTAATGAATTTTATTGGGCCAAAAACTAAGAATTTTAATGGGCAGAAATGGGCCTATTTTATTAAAGATTTAATGGGCTGACATAGGGGTTTATTGGGCCTGATTAGTGGGCCCTTAGTGGGCCTGTTTAGTGGGCCTAATGGGGGGGGGGGGGGGGGGGGGGGCTATGGGGGGAGGCAAACCGCCTCTCTCCCCCAGCCTCCCAACCACCTCTCTCCCCTATATAAAGGGGGTAGGGGTAGGGATGCAAATGGTAACTGATAGCCCGATTGTCCGACCGTTCATTAGCTTATAGGTCAGTTAACAGATAGTTTAAAAAAACGGATATGTGTAGCGGATAACGTAACGGATATAAATTTTTCCTGAATGAATACAAATGGTACACTAAGATCCGATTATCCGACCGATTGTTAGTTTGTAGGATAGTTAACAACAATATTTTTAAATCAATAACTTAACGGATACGGTACCCTGGATCCGCACAGAATCTGACCCGTATGCATCCCTAGGTAAGGGGGCTAGCCAAGGGAGGGAGAGAGGGGCAGTGCACGGAGAGAGAGAGAGAGAGAGAGAGAAGTAAGAGCAGGGAGGAAGAGAGAAAGAGAGGGAGAGTAGGGAGAAAGAAAGAGAGAGAGGCGGTGCAGAGAGAGAACAAGGGGAAAAAGAGAGGGTAAAGGGGTGTAGGGGTGGGTGTGTGTGTGTGTGTGTGTGTGTGTGTGAGAGAGAGAGAGAGAGAGAGAGAGAGGAAGAAGAAGAAGGGGGCAAGCTAGCAGCAGCTTGGCGGCGGTCCGGGAGCTTTGGCAGCGATTTTCTTTTTAAGAAGTAGGGTGATACCCATTTTTATTTCCTTTTGTTTTGAATTTTTAAGGGATTTTAAGGGGATGTAAAAGCATGAAAAACAAGAAAAAACTATGTCCGTTTATTTTCCGATTTGAGAAAATTTATGAAGAGGTTGAGAATCATGAAAAATGACTGATTTTACTTGCATCATCTTGTGCAACATATGATGTATATGATGTTTTACTAGAAACTATGCTAGAGTTTATATATGAAATGAAAGAATATGATGAACCAAGACAAACCCTCCATGAACCTAGCTATTTCCTTCCACAAAAAGGCTGTTTGTATGGCTTAAACATTAAATACCTATGACATGCTTTTTATAAAATAAGAAAGAACTTATGGACCGAGTCCATATATATATATATATCATGATGTGAGGTTAAATGAAAAAGAATCTCATGCTGACAATGATGACCCCCAAGATTAGGAACAAGAGAACAAGAATATAAATAGCGGGAGGCACACTCTAATGTACTTCTTATGAAAGAAGAAACTTGTGAAAAAAAACTGAAGTAAAGAAAGCCTTCCATGATTACTATGAACTCTTATATTATTGTTGAACGATGATTCCTACGATGATTTATCTTTTTATAAGAACAGAAGTGACATCACTTCGCTAGCGAGACGGAGCCCACATGATCCATCTCCTACGAATAAGGGGATGCCTAGGTCAAAGTTCCCTGACAATGTGTGACGCTGAGACATGAAGAATCTCTTCTTTTGGTTACGGTTCCAGGTTTGAGACCTTAGTTTAGACAAAGGATGGTAGTCCTACTTGAGTGCACTCATGGACTAGGACGTGAACGTTGCAGAAGTAGTCAAAGAGTAGACTGTAGACCCAGCTTAGCCTATATTTCTGTCTCACCTAGTAAGCTTCTGAAAACCTACTGGGGTGGACAGACGAAGGTGAGTGCTCGGTTGAGGGACAACCTGCTCACCACTACGCCCGCTAGTGAATGATTATCCTTGTCACTTCGAGTTAAAGGTTGAGTCCTCTCGTCGGCAAGATAGTCGACTATGAACTCAAGATTTATTAAAATACGAACCAAAGAACAACTTAACCCTGAGACCCTATAATGATGAATTGCAATAAGTGTCTTTATATTTTTTATATTAGTACAAATTACTATTAATTATTAGTAAAAAGAACATAAAGACCGATACATAGAAACTGTTTAAAAAGATAAAAAGAAAAGATATACTTTTTTTTTTAGAGGTCCCTGCCATAGTGGTAGGGCACAATTCACATAAATTGGAAATAAACACCCCACCCAGGTTCGAACCCTGGGTGATCCCTTCGTAACCCTTTACCCGGTACCAACTGAGCTAAACCCAGGGTAAAAAGAAAAAAAAAGAAAAGATATACTTGTTATCATCTTGTCAATTATTTCATTCTAACTTAAATATCATTCCATAAATGTTCTATGTAGGATACATATATTACATGATAGTTAGAACTTAGAAGAAAAAGAAATTATTTCTTTTGGAAAGATAAGTAAATGGGATGGTGAGTGAGAGATAACAGTAGGGATGTAAATAATCCCTACTAGCGAGTTCTCATAGAAGTTATAAAACATATTTTTTGAGGAACAACATCAAAAGACGAATCTAATTCAGTAAATTAAAACTTATCAAGTATGGCCAATTTAATTTCTTTCCTTGAGATATGTATGTTATTTGCTTTATATTTCTATTATATAACGGACATGAACTACTTATTGTTCTCTTGCATCACTCTCTTATTATTGTATTTTTATATTTGTGCACCTAATAGAGATCTGTAGTGGGACCATTACAAAATGAGTCTATGGGACATTTTGTTGCAGACTTCCTACTACGTATAGGCTCCTTCGCTTTGCATACGATGTGCCCTCCATTTGTTGCATGTGTGGAGTTTATGATGAGATTATATTTTTATGGGATACTCTTTCGCCAAGGACATGGATGGCAGTACCGGTACCGATATGTACAGGCCGGTACCGGCCGATACCCTTTAAACCATGGGTATCGGTGCCGGCCGATACCGGTACGTACTGGCCGGTACATACCAATATCGGCCGGTACTGCCAACCATGGCCAAGGAGGTTTGGCAGCTCCTTCTTGACAAGTTTCAGCAGGCCAAGCACATGGATATTTCGGTGGAGGCATTGATCCAGTCCCGATGTTCCCATTTGCATTGTAAAGGTGATCGTATACTGTGGTAGCTGGTCCTTCATGCCACTTTATGGACGATTTGGTTGGAAAGGAACAAAAGGATCTTTAGAAGGGAGGTTGCCTCCTCATGGAGTGGTGACGTTTGTTTGTTCTAGAGTTCGAGAGTGGATGACAACTTTCTCTACAGATGGTCCTTTCTTTTCCATTTTCTAATTTTTTGAAGGATTCGCTGTGAGACACATTCTTGGTATTTTGTAGAGGGTTCTCACCTCTCTTTTGTATATCTCATAGTTTTTCTTTAATACAATGGTGGTTCCATCCACTTCCAAAAAAAATGAGTCTATGGGACCTGTGCTATGACTCGTGGGTCAGAGACAGGGATATCAAGTGTTGAATCTTAACATGCAAACAAGTGAGTGTTGCATCATGTCCACATATGAGACAGCACTCTTGTACAAATATAAGTCTCCAAAAAATCATAGAGAATGCAACAACACCTCAAGCAAAAAAATAAGAAATGGGTTGAAGGCAAACATGGAGAGAAAAAGGAATGAGGGAGGAGTTGCACACTCTTCTTTATTCTGGTTAGTTCCATAAATAGGATCTACCTTACAAATTTCTTTTGCCTACAATAGTCACTAAAAATGTAGAAAATAGAGAGCACTCAAATCTTATGAGATAAAGTTGAATTCCATTCGCACCATGTTCCCATAAAAGGAAGAGTAATAGAGAACACATATCATGACGTACAAAAAAACTACTAAATCTACATGCATACAGTGTTTCTCAAGGACTTATTTGCATTTTGTAAACCTATCAAAGTTTAAAAATAACTCCAAGACAAGTGCATAAAAGAAACATGAAATTAGATCATTAGAGGGATATAGAAATATCAATGGTTCAGTTGGGAAACCCTAGAAAAATTAACCCTGGGAAAGCTGAAACTCAAATAAAAACATGAATAAATTTAGATCTCTTTCACGCTGAATAACAAAGAAACCAAAGCAATGTTGGAAACCTGAAACCTCAAATAAAATATGGCTTAATTTAAATCTCTCACATTCACTAACAAAGAAACTAAGGCAACATTATGAAAACATGGATTATCGAACAATATTCTTATAAGCTGGCTTGTTTTCAATCTGATAAAAATTACTGATGTAACATATTGCCGATAATGTGAGTATCCTAGAAGCAAATACACAAAAGAGCAGATATTTGTAGAAAAAATAATTGGCAGATATTTGTAGTCTACCTGACAATTATCCTAGAAAAAATAATTGGCAGATATTTGTAGTCTACCTGACATTTATCACCGAACAGGAAACAGATGTTATGCATTGAAATTGTAAATTAAACAAAAACATTCCACATTAATGGCAACATCTCTGAAGATAGAATGCTCCAGCAGCATCAGAATCGCATAAAAAAGTTAAAATCTACACGGCAAGTGATATCCTTGAACCATTTCTTTAAACATGTTACGATGCCTCCCTATCCATCAAGATTCAAGACAGTCAACAAAACAGTTTTTCTACAAGTCATAAGTTGTTAAGTTGACAACCGACATGGAACCATTTGTTTGCACCACTCAAACAGTTACCTTGCTCATTCCTGGCTGTAAAGACAATCATTCCAGTCTCATCACCAACCAAACACTCAGCTATGCGCATCTGACGTTGAGGCCCATCTGGGCGTCCCTTCTGCAGCACCATTTTTGAGCTCACCACCTTCACTGTGAGAGTATGACCGCTTGTTCCTGGACGAAGCTGATCGACTTTGATGAACACAGGCTTCCGGATTCCAGGCTTAGACTCGGCCATTCCTCCTGAAGTGTACGACATGATCATTATCTCCCCTCGTGCACATGTTAACACAAAACAAAAATTTCCAGACAGCACATGCACCAAAAACAACCACACGAAAAAGCCAAGAAGTCTGGGAAAAAAATAAAATTAGAATACCAAAATATTAGATAGAAATCCATGTTCAGTAGGGAGAAGTGCCAAAGGCCCTAGCTCTCTTTATTAAACAAGTAGCAGAGGAGCGATCACCAGTCCAAAGTCGTGCAACAGGGGACACTGAACTGCAAATTGGGTTGAAGAACAATTTCGGGCACAAAGAGCAGCAGATAACAATCGATGCAGAGCGGGGGGGGAGATGATTCGATTCAACCTTTCTCTTTAATTCGAGTCCCCGACATCAGTGCCACAATCACAACCCAAACCAAGCACGATCGATCGGGAAGAACACAAATCGACAGCCAACATGTACGGAAATGCGCAACACCCAACATGCAAACCTGATCACTGCAACTTCTATCCGCGTCAAGCCGCTCTCCCAATTAATTAAAAGAAGACACTCCGAAGCAACAACAAAGATGGATCTACCACAAGGCGCCAACGAAGTCGCGATCAACCCACACACGAACCAACGGACGCCAATAAAACCCTAATTTCTTCCTTTGCAAGCAAAACAAAACCAATCCAATCCCGAAGAATCGAAAACCAGAAAATTACCTTGTGTTGTTTTGTTCTTCCTCTTCTCCGCAGATCAGAAATGGATATGGATTTGGGGGAGAAAGGAGAAGCAGAAAGCGATCTGCCAGATTGACGCGGTAGAAGGCGAGGGTGGGAGGGATCCGTTTATTTAAGGGGTGGGGATAGGGGAGTTGCTGGCCGTCCGATCTAGGAGATCCCTAGGGATGTATAATTCTACCCACAGTATTCGGTTTTCATCCCCACGGCTTTGATCCGGCGCGACGCTGACGAGGAGAGATGTGACGCGGATGAGGCGGACAATGAAAAGATGGGGTAGACATATCATCATCATGGATAAATAACATTAAGAAGGCTAAAAGTCAACGTACACTGGGATTTGTGATTTGTACATAGCCAGAGGAGCGTGCTACTTTTCTATGGCGGAGATAATTGAAGAGTGACGTAATTGGGTGATCCAAAAGATCGTCATAATAGTAAGGGTTTTTCCATATATATCTTTGAAAAATATCACATCTGTAGGTATATGTCCAACTTTCACATATTATAATTAATACTTCTAAAATTTTTAAAAAGTTACACTTATACCGCTCCATCCAAAGATTTAGCATAACTACCCTTAAATTCACTAATATTTTGTACATATGTAACCCTCAATTCACTAAAAATTTGCATGTCTACACCTCAGATATTATCGTGATTTATGATATCTTTTTTGCATATTTCATTGAATTCACCTTAGTTTGGCGGAGGAGTATCAATGCAACATTTTGAAGATTTCAGAAATATTTATGATAATATGTGAGAGTTGGAATATACATGCAAATATGGTGTCTTTAGGGGTATGTATGTTAAAAAAAAAAACTAATAGTAACCGAGTAAAATTGACTGACTCAAGTTCACATGAAAACGCATATTTCTGACATTAATCAGACATGTAAGAAGGAAATCCCTCTCTCGAGTGCTTAGGGTTGTTAACGGGCCGAGCTGGCCCAGAAGCTTGCGGGGTAGGCCATGGATGGGCTTAATTCGGGCCTCTTGTTTTGAGTCTGCGAGCCAACTTGGGGGAAGGCTTCCCAACCTACAGGCTTTCCACTGGTAGACGGGGTGAGCACGCAAGCCCACCCAAAAACCCTCACCATGTCCCCACTCCAACCAACCTTTACCCTCTCCATGTGTAGCATAGGCATCATTGCTCTTAGCCTCCCCTCCCTTACCCATCTTCTTCATTGCATCCCTCTCGATTTACCATCAGCGGACCATCCTGCTTGATGCCACCATCTTTTCCTCTGCCTAGTGGAGCTCCCTCCCCCCCTTGATCCCCTACCAAACTGCTCCTGCTTGCAGTCACAGTCCCCTCCCCAATACGCCATAAATCTGCCGAAGCCCCTCCTAGTCACCACCGTCATCTTCTCCTCCGCTGGCCAGAGTAGTGTTGGGATCGCTGTGTCGGGATCCGATCCTAAAACGCAGCGGAATAAAGAAGTTCGGGATCGGATCTGTCCCGTTTCGGTCGTTAAAACTAGAACCGATGTAGATCAATTTACCTTGCGCGGATTCGAATCCGCGTCCGTTCTCCGGTTCCGTCGGAGCGATGCCGCAAGTCGCGCAGATGCCCGACCTCTAGCGATATCCACGCGGTTCTCCTCGCGATGGATCGTCCTCGCTTCCTCGCTCGCTGCGGCGCTCGAAGATCCCGTCTAACTGCGCGTAATCCGCCGCGACATGCGGATTCAGAATCCCCGTCGAACGGGAGGTGGAGCAGTTGGGAACGGCACGCCCATAGGAGAGAAAAAGTGGGAAGAACGAATGACGGCTAGGTCAGGATTGCTGGCCCCGGACGTAGAATCCGTTCTTTTATAAGAAGTCAGTTTGCGGTTTTTCATAAAAACCCAGACTTATCCGAAATCCTGTCGGATTATCCATCGACTTGAAAACCATTTGCGTGTGACCCTCTAGGCCCAAATACCAGTCCAGTTAATAACCCATTAAGTCCAGTAACCCTTTACTGACCCACTGAATTAATTAATATCCTTATATTCAATTAATCAGCCGAATTTAATGTCCCACAATAAATTCGGACGGACCGCCGATCACGTTGGATGCCAAGCAACATCGCGTGATCCTGGAAGGCACTGGGGTTATCGCAACCCTCTATTGGAACCTTTCTGTCATTCGTTAGCGCGCGGATATAATCCTTCATCCGTACAATATTCCCGAATCGACCTAGGACATGGTTTACTGTTAAACCCTATTTGGTCGATTCACTTGAATCAAATGCCGCTAATCTGAATCCGATAACTCCTTATCAATTAAAAAGTCCGCCCTGGCCAGGGACTTTAAGCGCATCATTCCCAGAACATTCTCTCTCAAACAACCGAGAGCAGATGATCCCGTATTGAACACACAATTACCTTCGAGGGCATTTCCCTGAACCCGATCGCTTGACTTATTGATATCCCATGGTTAGGGATTCGTTCGTCAAGGTCAAAGCTCAGAAACCTACCAACAAGGTATCCTTGGAGTCTCAGGTCCAAGGATCATCCACTCAACCGTGACAATTGAATCGAGCTGGTTAACAGTGAGGTGATTACCATCCAGCGATTCAAAGTCGGATCAGTTCAGTGAACTCATTCACCAATGAGCACCTATAGGTTCAGCATAGTGTCTCCACACAAGTGACTTATGGGATCAGTCACCCTCATCATATGAGCTGAAGTAACCTATACTAGTCTATCCGGATGTTCGATGTCCTATCTCAAACATCCTATGACTAGGAACAATTAAGAACATGTGTTTATAAGTCTTCGGTCCCGTAATTATGATCTCATCATAATCCGAAGACTATTGCACATGTTCATGGACTTCATCGTGATACGATAAACACAGATCGAATTAATTACACACAATGAATTATTGTCATTTATTAATAATCTGAATATGTACACAGTATCGGATTGGCTTTGAGACCATCTAATATTAACAATCTCCTACTTGGGCTAAAGCCAATCACTTTTATACATAATACCCATATTCTCTAAGTGACACTCAAAAATATTTTGAGACAAAGGCTTTGTAAGTGGATCTGCTATGTTGTCGGCTGAGGGAACTCTTTCCACCACGACATCTCCTCGAGCTATAATCTCTCTGATCAGATGAAAGCGCCGCAGAATGTGCTTCGACTTCTGATGAGACATCGGCTCTTTCGCTTGAGCAATCGCCCCATTGTTGTCACACAGCAGTGGGACGGGACCAGATATGCTTTCCACCACACCAAGATCGCCGATGAATTTCTTCATCCACACAGCTTCCTTGGCGGCTTCAGCAGCAGCAATATACTCGGCTTCCGTTGTCGAATCAGCAGTGGTTTCCTGCTTGGAACTTTTCCAGCTCACTGCTCCCCCGTTGAGTGTGAAAATAAAACCTGATGTTGACTTGTTGTCATCAGGATCAGACTGAAAACTCGAGTCAGTGTATCCTTGCAGCTTTAAGTCTCCTCCTCCATAGACTAGAAATAAATCCTTAGTCCTTCTCAAGTACTTAAGGATGCATTTCACAGCCTTCCAGTGTTCATCACCTGGATCTGCCTGATGTCTGCTCGTAACACTTAGAGCATATGCTACATCAGGTCTGGTACATAGCATGGCATACATGATGGACCCTATGACAGAAGCATAGGGGACTTTATCCATCACTGCCCTCTCTTCAGGTGTCTTGGGAGACTGACCTTTAGAGAGTGAAATTCCATGTCTCATCGGTATGAGACCTCTCTTGGAATTTTTCATGCCAAACCTTTTGATAATGGTTTCTATGTACATGGATTGGGTTAAAGCCAGCATCTTCTTTGATCTATTTCTATAGATCCGTATTCCTAATACGTAAGATGCTTCTCCCAAATCCTTCATGGAGAAGTTCTTTGACAGCCATATCTTTACTGATGACATCATTCCTACATCATTCCCAATGAGTAGGATGTCGTCAACGTAAAGAACCAGAAATGTGATTGCGCTCCCACTGTATTTCTTGTATACACAGGGCTCATCTTCATTCTTAATGAAGCCATAAAATTTGATCGCCTCATCAAATCTTATGTTCCAGCTTCGGGATGCTTGCTTCAGTCCATATATGGACCTCTGCAACTTGCATACCATGTCTGGAGATTCTTTGGATGTGAATCCTTCTGGTTGTATCATATACACCTCCTCCTCAAGGTTTCCATTGAGGAAGGCAGTCTTCACATCCATCTGCCAGATTTCATAATCATGGTAGGCAGCAATGGCAAGAAGAATTCTGATGGACTTAATCATAGCAACGGGTGAAAAGGTTTCGTCATAGTCAACACCTTGTCTTTGACGATAGCCTTTTGCCACTAATCTTGCCTTATAAGTCTCAATACGTCCATCTTCACCGATCTTTCTTTTAAAGATCCATTTGCAGCCGATAGGTACTATACCATCGGGTAAATCTACCAAGTTCCAAACTTGGTTGATGTACATGGACTGTATTTCAGAATTCATGGCTTCCCGCCATTTCCCGGCCTCTGAACTTTCAATGGCCTCCTGGTAAGTCTTGGGATCATCATCCTCATTATAGAATATCCTTGAACCATCCAAATTAATATGTCCCACATATCTTTCTGGTGGTTTAGGTACTCTTTCAGACCTACGAGGTTCCTGTGTATCATTTTGAACAGGTTCAGAAACTGACGGTTCATCTGATGAACCATTGCCAGTTTGTGGGTCTGGAACTTCTTCCAGAATTACTTTACTCCCACTGTCCTTCTGGAGAATATAATCTTCTTCCAGAAAGACAGCTCTCCTGGCCACAAACACCTTTTGTTCGCCAGAATGATAGAAGTAATATCCATAAGTTTCCTTTGGATATCCCACAAATCTGCATTTGTCAGTTATGGATTCCAGCTTATCTGCGTCATGTCTTTTAACATGAGCAGGACATCCCCAGACTTTAACATGTTTAAGGTCTGATTTCCTTCCATTCCATATCTCATATGGAGTGGTCTCAACAGATTTGCTGGGTACCTTGTTCAGGATATACATAGCCGAGCTAAGTGCATATCCCCATAAGGACACTGGTAATTTGGACATGCTCATCATGGATCGCACCATTTCCATTAATGTGCGATTTCTCCTTTCTGATACACCATTCATCTGAGGTGTATAAAGAGGTGTAAGCTGAGAAAGGATACCATTATCCTTTAAGTATTTAATGAACTAAGTACTCAAGTATTCACTACCCCGATCAGATCGGATGGCTTTTATACTCTTTTCTGTTTGTTTTTCTACTTCATTCTTAAATTCTCTGAATTTCTCAAAGGCTTCAAATTTATACTTCAATAAGTATACATATCCAAACCTTGAGTAATCATCAGTGAATGTAATGAAGTATGAGAAACCACCAATGGCTTGGGTTGACATAGGACCACATACATCTAAATGTATGAGTTCTAATATGCCTTTGGCTCGTTCTCCAGTTCCACTAAATAGAGACTTAGCCATTTTACCCATTAAACATGACTCACAGGTTGCATATGATTCATAATCAAATGGATCCAAATATCCATCTTTATGCAATCTTTGGAGTCTGTTTTCACCAATGTGTCCAAGCCTACAATGCCACAAGTAGGCTTTGTTCATTTCATACTTACTTCTTTTAATCGAAGAACCGATATGTAAATTATCATGAGACACATTCAATAGATACAATCCATTGGACAAAATAGCAGAAGCTATTAATTTATTTCTGAAATAAATTGAACAACTATTGTTCCCAAAATTTAAATTGTATCCAATTCTATCTAAACATGAAATAGAAATGATGTTCCTTATTATGCTAGGTACATAATAACAATCATCTAATAAAAATGTGTTTTCGGATGGTAGCTTGAGCTTCACTGTCCCCACAGCGATCGCCGCAACTCTTGCGCCGTTACCTAGCCTCAGCTCCACCTCGCCGATCCTCAGCTTACGTCTTCTTGTCAGTGCCTGCACAGAATTGCAGATATGAGATACACATCCAGTATCTAATACCCATGATGTACAATCTCTTATTGACAAGTTTACATCTATCATATAGATACCTGAAGCGTCTTGCTGCTTCACAGTTCCTTGAGCCTTGTCCTTGAGGTATTCCTTGCAATTCCTCTTCCAATGCCCTTTCTAGTGACAGTAGAAGCAATCACCTTTCTCAGCACTTTTATCATTGTCTTTCTTGACAACCTTTGCCTTTCTCTGAACCTTGTTCTTATTCTTTCGAATAGCTTGGATTGCAAGTCTTTTTCTGTTGGTCTTACCAACCATTAGGACTTGGGGTTTATCCTTCACAAGGTTCCCCTCAGCAGTTTTTAACATGTTCAGCAGTTCAGCTAAGGTGGCCTGGATCTTGTTCATGTTGAAATTGACGATGAACTGAGCATATGAAGGTGGAAGTGAAGACAACACAAGGTCTGTATGCATCTCCTTGGAAAGTGTAATCCCAAGAGCATCCAGCCTCTCCACCCACTCAATCATCTTCAGCACATGATTATGTACTGAAGTTCCCTCTGCCATCTGAGCTTTGAACAGATTCTTCGATATCTCATATCGTTCGATTCTCCTCTTCTCACCAAAGAGCTCCTTCAAATGGAGCATGATGGATCTAGCATCCATCTCTTCATGTTGCCTCTGCAACTCATTGCTCATAGAGGCTAACATATAGCATTGGGCCATGGTGGAATCCTCCTTCCATTTTTCATACGCTATCATTTCCTCCTCTGGAGCATCTAATGCTGGTTCAGCAGGAGGTTCAGTATCCAAGACGTAGGCAATCTGCTCAGACCTGAGGACTATCTTCAGGTTTCTGAGCCAGTCTGAGTAATTGGTGCCTGTCAAACGGTTGGCATCAAGTATGCCTCTCAACGGGTTATGGTGAGACATTCTCGTCTACGGGAGATAATCAATCGATAATTAGCAGATATTCAGATTAACTAAAACAAGATATGGTCTTTTATTATCTAGTTTTACTCCCACTAATTTTCGACAGACTGTATAACCTTCAGATATACAGAACGGGAGACGCCGACTGTCTCCTAGTGGGGATCAGAATCTCCAAGCATCACAGTATGACCTCGGGTAAACACATAGTATCATACTGCTATCTCAGAGTAATCATCTCATGATAATTGCAACTCCTTGCAATATCCGATCGTACTTCGGCTCCTAAGTTTAATGGTCCCGGGTAAACACAGTAGACCATTATCCACGGTCTAAGCTTTACTATCAATACGTGACAGAGTAAAGTAGAAACATAGTTCCCGGGTAAACACGTGGATGACTATATCGTTCCTCTACTCTTATCCAAAGGCATCTTATGCCATGATCAACAATCCTCTCATCAGTTAATGGCAGACCTCGGGTAAACACATAGTATCTGCCACCACCGAATTAAGTTCTATCAATCATATTGATGGAGAGCCATGCGGTACATTCTCAATGACTCGCGCTACGGCTTAGAGTTTGTAACGAAGGTTTTGCTTATTTAATTTGGTCTCATCCTAGGTGATAGTATTAAATATATCGAATATATTTATTAATACTAATAACCTAGCAAATATAAAGCACACGCATCACATACATGTCATTAGTGTGGTCATGGACGGCACTGCGGTTTGACTTGAGCCAGACAGTCAAACGCACACATACACACAATATAACAACTTATATCATGAGTCTGCAAACCCATGAATGCAATGAACTCCTTCATTTTCATCTAGTCAGCAGTTGTGGATCATCCTCGCTCCGCACGCATCCGCTTCGATCAAATTACATCGTAATTCCCAATTACATGATAATTCAGAAGAGGAAACCTTATGGCGATTACATCAAGGAGGAAGGTAGAAGTACAGTGGAATGTAAGAGGGAGAGGTTCGCAGACCTCTATTTATTAATACATAATAAACCACACAATCACATTCCACATCCACAAGTAATGCCCGTCCATGACCACCATGTGTTTTATTAAACAAACCACACATGAATTGCGCATCAAATGGCTAAATAAAATTTTTCGAAAATAATATTAATTTTTGGTTTCATAAAACCAGGGACCAATCAAAATTGGATTTAGGATTTTCGAAAAGTTTAGTATTTATTTCAAGCATGCTAAATTAAATCCAATTAAACAAGCAAATCAATAACACATCAAATATGCATTAAAAACTAAAATTAATGGCTTCAGAAATATTCCATGCTCAATTTGAACAATTCAAATATTTATGGGATTAATCTAACAATTAGATTGCATAAGGTTTAATCTAACATTTAGAATTAATTTAATTAACAACCTTTTGTTAATTAATTAACATAATAAACCTTAATAAGGGCCCAATCAAAATTGAATTTAATAAAAACAGTAAAATCATATTTTACAGATAATTATTAAACCAATTTTATAATTAATTTTATAAAAAAAAACTTGAATAAACTGGGCCCCTAAAGGGCTCAGCCCTGCTGAGCCCCTGGCTCGAGCCAGGGCCGAGCCAGGGCTCAGCCAGGGGCCCGGACCCAGGCCCGCAGGTCTGGTCCGGCCCTTGGCCGGCCCTGGCTCGGACCCCTGGCCCGGGCCAGGGTCTAGCCGGGCTGACCCGGTCGGCGGCTAGGGAAACCCTAGCCGCCCGGCCGGGTAGCCCGAGGGTTCCCTGCTGTGCAGGGAACCCGACGGCGCTGGACCCCTTTTGGGGTTCGTCTCCGGCGCCGGCCTGGCGGCAGCCGGGGACCGGACCTCGTCGCTGGCGTAGCTTGTACCTCCGGCGAGCTCCGGCGACCGGTGATGGCCACGGAGGTGCCCCGGAAAGGGGTTTATTCGCCCCCCTTTTTCTCCCAAAAAATCTGTTTTTGCAGGTTTCTTAAACCTGTGGGGAGGAAGAAGAAGGTCCATGGCCGCTCTTCCACGGCTTCCCATGCCACCAACAACTCGACCAGGGTCATTGGGCATGATCTACAGCGATTAGAACCCCTTAAAATCCATCTCTATGGATTCGACCACATAAAAAACGCCCCGTTCTTCGTCCAACGAAGAACACGACGAAAAACCCCCCAAAATAAATTTTTCTTCAGATTTAAATCACGATCTCATCGCAGTAATCATCTAATGATTATAAATCTTTCAAGAACATAAATCTAAGTATGGAATAAATTCAAAAACCATAAATTTTAGAGACCGAAACGGCGAAAACACAGTGGAACTTGGCTCTGATACCACTGTTGGGATCGCTGTGTCGGGATCCGATTCTAAAACGCAGCGGAATAAAGAAGTTCGGGATCGGATCTGTCCCGTTTCGGTCGTTAAAACTAGAACCGATGTAGATCGATTTACCTTGCGCGGATTCGAATCCGCGTCCGTTCTCCAGTTCCGTCGGAGCGATGCCGCAAGTCGCGCAGATGCCCGACCTCTAGCGATATCCACGCGGTTCTCCTCGCGATGGATCGTCCTCGCTTCCTCGCTCGCTGCGGCGCTCGAAGATCCCGTCTAACTGCGCGTAATC
Organism: Zantedeschia hybrid cultivar; assembly: GCA_030544215.1. Classification (NCBI taxonomy): domain Eukaryota; kingdom Viridiplantae; phylum Streptophyta; class Magnoliopsida; order Alismatales; family Araceae; genus Zantedeschia; species Zantedeschia hybrid cultivar. The sequence goes on from JARZZO010000004.1 coordinate 59,710,615, forward strand.
CGCCGCGACATGCGGATTCAGAATCCCCGTCGAACGGGAGGTGGAGCAGTTGGGAACGGCACGCCCAGAGGAGAGAAAAAGTGGGAAGAACGAATGACGGCTAGGTCAGGGTTGCTGGCCTCGGACGTAGAATCCGTTCTTTTATAAAAAGTCAGTTTGCGGTTTTTTATAAAAACCCAGACTTATCCGAAATCCTGTCGGATTATCCATCGACTTGAAAACCATTTGCGTGTGACCCTCTAGGCCCAAATACCAGTCCAGTTAATAGCCCATTAAGTCCAGTAACCCTTTACTGACCCACTGAATTAATTAATATCCTTATATTCAATTAATCAGCCGAATTTAATGTCCCACAATAAATTCGGACGGACCGCCGATCACGTTGGATGCCAAGCAACATCGCGTGATCCTGGAAGGCACTGGGGTTATCGCAACCCTCTATTGGAACCTTTCTGTCATTCGTTAGCGCGCGGATATAATCCTTCATCCGTACAATATTCCCGAATCGACCTAGGACATGGTTTACTGTTAAACCCTATTTGGTCGATTCACTTGAATCAAATGCCGCTAATCTGAATCCGATAACTCCTTATCAATTAAAAAGTCCGCCCTGGCCAGGGACTTTAAGCGCATCATTCCCAGAACATTCTCTCTCAAACAACCGAGAGCAGATGATCCCGTATTGAACACACAATTACCTTCGAGGGCATTTCCCTGAACCCGATCGCTTGACTTATTGATATCCCATGGTTAGGGATTCGTTCGTCAAGGTCAAAGCTCAGAAACCTACCAACAAGGTATCCTTGGAGTCTCAGGTCCAAGGATCATCCACTCAACCGTGACAATTGAATCGAGCTGGTTAACAGTGAGGTGATTACCATCCAGCGATTCAAAGTCGGATCAGTTCAGTGAACTCATTCACCAATGAGCACCTATAGGTTCAGCATAGTGTCTCCACACAAGTGACTTATGGGATCAGTCACCCTCATCATATGAGCTGAAGTAACCTATACTAGTCTATCCGGATGTTCGATGTCCTATCTCAAACATCCTATGACTAGGAACAATTAAGAACATGTGTTTATAAGTCTTCGGTCCCGTGATTATGATCTCATCATAATCCGAAGACTATTGCACATGTTCATGGACTTCATCGTGATACGATAAACACAGATCGAATTAATTACACACAATGAATTATTGCCATTTATTAATAATCTGAATATGTACACAGTATCGGATTGGCTTTGAGACCATCTAATACTAACAAGTAGCACCTTCCAATCCATTCGGAGGCCCTTCCTATCCAATGCCATCATCTTCTCCTACACCTACTAGACATGTTCCCTGCCCTCGATCCACTATGGAGGCCCCTCCTGTAGCCATGCCCACCATTGTCTTCTCATCCTCTGTCGACGAACTTGGCCCCCCTTAATTCGCCATCCACAGTCCCTCCTGCTCGTCGTTGCTTTCTCGTCCAATGCCTCCCTAGGACTCTGTCAACGGGTCAGAGATGGAAACGAAAATGGCATTTTTTGCTTACGTTTCCTATAAGGTTTATCGAAGACGGAAAGAGAGACGAAAGTAAGTGTTTCCTCTTCTGCATCTATTTCTACTTTTAAATCAGGAATCAAAAATAAAACTAACGGAAGTTTCCGCTATCATCATCTCTATATTAAGAAGTTATTTAAAATCATTGTTACTATTCAATTTTCGATAACTAGTAATTAAAAAAATCTAAACTTACAAAATGTTAATATATAAAAATTAACAATCTATGAATTTTGAATTTTAAAATATACTTTATCTATCGATCTAAATCTACATATAAATATAACCAAACATGTGCCATAAAACCATATTAAAATTTTAAAAAACTTCTCACTTCTTACTGTGGCCTTATTTTTATCAAACTCTCAAGAGATATTCTCACTATTGGATATGAGAAATCTATTTAATGAGTTCAATTTTTATCTTGTAAAATACTATATGTATGAATGTATATGATATATGATAACTCAGAAACGTAAACGAGTTAGTGGATGCGGAAATGAGTGTTTCAACAAGTCTTTTTGCATTAAAGTAAGGTGATTTTTTTTAAAAAAAAATGTTTAACTCTCCACAAAAGTGGAGGAGTACTAACCAAGCCAACTATTAACTTGGATAAGACTACTTTATATTCTACATTACCTACTTTTATTAAAGTATGTATGTGTGTGTATATATGAACAGAAGAAGAGTACGCACGTTATATATAGGGCGAGTTTGTTTTCGTTTTTCCGTGTGAATAACTGTTCTCAACTGCTCTGCCGTACACACCTGCAACATCTGCCACCATCAGGGCGCTACTGGAGATAGGAATTGGCACATTTGTCTACGCTAGTGCACACCCATTTCCAGGCCCCAATAAAAGATGGCATTATCCCCTCCTCAAATGGACATTGGGCACGATGGGAGCAAGTTGAGGGCAAAAACGGAATTTAACTTCTTGTGCGCAAGAGGATAAAATGGATTCTACCAGTATCTTATTAGAAATGGATACCCTCGGAATCGGAGGGGGACTGGTGCATGTAGGGCTGGCAATGAGCCGAGCCGCTCGCGAGCCGCTCGGGCTCGGCTCGACTCGAAATGTCAAACGAGCCGAGCTCAAGCTTAAGTAGAAGCTCGAATAGCTTAACGAGCCGAGCTCAAGCTTAGGGTAGCTCGGCTCGTGAGCTCGTGAGCCGGCTCGAAATATTTAACATGTTTTTTTTAATTTTTTCAAACTAGGTCAAAGTGGCATTCCATCCGTGTCCCGCGTTTAAATTTTCATATATGTAGTTAGTATTATCACAAAAGGTCTATATTCATGTTTAATTGAGTTCAAAATCTGCCCATTAAGGTTCTTGTTCATTTTTTATTATGCATTTAATTGTCTTCCTTGGGATTTTAATTGAATTGATTAGTTTTTATTTTATATGTCTTGGTAGAGTATTATTACACAAGTTTGAATAAGAATACTAAAAAATCCTTATTCTGCATCAAATGACTAAAATTAAATCGCATATGTCCAAATTTTATTGGTTCGAGCTCGAGCCGAGCCGAGCTCGAGCCTGGCGAAAACGAGTCGAGCCGAGCTCGAGCCCAGATTTAGATCTCGAACCGAGCTCGAGCTCGAGCTCGAGCCAAGCTCCATTGACCCGAGCCGAGCCCGAGCCATGCAAAGCTCGGCTCGGCTCGGCTCATTGCCAGCCCTAGGTGCATGTGTCTAACGTTCAAAATCCAACCCCTCCAGAATCTATTGTCAACTGTTTTCATTTGTTTCGATTTCGAGTTATATCATTGATTCTCCATAATTTGGGCACTCGAAATTAGCGCAATAGCACAAACAAACATGCCCATAGACAAAAGAAGAGTACGCGCGTTAGCACGCCCCAAGATGTAACATAAGTACTTTTTCTGCTTGCTGACCAAGGAAGAGAGAGACCTTCGTCCCTGCCAACATCGATCCTATCTCACTAAATAAAATGAAAATGTGTTCAATATATATATATATAGAGAGAGAGAGAGAGAGAGAAATGCTACTATACGGTGAGGGCCTTTCATACGGCCTAGCCGCACATCAACAAGGCCATCCGAGCTTGGTTTTAAAACAAAAAAAAAAAAAAAATCAGAAAACCAGGTTTTAGTGGGTTGTTTTCAAAAAAAATTGAGATGCCCCTTGGTGCGAACAAATCGGTGCCGTCGGGATGTTGATCCGACGGGCGCGGGAGTTTGCGTGCCCTGCCCTAGCACGATCAACGTGCCTAATCGCGCACAGTTAGGCGTGTTGATTGCACCCAGGTGGGGCGCACGAACTCGAATGCTCATCAGATCAACATCCAACATCACCGGTTCGTTCGTGCCCAACGCCCTTTTGAAATAGGGGCACGCTAATCGCCTTTTTAAATTTTTTATTTGTTTTAAACCCAAGCCATCTGATCATGAACGAATGGCCCTGCTGCAATGCAGCTAGGCCGTACGAAAGGCCCTGGCGGTATAGTAGCATTTCTCTCTCTCTCTTTATATATATATATATATATATATATATATATATATATAAAATTGGAGATTATAACAATTCATAAAGATTTAAATTTATATAATCAGTTGCAAGATTAAATACATGTGAAAAATATTTATAACTCTAATATTTATAACTCTTAGATTAAATCATGTAGTGTGTCCAACATTTATATGTCCAATGATGCATAAATTAGTTCCGTTTTTTAATCTAATGATGCATTATTAGTTCTGTTTTTTTTTACTTTTTAATAAAGTTAATACTACAACATTTACTTTTAAAGAAAAATAATTTAATAATAATGTTCTTAAGTAAGTGCAATCAACTATATTGCCATTATTGAAAATACTTTTTTTAAATAGCAACTTCTTCGTCCTTAGATGCCCTCCTTCTTTGCCCTAGACCTTCTTTTATGGGTATAAGAAGCCCATTAAGGAGACAATAATTTGAGGCATCTTAGATGTGTACATAACATGCAACCATAATCATCTCTTTAGTAAAAGAGATATTGACATGTGTGGCGGAAAGTATTTCTTTTGAAAAGAGATACTGACATATGTGGTAAAAAGTAAGGCGACTTCTCCAGGCTCAACCTTACATTCTCACACCTCGCAAAGAATAGATTCTTTTACTAAAAGTTGTTGGCCATGAAAAAAATATCTTTCATTTACTCTGTCCATGTAGTCTTTTTTTTATAACCATCTTTTTCTTTTCTATTTAAGCACTTTAGTACTTTTTGAATAGTCGGAATTTTCTTCAAAAATGATTGCAATTGTCTTGGCTTTAGTTGTAATCATTACACATCTAACCACATGTAAAAATTGACGATACAATTTATCAAAATACAAAAGCATCAATTTACAGCTAGAGTCGTTTGGACCAAAAACAAAGAGTTATATAATGAAAGATAAATTATTATTCAATTAGATATAATAAAATAAAATATATTATTAAATTGAGTGTAGAAACTATAGAAATCAATCAATATAGGTGGACTACGAATTGAGCATACCATAAAATTTCAAGTTTCAAATTGTACTAATTGTTAATAGAAAAAATAAGTCTCAAGAATGTGCTTCACTCATGCTCTCACGAAAGTTAAATCTATGATTAGAGTCCAATAGATTAATTCCAAAATTTTGATTATATATTTGAATATGCAATATTGTTTCAGAAAATATAATTAATATTTACAAATTATAATGCATCAAACATTTTTTTAGAGAAGAACCATAAGAATATTTATAAGAACCATAAGAATATTTACAAGTTTTTAATTTAAAAATTAATATCTTATATTCAAGGATAACATGAGATAGATGTTAGGATATGATAGCTTAATAATTGAATAATATTTAAATTTAAACATGACTCGAGTTTAATTTGTTATCAATACTAACTTTGACTAAGAATGAAATGTCAGATGAATAAGATAAGAGAGAACCATTTCATAAAAGGTATATATTTTAACAAAATACATGTAACAAACTATGAATTGTATTGTATAATAGTTAAACATGAGTATAGATCATGTAGGAATATATTCTATTTTTGTTAAATTTGATACACTTGATATAGAAGTTCGGTGCAAACAATGTTGTTTTTTATAAAAAATCTATGTATTGACCTTATAAGTATTAAGTAAAAATAAGATTCAATGCGATGCAACTTTCTTGATGTGTGTATTGAATATGAAGTCATATTCATTGCTGAATAAGTTCAAAGTAATTAAGAGTAACTTATCTTTAACTTGAGTTAGTTTGAGTTTGAGTTTGAGTTAATACCAACTCAAGTTCATGCCAAAATATTTTTTTTTAACAAGTCTTCTTACATTAAAATAAGGTGATTTTTGTTGATAAAAAATCTAACTATCCACAAGAGTGGAAGACACAATATTAACCAAGTCAACTACTAACTTGGATAAGGCTACTTCATATTCTACATGAACTATGTTTGTTCAAGTATGTATGTGTATATATATGTATGTAATTTATATACCTAGAAACTGTAACAATTTATAAAGATTTAAATTTATATAATCAATTGCAAGGTTAAATAAATGTAAAAAATATTTATATGTCTAATATTTGGCGCATCATGTGGCGTGTCCAATATTTACATATCCAATGATATATAAGTCAGTTTCTTTCTTAACTTTTTAATAAAATTTATATTACAGATTTATTTTTAGAATAAAATAATTTAATAATGGTGTTCTTAATTAAGTGCGATCAACTATATTGCCATTGTTGAAATACTTCTTTTAAATAATAACTTATGTTAACAAATATTTTATAATGTTAAATTTATTAAAAATAAAAAACACAATGTCATTTGACACATAATTTCATTCAAATACCTCACCACTATAAAAATACCAAGTTTTAGTATTATATCAAATTTCATTAAAAATGATAATTTTATTTTTGATTAAAAGAGTAAGGAAAGAATACGATATGTCACGTGTATATTTTATATTTATTTATTTACATCATAATTTTTATTACAAAAGAATATTTCTCTCTAGTAGATCTATGTAATCATTAAGAAATACTAATCCAAAAGAGTTGACATGTGCAAATTTGAAATTGAGGGAGAGAAAGACGACAAATGCCTATTGCTTTTTATACGAGTTTTTAAAATAAAGTTACCAACTATATACATAAATACATTGTAATTGTTCTTTATTGATCAATTCCTTAATAAGAGTGTAATTAACATCAGTCCTTCCGAGTTACAGTAGAAAATCTTCTTTCTTATAGAATAATCTTCATGTTAAGGTAGTTTTGAATCCGACTCTCAATAGTTAAGATTATATTGCTAAACTACTAGACTACTATTAGTGGCAGCCGTAGAAATTTTGTCCTGTGGGATTACTCGAACATTAAGTCATAAGCATGAGCAGATCAGTAGTGTCTTAGGCTGGGCCATATGGGATCCTGGGTTGGGTCAGTGGGGTCCTGGACTAGATTAGTGAGGTCTCAGACTAGACTGCATTAGACTTGACTAATAGACTTGACAAAATCCAGTGGAGTCCCAAGACCCTACTGGGTTAACGTTGGATCCGCCACTAACCACTATGACAAAAAAAAAATACTGATCTTATTTTCAAATATATCTCAACATATTTGTGTACATATTTATTTTTATTATTTTTAATATGATATTTAGTATTAAATATATATTTATTTATGATAAAAATCAATCTTATCATTATTGACTCATTAAACAGAAGAAATATGGTCGTTATTAATTTTATAGTGTGAATTGTTAATAAAAACATTAATCTTCTTATTAAAATGACACTTTTGATTAATAACTTTATAATGTGAACTGTTTACAAAAATATTAACATTCTTATTAAAAATGACACTTTTATTTAAGCATGGTACTGAAATTGGCATTATGAAAATTCAATGTAAAAAATGAAATAGTGCATGAGAAATTTTTGTTTCTAAGTTTATATGTATAATCTATGCTTATTATCCAAAATTTATTGAAGTGTCAAATACTCAAGTATTTTTATATTTCTCTCTTTTCTTTTAAGAAAAAATTAGATAATCAATTACATCATTATGTTGATTATATTGGTTAGAAAGATGGGCGAACTGTCTAAATTAACAATGTGCAACTCCACTCAAAATTTTTTTTTTTGATAGACCGACTTCACTCTTCTTATTTAATCATAGGCTTTGATGATTGACTTTAGTGATTTGTAAGATTGAAGAATGTATAACGATGATGACAATAATAATAATAATAATAATAATATAAGGATGAAGACCACCTAAGTTCAGCTTTTGTATTCTTAGATCGTAAATCAAATGATTGAAAAAAAAGATCATGCCTCTATGTGATTTGATAGCTTAGATCATGTGAGACACGATCCAACAGTTATTTACATATATAATGTAATAAGCTTCGTATTATCACATAACAAATAAGAACTTTTTTAATCTAGATAAGAAGGTCATTATATTATCTAAAGAAAGTACAAAGAAGAAATATAATACCTACAACTCATACATAGATTTAGTTGTCCCCATACTCATGACATTCGCAAGACCATACATTATCTTCTATATAAAGAAGAAATAAGTCTTATAGAAATTTAAACCTGCCATTGGATTAAGTATTGAGGAAGAAATAGTGGAGCCAACTTTCTTCAATAACAACTTCTTCTTTCAAGAGTGCTTGGCTGCAACCAAACTTTTATTAGTTTATGGAATGAGATCTTTTGGACCTCCTCCTCTTGCATCTTTATGTGCTTCAAGATAAATGGAAGAAGGAGGTGATGAGTCACAATCTCATCATGTTAGGGTCAAATAATTAATTCACTCTCTTCCCATGTATCTTGGGACACTCATGGGCGTAGGAGGAGATGCCCAAAAGATCTCGTTTCATAGTTGGTAAGGCGATGAAGAGTTCGGAAGCCATGCCTAAAAATGATGACATATAGAAAAGTATTAAAGTTACGACCTCTCTAGAAGGCCAACGACAAATCCATAAGAGTGCTCCATATCAGGTAAAATACCTAAACATGAGCTCCTCCTCATGATATGGCCGATGACTATTATGATGGACTTTTGATTGGACTAAATGAACTCAAATGACTTCAAGATAATGGATAAGAACAACTTTTGGGAGATAACCAAAGAAGGATATTAACGAGGGAGGTATCTAATGGACCCAGTTTAACTCAGCTCACTAGGCCCTTAGGCCATGGAAGTCCCTCAATGGGAGTCGACCCATTTGGCCTATTCATTTTCAAGTTGTAACAGTAGCGGTAGAATCTTCATTAATAGTCTTACATCGGTTGTCCCTTTAATACTTTTACTTGTCCCACTTTATAAAAAGGGAAAGGGTAAGTAGAATTTCTGACCATTGCTCTCTCTATTTTTTGATCACCCACTATTTTTTCTCCACCTAGCGTGTACTGACTTGAGCGTCGGAAGGGACCTTCTTATGAAGTGACTTGAGGCTCGACTTATAAGATGTTTATGTGCGCAGGTAATCTGACTCATTTTTGGCCTGGCTCTCTTCTTCGACCCATTCCTCTTTGAACCAAATCAACACTTGGAGTGCCTTGGCCTCGTCAAATATAATAGGAGAGACTTAGATTATGAGGAAAATACAAATTGGAGGGGATATGAGATAAGGTGGGGAATTATAAATCTTTTTAAAAAATAGAGAGATAAATAAGATTTAGATCTGACAAAGTTGAGTAAGTTGAGAGTCGAAAAAACTTTGTCAAAAAATATAACAAAATCTGATAAGAAGAACTTAACAAAATACTCTCAAAGGAAATGGTGTCCTCTGAAGAGAAAGAGGATTTCCTTCTAGGAGAAGGGAGAAGGGCCTTAACAGATTTACCAAAATGAGATCTAGAAATTATTGTTCTGCCACATAAAAGATGATTTTTTTTTAATATCGAAAATAGTCCTATATGTCCTTTCTATCAAACGAGTAATATAATTACCTCATGTCATATGGAGATAAAAAAATTATAAAAATGCTCATGCTAGTATTCTTTTGTAAGAAGATACATGAGAATCTATTATTTTCAAGGTATAGAAGCTCTCCTTTTGTCACATAAAAAATCAGGAGATCAAATTAGGAGAAATAAAATCTGTATGCTTTAAACACTGTAGTATTTTATTTATCCTTCTTATATTCACATATGCTAATACCATCAATTTTTTCATCTAGTTGTCTTGTTAAATGAGAAGTTCGCATCTTGTGAATGTGAAAGTACGTAAAACTGTGTATAATTTTTGTAGTCTAAAGAAACAAAATCTTCTTCTAGATTAAATGAGATTCTTTAAATTTCAAAATTGCTAACATAGGTGAATTTTCTCACATCATGTGAAGGTAAACTTATTATTTTATCATCTACTAGTATTTTAAAAATGACCATATAATATGAGAAGATCCCTATAGGCTTACCAAATTTGTGATCAAATAAGGAATGAAAAAAAATTAGTAAAACTGAAAAATGTATACAATTCACAGGTTTGAAATTTAAAATTAAGTTAGTTAATCTTAAAATTTAAGATAAGATTATCTTTATCCCTTAGTGACAAAATCATGAGAGGTAGATCTCAATCACACTCGCTAAGTTTAATTTCATTCTTTCCGTGCCAATAAGTCAAGAAAGTTTTACTTGACATAAGAATTTATTTAAGTCAATAATATAACACCATTTTACGAGCCGAGAATTTGTGGTTATAATGCCATCATGTATTATTCATGCCATTTTTTTGTAAATTTCTATTTTTTTTAATTGTAATCCTTAATTGTTTCTTTATAACAAAATTCATCTAATCTTTATCAATGTATATCAATAGTATGGTAAATAAAGTCAACATCTATGACGTCATGATACTAGAATGATGTCTTTCCTTTAAGGCAAAATGAAAACATTTTAGTGTCTATAATATTTTTGTCTCATAAATTTATAGTTTGACTCATCTTTGTTAACAACAGGTTACCTACTTCAAAATATCTAAATGTAAGATGTAATTTGTAGTGAAAACAAATGTCTCTAAGTTGCCTTAGATTATGAAAATTCATGATTCTAACTGTTAGAGAGAACATATGTAAAACACTTATCCTACTATCCAGAAGGACAATAGGAGAATCTACAACGCATTGGACTCATTTTGGGACTAATGACCATCTTCTCTCTCTACATAATAGCTGTGTAAGTATATGACTCATTTACGAAGATAAAAAGGTAATTTTATCTTCTAGAAATCTACCCCAAGGATATAGTAATAAAGGCTAATTGTGACCCCTCAAAAAAATTGCGCGCACCCTTTTATACATTATACGGCAGGTTTCTCCGAGAATCCATCCAACTTTGTAATACTAACAAGCGCATCCTAAATTTTAAATCCAAGCATGATTTGTATGAGATAATTTAGTATGCTCTGTATTTAATAAGATTCAATGAGACTCAACTAGTATGACATAATCCATACAAAGTTCAATATTTTGTAATGATTAATGATATTCAATTATTGTCATTTTGATAATATTTCTTAAGAATCTATCAGCATATGAATAAAAACTTACATATGAATAGTAAATAACATATACATAGAAAGATTACGAGGAAAAAATAATCCTCCAAAAAGATAACGGTACTTATAACTATGTATCATGAAGTGTATTTTAAACCAAATTATAGTCTCTTTTTTATAGAGGAAGAAGAATCTTCTTTGATAGGAATGTTGGTTAAACCTCTTAGTAATCTGTGATGTTTATGCATGTGTTTTTAGTGACATCTATTTTACATCTTGTTTTATATTTCATCTACTTTTATATTTATACTATTTAACATCTTGTCATCTTCTAAGAATGGCAAGATTTTATTTCATTGTGACTTGTCTTCCATTATTTTCATTAAAAGGAGACAATAGAGATTTTGGTTCTAATTTCTTTGGTGCTATTGAGTGTTCAAATTTGATTGAAGGTATTTGTCAATGTCACATCATCTATACAATCTTAAAAATCATAGGTGATTTTAATTTTCATCTAGGCGAAGATCTAGTTAGACAAGAATTGTATCTTTCATAATTGTTTGTTTCATTGGTGGTGGTTTAATTAGGCAATAATTTTGTTTTTCATGTTTTTTGTTGTTTTGATACTTACATCTCATGTCGAATAGTTAAATGTTTGGTAGCACTTTTCGAAATGGGGTCTCATATACAATAGCAAAATATTTAGTGCCACAAAGGATATAAGAGGCCTATATCATTCTTTGATCCTCCTTTTTATTTCACATACTTTTTTACTTAAGCCATTTGCACTCATCCCCCAAAATAAAATCATTGTCAACAAGACTTTATTTTTTTGCGTGCCAAGATGATGACCACCTCACTGTGACATTTCCATCATCCTTGTCCTCTTTTTTTCTCTTTTCCTCTCTCTCTCTTTCTCTATCTATGTTGGTAGAGGATTGAACTCAAAACTAATTAACAATGAGTAGAGCAACCTATTTTCTTATAAGCATACAATTTTATCCAAGTATAGTTGATGTAAGAGAGTTTGACATATGGGAGGTACACAAGACAAAGTCATATTAGGAGCAAGAATCCAACATTGTATTAGGTATAGACTATGCTAGAGTTATAACTAATTCCAAATGTATAAAGAAGTAATTAATAAAAAAGGACGCACATTGTATCTCTTTTTTAATTTTATGGCAATATACAATTATTTTTTCATATTGGGTGTCTTTGATGTCCAAAAGTTTATGGACTAGTTTGAGATGGTAATGAGAATATCTAAAAATTAAAAAAGAACCAATTAATTGAAATAAGACATAATTAAGCCATCTACATGAGACAAGGGTATACATCTATGCTCTACGTGAAATGAGAGTATCGTCTCAAACACTAGTACACTTAGTATTTTGTGTAAGTTAGAAGTTTATTAAACAATTTTTGATATGGTTATTATCAATAGAGAACTTCGCAACTGTGTGTAAATAGTAATATTGTATGCTATTTTACGAGAAATTTAGGTGGCATAAGGAGATAGATTTTAGAAAAGAATGGACCATTTAATTATGCCATCTAAGATGTCATGGTACCTGCCACAACATTAAATGTTGTGACATTGGTTGAGGAGGAAGCCATTTGCATTTCTGATTACATAAAATTATTATTCTCTGTTTATAATTTTGATAACTTATCAAATGTCAATTATATGATCTTCATATCAAAACGTCTTTCACACCAGAATTTGTTTTTTTTTAAATCAAAACGGTTATAATTTTGGACAATCAATCCCTATTTACAACCCCATTAGCACCTCATAACATTCATCAATAAATAATTTGAATATTCATTTTATACCTTTTTACTCTTAGAACACTATTAAAAAGACCAAAAATCATATAGTTCCTGTCAACAAAAAATAGAGAGTCATCCATTTGGATGACTTAAATCCTAACTTCCTCTCAACAATCTCAATATAACTCTATTTCTTCCTTAACAAAACATGAGTACTATCATCAGCTCCATTCATTTGACGTCAGTCCTAAGCCATTCCACCAACGAGTAGCGGGGTCACGTTCTGAGTCAGATAAAAGGGTCAGTCAATCATCCATCCGTTTGAGCGGCCCACACTCCCGCCCCCACGCGGCGACCCCCCTGCACACCATCTTGCTCGCAGCAACACAGTTACACCGCCCGCGGCTTTGTCTTCTACTCCTCTCCTCCATTCCGACTTCCTCTTCTTCTAGAACACTCCATTTTCTTCCTCCCCACGCCACTGCAGAGTTCCCACTTCCGCCTTCGCCTCCACCATCCCCGCCACCACAGAGAGCTCGGCAGCTCCCGCACGGGCCATGGCGTCGCCGGGGTCGACAGCTGCGGCAGAACCGTAAGCGTTTCCCCCCTTTGCTCCTCCTCGTTCCGCCATCTGATGTCGTCGGTGTTCCCGTTTCTTTGCACTTCTGTTGGGGGGGGGGGGTGTGCTCTTCCGGTGGAAGAGTCCATGGTTGGAGCTTCCCAGGGTTTGCAGGGAGGTGGAGTTTTGGTCGTGAGAACCACCATTGGGTGCTGGAAGGTTTGGGGATTCTTGAAGTCGGATGAGGTTGCGAGTCGGATGTCGACTTCCCCTTGTGGAATTGCGAGGGGGGAATTGCCTCTGGGTTGGTTTCACAGATGCTGCTTGAGCCTTGAAACCGTGAAGTATGTAGTTATGCTGTGGTAGATGTAGGTTAGGTGTTCAAACTAGAGTTCGTGGGTTTTGGATGGTACTGTAGACTTGTAGGATTTGTTTGGTTCCCTTCTTTGTGGAAACGCATATATGGCTTGTTATGTTTAACTCTCAGCTGAACTCCATTTAGGGTGGCAGTGTGCCATACTCTGGTCCTGTTGGGGTTGATCTCCTACCAGTATGAGCCCATGGGTAATTTGTATCTTTTCTCGCAAAATTGAACTGGGAATCATCAGCGAAAGTCATGCATAAAACAAAACATGAGACACAGTCATGATCCTTATGATTTATGGTCTAAGCCATGAAACATCTTTGTAAATTCTCATGCAATGCAAACATAAGCGTCAACATGAGCCTCCAATTATAGTTATTCAGCTTATCTAAATTCTATTATCTAAATTGTCTTACTGTCATATTTCTTTTACTTTCTTTTGTCTGCTTTGACTTCTTAAGTCAATGCATAAAGTGAAGAGTTATCTTTGTTGAGCTTCAGTATTTCAAGCCAACTACAATTAGTGAGGCCATCCCTTGCAAAACATCATTGTTTGACTGCTTAAAATGAGTGAATGCCATCTATAGTCATATGCCAAAACCTTTACACAAGAACTTCAATGGAGAATATCGTATTCTAAGTCAAATGTATCACGTGTAATGCCATCTTCAAATAGTTAACCTATTAAATGCTTCACAATCATGATGATCAAGAAAGGTCTAATCTTATCACCCACCTGCATAACATGGCTTGAATTAGACCACCTGTCTTTATTGGCCCAAGATGAGCATATGACTGTGGTTGTCAAAAAAGTGGTCTTAGCACATGAGATCATTTGGTCTTGTATGAGACTGAAGAGCAAATCTTGCTTCTTGACTTTATGAAGAGATTACTTGAGAAGGAAGACATTGAGAAAGAGCCATTAAGTAGTTTTATCATTTTTTGTTTAACTTAATAAAACCATATTTATAGAACTCTCCAGTTTCAGAAACATGCAGAGGAGTGTTCATGATAATGACCATGTTTAAAGATAAAACAATCTAATAAAAGCTACACGCATCCTTGAGAGCTTGTGCCTTTGCATTGAAGATCCATATTATATTTTATTCATACTTCATAGTCAAAATCTCAAACATATAGCTTGCATGATCAAACAGATGCCCAGAGGACCTTGTTTAGGGGGCAACATGTAATGTTTTCCACTTGCCCCCCCCCCCCCCCCCCCCCCCCCCCCCCCCCACACACACACACACACACACACACAAAAAAGCACAACAACAACAACGTCCTCTTGCATTACTCCCTGTGTTTAGTAATTTTCTGATTTTTTTCCTAAACTAAGATCACAAGTTTGACATTTTTGTCATGTCATCAATGGGAGTTTTGAGATTTCCTTCTATAGCTCCATTGGAACTTGGTTGTTCCCGTGTTGTAGGTCAACTTGTGTCCAAGGGCAATTTTTTTTAAGGAGTAGAGAGGTTTAGGCATTCATGTTTGATCTCCATCAGGATGGATCTGCCAATCCTGTAATCCATGCTCTGTTTGTGCTGGTCTGTCTCCAAAAGGCAACAAAAGGTGGATTGCGTGGTTCGACACTGTTGGGGCTATTTAAGATATCTTGAACAAAAAGGCCTATTATGGCAGTGGATGCTGCAGCAAAAGTCGACATGAGGTAAATGGGCACCATACGCTGATGTAAAAAGCATGCACGCATCACCATAAGCTTCTGAGAAAAGGAAATTGTCTTTTTATACTTGATGCTTCCATCTAGTCTTAGTGCAACCTGCAAAGGGTAAAATATTTTGTCATAAATATCAGCAGCTTTTGGCTAGTCTTATTCTGGCTATTTATTACATGAACATCACTGTATCATTCATTTGTAAATAAAGGAACGTCCTCCCTTTGAACTTGCAGAAATATCAGGAAAAAAAAACTCTTAAACCAAGAAAGGTCACTCCATTCCAGATAGGAGATGTTGTATTTGGTGGTGGATGAAATTGTCAACTTCAAAATGGTTTATTAATTGCAAAAACCATAAGTATCTAAAACCCTAAAATTCTAATAAAAGCTTGAAGTCAAGCAATGAAGATTGGATCCTTATAGGACTTCTAGTTTGGGCTCTTTTCTCAGTAATTTTGGTCAATAAGGACTCTGACGATGGTTCAGATAGACATAAATGATTGGTGATATCGTAGCATTTCGTAATGTTTGAGGTGACATTTTATTAAAAAACTATAAAAAGTATAGATATTTAAATATCATTATTTACATATAAAATTCATACAAATGAAGAGAGAAACTTAGCAACCCAATGCCCTTCTCTATCCAAGGCTCCAAGCTCACTGTCCACTTGCATATATGGAGAGAGAGAGAGAGAGAGGGACTCGGGTCCTCTTGAATCCTGATAGACGAAGAGAGAGGGAGAGATACTAAGAGACAGAGAGATAGAAGGATAGGGACAGAGACTAAGAGAGAGACATAGAGAGAGGGAGGGAAACAGAGAGAGAGCGCCTCGGGCCCTCCTGAAAGACATATATATATATATATGTAGAGAGAGAGAGAGAGAGAGAGAGAGAGAGAGAGAGAGAAACGGTGGGCCCTCGGGCCTTCTTGAGTCTACAAATAAGAGAGAGAGAGAGAGAGAGAGAGGGAGGACCTCGGCTGTCCTGACTAGACACAAAGAGAGGGAGAGATGGTGAGAGACTTTAAGAGAGAGAGATTCCAGTGTCGTTGTTGTCGGAGCTACATCGGATATAGAAAGAGAGAGAGAGAGAGGGAGGGAGAGAGATAGAGAGAAATAGAGAGAGAGTGTGAGCGAAGGAGTAAGAGAGAGGGAGCGTACCTGTCGCCACTGTCGGAGCTATGCCGGAGCTAGAGAAGATGCACCGTGGCTCCTCGGCATCATCACCTTCATCGAAGAGGGGAGTGGAACGAGAGATCCAGGCTAGGGCACATGACAAATCGGGTTTAGGGCATGAGTGGATGGGGTTTGGGGTTTATAAACACTTTGTTATTGGGCCGAATGGGTGGTCCGAGTATTGTGTTTAGGTTAAGTGGGGCGTTTGGGCTGGACCAACATTGAACTGAGGTGAGCGAGATGGTCTGAGGTGCCAGAGGCGCACCTAGGCGATCGCCTAATCGCTTGAGGTGATTACAGTGGTCGCCTAGGCAAAAAAGGCCTAAGCGAGGCGATTTATTCTCACCTCGCCTCGCCTCGTCGCCTAGGCGACCACCTTGATCGCCTTTGATAGCATAGATAATGAATGAAACATCATAGTTTCTAAAATTCACATGAAAGATTGGGGTTTATGACTTTTGGGTCCCACAACACATCTAGGATTTACACTATTCATTAGAGCCATTGAATGCAGACTGGGAGCCTCTGTTTCATCAATTTGAGAAGATATTAGCTGGTTGGAAGGGCAGATTGTTGACATATGGAGGGTTTTCCTATGACAGTCTGTATCAAGATCGAGAAAATGTCTTCTTTTTAATTGTTGATTATCAAACAAGTTGAAAAAAGTGACAAGATTATTATTCGAATTTAGTATAAGCTCAAGACATATAAGTGCTCTAACCATGCTTCGACTTGTGATCAATCCATAAATACCAATATAAAACAAATATGCACTAAAAAAGGTTGATGCTCTTGTTGCTTATGTTGCGTCAACACCCACTTGCACGGGTGCTTCTATCTAAGGCGGAAAGCTCCCCTATCGTAGCATTTTTACATCCCACAGCTTCGACAGATTGCTTAGCCCCATTCGTCTTAAGTGCCAAGAGCGCTTGATGTATTTTTCAGGGTAAGAAGGGGTAGAGAAAATGTCTTGAGCCAATGTTCAAGTATTGGGCACTACAGTGCCGAATTAACCCATGCCATACTCCCAAGAAAAGCTCGAACGATCTTCAACAAAAGGGTCCCTGTACCCGAAAGTGACACAGGTGGGTAGGTAGAGAATACCTAGGGGGCGCGAGACAACTCTCTCTAAGGAACTCGGCAAAATAGCTCCGTAACTTCGGGAGAAGGGGTTCAATTCTTTCGAAGTAATTGGATCCTTTTGCTCGTTCGAGAATCTCCTCCCTTCTTCCACTCCGTCTTGAAGAGTAACTAACATCAATTCAGTTACGTGTTTTATGGTTAATTGAACACTTCCCATTTTTTATTATGATCAATGGAGAAAATTATTCTTTTTACCAAACATATGCTGATAAAATCGCTTATAATGAGAACAAGAGATCTTTCTTGATCAATGTCAAGCATTCATATGCATTTCCTCCTTTTTAAACAAGGTACAGTTGACACAAAGCAGATTCCTTTGGCAGGTTTGGTCAGAGCTTAGAAAGGGTTACCATACTGTCAATCCATTGAGCTGGTTGGGGGAGAGAGGGGCATTGGATGGGGGGCATCATGGGGGGCTTAAACTATCTCTTTTTAGCAAACGGCTCTAGCATTTGGGTAAGGTTAATCAAGGCCAGCTTGTGAGATGGTAATTGTGGCTCTAAAATATGGTAATAAAGAAAAGAACACAGAGAGAACTGTGAAGAATGCACCTTTTATATGCAATTCCAACATGGGGTGGTCATCATTGCCGCTTGCGCGTAAGGACGTGAGAAGAATGGATTTGCAAGAGGAGCTTCTGTCTACTTCAACTTTTAGCTAGGCAAAGGCCAAAGGCGCTCCACTTCCCTTAGAAATAGAGAAAAGAAATGACATATAAGATCTTTTCTAATAAGAAACTCTTCCAACAGATACATAGCCCACCTACTTACATGTGGGTGGGACACATCATTTTGGCTGACATTGTAGATGTTGGAAAATAGCTTTTGTGTAGATTGTGGGTTTTTGTAATGGGGGCTCGATCTGCAAATTTAAGTATTATCATATTAAGGAAATTTGATGATTCTTACTCTGTTCTAAATCATGAGACGTTTCTTCTTGGGACTTTGATCCTAACGGCCTCCAAACTTGTTAAATTTAATCCAACCTGTTCTTTGCATTGTCTTGAATTTGTACATCCATTTATTTGATTCACGCTTCATATGTTTTGATGGACATCCAATTTAGGATGAGGTTTACTGCTAATTCATATTGTCTTATGGAGCCCAAACATTCCTATATGAAAAATTCTGGGACTTTATGGATATCCAATTTAGGATGAGGTTTACTTCTAATTCATTTGGCCTTATGGAACCCAAACATTCCTATGTGAAAAATGCTGGGACTATGTGGACCTGCTTTGCTGTGAGGATTGTCATTTTACAAGTGATTTCTCTTTGATTTTTTAAACGTGTGTGCCTTTACTACATTAGTTGAATATCTGAATTCCAATAACTAGCTCGTGCGTTTATTGCAAACAGGAAAGCTGCTAAGAAGGATTCCAGTACAGCAATTCTTGAAAGGAAGAAATCACCAAATCGTCTGATCGTTGATGAGGCAGTGAATGATGACAACTCTGTTGTCTCAATGAATCCTGCAACAATGGAAGAGCTTCAACTTTTTCGAGGGGACACAATTATTCTGAAGGTTTTCCTTTCTAAAAGATCAATACATATTTCTCTTTTTGTTGAAATGTGAAGATTAGTATCACATTTTGACGCAGGGAAAGAAGCGTAGGGACACAATATGTATTGCATTGGCAGATGAACTTTGTGAGGAGACTAAAATTAGAATGAACAAAGTAGTACGTGCTAATCTGAGAGTGCGTCTTGGGGATATTGTTAGTGTTCATCAGTGTCCTGATGTGAAGTACGGAAAGCGGGTTCACATCCTTCCAATTGATGACACAATAGAAGGCATCACCGGCAACCTTTTTGATGTATACTTGAAGTGTGGGAATCTTTGCCTTTCTTACTGCTTGTAGCTCTTTTTGCTATTTTTTCTGCTCTTGTTCGTGCTATTGCATTGATATACTTTGTTTTATGCATCTTCTCTGCATTCAACAGCATATTTTTTGGAATCTTATCGACCTGTAAGAAAGGGTGACCTTTTCCTTGTGAGGGGAGGCATGCGAAGTGTTGAATTTAAAGTAATTGAAACAGATCCTGGTGAATATTGTATCGTCGCACCAGATACTGAGATATATTGTGAAGGAGAGCCCATCAAACGCGAGGATGAAGAAAGATTAAATGATGTTGGCTATGATGATGTTGGTGGTGTCAGGAAACAGATGGCCCAGATTCGTGAATTGGTTGAACTTCCCCTTAGACACCCACAACTTTTCAAGTCCATAGGTGTCAAGCCCCCAAAGGGTATCCTGTTATATGGACCGCCAGGGGCTGGCAAAACATTAATTGCAAGGGCAGTTGCTAATGAGACAGGTGCATTTTTTTTCTTGATCAATGGACCTGAAATAATGTCAAAAATGGCTGGAGAAAGTGAGAGCAACTTAAGAAAGGCATTTGAAGAGGCTGAAAAGAATGCTCCATCCATTATATTCATTGATGAGTTAGACTCAATTGCGCCAAGGAGGGAAAAGACACATGGTGAAGTGGAAAGACGAATTGTCTCACAGCTTCTAACCCTAATGGACGGTCTGAAAACCCGTGCCCATGTGATTGTTATAGGGGCCACCAATAGACCAAACAGTATTGATCCAGCATTAAGAAGATTTGGAAGGTTTGATCGGGAGATTGACATTGGTGTTCCTGATGAGGTGGGAAGGCTTGAAATTCTTTGTATCCATACAAAAAATATGAAACTTTCAGAAGATGTAAGAAATCCTCATTTTGCTTTATTGTACATTTGTACTTTAGTCATGTTTCTTATTTACGGTTCATGTAAATATTTCTATTTCTCTTTGCAGGTCGATCTAGAGCGGGTTGCTAGAGATACTCATGGTTTTGTCGGTGCAGATCTCGCTGCTCTTTGCACAGAGTCTGCTCTGCAATGCATCAGGGAGAAAATGGACATTATTGACTTAGAAGATGAAACAATGATGCTGAAATTCTCAACTCCATGGCTGTGACCATTGAACATTTCCAAGCGGCACTGGGATCATCAAACCCATCTGCATTACGTGAAACGGTAGGTTTTGGGCTAGAAAGTTGCTCCAATTCAGAGTTATTTTCTTCCCCTTCGTTGTTGGGAATGTTATATGCAACCTCAGAATCCATGTTTTCAACTTTGTAATCAAGCAAATAGGATACTCACCCCATATTCATTTAGAAAACAGATTCAAAATACTGAGTGATCAAATCATCCACAATGTGCACTACTACTTACAATCACTAATGTCTTCATGATTCTTTTTTTCACTTTGGAAAGAGATGAAGACCTTCGTGAACGCCTCTTACCTTAAATGTATTTTAACAAGTGATCGTGGATTTTGTTCATGCTGACCATGTCAAAAAATAATATCGTTACTAATTTTAGAAGTTATTCATATATATGCTTATAAGTCTTACAAACCACAAAACCCGGGTGTTGAGTTTGAAGGAGCCCAAGATCATAAGCACTGGCTACAACTGAAATTAACCGATGTAAGACTATTATATAGCCGCTCAACACTCCCCCTCACGGCCAAGATGGGGCCGTGGAAATTAGATAACAAGAGGTGGCGCAAATTAGAAGATAAAGTTGGGTCAGACCCTGCTCTGATACCATCTTACAAACCACAAAAAGAAGGTGCCTACTCCACTCATTGCCTTAAGGTTTTGAGTTGGATGGCCCAATAAACTTCAACATGGTATCAGAGCCCATGGCTACGAACCGGGCCACGCAACTCGTATTTGTGGTCCACGTGACAGAGCCTAAAATCGGCCTGCACGTGAGGAGGCGTGTTAGAATAGTCCTACATCGGAAAAAGGACAAAAACCAAAAGTGTTTAATAGAAGGTGCCCACTCCACTCATTGCCTTAGGCTCACTTTGTTTGCAGAATAACTTAAACCAGAATAAGGTTCTGGGGATTTCTTAAACCAAAATAAGAGGTATTTTGATTTGGTAGTCCACCCAGAATAAGGAGAATTATACTGCGCTATTCCAAGTGATTTGGTAGGAATGAGTGGAATAAGGAGTGAAATAGAAGGTAAAATTGAGAGAATTGGAGGAATTAGCTATTCCAGGTAGATTTGGGGAGTTGGGGGAATTGGAGGAATTAGGCATACCCTCAACCAAATCAGAATAGGGCCTTTATACCAGCTATTCTGGTCCTATTCCACAAACAAAGTGAGGCTTAAGGTTTTGAGTTGGATGGCCCAATAACTTCAACAATAAGCAGTCTGTTTCCATGTTGATTAAATCCTTGCACGATATATTTAATTTTCTGGATCACAACAAATTTGGTCCCAACCTTTCGTTTTATGCCAAAAACAGGTTGTGGAAGTGCCTAATATCTCCTGGGAAGACATTGGTGGTCTGGAGAATGTCAAGAGGGAACTTCAGGAGGTATGTCGTATGCACAGGTTTACGTAAGTTGATTCATCCTTGTTTATATACAGATCTCAAGTGTCAACTATCAAGTGCAGATTTCCAATTAGCTGAAACTTTGATAATGTTTCAGTTAG
The DNA here is from genome assembly GCA_030544215.1 of Zantedeschia hybrid cultivar. Lineage (NCBI taxonomy): Eukaryota > Viridiplantae > Streptophyta > Magnoliopsida > Alismatales > Araceae > Zantedeschia > Zantedeschia hybrid cultivar. The sequence goes on from JARZZO010000004.1 coordinate 59,732,884, forward strand.
ATGATATATGTCATCCATTGATTAGTAATTTCTTATCGGTGCTTTCTTCATCAAACAAATGACTTGTTTATTACTCAATAGTCAGTTTGAGATGCTGATGTATCAAGACTTCCATTTCCTTCTGAGTGTTTGTAGCCTCTCCTTGTTAATGATGGTTGGCTAACTTTCAAACTGTCTCATGTCTTTTTGTAGACCGTGCAATATCCAGTGGAACATCCAGAGAAATTTGAGAAATTTGGCTTGTCTCCATCCAAAGGAGTCCTTTTCTACGGCCCACCTGGTTGTGGCAAGACCCTTCTTGCAAAGGCTATTGCAAATGAATGTCAAGCAAATTTCATAAGTGTCAAAGGGCCTGAACTGTTGACAATGTGGTTTGGAGAAAGTGAGGCAAATGTTCGGGAGATTTTTGATAAAGCCCGCCAGTCTGCTCCATGTGTCCTTTTCTTTGATGAACTGGATTCCATTGCAACAAAGGTATATCTTGTTTGTTGTATAATAATGATTCTTGCTTTTAGGAAAACCTCAGCTATTAACACCGGAACTGACGGAAGTTGTAGTGTATGTTCCTTTCTGTCATTTTATGCCCTATTTAGTAAGTAAGTAACCTCCTATGATTGCATCTGTTTCTCAGCGCGGAGGTTCTGTTGGAGATGCTGGTGGTGCTGCCGATAGGGTGCTGAATCAGTTGTTAACAGAAATGGATGGGATGACTGTCAAGAAAACTGTGTTCATAATTGGCGCCACAAACAGGCCAGACATAATTGACCCTGCATTGCTGAGGCCAGGCCGGTTAGACCAACTAATCTACATCCCATTGCCAGATGAGGTTTCTAGGCTCCAGATATTTAAGGCATGTTTACGGAAGTCACCCCTGTCTAAAGATGTTGACCTGTCTGCTCTAGCGCGGTATACTCATGGTTTCAGTGGGGCTGATATTACTGAAATCTGTCAGCGTGCTTGCAAGTATGCTATCAGGGAAAATATTGAGAAGGTAAAATAAATGAGCTCAGTTTGGTTTTGTAGGGATCGTCTTTCAACATGTTTTCATAGTTTAACAATTTCAAAGATATGTGAAGACTAGTCTTAATCCACTCTTCCCCTTATCCCAATCCCTTCAGTTCAATCATTGTTCCCTTTTCCACAATTACACAACTCAATACACTCACTGGGCCTCCTCCCTTTCTCTCTTGAATTCTGGATCTAAGGTATATGCTATTATGTTTTGGCAAGTATCTTTGTTCTTTTCTCTAATAATTTTCGCTTTCTTGTGTACCTGCCTATTTTACAAATGTTAGGAGTCTAAAGCTCTTCTCCCTGTGAGTTGTATATTTATTGTACTTTGAGTTGAGTTCTATTTATCTTCCTTTCAATGTTTATGAGTGGGATATGACATAGATCACAGTTTAAACAGAGCCATCTCCAGTTCATGTGAACTTTGTGGTCGGTCACTTCATAACTGAACATCGAAGAGGGAACATCAAATCTATTGTAATTTGCATCCATTGGTGAATCATGCATGGTGACTGTAACCTCTTTTCTGTCACCCTCAAAACTTGTTTTCTGGTTCTCTGTACAGTTCTTTTGTGACAAAACTCTTCACTTCGATCACCTGGTGATGATGTTGATTTGCCCCTTAATTCTAGGATATTGAGAGGGAGAAGCAGAGGTTGGAGAACCCAGAGGTGATGGAAGAGGATGAGGATGACACTGCAGAAATAAAGGCGGTGCACTTCGAAGAAGCCATGAAGTTTGCACGCAGGAGTGTGAGCGATGCAGATATCAGAAAATACCAGCTGTTCGCTCAGACGCTGCAGCAGTCGCGAGGCATTGGATCGGAGTTCCGCTTCGCAGAGCGCACGAACGAAGGTGGCGGGCCACGAGCTGCCGACCCATTCTCTTCAGCAGCTGCCGGGGATGAAGATGATCTTTACAGCTGAAGAGACAGTGCAGATGTACATATAAAACTCTCTTACGAGTTACCTGTTATGGATGCATACAGCATGTATAGAGGTCCCTGGTCCACCGCTCTGATCTCTAGAGCTTTTAGTCCGAAAAGATAATAAATTTGTAACCAATGTTCCATAATGTGATGTTTCAAATTTTGAGCGTTACAGAATGAGGATATGCGGAAGCTGCGAGTGTCCGGTGGGTTGTTAAGCTTTTCCACTTCAATAGCCGTTCGGTTTGTGATTAGGAGAGTACTGGATGTGCTGATGCTGCTCTTCCCTACCGGAGCTAAGGGTAGGTTAGCAACAATGTTTTAAAAGAAAGGATCCTCTAAATGCAGGTTTGGACCATACTTGGTCAGTGTAGAGAGGAGGGTTTATCAAAAAAATGCCTTTCAAGTGGAGCTTTTTCTATCTGAAGAAGCATTTTTTTGGAAAAAGTCTTCCTTCTTCTCTCTGTACTTAATAAATTCCATCCAAACTTGCTCTTACAGGAACCACACTTGTTTTAAGATGCAGATTAGAGTCTTAGAAGAGGCAAAAGCCTTCGGATTCAAATTCTGTGATCCAATAGCTGAAGGCTTGGTAAAAATTGGAACAAAAAAACACAACGGCATAGAAAGGTTACGGTTTTTAGAACGATAGTGCGAGGCAACCTGATCCTGTGCACACAACTAAAAGCTTCGCATTTTGGTTGTTTTTTGTCACTTTTCTTTTGGTACTATGTAGTTCGACGTGAGACACTACGGAATAGAAAGGTCACGGTTTTAAACATTCGTAGGAAAGATCCGGCGGAGCAATCGGGTCCTGTGCACAACTAATCCCACAGACACCCTGAATACTTCGAATGAATGATCAAATTTGCATTAAGAGTCATTTAATTTAGGTAAAACGTCACATTTCATACTTAGATAAAACTACTACTCAATATTTTTCATATTACAAGTGGAATTCAAAGGTAACATGTTATGTTTAATCAAATTAATTTTAATCAGTTATTCCACACCGAGATGAGCTAGGCAGATTATCTTAAATCAATCAAATGATCCACCCAATCCTTTTCTCTCAACAGGTAGCTTAAAGTGGTGGAATTTTCCATATGAAAGAACAAGTGATAGGCCAGTGGGTTTCTCTTGAGAGAATGCAAGCCTCCTGTGCACTCTCAAGATAGTAAGAAATCTCTTTCAAGACAAGTGAAAAGCTGTAATCTTTCTTTTTTTCCAAGGATGGAAACAGCAAGATTAAGTCATCTTTCTAACAGATAATGAGAGATTATAAGAGATGAAATCTCAAAACCACGGTATTGAGATTCAGAGGCACAGGGTTATATGCACTGGAACCATAATTTAGAAAACGATATAGGACTAATTGTCCAAGACCACCATGGGCCAACAGCCACCATAAGCGGTGAAAATGAAAGGGGAGGCAGAGGTTAGGACCAGGATCAACGCTCTGATACCAAGATGAAATTCTAAAACCGCGGTATTGAGATTCAGAGGCACATAATTATATGCAGTGGAACCATAATTTAGAAATCGATATAAGATTAATTGTCCAAGACCACCATAGACCAACAGCCAACAATAAGACACTAAAGTTGGCTTCTTTGATAGACATCGGATCACCTTTTAATACTCTGCTTCTTAATGAAACAAAATCTGATGACAGTAGCTACCATTGGAGCCATCATTTCATTCCAAGATGTTTTGAAGGTATTTGCAAGGATATCCAAGTGGGTAATGATTCCTCACGTTTGGCCTAAAGAGCATATCTTGGACTATTCTTTTTCTTTTTCTTTTTGTTGTTGTGATGACTGTAACTAAATGATGTTTCATTGCAACACACACTTCCAAGGTTGGCATTCCACAGCATAGACAAGATTGCTAGTCAAGAAGTCCTCCAATTAACTTCTTGTATTGAGGTATTCACCAGAACATTGACGTCGTTATTGACGTAGAGATTGAAACGTTCACAAAAGAAATCTGTTAAATACAGAAGATTGATGTAATGCGTCCCTTTCCCAGACATGGCAAAAGGAAAAATATTATTTCCTTACTAATAATGAGATTCCAAGCTAGCTACCTTGAAGCAAGAGCAAATGTGCTATTATAGTAAGTATATATATATTTTTTGTGAAACTTGATTCGTTCGTTTTTCATTATTAACTTCTGTCATGTTAATTTATTCATACTGTTAAAGTAAGGACAAAATATAAAATTTCAGTAGTCAAAAACAATATCTTTTGGCAGTAAATTAAATTATACGAAAGACATGTCCTGCCCCACAAGGAGCTAGCTATATTGCCACATAATTTTAGGACCGATATTTTAGATATTAGATGTGCACTCAAATAAAGAAGGAAATGGTTATGAACATACAAATTATAAATTGATTCCCACATCATGTTATAGTCAACAAAACCTGCATTTTGTAGCATCAGATTTTTGGCATCATTTTGAATGGAATTCATAATTAGTCGATTGATTTCCGCACAAAACAAAATGCCAATCATTTCTAGTGGTTTAAAATCACTTTGTTCATTTAAAAGCATAAAAAGTTCCAAAACTATATTACTTCGTGAATCCTTTCGAAATGACACCTACACACGATAAAATGTGTTTCGAACTTCTAACATCCCAACCGCATTACAATTTTGAAATCTAATATTATTTAAATATTTTTTATTCTTTTGATCAATTTTTAAATTTTTTTAAATTTTTTAGATGTCAAAATAGAGTGTGTCTTGTACGGACGTATAGGTTAGCTCGACCTCGACCTAAAAATATAATTTTAAAAAATAAATAAATAAAAAAGCTTGGTGCACACCAGAAGTGTGCATTAACACCTGGTGCGCATCCCAAGTATTTCTCATCAAAGATGTTTAGGCATTTTTTTATAAGCATATATCCGTTTCATGGATTCCATGTCCTTTTATTCTATGGATTTTTCCGAAACACTCTAGATTCCCATTAAGAGCGAATCCCTGAATTTCTAATTGTGATATCAAGGATCCAACCACCATTAATTCCTTCTAGAAAACCGGAGATCATAGACTCTGAGCCATAGCTCTTACTTCTTGGTCTTTTCACCATAAGGCTGTTAAAACAGGCACTATCTGATCTGAAATCTGGCGTGTTTGGATCCTGTAGTAGAGGGTCTAGATATATCCATTTATCTAATAATAGATTTATTATTTTCTATCTTATATAAGAACTACTAACCTTAATATATTTAAGTCTGAAATTGGGATCATTTGCCAATTTTATGAGAGTCTAAAATAATTTGTTGACAAATCCATGTTAAATTAAGCTGTGAGATCACAAAGTAGACTGGAAACCCAACTGATTCACCAGTTTAGCTAGGAAAATTGTAAGGTCTAGTTTGGATCTAGGTACATGCATTCCAGATACATGTGGGTCTATGCATATCCATCCTACTTAATTACAGCCCTGTTTTGTTTTTTTTTTTCTAGAAAAAGATCTAAGATAAAGGTATAGGATGCAGGGCCAATCGAGTGCGTGCCCCATCTTCAAATGTGTTCTTGGAGATTAGTGCTTTTCCCTGTTTTAAATGCCAGATTTGCTTGGAGACGTGCCCATTCTACTCTTGCATTCGAAGCAAGAGGCAGCGTACCTTGGACGTCCAGGACGCCTGTGGACATCTTCTAAAAAATATTCCCACACTTCATGTACAAGCATATCCTTGTGCAAGTTTATTGGGTGGTACTTACCACCAACAGTGCACATATATATGAGCAATAAATTATGAATGGGTGTAGTACAAATATTCTCCAAGTCATCCCCACACAAATAGAATTTTGTCTAAATCTGCCTCAATACGAAATCCTATCTTTTCCATCATTATATTCTTCCTTCTTCTTACGATTTTTTAAAAATATATTACTATCGGACGTAGATGAGTTAAAGTAACGTAAGGCGAAGGGGACGATGGGTTTTCGAGATACATTTGCTGGTGGTATATGTACGTACATGATCGTGACCTATTACTGTGCTCAGTGACGGACGCAAAAATTTTATTCAATGAAATTATTCGAATATTAAGTCATAAACATGATTGAGTCAATGAAGTCTTGGATTTGATCATATGAGGTCTTGGGTTAGGTCAATAGGTCTTGAACTAGATTACGTACCAGTGAACTTGATAAAATCCAGTGAGATCTCAAAACCCCACTAAATTAACTTAAAGTTGAATCCGTCACTAGCTGTGCTAGATTGTCATGCAATCCTCGCTTCGTTATTTTTTACCTAATGAAGTGGGTAAAAAGGGTATGACATAGTTCCTAGCTAGCTTAATGGAAGCCACAAAAGAATATTCTTGGCTTGGACTTGAAGGAAGAGAGAGATTTTGTTTTCATGTCAACTTCTGACACCAATTTGACTCTTCATGCAAGGTTCACCATGGCGTGTTCTCCGTCGCGTTGAACTTGGGATGCAACAAGCATTGGTGGAGACGAGGGAAAAGAATCGCCGACTAGATGGCCAAGTTTCTATTTCGTGGGTAACACAGTGAACTCAGTAATACTTAATGCACTTTATGTGCAGCCAAAACAGAAAAAAAAGAAATTTTATAAGGTCGATGTCACTGTATTATACATGTCCTTTCAATTCGATCTCCAATCAGATGATTTAAATTTTTTTAAAAAATTAAAAATTAAGTTTTAATGAAAGAATATTCTTAAAAATAAGTCTCAATGAATAGTAAAAAGAATACTCTTAATGGGCCAATCATTAGCTAAACCCAACAAATTAAAACTCAACTTCTAAAATTTCAAAAATTTATGGGTGTTGTATAGAGTATGGTAGGACCGACTTTAAAAAAAAACATGTTTCTTTTTAATTTTGATTGTACAGTAATGCCATGCAACAAATGTTACTCAATTAAAAGAGGTGGCGATGGTGTGAGAGAGAGAAAGAGAGAGAGAGAGAGAGAGAGAGAGAGAGATTTGAACAGTTTGAGAGAGAGAGAGAGAGGGGAAAATTTGAGCAGTTTATGCCCCATGATCACAACACATACATCCAGCTTGAACAGTTTGAGTCGTTTGACAGATCGAGAAGAGAAAAACTTGTACACTTCACTATTTCTTTGTCCAACTTTACATACATCTCCAAAAGAGAGCGGTATAGAATAAATCAATCTCTTGTTAGGAGCAAAACAAGGATAAAGAGGAAGAAGAGAAAAAAAGAAAAACATGTCCTTTGAGATTGGCTCCCACCCCCACCCCAAAAAAGACCCTGAAAAATCTAACAAATACCCATTACTCCTCAAAGAAAGAAAAAAGAAAAGAAAAGAAAAGAACCCCCCCCCCCCCCCCCCCAAAAAAAAAGTCCCCATGGACCCCACCCCACTTAGCTGTGCCTATTGAGAGAGTATAAGCTAGTGATGACCAGCTAGCTAGCTGCTAACGAACTAATCAATAGGAGCACCTCATGTTCTTGCCTGGTCCTCCATAGTAGAAGTAGCTGCCCCAGACGTTGTTGACGCCGCCCTGGATGTCGTAGCAGTTGGGGTGGTCGGCGAGGACGCGGAGGCCGGCGGGGGGTACCAGGCTGTTGTCCCAGTCCACCACCTGCAGGTTGCGGAAGTAGGAGGCCCGGCCGAAGCCCTCGCCGGCGAAGTGGCCGCTGCCCATCTGGGTGGCCGTGTGCACCCCCGCCGCCCGGTTGTTCACCACCTCGCCGCCGAACTGCACCATGCTGGCGTGCCGCGCCAGATGGCTGAACAGGAAGGATGGCCAGTACCCCACCAGCAGACCCGACCCGAACTCCAGCCACCAGTTCCCGTGTTTCGGATCCTGTGACATCACATGCATGCATGCATGCATTTACTGGGTTAGAAGAACCAGCTGGGAAGAAATTAAGGTTCTTGAATGCCATGACGATGCATGGTGATATAAGTAAAGAAGAATTAAAATGAGGTTCTTCTAGTAAGCTAATTTGTGATTATGGAGGGAGGGGAGAAGAATTTAGGCTCTTATAAGTGTGCAATTTTCAACATTTTGGATTCCGTTTTTTGTCTGACTTTTTATTATGGAAACCTGAGGTCTTGTCTTTAAAATGTTGCTTACACTGGCTTTATTAAACCATAAAGAACATCAGTATTTGAATATGCAAATACCCATTAAAGTTAGTATAAGGAAGAAAAAAAAAAAAACACACCGACAAAGAAGTCACCGTATTTAAAATTTGAAAGCTTGTCCGACTTGTCATTTTTGGATTCTAATAGGGAGATAATGTTTCTAATTTTGAATCTTGTGTCCACTTAAGTATGAGCCCCGCTTGGTGCACACCTACCTGGGTCCCACCTGCACTGACCTATCCCCGCACAGTGTGTGGCGCGTTAGTGCGGGTGTGTACCGAGTCCTAATTTATTTGTAAAAATAAGTTATCCATAATTATTTATCTAGAATGACGTATATTAAAACAAGAGACATTTAACTCATAGTTCTGTGGGATCCATTGACGGAATAAGAAGGATAAACGATGCTTAGGTCTAAGATCGAATTGTTTATTCTTCTTATTCTAGTATAAATAATTTTAATGTGGTATAAGTCATTTCGCTCGTCAAACTAAAATTAGCCTTATTCTAAAAATAAGGGGTTTTAGTCTTCTCTAATTCTGCAAACAAAGTAAGGTTGAGAGTTTTAATATATATCCCTTCTATAATGATCAGATGTACTTGATTACGCACATGACAGACTAATCCACACGCACAATTATGTGCCACAAATAGAAAAATACTAGAACTAGTTAGTCCTACGGTTGACAGGACAGTCCTGCCACTGTTACCCACAGTTGTTAAACATGAGTCATTTCCTAGGCTGATAGTACCCAAAAAAAACTCTCTTAACCTCCTAATAAGAAAACAACAAATTTGTTGGGGGGGGGGGGGGTTGTGGTGGAGAAACCTACAAGGAAGAAGGGACAAACAAAAGCCCACCCCAGGGCCATTTGGGTTTGGGATGTCTAGGGATCATGGGAGAAAGGAAAAAAGATATCATATCAGTCAAGTCCACACAGCGACATATAACTAGTATGTCGTCCTGCGCTGTTGTCCCTGATGTCACAGACAAGTACTAGGCTGGGCTCTTTGGATTTATGCGGCTAGTTCTGGCTAACTGTCCAGAGAAGACCACGCCACTGTGCAAGTCTGGGCAGTGTGTGGGTCTTCTAAGGGGGTGGTGCAGTGAGCCAAAGGGGTCATACATAGAAGGGGTAGCAGCCTCTCTTACTGGCCGGGCACAGTGTGCTTGATAGAGATGATGTTGTTGACAGAGAAGGGTGGCGTGTCGGTGCGTACGTAGTGGGCACTCACCATGTCCTGGGCCGAGGGATCTTGTGGCAGAGGGGGGGAGGGAGACGGACAGCACAAGGAAAAGAAAGTTCCACCTCTGCCTAGTGGTCAGGGGCCAAAGCTCTCTCTCTCTCTCTCTCTCCTACGCCCATGGCTAAGTTTTTAGGTACGTAGTTTTGGCAAAATGTGTCCAAGATGTCCTCTTCCGAGGACAGCCAAGTTTTTAATTGGTTAAGACCACCTTATTTGTTGATAGTTAGTAGGACAATTACATCATTTTCCCCTTTTTAAAGGGTTAGCAAAAGCATAAGGAGACGTCACCGTGTGACATAAGAAGGGTGTGTATTTCGTATCTTTCAAGATCAAGTGTTGCAGTAGAATAGCCATCCCCAACAGTATTCTGATTCCGTGTGGGACACTTCTTACCTTCTTTTCTCTTTTTCCTTAAATTAGTACTCTAATTTTGCTACTATTTTGACATCAAGGTGGAAGTGTAAAGCCTGTGGGGGGTTGTAGATGATCACATGCTAATTATTTAAGTAGTGATGAGATTTAAGACCATAAGATATTAAGATTTGGACTGAAAAGAATGGTGTTTTAGATCAAGAGCATATCTTCTTTACCTTCCAAACAAGTATGCTGATATCGAACTGCCCACCGTTGTAGGTGGATGTGGGTGAGATTGCCGCCCCGATAGCGATCTTGTTGTTGGTCTGGACGAACCCCGAGCACAGCAAGTTGTAGCATCCGGTGGCTTGGTATGCATCAGTCTGAACATGGGGATCATATGGGCAGTTCATATCTGAGCTAATTACCATAATTTGATCTTTTTTAATACTTCAAATTAACATGAAAAATTTGTACCTATCCCATACTATATGATTCATCTATCTGTTGAAATTTATCAAGCAATGCAGTGAGGAAATAGCTAATTAAGAAGATTGAAATAGGAAGGGAGCTAGAGAGGTTACACTCACCGTCCAATATGTGAAGAACCTAGGATGGTTATCCCCATATAGCTCCGGGCTGACCTGAGAAATATACAAATAAATCCCTCAGGCTAACCTAATGATAAGAAGCTCTATAAAAGAAACTAAGAAACAGGGAATTGCTGGCAAATGGGTGGCAATCTCATGTGATCTATAGACACAACTTTCTTTAAGAAAGACGAAACTATATATATGCATGCACTAAACCATGTACGAGGACAGTGAATTAATTAGTATCTCTCAGCTTTGGTCTATAAAGAATGTAAAAGAAGAAATTATAAGGTGGCTATTATCTTCTACCTTCTCTCCTAATAGTTAACAACTGTTAAAACTTAAAAGAGGAAGAAAGCCCAAGAAGAGAGAGAGAGAGAGAGAGAGAGAGAGAGAGAGGCTTCTGTCACCTGCCACCCGGCTTCGATGGTGTTGAGGTCATCCCCAAAGGAGCCAGCGATTACCCAGATCTGCGATAAGCTGAACTCTGAGGGGCTGCTCACCACGGGCGCCCACACGTTTAAACTGGCCTTCGCTCCGTAGTACTGATCTCCCATCACATACCCAACTGCATGCTGCGCCCAAACAGCGGATCCATCCCAGTCAATGTCATGCACACATAAGCAATAATCCAAAGATTAAATTAAACATCACCCCGCTCCAAATCTCTGCATGCCAACCATTACCATATTAGGAGCTCAAAACCAAGGGTACCCACATCCACATGAAGAATTTCCCGGGTATAAATCTAGCTGCAAGCTACGCATAATGTGAGATAAGAAGGGATTGGTATAGTTCCCAAGTCAAGTCCTCAAGTGGGTGCTTGCTGGAGGCCCCTGTAGTTGGCTTCTTAATTAACTCACTTCCAAGAGACTACAGGGCACGGACGCTACCACGGACCAAGAACTAATCTTTGTGAGAGTAGATGGACAAATGTGATGTGAGAAACGCCAAAGAGGAGAAGGGAACAAATGGGGTCTTGATTTGAGAAGCAGCTTGGAACTTGGAAGACTAGACCTCAAGCAAGAGCTGTGATGTTCTTCCTAAGAGAACAATTATAAACAGAAAGGTTCTGTTCTCCCACAAACACATGAGAAAAAAAAAAAATGAAGCAAAATCCTTCGGAGCCCAGCTCTCTCTCTCTCTCCATGGCCTCCCAGCTTCCTCCACAAATGTACCTCGTGGCCGCTGCTGGTGGAGTCGCGCCGCACCCTCGCCAGCGGCTTCCGCCCGAACCGCCCAATGGAGCTAGCCCTGAGCACGTCGGCCTCCGTCGTCCTCCTGATCGGAACATTCCCCTCGGGGCACGACTCGCCGGCCATAGCCCACGACTGGAAGCTCAATGCCATGGCCGGGTCCAACGGCGGGAGCCCTCTCGGCCTCTCCGGTGGCTCCTGCAACCACAGAACCCAGCATCAACATCACACTTCACAGCAAGAACACCCACTTTCGCCCCAAAGACGAGAATTTGCATAGGGAGGGATCGACCCACCAATAGGTTCTGCCCCTTCAGCATAGGGTGATCAAACGCGGGCTGCAGATGGGAGGGGACGCAGTCGATGAGGTCGCCCTCTGGGCTCTGCAGCACACCAAAAGATCAGATTTTTGGACGCCTAAAGATCAAATTTTTAGGCCGGGGAAGGCGCCGGAGGTGGGGAACAAGGTGGCAGCGGGTGGCGCAGACCTGAATTGTCCTCACGGATGGCTTGTTGAGCCGCCGCACGTGGGCTCTGACCCTCCTCAGCTTGGCAAACTCTTCGCGGGGGTGGAAGGTGGCGTTCTGCTGCACCGGGGAGGACACGGCGGGGGAGGCGGTGGCGAGCAGGAGGAGCCCAACAATGGTGGCAATGATTAGGGAGGCCCTGCGGTGGCTAGGGTCCATGGCGTGGGAATCTTGGCGGCGCCGCCTTCTTCTTCTTCCTCCCCCTTCTAGAGCTGTCCGTATCTGTGGACATGGGCACGGTTGTCTTCTTCTTCTTCTTGTTCTTGTTGTTGCTGCTGCGAGGTAGACATGTGGGCTAGGAATATAAAAACTTGGCACTTGCTCTATCCATGGCTGCCGGAGTCCCATTTCCGAGCAGGGCAGCTGGACATGGAGTTCTTCACCTCGACGCCACGGCTCTCACCATTCCCGAAGCTGAGGAGAGCTCAAACTAATAAAAAACCCATCTTCCCCACTCTTTATCTCTATTTATATGCCCTCCTCTCTCTCTCTCTCTAAACTTCTCTGTATCAGTCAGCTTCAAATAACTTGGTCATGGACTCCGACAGAGGCAGAACTTTCAGGCATGAGCTAATGGAGTGTGGGTCTAATTAGGTGGGGTTTTCTAGGGTTCTACTCCATGTGTGCAGGGGAGGCAGTGATGAGGAGTGTGCCTTTTAAGAGGAAAAAAAAACTCATGAGAAGCCAGCCATCTCTCTCCTCTCTATCTGTCTTTCTCTCTCTAACTGTTGTTCTCAAATTATGGGTTTCTTAGTAGAATGGAGGGGAAAGGAAGGTGCTCTAGTCTTCCAATAGCCGGCAACTTTACCTTTTTTTTTTTTTTTTACCCTCCTCTCTTTTGTGCAGGCCCTGTGGGTGTGCTCATGATCCCGTTATTCTTTTCTTGGGTGGAAGAGGAATTAGGCTCGGCCATGGGTTTTCTCCAACTTGTAGTTTCTTGGGCATCCTTTCCCGGTTCCCTAGATGTTCTCTCTGTCAGATTGATGGCGTAGTATGGAGGGTTAATAGAATACAAAACAAAGGTACATTCCTTTGGTTTGGGTTTCATAAGAACAGTAACTTGAACATGTCCCTGCCAAAATTCTTTTGGGCTGCATGGTTATGATTCTTTGAGATGGAACGAGTAAGGGATCTCTTTTTTGTAACTTTGTTATATCTGAGAAAAGTATCATAAGTTTTATTGGCAAAGAGTAATACTTGCTGCAATGTTCCTGCGTGTTGTACGCAGGGGCATCTGCAGTAGGTAAATAAATAAAAAAAATCGAGATCGGCCCCGGCCCCGAGATGTCTTAATTGTCTATATGGTGCAATGTCCAATTAGGCGACCCAAAAAAAATTTGAAAAATGAAAAACTGAGCATTACACTGTACGGATGGTTAGGACACCTCGAGACCGACTTAGAAAAAGATTAAATTTTTTTATTTACCCACTGCAATGTCCTTGCGTGCAGCACGCAGGAGCATTGCAGCAAGTATTACTCATCGGCAAAATGTCAAGTATTGCAGTCAGGGCAGTTATGGCATTTTCTTATGGTTAGATCTTTGTCAAAGAAACAGTAAGTTAATAATGTGCAATGAGCGTACAAGGACAGTTTTATTCCATATAATGATATTTTTTGCTACGAAATCCTTGAGGGGCATCCATACAATTATCTCAAAGTAAAATCTCACAGGAGAAAGCTAGTTCAAGGAATCTTGCTCAAGCATCCAATTAGAGTGGCTAGAACCTAAATTATGAAGCCCACCTATGTGGGGGCCTCCCCCTCTCCTGCATGCCCTCCCTAATTCTCTCCTGATGCCCTCTGGCAACCCTCCACTTCCACAGCAGTCTACTCTTTTTCCCATTTTTGTTCTGCCCCTACCCCCCAAGCTCACACAGTGCCTCTGTGCAGAACACAAAAGGAAAGCACACAGAATATTGGCCCCACAAGGAGTCCCTTTCAGTTTTATGTTGGTAAGGCAAAAGAAAAGGGGGGATTAAGATATCCCAGTGAAGCAATGCTTTTAGAATGCTGGGTTGGAGAATAGATTCTAATCTCACTGCTGGTGGGGACTCCAAAACATGTGAGTAAACAACCTATGATGACATAAGCTCCACCCCAACCCTGTCTTCTGTCCAACAATATATTCTACAAACTGGACAGTGATAGATGGGCATTTTCTGACATAATAACTGGAAGTTCTACTGTTACCATTCATAATACGGGCAATGGAGCATGGGCAGGGCATAATGCAAAACAACAGTGGAGTTGCCTGGGCTTATGTGTGGGTAAGGCTGCCAAGCTGCCATTACTGCTCTTTCCTTCTCCACCTCCTTTCCCCCTTCCCCTGAAGGGGTTGGTGGGGGGACAAGCCATAAAGCTAACATGGTAGGGGTGCTAATTACAATGAGAACTGATCAAACAGAGAAGGGAAATTAAAATTAGCCCATGTGAGATCTTCCAGGCACATGCCCACACAAGGTGTTCAAGTCCTAACATTGCACTCATCTTTCAAGGTCTGTGTTGTTTAAAAGTCAGTAGAAGAGGTGGATACCCATGCCTTGTGGAGTCTGAGGTTCTCGTATATATGTACTGCCTCCTCACAAAGTTCGATATGTGGAGCCACTAATTCCTCTTATTGCAGGATGGAATCATGGCGCCTGCTGATGGAGCACGCTTGGCCAGGAAGAGAGGGGGGCTGGAGAGGAGATTGCCATGCCTGGTGCCTAGCTAGCTCTCTATAAAAAAAGGTGATGGGGAGCTGGAATAGAGCAGCAGTATAATAACCTCTAGAAAGGAATGGGAGCCAGTATCCACCTTAAGGAGGTTAAAGAAAGAAGAGATGGGAAGAACAAAATTTCCTGTCTTTGAATGCCTAGCCAATGAGCACACGGGGGGTTTTATTAACAGTGTCAAGAAAGCCATAGTATAAGGCTGGCTAGGTGGCAGCATTTATTGGTCGGTGTATAAGGGGCAAAAATTTCAGTCCACAGGACCCCAATTAAGAAGTAAAACCATTATTTCGAATTTTTAGACGTCAGCTCACTTATAATAGAAGACATAACCTTTGATAGGAATATGTAGATGAGGTGAGATTTGAATTCTTAAAAAGATAGCTTGGTAAGCTAAATACAATTTTTATTTTACTATTTTTCCAAATTTTACCGTTTGATCGGTCAAAAATGCAAAGGGGATGAAAGATAACTGTGGCAGGAAGCCTGTGTGTGAGCAATGCTCTGCTTAGCTGCATGCCTGTGCTAGAGCCATCCAATGGAGCTGATAAAATTTAGTAGGTAGGAGGAGGTGAACTGATCTGTCTGTTGCTGCTTGGATAGATAATACCACTTCACCTGCTGCTGGTGGGCCAATGTAGTTACAGATTTGTAAACAGCCAAAAGCTCACCTCCATCTATAATTTAGAAGTAGAGCAAGATAATGAGGAGCCATAGCTGATGATCAGTGGGTGTTTTCTTTAATCCATTGGAGGATTAGAAACTTATATCCTTGTGGATAATACTGTTCTGCACAGTGAAAGACTAAAGTGGCTTTCACAACCAAAAAGTTCACCATACATGTCCCTACATTCCACAAACACTGGACATTCTTACTTGCCTCTTGCGATTATTTCCCTTCTACAGCTTCTTATGTAGATCTTCAATTAATATTAATATATCCTAATCACAAGTGAGGTTTATTAGACCCTTCCATCTGGTATAACTGGTGAACTAGAAAAGCTGAGAGGGTGTGCTGTCACCTCCAACAGCAACCCTTCAACAGCAGCCAACAGCGGGAAATCTCCAGTTAGAAAGGGCTGGGATAGTGGACTCTTCCCCCTGTACCTTTGCATCATTTCCTTAAATGAAGTAATGGAAAACCACCAAGAACTCACTAAGGTAATTGCAGCATATAGCATACTGCACTTTATAACATTAGGAAAATAAATTCTTGTTCTAACCAAGTTAAAAACAAAGGGAAAAGAAATGGCAAGTCTATAAAACACAAATATTGTCCTTTGGATGTTCTTATGGGTTTGATTCGTCTAACCCATAAGATACTGTAATACTGTAAAATACCTTGGATGCAACTTAAGAAAACGCGAATGGGTTTATGGTAAGCATGTTTATCATAAACCCATTTATCATAAACGTGTCTTTTTTAACTGCCGTTTGGTTGTTTCACATAAACTTAAGTGAGTTTATGGTAAATCTGAGAGAGGCTCCAGCATAAATTAACTTCTAGTAGGTTTATAGAAAATGCAGTTATGGGGCTGTTTTGAGTTTATGGTAAACTCAAGTAAGTTTATAAACCTATTTTTGTATCATCCAAATTAAGGTTATGATAAAAAATGCGTTTATCAGAAACGTAAATGCGTTTATGCTTGCATCCAAACAGGGCCAACAACTTAGTTAAAGCCATTAACTAAAGCTGGAAAATGGATCTTATAAGCTCTGCCTTGAACAGTGCTATGTACGCTTAAGATTCCAATCTTGAACAGTGCCACCCATTGACCAGATCCCTTTAACCTTTGCCATGTGAGAACCAGACTTCCCATAGTAACAGCCATGTGTGAGCTTTTAGCAGCACACTTTTACTTGAGACCATAAAGCGGAGGCCATCATAAAAAGCCATAATCTTGTCCACACAACATGAGGCTTTCCCCACAGCTGATCATTGTTTTTTCTCTTCAACCACAGTAGATTATGTAACTTATCTTTTTATTTTGACCGATTGTAATTATTACCTTGAAAGCACATCGTGGACCTCAGAGAATGATTTAGAACCATCAAAGGATTTCATGGGGGTGATAGCCTTCGGTGCTTCCATAGTACAAGTCTCCATGGAGGGAAGAGAAATTTTTTGATGGGAGACTAGTTTAAAAGAGGCTTCTCTTTTGTTAAATCCAAGATAGGAAGGTGGATTTCAAGAGAGCTTTACCTTTAGCGTGAGAAAGATCCAGCAGAAGCAAATAAGTTTTACTGAGATGAAAAATTGTTGGTATCTTATGCCCCCAGATAGTTATGTATAGGCAAACTACTAGTTGTATTGGTATGTCTTCTAAGTCTTTCTATTTCTAATAAGAAACTAGTCTTGAGTTGAATGCTCTAATATAGTACTTAACTTGAACTTGACTTTCTTTATCTCTGCTTTAAATTTTTGTGTTGAACTCACTTGGGATTTGCTTCCCAATCTCTGCGACATTGGCCTCTAAGTAATTAAGGGCATTAGCATGCTCGTCCCACAATTATTGTGAAATTGGAGTTAATTTCCACTTGTTCCCAATCAGTTTTAATTGAAACCCTTCAACCCTCCTTAAAAAGTCTATCTGGAGGGACATTTTAAGGATGATTCAAAGATTGTGGAGGGGTTTCAAGGAAATATGAAAAATTCTAGGAAGAATATTAGAAGGTTATCGGCACTGAAAAGTAAAAATTCCTTTAATAAAAAGGTTCTGACAGACATATACTTTTGGGGAGTATAAATGAAGAAAATTCAAAGGGCTTAGTAGTGAAGCACCTAGCTAGATGATCTTTACATATACAATGAAGAAAACGCCTATTAGATCATAACAGAAGCAAGGATCCAATTAAGAACTATCACTCCATACTTGCTGTTGGAGAAAGGTGTACATCCAAATACCATCATAATTCATAGCATCAAGAAAAGAAATTGAAAAAAAAATCTATGATGTCTGTGTACCTCTCTTTACACATGCAGTGAAGGAAAAGGTCATCAACGAGAGGGGAAACAGATAGATCATTGGAGTGGCTCATGACTCGTGAGGCATGTGACGTGAAGCGTTATGGAATAAGTGTGTCAAGAAGCACCCTGATGAGGCTTTTTTAAGCCATTAATGGAGGCTGGATGTTCACCCAAAAGAGGGACTGCGAGGGGACAACACCAAGCCGGGTACTCGAAAGGTGTCTCTGATCCGTCACACTGGTGTGAGGGACCTTACTTAACCAAACCTCACCTTTTGGGAACACTCCATTGTGGATGATAGGACTGCTCTCCATCGCCCATATCCAGGGGCACCAATGCAGACACCGAAGACAGCATCTCTCTCTCTCTCTCTCTCTCTCTCTCTCTCTATGTATATCTCTCTCTCTCTCAGCTTGTGATGGAGTAACCACACTTCACCAAGATATCATGTGCAGCAGCACCATGATGCGCATCATCATGGTGCTTCTTGCCACGCGGGATCTCCGCTGGCGTGCCCATGGCCTTTAACGTTTCTTCGTGGGTGAAAAGGTCCACTATTCCAGGCGAGCGAACTCTCTCTCTCTCTCTCTCTCTTATAAGTACAGGTGAGGGGAGTACTGGGTAAGTGCAACGTGATTCTGCACTTAGAGGATCTATATTTACAGAAATAATCTTCTTACTGCAAGTTTGAACTGTACGTACTTAGTCAGTGCTGAGAAGGAAAATTTTCAAAATGCTCCTTCACACTTATCTTTTCCAATTTTAAAAACTCCTCCTCTCTCATGTAATTTGGTAGTTACAAGAACTGCACTCTGACAAGAAGCAGTAGTCATCTAGTCATACGGGGGACCGATTGGACTTTGACATTCCAAACTACTGTAAGCAATTCCAGTTCTAGTTAACAAGAGGCGATGAAATTTGTTTGGGGCCGTCGGGCAGGAGAAATCGTATCTCAGTTCTAACGAGGATCATTTTGCTGGGTGGCTGGCTACCACGGGAGGAAGAGGACGCCTGCATGCAGAATCTTTCTGTAGAGTTTATTCGTATTAAAAACACAGCAGATCTGGATGCCCCGGACTCTAAATCACTAAATGAGAGTGAATAGATGTAAGTCGGCGTAAGTTCTATCGTGCGAAAAATAAGAAGTTCAAGGTACACGTGAGGTAGGATTGTAACTATGAAATATAGTAGCTTCTTAGAATCCGATCCAAGATAATTAACAGTACGGAGAAACCCACCTTCTCGTACAATCATAATTCACTCGTAAATATTGAGGTTATTGGGCCATCCAATTCAGAACTTTAAGACATTGATTGGAATAAGTACCATTTATTTAAGTTTTCCTTATTTTGTCATTTTTTTTATGTGCCATTATTCTAACATGCCTCCTTAATTGTACGTCGATTTTAAGCACCGTCGCATGGACCACAAAGATAGGATGCGTAACCCGATTTGCAACTATAGACTCTAATACTATATCGAAATTATGGGATTATTCAATTCAAAATCTTAAGACATTAAGTGGAGTAGACACCATCTATTTAAATTTTAATTATTTTATCCCTTTTCTTCCAATATGAGACTATTCTAACAATAAACACTGTTTTAAAACCAAGTGATCCAACCAGGAATCACCCGGATCGAATCAGTGCGATTTACCTGATATTTATTTTTAAAAAATATATATTAATTATATATTTTCATAGTAATTCATGAGTCAGATCATCCGAATCACTAAAAAAACTAGGAACAATAGAAATCCAATCCAATCTCGAATTCCTAGTTTTTAAACACTGATTACTCATGTAGAACTTAACACTTGGAACCCACCTTTGGCTAGGATACGAGGAGAATTTGCACACGTCCTTACACCTGCGTAGACACAAAGCAGATATGGCGTACTCGTACATGATTACATGGCCTTAAGGATACAAATGACATAAGACAGTACTGATCGAACGTTACGTGTTGGGTGGAATAGAAACTATATGCTTTTCCTCATCCTTTAAAAAAGATCATACCTCTGTCTTTATTCTTCTCTTTGAATACTTACACGGTTACACCTTTATCCTTATCTTTATAAATCATTGCAATTATATACGTGAAGGCTAAATTATCAAATATGACTACAATTCTGGTAATCGATTCACTTTTTTCTTATTAATTATTATGACGCTTTTTCTTAGAACATAATCAGATATAGGCAACTATCGACCGTTACTTTGTCTTCTTTATTCTCTCCTCCCATTTCTGTGTCTGATTTAGCGTCACCTGAAAAGGTGGGTCACTACGGTCACCACGGCAACACCGTTACTGGGGCCATGACCTTACCCGTTTCTTTTCTGAAGTCCAAAATCGACTAACGTGTGCAATAAAAACGCCAAATGATCATGAGAATGTACTCAAAAAGCAACTAGAGGTTATACACATGGACAGTGATTGAAGATTTACAGCTCAAACATTGATAGCTTACAATTTAGAGATCATGCTCATGCCTTCATTAGTTGGAACCTCATTGGCTTCAACGTTACTCTCACGACCCGGAAGTTAATAGTCACTAAGCCAGTAGCAAACACATGATTCTAATTGCATGTAATAAGAGAAAAATTGGCAAGCTGGTGACCTAATCATCCATCAACGATTTCATCGAGCACAAATCATAAAGTATAGAAGCATTATCTGAATAGTTCACTATTTGACCATAACAAAGTCGATGGAACTAGCTGAGCATATGGATCACTTGCTATCGACTTACCCAATAGGGAAGCACCAGCTTGAGGATCATGGAGTACAGTAATGAGCGCAGTGTTTTATTTCTTTTGAATTTTTGTAACCATCCAATCTTGACCGACAGCATAGAAGCCAAGCTGAGGTGGTCCTCCAGCTCAGCAATTTAATTTAATTAATTTTTTTTTACTGTATATCCACATAGATTTGCAATGCTTGGAAACTTGCAGCATCTCTCCCTTAACTACTGTTAGAGCTTAGAGTACGGACTGACTGAAAATGCATCAGAACACGAATCCATTTCTGCATCAAAATCGGAAATAGAAGCAATTAGTGCTACCCAGCATCAAAACATAGGCTTGCTTCAGATCCCAAGCCTCGCCAGTCCGGGAGCCGAGTAAAATGACTAAACTGACATTTAGCAAGGTACACTTACCAGACAGCTCGGGCTACATAGATACAGAGAATTTATTTATCGTCAACATTTACACACACTCTCTCTCAAGAATTAAGGTACCAACCAATACATTTCTCATGAGGTGAGGTTAGACTGCAGAATGAAAACCTGCTACCTGATCTTCAGTTGACTGGAACTCATCGACTGACTTTTGTATTGAAAGAAAACTTGTTAGTTGATTCACTATATCCCCAGTGCAGACTGCAAAACAAAGAAGCAATGTAAAGAGTAATCAGCTGAAATTATTGCCAAATTAGGATCCTCAACCACTACCTACATGGTTCTCCAGGTCTATGGCTCTCAACAAAATCACAAGCAAGATCAAATTGCCACTACCCTCTGGCTACATCCGAAAAAAGTTATTTTTCAAAAAGTCATTACTTCATGTTGGCACATTGTGAAACATTCTTATCATGGATGTTAACATATTTTACACTTCAACCATTGTACATCACTAGATTCATTGTATTTACTATAGTTCACCTTTTAATCATTGTACGCCTCTAGGTTCCCTCACACATTTGATGAGAATTCAACATTTTATAGTCTGATTTTTCACAACAGCCCAATTGAATTTAGTTTTTCCCAGGCTCTAAATTCTATTATAATGGACTTCAGACTAGCATCCCAACAGTGAGTTTCTCCTTTGTACTCCTGGCTAAATATGGTGATAATGACTCAGAGTAACGTCATGTTTTATGCATCTCTCAATTCCGAACAAGCCCCATCAAAACCTGGGCAATAGCAAAAGTATGGTTGTCACCTCTGCTGAGTAGGTACTCACCAAAGTCAAGATGAAATGCCCAAGATCCATTTCAAGAAATAACATAGGTTTTTATTTACATTTCATAAAATATATATCCCTCAATGAAGTTTTCCTTTCATGAAGTGCTAGCTGGTTTCAGAAAGCATCAGATTTCCACCCTCTAAGAATCACATGGCTTTCCTTGGACAGACTTGATCGAGGTCCATAAAAGCAGATATTATACACAGCATTCTCTAGCATGGATGTGGCAAAACTGAGAATAATCAAATTTGCCTTTTTCTCCCTAACGAAGGCGAACTAGAAGAGTGACAATGAGAGATTGACGGCCACTAACCATGTTAAGAAGCCGGAGAGCAGCTGCACGTGTGAATTTCCTGGCAAAAAGGAAACAACGTGATGGCTTGCCTTTGCTGTTGCACCACTCCCTCCTATACTCTGTCTCATAGTATACGTTATCAATTTTCTGCATATATGTAGACACAGGAAAAAGAAAACACATACAAAAGGTGAGTAGTTCCTATAAAAAACCAGAATATTAAATTTTCTCAATGAATGAAACAATATCAATTATTCATAATGTGAAATATTAACGGGTACATGTCCCACAGATGATGCCTCATGAAAAGTGGAGGGTGCCACATTCAGCTATACATTGGTTATCCAGGGTATCTCAGTCCTAAAATCTAAATCACCAAAATACTCATTGATTTTCAGGAGGTATCTAAGCTAATAATAGCATTAATATGCATGTGAGCTCATACATCTGCATTCACACACAGAAGAAACAAAATGTAGAAGATGATGAACTTATGACATGCCATATCCCAATTCCAGAGAATCATTCTTCCTCACAAATATGCAAATGCTTGAGCCAGTTCAGCAACTTCAGTTGAACTACTAGAAATGGTCAAGCCCATAGTCTCTTTCTATCCACATCTCCATGTTTGTTCGCTCCTAGACAACACAATATAGACTACACCTTCACCTATGCTGTAAGGTAGATAGTTCAAAAACTTGATGCAAGACTATATAATCAGAATCGATTTTGTTTTGGCTCCCTTAAAGCTGATCTGCAAAAGTATATAGAACAATATATTTCAGGCAAAATCAACATCCTATATCACCATAAGAATTGACCTGTAGCAGTCTAATTCCAGGGCAACAAGATTCTTGCATACTAAATTAATGATACTGAATACCAGATAGGCAATCCTTTATTTTTTCCCCCTTTTTGAGAGAAAGATTGAAGCACATCCTATATATTACTATTGTCACCAAGGCAACAACTTGGCCAATGCCTAGGTGACAAAGTATTATGGATGGACAAAGCGACCAAGGCACCTAGGTGAGCATGAATAAATAGCACACCTTCACACACTTGCAAAGAGAAAGTATATACCACTCTTTTTTCCTAATTCACTTAGTTGGTAATCTATTTTCGGAAATTTCTCTTTCTTGTTAAGTGGGAGTACACGACGGCCAAAGAGATTCCATCCACTTGCCTACTCGGACCTGGCAGGTGCTTATTTGTTTGTCCTCCATAGACAAGTTGAAGAGGTAATCATTTCCCATTTTTGGTTATTATTTTTCTTCAGATTCTCCCTTCCATCCATCGAATCAAAGTTTTATTAACTTTTAACTCTTTGACCCTTTCATCACTATTTTCCTTGCTTTCTCCCAGGTGAGCAGCAAAAAGGAACTATAGAGACCCATAGATTTCTACATCATCAAACACAATTAGGGGGAGTCAATTAAGAATATCCTTTCCATGTGTCAAAAATCACTTCAAACAGTCACAAATTCAATATTTTAGTCAATCTAGCTGAGACTTTCTATGAAATTGGAGGGAGTTAATTAAGAATATCCTTTACCATCATTCAAACATCACTTCAAAACAGTAAACTAAGAATATCCTTTCCCATGTTTCAAAAATCACTTCAAAACAACCACAAATGCAATATTTTAGTCCATCTAGCTGACTTTTCTACTCCACAACCAAAGATCAAACTGTAAAAAAAATTATGTGAACATAACTATTCAACCACTCTAACAACACGACAAGAGTTAAATATTGAATATACCATGTATTATTTATAAAAATAAAGACTAAAGTAGGCTTTGCCTAGGTGCCTCAGCTTGTACCCTAAGCAACAAGGTGATAAGTCACTGCCTTAACAACTATGAAAAGTATAACGTAGAATGCAACTGGCTATGCTTGCCTTGGCTGCCTTGACAACCATGAAAAGTAAGGAATGTAGAATGCAACTGGCTATGCTTGCCTTGGCTGCCTTGACAACCATGAAAAGTAAGGAAGGTAGAATGCAACTGGCTATGCTTGGTCTTTTTTAGTATTCTTCTATGTATACATAGAACATCAGCCATCAATCCCTTCCCATATTCAAACGAGTAGGCTATCCTCTAAACCAGTTGGTTGGATTGGATTTGCGTATTATGGCATAAAAGAATATGATCCAGGGGAAAGCCAATAGCGCTCATAAAGAGGACTAATAGCAAAGTTCAGCTGACTGTCTTGGTTTGTTATTTCTCATTTCAGATGTACATATTTGAATCACTACTGTTAGGGGTGGCAATGAGCCGAGCCAAGTCGAGCCTAGAGAAGCTCAAGCTCGGCTCGGCAAGAAAAATTCGAGCTCGAGCCTCAATTCCAGCCCAAGAGCAGGCTCAATCTCAGGCTCAAACCAAACAAGTCGAACTCGAGTCAAGCTCGAACCAAGCTCGTTTAAGTTAGCCGGCCCATTTATCTTAGCCAGCCAACTTTAACGTTTAGTTTGAGTTACACAAACCTTCAACTGAAAGGCCATAATGATTTAAGGGGGAGCCCATTAAATCCAATCGGCCCACAATCTTTTATCTTGGCCCACACCCTTTTATCTTGGCGCTCAAAATTGCTAGAGAAAGTAGACGGGCAGCTTAATTTATAGAAAAGCATGGGGCCAAAAAGAACTTGGCATCCGATCTCAAGACTAAAAATTCCTGTGACCCTCCATATCCAAGAGCCCTCACATGCGCACGGGTGGGTAGTGTGGGCGGCACTTTTAGTCCTACATTGGGCCCTTTAAAAAGTTCAGACGCCTTTATAAGAATTAAAAATTTCAAATGGTAAACAACCTGTGACCACCCAGCGAGTTTGTGTAGTTTGGCAGTGGGGTGAGAAATAAATGAATTTATTTTGAACACAAGTTGGCTCGCAAGCTAACCGAGCCTAGCTTGGCCAAGCTCGGGCTCGGCTCGTTTACTGAAATGAGCTGTGTTCCGGACTCGGGCTCGGCTCGTTTATGCAAATGAGTCGAGCTCAACTCAAGCCGAGCTCAAGTGCTTGCAAGCAGCTCATTCATTGCCAGCCCTAACTACTGGTAGCAATAGTTAAAGAATGCAGCTAATTTAATTCATTTCATACCTTTATAGTTTTTATAAGCCTTGGAGTAGCATCAGAAAGCTTGTACGTTACAGGATGCCACCCACGCCTTTCATGGTCTTTGGAGGCTGAAAGATCCCATGCCGTATGTGTCAAGGACCTTCGAGTGATTTCCTCCTCTAGTCCTTCTTGCTGAATAGTGAAAACAAATGTTTTAATTCAATTTATCCAAGGTACAATCATTAAGACTACAGATCATGAAAAGTCTTATATGCACTTTCTTTCAATAACTATACACCATTTTGCAACAGACCATTTAGACAACCCATTACCAACAATGATGCAGTATTGTCCCAGAACCAAAAAAAGGAGTGATCTATGGGTAACAAGTACTGTTTGACATCATATATTGTTGGAATCCAATTCAGTCTGAGCCTTCAGCACTTGGTCATTCTCGGGGTGGGAGAAGAAAAGAATTTAGCTTATGACATGGACAGAGTAAAGTTCATCGAAGGGAAGCATAACTTTTATTGGAGAGAATGGCCAGAAGGAATAAAACTTACTGCCAGGAGTGTTTGGACGTAATGCTCATCTGGTATACAGTTATGCTCCTTGGATGCATCAGCAGGCTGAAAAGTCATTTGAGAATAAATCGCTTCTTCAGTGACACTCCTTTTCCATTTCAGTGCACAAAGGCCAAAATTATATGGACCGAGTAATATCAACCATCCAAAACAACTTCAAAGAACTGATTAAACATAAAAATTGATGAGTATCATGCCTCTAAAATTGTAAAAAAGTGATGCCTACTTTTACAAATGTCTACAGATGAAAATTTACTTCATGTCCTCCTAGACTCTTAAAAAGATGGGTCCATCAAGAAAACAGTGACAAGAAGAATACTGAGCTCCAAAGTCCACGTGGTTTCTAACAATAAACTTCTAGCATACTGAAGTCAAAAAAAGTTTTAAGCTGACATGGGAAATGAACTTTGCTCTCCTTCAACTTTCTTAATCCCATACATGTGCTAAAGGAAAAATAAAACAAAAGATTCTCAAAATAAGAAGATGAAACTTCCTCACTAAGGATTGACAAGTTCCAAACTTACAGTTCAAGGGTAAGCTTTACAACCAGCACCATTTTTCAGACTCGGATCAAAAAATTCTACCATCAAGAATAAGGGAGGCTTTTGTACACTGTATTGTTACCCCCTTTCAGTCTCCTCTTTTGTCTTTTTCGAAAAGGGTTTAGCCATATCTCCTTGGTGTCTTTTGTACAGGAATTTTTGAGATCTTACACTTCTTACACTTGTAAATTCCCTTTTTACTCACATTTTGTGGTACCATCCATTTTCAAAAAAAAAGGAGGATAGGGGAAGTCCCTTGCTGAATAGTGATGGTAAGATATTGAACCTTGCCATTGATTTTGAGTACTCGACTATCAAGAATAGACCCTATCAGTGGTCTGTTTGCACGTCTCTATGGTGCGGGGACCTGACCTGGCTATCTTATCTCCTATCGGATTTAAGGGATCCTATCGTTTTTTTGGTTTCATTTGGAGAAATATAGGTCAATTTTATTTGTTTTATTTATTGGACTATGAGAACTTGGGATTAGCAGTCAGGGAATCCGGGACTTCAGATCAAGCGAAGATCCGAGTATATGACCTCGGTCAGTGTTAATTATGTCGAGCAACCACTCGACAATCCTTGATTAACCGTCCGTATGATGCCCTTGAAACCATCTATACTACCACCCAATATGCATGCAAGTGAAAGATATTTTTTAAATCCTTGGTCTCACCCAAGTCTTTTTAGAATACTCGGATTTGTTCCAAGGCTTTTAAATATTTAGGATTCATTGTTTTTCGGGTATCTAAAACCCTTAAGGTTGGAGTTTTTTTTTTTAGGTCTTCAATATCTTATTTAGGGTTTGAAAACCCTTAGAGTATATTTTAAGATTGTTTTGTGCAAGCTTATGCTGCAGGGGTATTTTAGAATCGGGTTTATTTATACTTAGGGTCCATATTGGGGTTTTCATCATATTAGGAACATCTTAGTGATTTTTACCATTCTTATTAGGTCTTGAAGGGTATTTTGGATATAGGGGTCATCTTTTTTATTTTTTAGGATTTTTTATGATTTTTATAGATTTTTATCATATAGGAGGGGTACTTTAGTGATTTGGCTAAGTTCTAAGGGCATTTTGGTCATTTCAGAATTTGTATATTTCATACTTATCTTCTTTCTAATTTTTTGACCAATTCTTATATTTATTATGTTAATTTCTTAGGTGGATAAATATCTTCTATGGCCAAATATTTTAATTATTGATTTTCTTTTTACTGATTTTTATTAATTATCACTGTATTTTCTGATTTTATTTATGAATTTTTGTCAATTATTGCACTTTTCAGTAATTAATTAAGATTATTAATTAATCTTCAGAGAAAATTAATTAGTTTATATTCATGTTTAAAATTTAATTATCCCTCCCATGTTTAGGAATGAGACCAAGATTAGATTATGAGGATTCATATTTTTTAATCAGATTTTTAAAGTAGTTAGAAAATTAAATACATGTATTAAAAGAAATAATACATGATATTAATTATTTAATTTTATGACACACACACATGCATACAATTTGACATAAAATTTGGCATAAAAGAGTCATTTCATTATTTCGGCAAAGTCCCGCCTTATAAAGAAGGCTTTTACAACAAACAAATCGGCAGGGCTTCCCCTTAGGAAGAACCTTAAGAGGAGAACCCTCCGGGACGAGAAAATCCTCCAAAACGCAGCAAACCTGGGCAAAGACACCGGGTTTTGGACTTCAACGCAGCAGAATCTGTCCTTAGAATTTTCCCACTTTAGAGTATATGGAGCGGGGTGTGTGTGTTTGCAATTGAGGGCCTTGGGGCCTATTTATAGGCCTCAATTTGGGCCCGGTGGGGAGTGCCACCGGGGAAGCCCGAGGTGGGGGGTACCCACCGGTTTGCCTCTCTCCCCTCTTTTTTTTTTTTTTTTTTTTTTAAGAAGGGTGAGAGAAGAGAGAGAGTGGGGGGGTCCGGTGGGGGGGGGGGCGTCCACCAGTTTGGACCCTCCACCGGTTTTGAGAGCAAACCGGTGGGGGTTCCCCTCTCTGTCCCCCTTTTTTGTTTGATTATTTTAATGGGGCTTAGCCCATTAATTGCCTCACTTTTGACCAAGTGTGAAAGGGGTTAAGATCTCCTTTGGTGGAGAATTAATGAGGGTTTAGTGGGATTCTTAACTAGGTGGGGTTTAAGAACTCATTAACTCCCCCCTTTATTTTTTATTTTGAATTTTGAAAGAGAGAGAGGGAGGGAACCCCCCCACCGTTCCTCCCCTCTCTCTCCTCCCTCCTTCTTTATTTAAATAAAGGAGGAGAGAGAGAGGGGACCACTTGGCCTCTTTCTATTTTGGAAAACTTGGGGATTTTTCTTTGTCCATTTGGAGAATTCTTTCCTCTTTGGGTTGCAGATTTTGTGAGCCTTGTGGGACTGATTTTTGGGCCCATTTGGACTTCTTATTGGGCCTCCTATTGGGCCTACACACCTTGCTATTAGGCCTCCATTGGAGCTGTTTTGGGCCCATTTTGAGACTGTTTTAAGCCCATTTCGGAACTGTTTTGAGCCCCTATTTCGCAGCATTGGAATTATTTTTGTTGCTGCATTTTGGGGCTCCCTATTGGGTCCATTTATTGGAGCCATCAAGCCACTCAAGGGGCAGCATATAGGAGCTTCCGGGGCTTTTTTGGACAGCATATAAGAGCAATTCCGGGGCTGTTTTAGGCCTTTTGCAGGAGCCTCGATCAAGGCATCTTGGCCTAGGTATATCTTTTGCTCCATTGCCTTCCTAATGCGTGCATATAGGCCTATGTATTCGCATGCATATAGGAAGGTCTTTATTTAACATGGACCTCTATATCATTAGTGCATGTTTGTTTATTTCTTCATCATTTCTACATAACATAGGCTTATGTTAATATGCACATATGCCATGCCATGCACATTTTCCATAACATAAACTCACATCATTCTGAGTATATGCCAAACATATATATATTTTGTATCGCACAATCATGTGCATATGCATGCTTTGAACAACATGATCGCGAATGAAAATTTTTCGGGTCAACATGGTCCAGCCCGGGACTGTTACAATATATGGGTTTCCTTCAATGCTACACTAGAGGTGGCAATCCATGGTGTGATGCATTAATCTCAGACAAAAAGAGCAGGCATAGGTTAGCTGTCAGTGGATTTGAATCATACAATGATACACTGAATAAATGGCGTGGTTAGGGTTTAGGATGCAATGCAATAATGTGGACTAAATCTCTGCTTATATCTCTCTCTGCTTTAATTGCCGAACCTAAATAATTGAATTGACTCCTTTGAGTCAACTCTTGTAAACCTAAGTAATTGAAATGATCCCCTTGAGGTAATTATTAACTATCTTAGTGATTTGGTGCTCATTTTTCCACTAGATTTACAAATCATAAGGTTATTAGATTCTAAGACGTCATTCTATATTCACAGGTTTTACCTTAATCTGTTTTTATTCATGTTTGCAGAAACCCCACTAATTACATTCACCAAGAAACTTCCTCCTGAATTTGTAATGAGCTCATCCATAACGAGGGAAAAATATATAGGTTCAAAGCTGATCATCGATATAAACCAACCATGATTGTGAAGTCATTTACTTTTCACCAACCTCCTCACACTATTCTTCATGAACATCCTTAATGATATCAGACACTTTCTCCAAATTAACAGAAACCATGTAAAGATCCATCTTTTTTACAAAACTTTCCCATCAATTGCCAATCACTTCATAGTCAATCTTACTGACAAGAACAAATTGATTCTCACTGGCTGAGCAAGTGAGCATAGCTCAGTTGGTACTGGTTACTTTTAAAGAGGGATAGGAGGGGGAGCGCCCAGGTTCGAACCTGGGTGGGGTGTTATTTCCAAGTTTATGTGAACTGTGCCCTACCAGTGTGGTAGGGACCGCAACAAAAAAAAGAAAAAAGAAAAAAAAGACCAAATTGATTCTGATGCCATTGCCTCCCTGGTGCCCTTCTTTGCCTTAATAGAACTTACATACATCACTCTTCCCATACTTTGCATAGAAATCTGCCTTCTTTCTGCAGAATTTCCCCATGAACTGCCAATCACTTAAATAGTCAATCTTCCTGACACACCAAATTGATTCTCTGATGCCCTCATCTCCCTGGTGCCCTTGTCATTTTCAATAGAACTTCTATGGATCGCTGTTTCCCGTACTTTGTATGGCTTGTTAAATTAATGCCCCTGTAACTCCAACAACTTCTGGCATTTTTATGCCCATCTAGATTCAGAGGATCACCAAAATTCTCAATGGGTCACAGATAGATTTTGATCATAAAGCAACTGGACAACTGAATAATAGGCCTCAGTTCTAACAAGAACTGAAGCCATGAACTCTGCTGTGATCAAAGTGCTCCCTAAATTCTAACCAACATCCATTTATCATGCAGCTTTGAATTGTGGAGAGCTTAATCAATATGACTAAAGAATTATGGCTGCACCCCGAACAGAATTTGCATCTCGCATCTCAAGTATGCATAGAAGGGATTTCAACTTGGGATATACCAATGCATGCAATGGACACATTTTTGGTGATTCCGCATAAGGAACACAATATCCCTTCAACTTGGGATATACCAATGCATGCAATGGACACATTTTTGGCGATTCCACGCCAGGAACACAATATAATAGTTTTCTATTTGTTTTTTGCTATATAGTTTTCTATTTGTTTTTTGTTATCTAGACAGTGTACTTGCTTGATTTCAATTTGTTTGATTTTAGCTTTTGTTGTTACTTTATAAAATTCCCATGTTGTTTTGCTTCATCATTGAACAAGGGCCTTGACATCTTCAAAATAAAGACATTAATATGTAGCGTTCTACTCCATCTCGTAAAGTTTTCTTCTTTGTTAACCAGGACACATCTCATGAAATGTAAAGATAAAATATCCAGACATCTGAAGGCAATCATTAAAAAAAAGGGTATCACTTACAAGAGGATGATCCCGCCAGAACTCTGGTAGTGACTTTCTCTGCATCATATTAAAACTCAAGCTATCAGGTCAATGGTGAAATTACAGGAACAAGGACAAGTATAATGATAAAGAAACAGCTAAGAAACACCTTTGAATAATTTTCCTTTTTTTTTTTCTTTGCAAAAGAGCTAGGAACATGACACCAATATTTCAAACAGAGAAATAGATACTGATATGTCGGGCAGAAGAATTAGCAGATCTTGCAGAAAAGGAAGAATATATTGGGCATTTTGCAAATTACAGGAATGTATTCTTCCAATTTGGAATGCACCAGATATGTTATGGGTAGAAGAAACGAAAGCCTGCAGATCCCATTGTTCAAAGTTCTCTTCAGTTCTGAAAATAATACACAGAATCCTATTGTTATAAAGTCCCACGGTCATTCATCATATGTTCATTAGCTTTTCTTCAATATATTATTAGCAGACTTCCTCTAAAAGGTTTGCAGCAAAATTCCATTCACTAACATCTTCCCTCATTTTTGGAAGTCATGTTTTTTTTTCTTGGAAAGAATTTTCAAGTAATGCAGCTCAGTTGCTTTCAAAAGGTGACTCTATGATGTATCTAGAATACGTCATATGCTGCAATGAAATGTTTTTGACCAAAAGAACCAAAAAGCCTGAATAATATGGTCCCTCATTAACCGACAGTAATCTTTTCTGAAGGCAAAATTAAGTGATCTACGAACATGCTTATTTGGATTGTAACAGAACAAACATTATTTAGATCCAATTAAATGTTGTTCAGAATCAGAGCAAACTTACTCTGCAATGCTGCTGAAACATTGAGAATACTGTTTCATCACGCTCCACAACCTTGGCATGCTTTCTAATTAAGACTGCCCACTAAACAATAGCAAGGGAAAGAAATACTCAGAAAGCAGTACAGCTATTTTGAAATTTTACTTTAGTTAATGTGTCGATAACATTGGAGAAACATAATCAACCAAAGGAAGCAAACACAAACCTGAGATCCTTTCCTCCAATTATGCATTGGAATAACTGGATGCATTTTTGGATTGTACCGGCCTTCTTTTGTATCAGCAAAGCTGCTTCCAGCATTATATGACCAGATGCTATTAGAACCTAATGACCATTCCACAAACATCCAACATTTCATACTGCGTAAATACTAAATTGAGAGTGGGAACATAATATGAGAATCATGCATGATTTGCAAGGTTCCTGTGAAGGTCTAAGATCATAACTTAACAACACTGAAAAAACATCCATAGGAGGCTGAATACAAGAAAGAGAATGAACAAAATAATACAATTTTGGATCCGAGTTGTCATGACTAATGTCTGACAAGCCAACAGACTTATTGCCAGGCAAATCATAATGAGTGCCATATATGCAATGTTTTTTTTTCCTCTTTGCAACCAGTATAGAGTTTCAGGCAGTAAAAAAATAAACAAATTATATATATGATACAACTACTTGATTTAGTCTAACTAATGCATAGATGCACCTCAAACTGAATTATATGAAAGATGTTTCTGCAACCACCTAAAATAAGACAACGAAGGAAGTCTGCATACAACAAGGGCAATGACCAGATTCTTGTGATGAATGACGAAATCAACCAGAAATCATTCTTCTTTGCCTTTTTCCTTTGAAGAATGTGGAGAACTTATCTCAACAAAAGAACAAATATGTTCTATCTAGTTAAGATATAAATAACAGATACATTCCAATGACATCTTGACCGCAGAGCCCCTAAATCTACAATTTCCAGCTTTAGTCAAGGAAACATCGGGTCCAGTCCCCAGATTGGTGGCCAAAACTGACCAGATCAGCCAATCCTGATCCAACTTGGACGGATCCTGCTCAGCCTGGCATTGGCCAGGCTCAGCGCCATTTTTAGCATTCAAAGAATAAAAAAATGTGAAACAAATAGAAAAGCATAGCCTGAAAGTAGAAATATACATATTGAATATAAAACAGGGTACCTACTAAAATCCACCGCCAAATTCTCCAATGTGGTCTACATCATCTGCATCTACATCATTGTGCTTTGGAAGATATTTTGATTACCCATCTGTGACACAATGCTGTGATGATGCTTCCTCTTGGGCAGAACCAAGTAGAGGGAGTTGGGATATCCACAATATCCACAAAGCTTGCTGTGAAGTACAGATTTCCGAACCCCATGAGAGGAGAGAAGAGAGGTTGGAGAGCCTTAGAGAGCACTGCCCAGATCAGTCCAATCTAGGCCAATCTGGCATGATTCTTGTCCAGGTTGACAATCCTGGCCAAGGATCAGGAACGGTAGGCTGCATCATTGCCACCAGAAAGAAAGGTTTTGGATGCTGCTACTAGCAACTGGATTAGGAGGATAGGGAGCAGGAATCGAGCTCCACAAAGCTGAGCTGGAACAGCTCGAGAAGCTCATCAAACCAATCCTGGCTCATTTTTGGTAGACTCAGGCAAGCTCACGCTCCCCTTGAACTACAATACCTTGAGCCAAGTCGAGCTCCAAAGAGAGATGTTTGATTCTGCTCTGTTCATATGCACGCTAGTTGAGTACACTACGTATCACCCAGCTTCTTCCAAGTTCTCCTTTGACTCTCAAATGCCTCTCTATGGTTGGCAGCATCGGCCGATACCAATATGTATCGGCCAATACGTATCGGTATTGGAGGGTACCAATACGATACTGAGTGAAACCCCGAAACCAGTCATTTGTATTTAAAAAATAAATAAAAAACTTTTATTAGCCAGTATTGGGCCAAAATGGACCCAATATCGGTACCCCGCCCCCCCTGATGGTACCGCCATCCTAGTGCCTGTCAGACTTTTACTACTCTTGGTTGGATCAGAATCCCCCTTCCAAACAACTGACAAGGGCTCCCTATTTATAGGGGCCTGGCTGGACTCCTCAACCATTGAGGATGGGCACATCTCATCTACTGATCAGTTGATTAAGAAGATGCAGCTGCAGTGTCAATCATTGGATGGTCCTCCTTGTGACAACACCCGATTGGTCCAAAACATCTGCCAGGTGTTGATCCTCTGTTGGTTCCACTGAAAGGGGATGCTTCATAGTGGGTGTAGCCACAATTGCCAGTCAACAGCGGCCCCACCCATCACATTGTTGCTAGCTAACAGTGGGGGTTTCTTTACTTCTTCTCATTTTCTTTTCTTCCATTTCTTTCCTTTCATTTTTCTTGTGTTCTTCTTGATTGTCACCCAAGAATGGGCTGGAAAGGGCTGTCATTGCTAGCCAACAACAGCATCCCCCCTACCTGTGGTTGCCACATGCCAATGGCAGGGGACCTTCTCCCTTCTCCTCCTCCATTCTCTTTCTTCTTCCCCCTCCCTTTTTCTTTCTTTTCCTGCTCCCTTTTCCTCTCTGTTTTTTTTTTTTTTTCAATCTTCTATTTCTTCTTTAGAATGCATGCAAGCATGCACATGGTACTTGGCGTCCTTTTTTTTTTTGGGGGGGGGGGAGGTGGGCTACCATTGGTAGATTTTTGCAAAGACAATTTCACCCCCACTATCTCAAACTTTTTGGAGGGTAAAATTATCATTTATCCTCTCTGGAGAATTTTTGTCACCACCATG
Organism: Zantedeschia hybrid cultivar; assembly: GCA_030544215.1. NCBI lineage: Eukaryota > Viridiplantae > Streptophyta > Magnoliopsida > Alismatales > Araceae > Zantedeschia > Zantedeschia hybrid cultivar. The sequence goes on from JARZZO010000004.1 coordinate 59,767,549, forward strand.
CAAATATTTTTGAATGTCACCAACCATGACAATATTATCAAGTAAAGAGCTATTAACTGCATTAGTAGTTGAACATGAAGTGAAGGAGAGAGCCTTAGTTAATTTTTGAATCAATCTAGCACCTTACACATAATTCTTGGACAAGTGAAGCATATAGCAGAAGTCACATTGTTTAATTAGAGATATGTTGATTCAAAGGAATAAGTAGAACCCAGTTTATTGCACAACTCATAAAAATGTAAAACCATATTTCTTTTATCCAACAAAATCAGAATTATAGCTTTCTCTATACATGTAGTGTCAAACTAAAGGTTGCATTTGCTCTCATGCACAAAGAGGAATCTCAAAAGAGTGAGAAATGTTGAGAAAAACAATTCACTCACCTATCCACAAAACTCGTAGATGATGACATTATGTAGTCATAGATGTAACTGACATTGTACAATGGTACACAACTGAAAAGAAACAGCAGAGACAAGGTAAAGTAACCAAACCCCCTCATCAGCAGATATTCATTAAAAAATCATGTAGAAGGAAAAAAGTAGAAATATAGGTTGCCGCCATGTATTAGTACAAGGAACACAACATAAAGAATAAATCCAGAGGAAATGTAGCAGACAAGATACAATCTGTTGAATAATCAAAGGGTTCAAATAACCTATATTACTGTCAAGTTTTGGTGTGAACAATGGAAGAAATTGATCAAGAAAAAAAAAAAAACCAAGAATCCTAATTCATGGGAATAAACTTCCTTTTGTTCACACGAAATATTTTTTTTTCCACCACACCATAACACGACAAAGGAAGCAATCATGTAGATGAACTACCATGAAAGAGTTAAGAATCGGTTCATCCACACAAGAAATGGGAAAATTAGATCAGCAGCTGATAAGTACCAATTCATTTTACCAGTTTTTGAAACTGGACTATCCAAAAAATAGTTGAAAAGGATGAACCATAGAGCACTGACTGAAACTTGTCAGAAGCAGCCAGCTAACTCCTTATGGAAGCAGCTGGTCTGTTTCAGGCACGTTTGCACCAGCATCTTAACAATGCTGCTGCTGTCGAGCTGCACATTTACAACCCAATGAGCAGCAGCCAAAAACAAGAGGAAAGAGAGAGAAGGTGTGGGATGGCTACAACCACATGTCCACAACAGTGCCATCCTCAACAGGTCCCCATGTCATTGTCACCATCCATGTAATAAGCTAGTCAAAAGTTGGGTAGTAGGAAATGGTTATCCGTAAGAGACAGCCCACCAGTATACGTAAGGGCTGGGGCAAAGATGGACCGAATTAGTCCCATATCAAAGAATTGGGAAAAAAAATTTACAGGCTACATTATGTCTGAGGCACCTTTAAGGACAAAAAGTATGCGGACTTAGTCCAAAGCAGACAATGCATCATAAGGTTGAATCGGGTCATTACATATCATGAAGCCCACTAGGAACCTAAATGGAGAAATGCTCGTAAAGAAGTGGAAGGTTCTGCCATGTCATTATCATTGGATACGATTACCCAAGTGGAGCTGGACTTGAGTTCTAGGGGTCGGGTAGAGTGAGGTTTGAGTAGCAGAACATTTTCTCTAACACTATACTGCATGACCCAATGCACAATTTAATACATGATAAACCCTATGAAGTCTGGAAAGACATGTTTCCCCTGAAGAACAAGGTTTTACGCAGTTATTTTATGAAAGAGGGAGTACATAATACTTATAGAAGTGTAGGAAAGTTTTACAGTTCCCTACCACAGTTTAGACTGCAAACAGCTGACTGCAGCAAGAGCTGCCTGATGAAGACAGGGCAGCACTTTTCTGCATGTCTGCTTTTTTTGTGGGGCGGGGGCACCAGCAATCATGCCCACACCCTGAAGTAAGAAGGCAGGCATGATTGGATACTTCAGCATATGCACATTTTGTTTCTCTCCACCTTGTAAGGCGGATGATCCTACAGCCTACCTCTCCATGGAAAAACTCCTGTCCTCTTCCAGTGGAGCGGCGGATTCTAACATCACCCTATAAGTGCACTGTACACAGGTAATGATATGCTTCATTGTGATGGATGAAGATATGGACCATCTTACATTCAGATCATTCTAATGCAAAGGCATGGCGGATCACGAAGGAATGGTCAACATCAAGCCAGAATTCCTTTCAACCAGGAAATGCAGAATGTGGCTTGCAGGCAAAAGGACGAAGGTGCATATCAGAAATGAAGATTAATTCTTTTTTTCTCTTGAGGGTGGATTAATGAAGATTAATACTTCAAAAACATCAAAGTAAGAAGGGTGTGCACAGGCATCATTACCCAGCCTATGGAGTACATGTGAGACATTCGAGAAAAGATGGTTAGCAAGTGGTAATTCTTATGTCATGAGAGAAAGGTGAATATCAAACAGAAGGCATGAATGTACTGTCCTGTAGATCATCTCTCAACAGTGTGCAATGTACTACTACCATCACTCTTGACTAAAATTGATGGTATCTATAGTACTCTATTACCAGAAAAAAAATAATGGGACAAAATTATTATAGCAAAAATACATAATCCAACTTTCATTAATAATTATTATAGCAAAAATACATAATCCAACCTTCATTAATAACTATATTATAACAGCTGGATACTGTGATCTCTGTAAACATGTATCAAGTCTAATCTGCATATTCGACCATCCCTAGCTACACCAACATCACCATCAAAGCAAACATTAAACTATCAAATGCACACTCACCTATCCGACACAAAAACAAATCGCTTGTTAGAAGAATCCATGAGAGCATTTTTTAGCAGAATGCGCTCCGCTTGAATCATGCTTGATTCTCCCCAATCAACCTGATGCAGAAAAGACCCCAGAATAAGAGAAACTTTGCATCAATGGGATATAGACAAGTGACTGGCTCTCAAACACTACTATTTATGCAGACTACACAAAACAAGTTAAACACATGTAAATTAGCTCAAAAGTTGAAAAATGCTGACAATCTTCAAGATGAAATGACAGTCAACTCAATTACACATACCACCATTATGGTCCCAAAGTCAAATGTAAATCTACAGAAAGTCAAAAAATAAAAATGAACCAAAATCGCAATCCATGTTATAATCCCTTGTGCTTTATGGATACAACTGAACTAAGGGACAAAAAAAAATCAAAAGAATGGCCTTGTGGAAAGCAAAGTAGGAAGAATAGGGGATCAGGCACAGATCAGCCCGGTCTTAGACCGGTCGGGTTTGCCGATCTGATGCGATCGAGGAGCGATCCAGTCTAGTCCTCACATTTGTTTTTCAATTGGTTAGAAAAGATCCCAGTCTGATCCAAGTCCAATCCGGACCAATCCCATCCCAGAACAGTGGATTAGGCTGGTTCGCATCAAAACTGATCAAATCAGCCGATCCAATCTGATCTGTGCCAGATTGCCAGTCATGCATTCCTTGGTAAAAAGAGACCTATCTCATTACGATGTGCAGCAACAAACATATACACTTAATGGTTGGGTCACACCGATATGGTTCAAGTCCTAGTAGATAAAAAATGATACACAGGCGTACAGCATAAGCATATCTATAATTAACATAAACTCCCATTAAATCACACAACAAGAATTTACCAACCAAAGATCAATTAAGATGTTTTCTGACTCTCATGAAGAATCAGCAAGCTGACTGTGAAAAGAATTGAGGTAAAGAAATGACAGCTACATAGTTCTCACAAATAAACAAATTTTAAACATTTTATGTGTCATAGAAAAACTCATTTCCTCACAACTAATCGCACTCTGTTTGTTTTATGTTGTTGCTATTGTTTAGGGAAAGGGAAGAATAACAGTAGGGCAGCTCAAGGTTTGCAATGTTGCTATTGTTTAGGAGCAGAGAAGAATAAATATAGTGCAGCAACATTGGCCTCATCTGAAGCAGGAGGATAAGACCTTGATACCTTAGTTTAAGAGATAGAAAGGATTAACATAGCTACCATACTGGTTAATACCCAGTAAGCATCGGCATAATCTTCAATTACGGAAGGGGTCGGCCAAGGTTGAGTAGGAAGCCTATCACAGTTTAACGGCACTGTGAGAGCACTTGGTAAAGCAGACAGACACAATGTTAACCATTTGTATCCCAAGTCTTACTCAACCACGTGAGCAAAACTGGGGAGAGAAGTGATGAGATATACCGTGCACACAGAAGCTGATGGTATCGGATAAGTACTCAATCGTTCAAAAAGAATTTTCATGTGAAGCTCTATAGCAGTGCAATCCACGTTAGTGTCAACCAAATGGACCTGAGTGAAATCCAGTCTAGTGTCTAGTCCAAGTGAGACACTACGCAGCCAGTAGAAGAAAAGGCCACCTCGAGGTCAAGAAAATAGCAAAGCAGCCAACAATTCCATATCAGACCTCCAGTTCATGTGGCACTAAAAATGATTGACAGCCAGAGCAGCCGCCAGTAACAACAATTGCCCGGATGAGAAACAGCATCGCATAATTGCTCAAATCAAGCACCAAGTTCCTGACCCTAGGAAGTAGAGATATACTGGTTTATGTATCTCAAAAACACCCACATTTGCCACCCTTTCAAAAGGTATCATCAAACATTTTCGAATACTTTAAAAAGACTGGCCTTCTAAATGGTTGCAGTTGCGCTCTACCAATAAGTTACAGAATTTAAGCATTAATAATGCACGTAGGATACATCATAACTGGTTTAGCTTCTACAGTCGCAAGCAGAGAACCCGAAACAAAAAACTTGAACAGGAGCAGCATTTAATGCCCGACATGATTATGTTCGGTAGGTGCAATAAGCCTATCCACTCCGATTAACAACACTTGTACTTGCGAATATAACTTGGAACGAAATGAAAACACGAGTTATCCATAAAATAAACTACGCCAACCCTAAAGCCGGCCTTCCCTCGAGCATTAAAGGACAAGTATCGAAGTTCCAAGCACACAAAGGCGCCTACTTATAAAGAATACAAGAAATCTCACAGGCACATATCCACGAACCTGTATGCTGTCGTTGACCTGGCGACCGTAGAAGTATGCCGACTTCGTGGTTGCCTCGTTGAACAGGAACCCTGGCCTGGAATGCACATAGATCGAGAACCTCCCCTCTTTGTCGCCCTGCGATCCACATTTCACCACCAAAACCTTCATCCACCGATACAAAAGAGAAGGGGGATGGAGAACCACGCATCGTAGAACAGAGAGACGAGCGGCACCTTAAAGAAGGCGTCCCAGACGGCATCCAGAGGAAGCCGGTTGCGTGCGATGAAGAGGAACGCGATCTTGGGCGGACCGCTCGGCGCAGGCGGCGCCCGCACCGCCGGCTCCGCCGACTTCGCCAACGACGCGATCCGGCCGTAGCGCGCCTGCATGAGCACCAGACTCCCGAGGAAGAAGCCCAGGAGGATCGTCCCGAGGAGCCTTGCCCTCCATTGGCGGTGGCGGAAGGAGTCCCGCCGCTTCATCCGGCTCCTGGGCTCCTCCCCCGCCGCCGCCCCGCCAGCTCCGCCGCACAGCAGAGACACGTCAGTTCATCCTCCCACAGGCGGGGGCAGATCTCCGCGCGCCGGCGCTGCGAGCTCTCGCCGGAGGAGCAGATCTAGGGAGAACCAGAAGAGCAGAAGAAGAAGAGTGGAGTGGTGCCGCCTTTTGGGGGTGTTTTGACGCAGACGCAGCAGAAGAAGAGTCGAGAAGTAAACGGAAGGGAAGCATGTGAGGGGGGGACGGGGACGCGAAGGGACCGCTTCGTTTGAAAAACGAAAATAACGGAAATGCCACTGTGGGTACCGGGGACCGAGGGGATGGGGGAGAGACTGACAAGGTGGCTGGGCGGTAGCGATCATGCGGCTAGGACGTTTCTGATGCTCACTGTGGGTGCCGGGGACCGAGAGGATGGGGGAGTGGTGGACCGGGTGGTTGGGGTGTAGCGATCATGCGGCTAGGACGTTTCTGATGCTCACTGTGGGTGCCGGGGACCGAGAGGATGGGGCCGAGGCTGACATGGTTGCTGGCTAGTAGCGATCATGCGGCTGGAACGTTTCTGATGTTCGTATCCCGCAATTAGAAGCTTCTTGATGCGGTATACTTTGATTGGATTAGGATGCTCTGCGCCCTGGCACATTTAAACCTATATTTTAATGTCGTCGTGGCGTTTCCTTATTGGTTCGCTATATTGGAAGAAGGTGTAGGAATCTCTGCGGCGTCGAGGTGAGGTGAGGCGAGAGTAGCGTCGCTTAGGTGGGGGGTAGTGATGGGTGTGAAAGCTGCAGGCCTGCCTGCTGTCCGTGAGTAGGCCTGCAAAGTAAAGAACGAGTGGTTCCTTTTGTAGATACTTTTGCTCAGGGTTGCAACTTTAAATGGGTCTACTCAAACTCGAATGGGTCAATCCGACGGTTGGGTCGGCTCGGGTTCAACTCCATCTTGAATGGGTTGAGTTGAAGGTCAATCAACCCGATCTAATTCGAATTCGAGACTAATATATATAATGATAATTTAGATCACTAGAATATATTATATTTTAACTTTATACTATTAAAAAAAATTAATTTATAATATGAGTAAAGATATTTTTAAATAGTATTCATGTAATTATGTTTGTACCTTCTCTTTTTATTACTTTGCTACGGTAGATATTGATAGTAAGAAAAAAAAATGTTAAAAATGTAGATTGTTAAAAAAATAACTCGACTCAATCCGACCTAACTCGATGAAGTTTGGGTTACATGAGTTGAGTTACGCTGAGAGATCGTTAGATGGGTTGGGTTAAGATTTAGGAAGGTAGGTTAGGTTGGGTTAAAGTTGAGGGGTTTCTTACATTAGTTGAATTAGGATTGACCTCAACCCGACTTAATCCGATCCGAGTTGCAATCTTACTTTTGCTCTATGCATGGCAAATTGGATATTCTACGCATTTTGATTTATTAATTTGGTGTAATACTCGCATGATCACCAAAAAATGAGAGGTCAAGGCTTCTTTTTTGTGTTTTGCTTGTTCGATCAGACGATACGAATACAGCACTAGATAATTGCTTAACTTGACCCAAAAAAGTATATATATATACTTAAGAAACTACCGTTTGATCAAAGTAATCAGACAGTAACACTGCGGCCATGACGTGCAAGTCGGATTGCAATGGTTATGGACAATGCGGCAAGTATTGCTTGTTAATTTCACACCAATTACTTGTCCGACGACTGCCCATTATTCCATGTTCCATGAACTTGTAATTAGATTTGATGAATCTTTATTCTAAAGTCAGGTTCCTTTATCGACTATCTTAGTAGGTCCTGTTTGTTTACACTATAGACTTTTGAATTTTGAAGAAAATTTAATAAATGCTTCTTGTATTTAAAAAATAAAAGATAATGGAAGAATTTGAGTAAAAGTGTGAGAGAGTATAGGAGTGTGCCATATATCCATTGTAAGTTTTAAAGAATTTTAAATACATTAAAAAGTACAATGATGACTCTAAAATTTCATTTCTTTTCATTACTATTTTTTCAGATTTTCACCCCCTATTCCACTTTTATTTCAAAATTTAAGGTCAGTAATGAAAACAAACGGGCGAGAACAGGTCTGAAATTCAACGGATCTAAGATAAATTTCTTTTAAAATCTATTTGAAGTCGCATGCGAACGAGTAATAGGGTCTGGAAGTCAACGGATTTACTTAACCAGCAACCTTTTTGGGGCCCATTGGATCTAGCCGTTTCGGTATTTATCCATGCCACCTACTGTTTAGCCCATGAGAAGTACTTGCTCTAATCTAATGAGGACATTGCAATGCTACTGCAATGCCGCCTAGCATTTTTATCCAAAGATTATAATAATATATATTTTTTATTTTAGAAAAAAAAAACAGAGGGTAGAGCAACTCTGAGGGAGTCATCTTTATCGTATAATTTCTAATCAGACAACCTCACAAATAAAAAATAAAAATTATTTTTATCCTTTTTATAATTTTAATCTACTATCATAGGTCAGACGGTACAAATGAGTTTCTTAAGATTGTCCCACCCACTGAATTTAAAAGAATGAAAAAGTAAAAAATATCACTCACCATTTCATTTGTCTGGACGGCAACCATGTGTATTAGCCGATATTAATTGAGTTGTCTTGTCACGTATTATGTATGTACCATAATGACAACAGAAAAGTCCCAAACGATGCACCGTATAGATTATATAAGGGAGGAACACAGAAGGTGGTAAGTTAAAAAGAAGAAAGAAACAAATATATCTATACATCTATTTATCTAAGTAATATGTATCTGTGCGTCCATATCTATCTATCTACCTATATGTATCCATATATCTAACAATCTATATATATATATATATATATATATATATATATATATATATATATATATATGTATGCATACATCTATATATATAGATACCTATCTATATGTCTATCTATCTAAGTAATAATATCTATCACTTTATCTATCTATCTATATATAGATATCTACCTATACATCTATATATCTAACTAATTTATATAAACTCATATGTATGTATATTTATATGTTTGTATCTATGTATCTATATCTATCTATCTATATATATATATATATATATAGTTAAGGTATCTATATGTCCATCTATCTAGATAATAATATCTATCACTCTATCTATCTATATATAGATATCTACTTATCTACTTATACATCTATATATCTAACTAATTTATATAAACTCATATGTATGTATATTTATATGTTTGTATCTATCTATTTGTATCTATCTATCTATCTATCTATCTATATATATATATATATATATATATATATATATATATATATATATATATATATATATATATATATATATAGATAAGGTATCTATATGTCCATCTATCTTGATAGTAATATCTATCACTCTATCTATCTATATATAGATATCTACTTATCTACTTATACATCTATATATCTAACTAATTTATATAAACTCATATGTATGTATATTTATATGTTTGTATCTATCTATCTATATCTATCTATCTATCTATCTATCTATCTATCTATCTATATATATATATATATATATATATATATATATATATATATATATATATATATATATATATATATATATTATATATATATACATAACTTCTATCTTATATCTACATAAAATAAATTCGGAACGAATAGATGTATACCTCAAAAACGACTAAAAGATTAATCCCTTCAAATCCCACTAGAACCTACGACAATATTAAAAAAAAAAAGTTTACAAACTAGTTATTTAAATTTTGTGTGTGCAGACAAAGAAAGTGAGAAGTGGGGTGTGTGTCTATAAGACATGGGGGGTTCTGTCTATGTGTGTGTCTGTGTGTCACTGTGTATCACTCTCTCTATCTCTCTCCCTCTCTCTGTCTCACTCTCTCTCTTTCAATCTCACAATCTCTCCCTCACTTTGCTCTTACTCTCTCACTCTCTCTCTCTCTCTCTCTCTCTCTCTCTTACTCTCCCTCTATCTCTCTCTGTGCTCTCTCTCTCTCTCTCTCTCTTACTCTCCCTCTATCTCTCTCTGTGCTCTCACTCTCTCTCTCAGTCTCACTCTCTATCTGTCTCTCTCTCCGTATCTCACAGATCTCTCGCAGCTCTCTCTCTGTGTCTCTCCCCCTCTCTTTGTCTCAAACTCATTGTCTCTCCCTCTCTCTCCCACCGACACCCTCCCCTATCTCCCTCCCTCCCTCCCTCCCTCCCTCTCTCTCTCTCTCTCTCTCTCTCTCTCTCTCTCACTTCTGCTATGTAGTGGGGGGCGGGGGAGAAAGAGTGAATGAGACGAAGAGAGAGAAAGGAGAGAGAGGGAGGTGGTGGATTAGGGATCCATCAGGCACAAAGAGAGAAAGCAAGAGAGGAGAGAGAGGGAGATGGGGGCTAGGAGAGTGCAGTGGCCGAGAATTAGGGTGCGGGGCAGCGGCGCCATTGGTGGTGCCCTCGCATTGCACCGGTCGATGCTCGGAAGCGCGAGCACACACACACACACACATAGAGAGAGAGAGAGAGAGAGAGAGAGAGTGAGATCGGGGCGGCGATGGCGACCGGGGAGGGCGACGGGGCGGGGGTAGTGGCGACGGGGGCCAACAACGGCCACCTAGGCGGCGATGGCAACCGGGGGCTGGGGGCGGCGCTGATGGGGTTCAACAGTGGCGAGCAGGGAGGTGGTGGCGACCGAGGATGGCGGCGGCGACCGGGGGCAGTGGAACTTGGGGAAAAGAGGGGGATAAAGAGAGAAGAGATATGGAAATTAGGGTGCGGGGCGGGGGAACTTGGGGAAAAGAAAGCCTATTCACGACGGCTTTATAAAAAGTCGTAGCTAATACACATATTTGTGACAGCTATATATAAACCGTGGCAAATATAAATATTAGCTACAACGATCATTTTAGCCGTCACAAATGATGATTATTTGCAACTGCTAAAAATTTAGCCATTGCAAATGTTGATCATTTGCGACTACTAATAATAGTCATCGCAAATGACTAAGTAATTAAAAAAATTACTCTTTAAAGATATAACTCACTTGAAAATAAATACTTATATATATACTAAGTTAAGCATGTCATACTTACACTAATATTATAGTTAAGTTAATTATATTTAACTATACTATATTTAGTTATATTATATTAGTTATACTAGTGAAGTAAATACTAAACTTTAATAGTTAACTCTCTATATGTTTACCTATATATATTAAACTTAGTTAACTTTCGAATACTTATATATACTTAATGCTTGCATAATATATGTTTAAGTGTATTACTTAAACTAATTAGCTAATATCCTTATTTAAGTATATTTAAGTATATTTTATTATATATTTACTTAGTGTAACTATGTTTATATTAATATATTTAATTAATATAATATATAGTTACATGCTTAAACAGTTAAGTATATTAGTTAACTATATACTTCACTATACCAATTAAATACTTATATATACTTAACTACGTATTTAGTAATAATTTAGTTATACTATATTAGCTAACTATATACTCCTGTCTAGTTGAACACTTATGTACACTTAATACTTGAATAATAAATTTCTTAGTTGAGATAATTAATTACACTCTAATCATATTACTTAAATATTTATGTACACTATATTTAACTATGTTTTAAATGTGCTACATAACTATTCTTATACGCATACATTTAATTAACTTTGAATATATGAAACATACTTTGTTAAATATAATTAACTATATTATTCTTATCTAAATATATTTAATTATTATGTATTGGTTATATTAGTTAAGTAAATATTTAATAAAATGCTTACATGCCTAAATCGTTATGGATATTAGTTAACTGTAAACTTAGTTATAACAGTTAAACATTTATAATATGCTTAATACTCCAATAATAAGTTAGTTAGAATAATTGTTCTACATATTTACTTAGTATACTATATATTTATATTAATATATTTATCTAATATATTAACTTAATATAACTATAATATAGTTAAGTTAAATAACTATATTATAGTTATATGCTTAATTAATGAAATATATTATTTAACTATATATATTAAATAGTAGTTAAGTTAAGTATATTAGTTAAGTATATATATTTAAATATTAGTTAAATACTTGTATAAAGTGCATATGTACATATTATACATTTCAGTGCATATGTAATATGTACATGTGCACTTTATATAAGTATATAAGTTAACTCAGAAATATGATACTTAAACATAATAGTGTAAATATATTAGTATATATAGTTAAGTATATATAGTTAACTAAATATATATACTTAACTATATATACTAATACATTTACACTATTATGTTTAAGTATCATATTTCTGAGTTAACTTATATACTTATATAGCTAACTATATTTAACTAAAATAATTATTAGATGCATAATATACTTAATAGATGCATGCATAATATATATTTAATTAGAACCATTGTAATGAACTAGTTACAATGTTGTTTTGAGCTACAATCACACTGAATTTAAGATCCCAGTTCTTATCAAGGAACTTGCAGGCCTCAATAATTTGTTGCAATTCTATATTTAGAATTTGGTTGTATTGCAACTCACTCACACTATGCCGAAAGATAATCACTTAGTTTGGTTTCGTCTTACCAGAGCTAACATAAAAATCCAGTAAAGGTTTTCGAACTATGCCAGAATCATCTTTTTCTTATACAAGTTTGAATAAAGAGTCGATCATTTCAACTTTTGGTGACTGAGTGTGCACTGCTGCTCTATAATGAGATATTAGACCAACGAACGTATAGAGCAACCCACGATGCAGTGGAAGTAGAGAGCACGAATCTTTCCGAAGATGCTCACAAGCCACAACAACTGACGTCGCCGCTACTCGCTCTCGTGCTCAGATCCAGAATGCAAATGGAAGAAGCAGCAGAAGAAGAAGACAGAGAGAAACCATTGCCCCCCTTCCGCTTCTCCTCTCTAAACCCTCCATAGCCCTTTTGTTTAACACTCAAATAAGTTTATTTGCGATGGCTTATTCGTCATTGGTCGCTAATATTCATTATTTGTGACGACGCAAATTTAGCCGTTGCAAATATTTCGCTACGGTTAAATTTCAGCCTTCGCTAATACATACATTAGCGACAGTGACGACTTCAAAAAGCCGTCGCGAAAATTCTCGTCGTGAATATGACCATTTCTACTAGTGACAGGAGAAACATTTTGATATCTTGTTGTAGTCAGTTAACTTATTAACGGCTTCCTGATGGTGAGAGTTTGAATTTAAATTTCTTACCAAATTTTTCAAAGAATGTTACTTGTGTACAATTGTGATGGTTCCACTTTTACTAATGATGTTTCTAGATCCAGAATTATCACTAGAAAAGAAAAATCTTGTAGATTGTATGACCTCCAAGGAGGTGTGTGTCAAACAATTCTTGAACTGTGTCCTTAATTGGAGAGGTCAAGAAATAACTACTGGGTTATCTGTACTTAATAGTTTCTTTTTCGATTAATCTCTCTCTCTATTGTTTTTTTCCCATTTGATCTCTCTCTCTCTATTGTTTTTTTCCCATTTGATCTCTCTCTATTCTTTTTCCAATTGACCTCTCTCTCTCTCTCATTTTAGGAAGTCTTTTGAAGCACAAACTTTGTTTCAGTTCCATGACACGGTTTCCTTATCAAAGCTCAGTCCGAATTAAGCACTTTGTTTAAACAAGAGTACTCCAGCTATGCCTTATCAAATGTGTTATCAGTTTTATGTTCCCTTTAAATCTTCATCTTTTTCCATTTCAGTCATTTGTCCCGTGTAGGTTTCAATACAGTGGTCTTAATTTATATGGGTTTCCTCAGCTGTGATATAATGAAGAAATACTTACTGCATTGGGGTCAGTGCTAAGCAGTGCCCTGGGGGTGCCATATACCCAACTTTTTTTGTTTTTTTGAGAAAAAACGTTTGCGCATACCCAAGTTACCATCCAAGCAAACTGTGATTGATAGTCAAGAAGGCATTACAATCCATGTAGATTTACAATTAATCCCCCTCAGTGCAGTTAGTCTTTCTCTAAATAATAATCTTGAAAGGAAAAAAACTATCCAAGAAATACATAATTCACAACTTTATTTTATGGCATACATGCTTTCTTTTTCCTTTTCTTTCTCAAAATTAAGTTTCAAGAAAATTATTAGAGATATTTAGAGGGCAGATAGAAGATCGAATTAGACGATCAAATTAATTAGCCGACCTAGTTACTAAAAAACCCCTCATTAGCATAGGCGGAGTGAGATCTACCTATCAGATATGAGTGTATTTTAGTTTTCACTCGTATCAATGAGAGGGTTCGATGACCAAATTGATCATTTAATTCAATCGCATAATGTTATCTCATTAGATATAAGATAATGTAACAAACCAAATACTATCGTAGTTATCAACTCATGAAATTAGTTTTCTCACCGAAAAATTTTCGAAGCTACTTTAAGGAATGTGGTATCTCTCTTCTTAATCATCATCAGCATCAATCACACCAAGTGCCAATCATCACGATCATCATCAAAACAAACACATGGAGTCAAAATCAAACTTTCGCCTACACAAAATTTAATTGAAGGACAAACACCCAGCCCAAACTCGAACACCCAGCAAAATTATTAATCGGAAGAACACAAGGAAACACATGCATGCATGGACATGGGGGGTACGTACGTATATGTTTTCTGCTGTAACATACATATATCTCCCCCCTTGCTTCTTGCTATATATTAGGGCTGATGGATGGGTCTCTCTTCCTCTCCTCCCTCCTCTTTCTTCAACCATCTACAGCCACTGCACCACACAACAATTGGCGGTGGTGATCCCCTGCATGGGTGCTTCTTATTATTACACAATGCTCCCTTCTCTCACGTCATCCCTCTCCAACTGCACCGACGGCGGCGAGCGCATCAGTGGTGATGGTTCATCATGTCGGTGAGCGCCAGCCCGTTGCTGGCGAACTTGTGGATGTCCCCGCTGGCGCCGGCGAGCGGGGACGAGCTCCCGCTGTCCGCGAACCCGTCGTCGCAGGTGCTCACGTCGGTGATTACTGCCGACAGGTTGATCTCGAGGTCCGCTGGCGACCCGCTCTGCAGCGCCTTCATGGACGTCTGCAGGTCGGCCAGCGCGCTGTTGTACGACTGACGGCAGGTGTCCAGGTTGCCCCTGGCGGGGCGGGAGGCCGTGGCGTGGAGGCGCTCGGCCTCGGCCTTCGCCTGCTGGGCCTTGAGGATGGCGGCCTGGATGGTCAGTAAGGTGAGGTCGGCCGGGCCCGCGGGGCGCCCGCGCGTGGCCTGAGCGGCTGACATGCACTGCTCGGGGTAGTCGGTGTGGCTGCACAGGAAGGCGGCCCCCCCGCGCAGGCCTCCGGCGGCGTGGAACACGGCGAAGTGGCGGTGCCTCGTGGCCTCGGCTGGGTGGGAGAGGAGGAAGAGGAAGGTGGCGGCCACCGCCGCTTGGAGGGCCAGCGAGAAAGGAGCGCCTGAGCAGTCCATCTCTGCAGGTGTCGTCGTGTGGGGTGTTTGGGGAGGGAGTGGGTGGTGGTCGCCTTCTTCTTTGGCTTAGCTGCTTCTGGCGCCCTTCTTCCTCCTCAACGGGCGCCGGCGGGGATGGGGGGAGGTGCTGGGCACTGTTAAATAGGAAGATGGAGTTGTGCTGAGAGCTAAAAAATATGTGGAGGGGAGAGGAGTGTTGGGTTTTGTGGGGCGAAGCTTGTTCGTCGCTGGCTTGGGGCCTTCTCTTCCATTTGTTGGGGGCTTCCTTATTTAGCTGCAGCTCCCGTGTCCCCTCCCTAGCTTCTGCTAGGTTATAATAGGCACCAGAGGAGTGTTCCCCTTGTAGTACTCGCTACGTGGACAGGGTGTGTGATGGTGCATACGTGCATGGTAGATTTGATGTGCAATTAGACTGATTATGATCAGTGTCTACAGTACTTGATCACAAAATTTTCAGATCTTAAGAGTGTGTATAGATAATTATAAGGTTTATATACTTTTTAGGTGCATACATGGAGAATATATATATAGCAAATATGGCAGATACATGGATATGTAGAACACATTTATTGATGATGCTGATAGATTTACAATTAGAGTATGCATATATGCTCAGACTGTGCTAATTAACACTAACAACTTTAGGATGGATATAGATGAATGAAAAAGAACATATCTTCTTTCTTTTAAAGGCTCACTCTCTCCATTATGAAAGCATAATTTTGTCAACACAGCGGAGGCAGTGCTTTTCTTTTTCTTTTTTTGGTTAGGGGGCTAGTACAAATGGGTATGTATATGATTAAAATAAAATATAAAATGTAAAAATTTTAAATAAAAAATTAAATTGAAGTTAGATTAATTCTTCTCAACATGCAAAATTAGCTAGAAAAATTTTAGATGGTTAGAATCTCTAAAACTTGCATAATTTGTTGCATGGTGCAAAAAGTCCACATGTAAAATTATAAATGAGAAAGATTAGAGTATGTAAAGAAGAAATAAAAGATTCATCACATGGCATCAGTCTTATAGACTTGACTCATGAGTAGTTCTAAGATCAATTTTTTTACAAGCCATAAGGCTGAAAACAATTCTTGTACAAATGTTTATCTGCGTGCATGGGCAGCTTCCGTCATTTTTTTTTTTTTTTTTGTTCTAAAATTAGCACCAAATCAAGGTTAATTTCATATATATATATATATATATATATATATATATAAAGACTTGGCAGTTTTTCTAATCAGACTGTATCCATATAATGACCTTCGGATTTCATCCGATAGCTGGTTAAATAAAAAGAAAAAAAATACAGTCAGCAGCTGCCAAAAATTTGGATGAGTACTCCCAATTCAGGTGATCCGATTAGCAGATGTTTGATGCACACCCGTACTGGCGGGAATTGAGATCGTCTATTTTATGTTTTTTATACCACTTGTATTAAATTCATTTTGATTGATCTAAAATCTCCCAGGGGCGGCGGGTGCACACACTGATGTTAGGGTGTGCACTGAGAGTTTCCTTTATCAGACGCCTTGAGCTGAGATATGGTTCATACTTCCTACGGTGCTGCTCCGCTGGCACGGAAGTGCGACTAGACATTTGCAGCAACATTCAAAAGAGGATTAGATCAATACTCGGGAGTCAAACGGTCTATAGTCTTATTTGAGATAAAATACTAAAATATTATAAAACATTAAACTTTTGTAAATATTCTAATAAAATGTCACATTTTAAGGGGCATTTACATTTTCAATATTTCCCAAGAAAGTGAAACGTTCTCCTGAGAGTAAAAAATTATAAGAAGTATCTTCCTGCAAAACAAAAACACGTGTTTGAGAATCTCATGGAGGGGAGTTCTCATGCTATGAGAAGAAGATATGGAGAGAGTGCAACGTGAGTGATGAGGCAGAATCCGATTCGGCCCATTAAAATAAGTCCAAATCCAGTTCAGTCCAGCAGCAGCAGTGCAAGGTCCTCAGGGAGCCTTCGGCCCATCTTCGGCCCAACAGCCCTCGGCCCGTAAGCAGCACCGTTGCTCCCGGCCCAACAGGCTTCAGCCCGTCAGCGGCCCATCAGCCTACGACCCGGTAGCGGCCCGGCAGCCCCAGGCCCAGCAGGCTTCGGCCCATCAGCGGCCCAACCCCCTTCGGCCCGATAGCCGAGTTCGGCCCACTCCGGTGGAGGACTAGGCACTATGGCGGTTTACCAGTAAGCTCGGACATAGTCCTATATCGGCTGTCACCGTTAACCATCCTCTATCCTCTGCTATAAATACACCACTATTTATAGCCAAAGGTATGCAATTCTATGCCTCCGAGACCCTCAAGGACTATAGTCCAAAAAGCATTAAAGCTACTCTTTGCCTTCTGAATCGAATCATCTTCAGGAGCTAACTTGACCGTCGGAGGGGGTTCCCTAGGACTGAACCCGGAGACTCCTACTGACCGATTTCTTCTTCTTTCCCTCCTGCAGGGGCTCGGTTCGAATCATCGCCGACCTCTCCGAGTCGGTCTCGGCCGCCGATCTAGAACTCCTCTCCTTGGTCTCGACGCCGTGCGCCGGCTGCCCCCACGACCAGAGGAGACTCGGTATCGCGCCTTCGTCCGCCGAAGAAGTTTCGGCCCACTGTCTGAAAACAAGCCAGCAACCGACCGAGCCACCTTCGGCCTCAGACCTCCGGCTTCACCTCCGCCTCCCGTGGGCTGGTACACTTCGTCCGAAGGAGCCTCGGCCCCGCCTCGCGCCGGCCGTTTCTTCAGGAACCCCGGCTCCGTATCCTCAGGCCGGCTGTTAGCCATCCGAAGGCGCCTCGGCTTCGCACTCAGCAGGCCACCGCCCGAGGCCTCTGATCCTCACCTTGTCCCGGATCCCCGTCGGGCCTCTCATACGGATCCGATCCAGCTCCGGATCCATTATCTTCGGATTCCATCTTCGGAGTCCGGTCGTGATAGATTCAGTTTACATCAGTGAGGATGGTAAATGTTTTTTGTGAAAATATATTTCTGTAGCGAAATGTGAGGAAATAGATAAAAGAGTAATATTATGAAAATATGAAAAATATTTTTCCAACTAATTTTTACTTGTATATGTTAAACATATGATAATTAGTTGATAAAATATTTTCTGAGAAAAGTTTAACAAATGCAAACATCTCCTTATATTTCACAGAAACGTGATTTTATAAAATTCTATAATATTTTATGTCAAATCAAACAGCAGCAAAAAGTGTCAATAGACTTTTTCGGATCAACTCATAGACATCAGGTTCAGGCTCGACCCCGTCCATGTAGGCCCAACCTGGCCTGTCAAAGGCCCGGACAGGCCCGCCCCTGCCTGGTCAACCATTGGTGGTTAACGTAGGCCATCGGAGGAAGAGGATGGATGGCAAACTGGCGGGGGAGAAGGGGAGGAAGACGGAAGAGAGCGGCGACCGCCGGCACCCCCCACCCCTGGCGTGCTGCTGCCACCTCTGTGCAGCGCCGCTGTCAGACCCTCCAATGGCTGCCCGATCGGAAGAGAGGTCATGGCATGGAGAAAGAGGGCAAGAAGACGACGATGTATAGAAGAGGCAACAACTACCCTGCTGTTGGCATGCCGCCACCGTCATATGCTGCCACTGCTTCTTTGTTTTCACCCTGCTGGTTGTCTGACTAGAAAAGATAAAGAAAATTAGAATCTAGATCTTCTAAGTGTAGGTGAAAATGGGACTCGGTAAGTGCAGAAAAGACGAATCGGATCGACTAGTTCTATCTAGGATTTGCCGTATCGTATCGACTCGAGTGACTTGTACCGTATCAAGACGAATTTGAGTCGGTACGACTTGACCGAGCTTATACAATTTGACTATGCGACTCGTACGAGTCGGCATGAGTTAACCCAAATTGTACTGGATCATAAGAGATCCGAGTCGATCCTCTTCAAGTCGGCAAACCCTAATTCTATCCCCACTTATACTTACTGGAACCAGACTCAATAAGATTAATGTAAAAGCCAAATTAAAAGAGAGACCAGAATAGAAGAAGCGAGAGGATCGACTAGATTCCCTTTTATAAACTTGCATTTTTAACTGTCCCAAACCCCTTATATATGTGGGGTTGGTTTTTACAGACCTAGGCCTTCAAGTCAGCTCGATTATTGACATCCCTAAACTATTCATATACGTCTATATAATATATATACATAATATGCATGCACGTATATTTTAAACAGATATATTAAGGAGGGGATATCATATTATTTGTATTTGCTCCAAAATTTATATGGACATTATCCAACAAAAATAGATATTAAACGAGATAAAACTTGGCTGCATAGATAAGGGCCTGTAGTGAATAGAAGGGATGAGATCCTCGATGTTCACATGTGACAGGGATAATTTGATTTGACAATTTTCTTATCTTATCTTAATAAATAACAAATTAATTTCTTGTGAATTTTTGTGCCACACAGTAATGACTTGTGAACTCTTTGGCGATCAGTGCACAGGCGAAGGTTTCGACAGTGCCTCTTCAACCACTGCCAAATATATGTATCTTGGGCGGCATTTTTTTGTTTCTTGTGATTAGCCTGCAACGCTGGCCAAATCTTAAGTTTCTTCTGCTTGTATTCTTCCACAGTTGCGCAAAGATTGCAATTTTATATAAAAAGTAGATCGTTTAGGTTTGAAGGGAATTGATCTCTTACAAAAAAAGAAATTTATATTTTATAACAAGTTACAAAAGAAAGTCCTAGGACAACTTATTTTTGTTTTTAAATTTGACTTTTTGTAAATTTTTTAGACTCAAGGCGAGATATGTCATAACGGAAGAACCCTAAAATCTTTTCAACTTCTGTGATAGACGATCCGTTTCTTCCTATATGATTATAGTTGTGGCATTCTTTTGCAGTGTGTGCTCCTTCCAATATGAGTAATTTCATAAAATCAGATTGACCAACTATAAAACTAAAATTGGTCTTTAATGGACAAGATCCTCTAAGCTTCTTTCCCATACCTCTTTTCCTAAATTATTGTGCACTCCTAGACATATAGGTCTCATTTTGCATCGGAATCGGATGAAGATATTCCCGTGCTAACCCCATTTTCTTGTTTGGATGAGTGGGGATAAAAGGGGTCAAGGAAAATAAAGTTTACATCATTTTTTGATTTAAATATGGAGATAAGTCATTTCACCTTTTTAGTAAAAAGACTTAACTCTACTTGTCTAATTCCGTTATTTCCTTCCCTCTTTTCCGAGGCATCCCTTTTGCCCCTGCTCGAAATATATTTAATATATCATTAAATTAATAAAGATAGTATAATAATATATATTATTATTAAATGAGAGGGTTAATCAAATGCTTCTAATGAAAGGTTGAAAAAATTGTCAAGTCTTATTATTATCTCGTACGGTTTTGTCATTATATTTAATAAATACTTAGATTAGTATTAAGTACAAAGTTGAATAATTAAACGATGATATTACTACTCATAAACATGTTTAATATATCATTACATTAGTAAAAAATAGTCTAATTCTATTTAAAATATTATTAAATGGAAAGGTCACTCAAACACTTCTAATGTAAAGAGTAGAAAAATGCCAAGTAAATAGTATTTTGTCATACTATTTTATCTTTGTTTTTGATATCTACTTACATTAATACTAACTTTAAGGTTGAATAATTAAATTACTGCTGATAAACATATTTAATATATCATTATATGAACAAAATAAGAGAATAGAAGGGTCTTTTTTCATAACTTATTTCAATCACTATCTGCATTTTATTCGAAAAATAAGATTAGCTTTTATCTTATCCCATCTTATACCAAATGGACCAAAAACTACGAATAAGGATAGAATATACTAGATTGAGTTATACTTATTCCCCTCCATTCCACCTCATCTCTATGTATCTAAGGTCACATATTGGTCCATAGAAAGAGAGGATAACAAAGTGAAATATTTTCCCAATTTACTTTAATCTCATAATGACCTAATCTTTTTCTAACAAATTTAACTGTTAAAAAGTGAAATCCTTTCCCAATTTACTTCAATCTCCTGATGACCTAATCGTACGCGGCCGTACCCTACCCCCTGCGCGGGATGCAGCGGGCGTGACGTCGTTCCGAATCTCCGCATTCCCGTCGGGGGGCCGCCCGAACCCCCACAGAGCCAACCGTGGACTTGCGCCCATGTTTTTTAATTCCCGCTTTCGGAAAATAGCTAGATTCCATCTTCTTCCCATGCATAAACTAATGTCAGAGAAAACCAAGACAAAGCTCCTCACTCCCTGTGAAAAGACTAGAACACCATCACATTACACTCGCTTTTACAAATTACAAGGTTGTGTTTGAAGACATGTATGAGACTTGATTTTAGTGGAGATGATTTCATAAGAATTGGAATAACTTTCAGAATATTTCTTCATAAAAACTCTATCGTGGCATAAATTACTTTATTTTCTTAACCTCGCAAATATTGAAAAGGTAAATTATTGACACAAGATTGATTTTCTCAGGTGCATAGAGATTTTTCTCTCATTCAAAAGGGAAAAAAAAAAGGACGATAAGTTTACTTATCGATCTCTCATTCAAAAGGAAAAAAGGACAATAAGAAAAACTTATCAAACTCCCAAATTCTTATCTAATGGGTGATATTTAGGTCCTCTTTGATGATTGAATTGATTATGTGAAGATTATTTATTTCAAAATAAATAGTTCTTTACTTTGATTGTTGGTATGAATAATAGAAATAAATTAACTTTTGTTCTAACTAAAATAAGTAATTCATAATTTTTAGTCAAATTAATTATTGTAAGTTACTTTAGAATAACTGATCGATCTCACCTAAATAACACGTTTAAACAAAACTAAAGGAAGCCTATCAGATCATGGCCAGAATAAGCCGTCCCATTCTATAGTACTAATGGATCTTCAAAGAGGACTTAAAACGTCACTTTGATTGGAGAAAAAGTTATTTTGTAAGACCACCGGCAGAATAACGTATACTAAAATAAAAGGTGTTTAGTTTGATAATTTTGTGAGGCTCGTCGTCAAAATAAAAAGAATAATCAATTAATTAATTCTTAGGTTTAAGATAGAATGACTTATTTTTCTTATTCTTTTATTATTTTATTCTGTACGATATAAGTCATTCCGCATGTCAACTTAAAATTAAGTTTATTATCTTTTTATTCGTCTTTATTCTTCTCCCGCTACCTCAACTAAAGAATTAACACTTGTGAGAGGCGAAGGACAGAGTGGTCATCTACTCTTGCTCCCCGATGTCCACGGCGGCCACCTTCTCCCTTGGAGCTGCCGATATCTCCAAGAACATCTAGCAAAAACAAGTGCAAGTTGCAGAGGATTCTGCCCTTTCACAGCCATGGGGAGAGATCCCCACACGTCGTGAACAAAAGGGGAGAAAAGAATATCCCAGCTCGGGAACTGGAATTGCCGTTGGTTGATGTCGACACCCCCTCCCCATCCTTTTGTCAACTCTACCCATCCCCCCCCCCCCCCCCCCCCCCCCCCCCCCCTTCATCAATACTCCAGTGGGCAGCCAGCTAGCCATGGCGATGCAGCTATATAAGGGGAGAAGCAGACATGTGGGAATCCCCAACACCTGTAGTGAAACCCCATTAATCTCTTCTCCCCAACAAGGAAGCCTATCCCCTCATGCCCACCTGTTCTAGCTTCTTCTCCTCTCTTCTTTCCGTTTGCCAAAGTGTAGATTAAACAAGGAGGAGGAGGAGGAAAAGGAGGAGAGGCCATGGAAGAACCCAAGATGGCACCTTTAAGCGTAGAGGCCAATGGCTCCGGGCAGCCGCGGGGAAAGTTTGCGCTGCCGGTGGACTCGGAGAACAAGGCCACCGAGTTCCGGCTCTTCTCCTTCGCGGCGCCGCACATGCGCACCTTCCACCTCTCCTGGTTCTCCTTCTTCTCCTGCTTCGTCTCCACCTTCGCCGCCCCGCCCCTCCTCCCCATCATCCGCGACAACCTCAACCTCACCTCCACGGACATCGGCAACGCCGGTATCGCCTCCGTCTCCGGCGCCGTCTTCGCCCGGCTGGCCATGGGCACCGCCTGCGACCTGGTCGGCCCCCGCCTCGCCTCCGCCTCTCTCATCCTCATCACCGCCCCGCCCGTCTTCTTCACCTCCTCCATCAACTCCGCGGCCTCCTACTTCCTCGTCCGCTTCTTCACCGGCTTCTCCCTCGCCAGCTTCGTCTCCTGCCAGTTCTGGATGAGCTCCATGTTCTCCCCGCCCAAGATGGGCGTCGCCAACGGGGTCGCCGCCGGCTGGGGCAACCTCGGCGGGGGGGCGACCCAGCTGATCATGCCCCTCGTCTTCTCCGTCATCCGGCGCACCGGCAGCACCAGGTTCACCGCATGGCGCATCGCCTTCTTCATCCCGGGGCTCATCCAGACGCTGTCCGCCATAGCCGTCATGGTGCTGGGGCAGGACCTCCCCGACGGCAACTTCCGGAACCTGAAACAATCCGGAGACAAGGCCAAGGACAACTTCGCCAGCGTGTTCGCCAACGGGATGAAGAACTACCGGGCTTGGATACTGGCGCTCACCTACGGCTACTGCTTCGGGGTGGAGTTGGCGGTGGACAACATCATCGCGGAGTACTTCTACGACAGGTTCAACCTCAACCTGCACACGGCGGGGATCATCGCCGCCTGCTTCGGGATGGCGAACTTGGTGTCGCGGCCGGGCGGGGGGATGCTGTCCGACCTGCTGGCCAGGAGGTTCGGGATGAGGGGGAGGCTGTGGGGGCTGTGGGTGGTGCAGAGCCTGGGGGGAGTTCTCTGCATCGTGCTGGGGCGGACGGGGTCGCTTGGCCCGGCCATCCTGGTGATGATGTTGTTTTCGGTGTTCGTCCAAGCTGCTTGCGGGTTGACGTTTGGGGTCGTCCCTTTCATCTCCAGGAGGTAAAAACACCTGCACCATTTCTCACGATCACCACTTGCTAATTAAACTATGCTGCATGGTATTCTAATTAAACTATACTGCATGGTGTTCTTGTTAGAATAGTCCTGATCTTGGGAGTTCGGATCGCCTACGGTCCGACCCAGACGTTTGGCATTTTTTATCTTCTCTTCTTTACTGATCGCCTACGGTCCGTCGAGGACCGTAGGTGATCCGTGTTCTTTCAGTTAACGTACATGGTGAAATGTTTTGCAAGTTTTAGAATACACAACTCATTTTAAATGCTTGTTGATTGTGTTCAACTTACTTAAGACTATAGAAAATTCAAATTAGAGGGAGGACAAAACAAGAGAGGCCTCCTGATGCTTGTGGATATCATGAGAAGAATGGGTTCCCATTCTTTCTAGGTGATCATCCAGTCCAATGTAATTTGAAAACACCGCTTGTGACTTAAATAAAGGAACTGCGTGGCAAGAACACGATGCTTAATTAGCATAAAATAACGCAGCTCACTGTTGTTGATGTGCATCATACCTTAAACCATTCAACACCTAAGCTGTCTTGTGTAAACCGCAGGCGAAGTTGCATCATTCAGATGCTGTCATGCACTTTAAAAAATTAAGAAAAAAGAGTTAGAAGACTATTATTATGAGTGGAGATCTTCTCACTATAGGTTTGGACCGGAGTCTAAACATATACTGAGAGGGAAAAGGACAAAACCTCCCAATTTTGCTATCACGTTGGAGTGAGATTTTGTACTTTTTAACTCTCTTCTTTTCTCAGTGGACTCCGATCTAAGCACGTCATGAGAAGATCTCTATTCTATTATTATCCTTTTAAAGGGATTAAACTAAAACTTGTCGAACCATGCCACACAACGACGACATTTTCTCTCTCTCTCTCTCTTTTGTCTCAGTTCCATGATCTCAAGCTCTCATGGTGATGGTGTTTGTTGAAATGCCCCTGCAGGTCCCTGGGGCTGATCTCCGGGATGACGGGCGGCGGTGGCAACGTGGGCGCCGTCCTGACGCAGCTCCTCTTCTTCAAGGGCTCCAAGTACTCCAAGGAGGACGGCATCGTCTACATGGGCATCATGATCCTGTGCTGCACCATCCCCACCATGCTCATCTACTTCCCCCAGTGGGGCGGCATGTTTTACGGGCCTTCCTCGTCGGAGAACGCCACCGAGGAGCACTACTACTCGTTGGAGTGGACCTCCGAGGAGAAGGAGATGGGCTTCCACCTGCCCAGCCTCAAGTTTGCAGAGAACAGTAAGAATGAGAGAGGGAGAAGAAGGCGCCCTGCCCCCACAGTTCCCATGGACGGGACGCCCACCCACGTCTGAGCTTGCAGAATAAGATCCCCAGAGTCATGCTGCAGTGTGACCAGCTAAATAGAGCGATGCCACTGCCCATGGGATATGGAAAGCACTGTGTCATAAGGGTTTGTGACATGCACTGCAGGAAGAGGATTTTGCCTGTGTTTGCAATCTCCTTGGATTAATGGGAGTCAAGGATATCAGGTCCATAGTTTAGTCATTATGCCTGTTCAGAACTCCATTGACGGCACCCAAGCTTCCATTCCCTCTGGTGTAAAAATTGCTTCTTGTCTTGTACGTACGTAGATGATCGTCCTAGCTACTTCATGTGTATGCGGGGCTTCTTCTTGTTTGTGGGGTGCATGGTTTGAAACATAATGTATTAGTTTGTGTTCGATGGTATTTGATCTAGTCTTGGATCTGTGTTCTTCCCCGGATCTAAACCTAAGCCAGGCCGCCAAAGTAGAAATTTGTGAGTCAAATCTATGCTAACCCCACATATCCTCAGTTGTCAGTGCAAGTGTCATGTTTTGTACCTACCAAGAGATGAGCCACCAATAAAAGATGAGTGCGGATCGCCTACGGTCCTCGGTGAACTGTAGACGGTCAGAAAATGGTGGCGGGAAGAGATTTTGCAATCACGGGGTCTTGAGTGGGGGGGGGGGGATTTTTAAGTTTTCCCCCCTTCCCCCAACGTTGCTGACCGCCTACGGTCCGCCGAAGACCGTAGCTGATTCGCGTTCGTAAAAGAAGGTTTTAAGTTAAAATTCAACTTAAAGAAGACTTTTCAATTATTTATTTTTTAAGATGTCAAAAAAGTAATTATGATTACTGCATGCGTATAATTGTAATTTCGTAACCTAAGTAATCTGAGATTGCTTAGTACCTAATAGGATTTTTTTTTTCTTTGACAACTAAATTATCTTGTATCTGAAGTAAAAGATACATAAAAATAGGCGTCATTAATCTTTATTCTAGTCAGAATAAACAAGTCGAACTTTTGACTAAATTACTTATTCCGATCTATTTGGAAATAAACTATTCTCACTGAAAATAAGAGATCCGAACAATTAAGCCGAATAAGTTCGGATAAGGGAGAGCCTACGGCCTTATTATAAACTTATTTTGTTCTATCAAAAGGGACCTCAACCGAGTAAGTAAGCCAAGCAGATTTTTTTCTATATTATGTAAAATGACAAATGTTGTTAGGATGAGAGAAAGAGAGACTTGTTCGGCAGCGTTTGTTAATAATATTTGTCCCCATATTTTTGAGACAACCCACCACATTCTCCCATAATTTAAAATTTTTAAATCCCTATAAAATCTGAATAACTACCAAGAAGAAAGAAACTTGCGCCACCTCAGCAACGCAGTAGTTAAGGTACATTAAAACTCTCAAAAGTTACAGTCATGACAGTAAAATCTTCTTTGTTAAAAATTTCTTATATTCCGATGTTTTCAATGCTATTCTATAAGAGAGAGATATTTCTTCCCGAAGAAACTTGTCCCTTTCTTCCTGAAGAAACTTGTCACCTGTGCTCCTACTCCCCCTGATGTGAACGGGAGGACTCTCTAATGCCGAGCCAAGCTTCGTAGGAACGAGACTTTCATGTGCCAGTCAAGACTACTGCAGGGATTTAGGCACCTCCCAAAGAATATTTTTGAACAGTCTAACAGGGGCCACAAGTTTTTGATTCCTTGACCCCAAATGTTGGAGAGAAGAGATCTTTTTAGTGTACGTTTGGACCGGAGTCCAACAGGATTGAAAGGGAGAAGATACAGAAATTTATCAAATTTTGAGATCACATGGAAATATTTTTTAAAATGTTTAGTATTTCCCTCTCTCAATACTGTTAGACTTCAATCCAAACACGGAGATCTCCTCTCAATATTAGGACATGAAAGTAACTTCACGGTGAAATGGGGCTTACTGATTTCTGAACCATTCTATTAAAAGAAAGCATCCGAAATCCTTGGAAGTACTTGGGGATCATAGAATCCTCCTTAATTTACTTCATCTCGAGTGTTGGAACATGAAAATTACTTTGTGGTGGGTAAGGTGTGCTTCTGATTTTTGAAGTATTCCAAAAGAAAGCATCCGAAAGTCCTTGGGAGCACTTGGGAGTCAGAGAATCCTACTTTACTTCATCTTTAATTTTGGTCAAAAGGAGCATACAGCAACAGTCTATAATTTCGTCAGACATGTTATGGAATTAATTAAGAGACATGCTATGGAGCCTCACCCATTAATTGAACTAGTAAAATCTGTAACCTTTTCAATTTTAGCCTGCAACTTTATATTTGCAAGTAAATGAGTAATATATAAGGACATCGGAGGATGATAGGTGGGTTCCTTTTGGTCTACTATTGGGAAGTTTGACTTTGAAACCTAATGGTACAGCACTATAGGCAAAGGAGAAAATAATCACCCTTCAAATAAAAATTCCCTTAAAAAAATTATAAAAATTATAAAATTGATTCAAGACTTCAATAATATGTATCCAATGAATTACTGAAAATAGAAATAAGATCTTTGATAATCATGGGAGTCAGAAATGGAAATAACTGCTTTTATATGTTATACATTCTCATTTTTTATAATTTACACACATACACAGATGAAAAAAATGAGATTATCCTATATCCAAATGAGCAATGGATGAAAGAATGAGACAATAAAAAAAAAAAAAAAAAAAATCTCAAGACCAACACACTGTCCTTTACCTCTTGTTTCTTTTCCCATCAATCCGGATTTCAATGTTTCCTTATTTATTAGAAGTGAATGTTGAAAATCAGAAAAGGATCATTGTTGTTTTTATTGTTGTCTCCATTCAGTCTTATAAAAAATGATAAACAAAAGTACTTTTTTGTTTGAGATTTTTATTTTTCAATTCTTATAATCTTCTACTATTCCTTATAAGCTCCTAAAATCTTCATACTTCCTTAAAATCTCTTATCATCTTTGAATCATCCTTACAAAATCCCTTCAGATAGGCCTTTTAGAGAGAGTCGAAGGATTTTCTAAGAATGTTTTAAATAATTGTAAAGATTAATAATGAATATAAAAATTGCAAAGACTTATAAAAAATATCGAAAGATTATAAAAACTGAAAAGTAAACATTTCTTTTTATTTTCTTCTCAGATACTACTGTCCCCTCTCATATATCTTAACTTGCAACATCTTCTTTAGCCTTTGACTAAAGGCTATGTTTGAGGATACATATTGAAAAAGAAAATTATGGAACATCCTTAAGGTAACATATGGATTAAAAACTAAACAATGCAATGACTAATTTAATACCCAAACAAGAATTTAATCATAAATATTATAATGATTAACTGTATTAGTGTCTTGATTCTCATATAGATCAAGTAGATATCATCTCTATCTCTTATTTAATTAAGATTCTCCTAAAATATAAAATCTTTTAGAAAATGAAAAATCTATAAATTCTTTCAACTTTTTTGAAGTCTGTGTTTTAATTAAGAATCCCAGGAGTCCTCCACCTCCTCCCTCCCTCCCTCCCCCCACCCCCCCCCCCCCCCCCCCCCTTCTCTCTCTCTTTCCAATAAGGAATGATCCCCTGCGATCTACAACGGTCTTCCACCAGATACCCCAGTGCCCTTTGCACGAAGGACTCGCCATTACAGATACCCCAGTGCCCTTTGCACGAAGGACTCGCCATTACTCTCTCTCTCTCTCTCCCACTGTAGCTGGTTTGCTGGCTAGTGCAGCTGCGGCCTCGTCCAGTGCAACAGGAGAGGCAAGCCGGCGGGAGCCCAGGCCGGCACGGCTGCACCTAGTCCAGGCTGATGAACGACACCTAGGTAGGATGGCCTTAAACTCCCACCCAAGGCGGCATCTAGTCCAGGCCGATGAACACCACCTAGTCTGCCCCGCCTGACTCAAGCCCAGGCCGCGGCACACTCTTTAAGAAGTTACTGTCCCACCGGTGTTGAACTTTCCTTGCCGAGGTCGAAGGGAGATTATGGATTCAGAATCTCATCTCCAGTGATTGTTCCGGAGGAAAAATATTCTTCTTTATGGTGGAATTTTTGAGTTCGGAATGATCGTCCGGAGAAGATGGGATTGTTAACAGGCCGGAGATGGAAACCCGGAGATGGAAACGGAAATGATATCTTTCGCTTCCATTTTCTATAAGATTTATCGGAGACAGAAACTAGTGTTTCACTTCCGCATTCATTTTTGTTTTTAAAATTGGAAATCAAAAACGAAAATAGAATTAAACAGAAGTTTTCGTTATCATTATTACTATATTAAAAAGTTATTTAAAATCCCTATTCGTATTTACTTTTCGATAAAAAAATTTCTAATAATTAAAAATTTTAAACTTACAAACATTTAATATATGTACAAATTAATAATCTATGAATTTTAAAATTTAAAATTTACTTTATCTATCGATTTAAATTTACATATGAATATATTTAAATATGTGCCACAAAAATATATGCCTTACTTTTATCAAACTGTCGAGAGATATTCTCATTGTTGTGTACGTGGATGGATGTATAAGGTACATGCTCATTTGAAAACGAAAACGGGTTAACGGATGCAAAAATAAGTGTTTCTGTTTCCGACTCTTATAATTATTCGAGATTAATTTCTATTTTCTATAACTTAATAGGTGGTTTTTAACGTAATTTCGTATCTATTAATAAAAACGAAAACGCAGTCCAAACTCATATATCCATTGACAGTCCTAATGAAACGAGATTTCTGAATTCGAAATGATTGTACGAAGACAGAACTGCCGTGATGGTGCGGAAAAATCTCTTAAGAGAAAATGATAGTTTAAATTGTGTACTCTTTGTAAATACTTCTGATCAAAATAAAAAACATTCAAATTTCATAACTTTCTTATTTTAAAATATTAAACCATCTAGTCATTGAGATCGGACAACTCCCCATGCTATCCACTGCTTCGCTGCTGCAACCACTGGCTGTGCCCAGCCACACCCAATTAGGAGCAGGACATAACATGCCTGCTGAGAGAACCATCTGACGATGCCTTGGGTCTCGATTGCAACTTCGCTCGCTAAACTTCCAAAGGATGCTACTTCCACTATTACTTTTAACATGAAATTTTTTTATTACTTCCACTATAACTTTTAACATGAAAAACTTTTAGTGAGAATAATTATAACAAATTTTAGATAATTACACAACTGAAATCTTCACTAGCAATCTCAATATTACCTTAATCCAGGCAATTTCAATTTTGAACTTCCTAGATTTGGAAGATAAAATCAAGAAAAAAAGTGAACCATATAAATAAATTGTAAAACCTAGTGCAACTTCTAATTGTTAGTATTTTTAAATGTTTACAATTTTCATCTAGTTATTTTGAGGAGAATGTATTTAGAGGTATATTTTGTGAAGCTTTTAGTTAGATGTCATTGTTAGCTTCTATCTTCAAAATAAGAAGTATTAAATAAGTAATTATAAGTAATTCTGAACAGTTAAATGTTCTCCTCAAAGCTCCATTCCTACCCTAATCTAGAGCTCCAATTTGA
Organism: Zantedeschia hybrid cultivar; assembly: GCA_030544215.1. NCBI lineage: Eukaryota > Viridiplantae > Streptophyta > Magnoliopsida > Alismatales > Araceae > Zantedeschia > Zantedeschia hybrid cultivar. The sequence continues at coordinate 59,798,330 of JARZZO010000004.1, forward strand.
AGTGTTTTGTTGAAAGCCAAGCAATAACCCAAAAAACTCATATAAATGACTTCGAAGGGAAATTTGTCATTCGCTCAAAATAACCGGGCTGAAACCTATAGAAGCCCAAGAGTGCTTCCACGTGGAAGCCATCAAACACAAGCTGTACACTGCAAACTATTTATGTCAATTTTTGGGGGGACTTTCAACCAAAAGTTTCAAATTAAGACTTACTACATTTTTTTTCCTTTTTTTTTTTTTTTGAGAATTAGGTCATTAGAGAGGAGTAGTTTAGCATAACCGCTCAAACCTAGCTACATCTACCTCATCCACTAATTTTCATAAATGCGAAGGCTAGAAGCGATTTCCAACTAAAATTTTGCCAAACACACCTTAAGACATGAAATTAGACAAGTTTTGACATCTCCAGTTTGCCGCAGAAAACATGCCTCAAGAAAGGATTTTAACATTTCGTGAGCCAATAAAAGATCCAATAAGCAATTTCCACATCAAACCTGAAATTAAATAGTAAATACAACATCTATCTGATTCGAAATAGACAGATAGTTACTGACACTTTCTGTATAGTTACCAACTATTTCCGTTACACTAGTAGCAGTGATGATGTAAATCATTTAAATGAAAACAGGATACAAGATAGAAATGTTATTGGCATTTGGACCTGCAAAAATGGATAAATATACAGCTTGCCAAATATTTACTCTTCTATTTGGTGGCTACCAAGTTTCCCATGAGTCCTCCACTAATTTCGTAGTGCTTAGCATTAGAAAATCCTACTTCATTTGCAAGTCTCTCCAGCTCTTTCCCTGCAAAAGCTAAATAAATTAGTTCTTCCTTCCTTTGGAAGGAACATGACAAACATCTTAATGGACACACATCACAGGCACCCTGTGTCCTGTGGATTAATTGGCTATGACATATCTCAGGAAGCAGAAGATGTGTCTAAACCAGCGAATGCCTAAACTGGTGAGGGGTGGATCATAGCTGCCCTGCCCTCCAACTTACCAAACTTCAAGAATTTTCAGTTTATAAAGAACAAATAATATCAGGTCAATTTGATCTCAAAATAAAGTAAGAATTTGCTTCAGTCTCTGAAGATTATGACAGAACTGTTGCCAAGTTAACGATTCTGTCCTGTGAAGGCTACCATATAACCAAATCGATGCTACTATCCAAGTTAATCTTATCAGGTGTCGAAAGATATTTATCCATTTCTTCATCATAAAAGGGGGAAAAAAAACAAGGATACTGGCTTGTCCATCCAAAATGACACTAAAAAACCTATATCTTATGCTTCCTATATGCTTTGGAAAAAACACACATTATGGAATTGTTGTTTACTGTTCAAATCCCCAATAAGGACTAAAAAGGGAAGTATCTTAACTCCACTGTTAAGAACAGCCAATAATTGGACCCTACTAAATAGATGGTTTTAGCATTACGTTGCCTTGCAATTTCCATGAAAAATACAGGGAGCAGTAAAGTACCTGTCAAGAATTCTTGGATTGATGTTTTCAAGTAGGAATACTCCTTAACAAGACCATAATTGTTTGCCACTGGCACGACAACGTTGTCTATCATATATTCCTAGAAGACAAAATTGAAGATTAAAATCATATTGTTTAAAGTGGACTTTCGATGCATATTCTCTGCTGAGTGAGCAGTTAGGTGATTCCTTAAACGTACATGGAAAATAATACAAGACAAATAAGAACAAGATTATAAATAGCAGAAACTTGGTATCCTACTTGAGACTGCTGCTACTACTAATCTTAATTTGCTTATTAAACACCATCAAAATGGTGTACAAAGTAATGAACAAATTAGGACACCACCATCATTCCTATGATGCCTACAATGATACATGAGAAAGCAGGTTCTAAACAAGGATGCATGAATGATGTTCCCCCTTCATCCCTCTCAACCTAGATGAACTTGATACCACTGGATGTTTTAAGGATGCATTTGGCAAAACTGTTAGTCGGAAGATGCTTTTTCTTCCACTTTCAACAAGAAAATGTAGAGCAGAGGTGATTATAATTGGGTACTTCAAAAGCCAAACCTTCCCTAACAACCCATGTTTAGCCAATTTAGGAACTCCAATTCGGAGCTTTTTGGATGGAAGCTAAACCTCTATATAAATGGCTTCCAAGATCTAATTTCTCCCACTCAAAATAACTAGGTAGAAGTCCAAAAGTGCTTAGGAGCTGCACCAATCATGATTCAAACCTTGATCCTTTCATAATGGATGATTGAAAATGACAACACCCCGATGATTAAAAAAATGGATTGGACAACCAAAAGGAGCAACGTCCAATATCTAAAAGCTAAAAAAGTACTTGCTTAAAGATTTATAATTCCAAGATTGCAAGCAGATGAGTTTATTCAATGCCCCTCATTTTGAGAATGATGTCTCATCAGGTTCAGTTAATAGCTCACAGCTTATGAGAGTCAGATATAATTATGAGACACAGCTAACTACAATGGGTTGCCTTCTGCTAATGGGCCAGCCAAATTTAACTGCTATACTTTTTTGAAACATCTATATAGACCAACACATGAACACATATTTATGCATGGACCAATAATTCAACTCTCGACAAGAAATCGATGACTAGAAGAGCAAGAGAAGGGTAGAATGACAAATATCTCCCTAACCATGCAAAGAACATAATATATATACTTCAGAGAGCACTCTGATTTTGTACAAGTCCTTTTAGAGATATACATCACTATGGACAAGGCTCCCTGACACTCAACATTAGATGAACAAAATCACCAAAGGCTCAATCGTGTTTTGTACATCTCTGGCCATTAACCGTAAATACCTGAAACAAGGTAGTAAATGCATTTGAGCTTTTGTTAAAATCTAAAATAGACACTCTTGAGCCTGCAAAAGAAATGGATGATCAGAGACTAAACAATTGGTAGGCATGCCATACCACATTCTAATTAAAGAGACAAAGAAACCTGGTTTCAGAACTCGATATATCTCTTCCATTGCCTTGCGCTTGTCCACCAAATTACGTAGCCCGTAACCCATAGTAATTCCATCAAAGTAGCATGCAGGAAAAGATAGATTAAGTGCGTCACCTTCAACCCACCTGTAGGCATTAGAAGTAAAATTAGTATTGTTGAAGATCCTTTGTTCTTGAATGTATATGGAAGCAAGCTGCTAGACTGGATTTTCTACAGAATTTATGAGGACTGCAGGACATCAACAAAAGAAACTAATCTTTGCAGATCTGAATGTGTGAGGCAAGGTTCACAACATGCAATGGCTTTCTCTTGTTTTTGATAAGCAAGGATTCAGAGACATATTACTTCCAGGATAATCAAAGAAAAAATGTATAACAAGGACCTCGATATTAAATAAGTGCTCACTCAATGTTCCTGTAACAAGTCTTCCCAGATAAGTCTTGACGAGTTGAAGCAATCAGCAGTTGCTGTGTTGAGAAATCAAGACCAGTTACCTGAAAATGACGACAAAATATTATATAACCTTGAACATTCCCTTGCTTTTCTCTAAAAAGGGTTGTAATCACGAGTTAATCATTCACTTTAGTCCCTAGGGGAGATCTAAATATACATCCCCCTACCCACACAACAAAAAAGGTGGGTACATTAACAGTTTGGCTATGGAAGTTGCTTGACAAAACTCCAAAGTCTTGGGATTTGGGAATGTTGACAAGCCCCAATAAGCATTAGCTAGGAACAGACTATGGATTATGTTCAATAGTGGATCATCAATAACGATGCAAATTCACAAAATGGTAGCAAAAAGGGTTAATAGTTAAAATAAAAGTTTTCACATTAGTAGATATGAGTAAGAGGTGTGGACAGTATGAGTGGAAAATCAGGCAGTAAGTTCTGCAGTCCAGAAAATGTAGAATCATGGAGGCCTGAACCTGCATCAAGATTGCATTTGCATTTTGTTCACAGTTCAATAAGTTTTATAGGAGGTGATTCTTGCGATTCAACTATTTTCGGCATTGCAAGTTAGAAGAATGAAAAAGCCACAGATAAAATCCATACAGCAGTTCTCTACTTCTGTCTACTAGTGAACTGCAACACTAACCAATCTTTTAATAACATCCTCATATTTTTTATTTCATAATCATCATATAGGATCGGATATTCCTATTTGTATCAAGGGACTTTAGATTAAATATCTTCAGGCTGCATTACTCAATCTTCTGAATTAATGGACTGACACTATATGTATGACATTTTAAGTAATGAGATATTGCATAGCATCAGCAGGGTAGGTCATGCATTTGTTATACACAAGAAGCAAAGCAAGAAGCCAAACCCTCTAGGAGATGGCACAACTTATGGGTTTGGATATTGCACTGTTTGGTCGTTAAACAAGAAGCTCATTTATTCTGCCAAGCATAGACACACCAAACTTGATCACTGACAAAAATCTCCTAGCATAAATTACTAGGAACCTTTTACACAAGGTGGAATGGAAGTGCAGATTATAATAACTTACAGATTAAAACAATTATAGATCATGCAATCTTTTGAATTGGAGTTATAGAAAAGGCTTTGGTTTAGTAACGGGTTGATTCTTGTTACAAATTTCCAGGTTATTCCCTTTATGTTTTATTGTTCGGATTGGCCAATTTTTTTGTTAAATTAAGAATTTTAGCTCTTCAGACAAGTCCCAAGTACAAGCTTTTAAAAGTTGTAGCAGAATGAGGTATAAAGTAGTATCTACAGAAAGCAAATGCAGAAACAAAACCAAATACACATCCTATCCCCATTATATTTGTCCTAAAAGAAGACCTCAGACAAGAATATGACTTTGCCATGACAATTTACATATGATTACCTGCCATGAATTGCAATAAGTTTGGTTCAAGAAGTATTTTATAGGCCTTGTTTGAAAAAACCTCCTCCAATGGCCGACTCCCATGCATTCAGATTCTCTCCCAATCCTACATTTTTAAGATGGAAAGAAATCCAAGTGAGAGCTGCAAAATACCTAGAAAAGTAGCACATCATCACCTTTCTACTGGAAACGTCATAATGACAATTGGAATTTGTGAAAAGATAGTTCTCCATTTGGCAAAAAATTGATGCTATTTAGGTTATTCAAATATTTATCATGGACTTATCCCATAATTCAGAACCAAAACTTATTTCAAACAAAGCCTTGATCTTCCAATTGATATCATGTTCCCCAAGGAGAAAAGGCAGGAAGTCTAAACTCTGAAAGGAATCTCATCCAAACTGAAGAAGCATAAGCACTGTATTTTGTGAACCACTCCCAGGATGCTGAATAAGAGACAGCCAAATATGAAAACAAATCATTTACATTGAAGAATAGATTTGATCGAAGCTCAATAAAGGTTGCACCTTACCAAGGTGTGGGTCTGCTCCAACTCAGCAATCCACGGTTTTGAGGCAACTAACAAGTCTAGGAATGCATTCAAGTACCACAACTTGATCACTCCAAACAGAACTTCAAATTTCTTCTTAAACTACTCATCAATCGCTAAGATCACATTCCATCTATGCATGAAGAATGAACATGCATCATGCCCAAGCCTTCATTACCCTTCTCAGCCTTCCTCTTCTCATCTGCCCCAGTTTTCTTTCACATGCTGATTTAAGCATCAGGGGGCTTTCTTCGAAGATCCAACCACAGGCCTGACCTCTCCTCTGTGTATCCGGGGTGCTCACATCTGACTTTCATGCTCCACTATCCTTCAGTTCAAGAGGCTAGGTCCTAGCTCTGACAGCATCGCCAAACCGGTCTTAGTTAGTCTTCTACTGCCAACCAAATTCAACCATATCAAATTCATAAATTGACTCTCATTATCACTTACATTTGGAATATTGGCATGTGTCAAATAATACCACTAATTTTTTTCCCCTCCTAGACAGCCAACGATGCCCTCAAATTATGGTTATGCTCTAGCATTACTTAAATATGTATCACCACAAGAGTAGCAGCAAATAAGCATGCCAGTCATGACAAAACAACATCATGTGCAAACTACAATTGCCATCAAAAAATACAGCAAATTATAAGATAAACCAAAATCCAAAAAAGCATACCTCCCCTTGAGGCCCGACTCTCTCGGACAAGAGGAACGCCAAGTCGCCGCTCCCGCAGCACAAGTCCAGCACGCGGTCCCCCTTCTTAGCCCTGCAAACAGACCAACCTAGTACCTTAACAATCCACACATTTCAAAAAAGCAGACACCTTTACAGGGCAAACCGCTGCCACAAGCCAAGGAGCTCACCCACTCCAAGACACGGCCATCCTCTTCCACACGCGGTGCAGCCCCAAGGACAGCAAATCGTTCAGCTGCGAAGAACAGCGCAGGCCCATGAGGAGCTCTGTTCTTGGGTCCGCAGAAATGTGCAAGAAAAAGGAGAGATTTTTCTGGTGCTTACGCTGTCGTAGACGGGAGCAATGCGGCTGAAGAGCGCCTTCCGCTCGGCAGAGCAATGGGGTCGGAGCGCCAGCGAGGAAGGTGGTCTCGCGAAGCGAAGATGAAAGGGAGAGTGAGCAGCCGCAGCAGCAGCAGGAAGAGGCGGTGGAGAGGGAGAAGAGAGGGAGAGAAAAGAAGTCATCTTTCTCTGAGCGGTGTATTTGTTGTGGAGTTTTTGGTTTATATCTTTTTGCTGATGCGGATAGGGGGGTAAACGAGCCTAGTCGACCAGAGCTCGACCTTTTTCAAATTCGGTTTAATTAATTTTGACCGAGTTAGTTATTAGAGTTCGAATCGAGTATCTATGATAGTTGTTTAAGTTTGACTCGTTTAAATATGCTAATCAGAGTGTGTGAAGTAACCCGAGAGCCAAATGAATCTATCATAGATTAACGACTAAAATTGTTTAAATTTAAATTTATGAATTCGGACCATATCATGATCAGTACTAACTTGTTTGTACCTCTAGCTATTTCATAGAAAATACTATAAGATATTAAATATCTTGTTAATTAAATTTATTCATGAATAAAATAACCTTACGCATACTTGAAAGAGGTGTTAATGAGTACTTAAACGAGTTCTTAACTAATATTAAAGTGAGTTCTTAATTACTTGTGTTCTAACTTGACTCATTTAATGAATTGAACTCAAATTTTTGTTCAAACTTATTTATTTAGCTTAATAAATGAGTCAAACTGAGCAATTATCAAACAGTCTTACGAACTATTCATCAAGCATATTGATTCACTTACAGCCCTACTTATTTGTCTGGCCATTAGAGCAGATAGAATATTTTTACGCTTTAACCCTTAAAAATATAACACACTTATAAATAATACCTCCTAATCCAACTATTTTCAAATAAGCCCTCACAATCTATCGTGAATTAATGAAAGGCCCTTGAATATTACAAATAAGCCTCTAAGAGTTTTACAAATAAGCCCTTAAAAGTGACTTATTTGTAAAAAAAATTATGATTGTGAGAATTTATTTTTAAACAGTTAGATTAAGAGGACTTTATTTGTAATATTAAAAGTTTATAGGAGTTAATAAATGAAAAACCAGTCCCTGTAATTTAGCCCGTTTTAATAAGACCAACAACAATGATAATTGATAAACACGGTTCAGCCATTTAATATTGTCCATCTTGAAGATTAGGAAGCTGCATTAGCAGCACAAATTATGTATTTAGAAAACACTATCAATTGGAAAATCATCTCAACTCGATATTTATACTATCCAATCAAAGATCGGATAATTAAAAAAAAAAAAAAAAAATTTGCTCCCTTGCACAATTCAATCCATCTAATCTCATTGGCGATGCAATTTCACGGCTGCACTCTGGATTTACAGCAAACATTTCTCTTAATGAAAACTCCCCATGGTATGGTATTACATTTACTTGAAAAGATCTTTTTATATAGAATTTTTTTCCAAAATATTTAGGGACTATTTTTCGACTTTTTGAGTGTTTATTGATGCGGCAGAATCCGATTCGGCCCATTGCAGCAGGCCCAAACCCCATTCAGCCCAACAGTAGCAGTATTAGGCCCTCCGGCGGCCTTCGGCCCGTTAGCGGCCCAGCAGCCCTCGGCCCATAAGCGGCCCCGTCGCTCCCGGCCCAGCAGGCTTCAGCCCGTCAGCGGCCCACCAGCCTACGGCCCGGGAACAGCACGGCGGCCCAGGGCCCAGCAGGCTTCGGCCCATCAGCGGCCCAACCCCCTTCGGCCCGGTAGCCGAATCCGGCCCACTCCGGTGGCGGATCAGACGCTATGGCGGTTTATCAGTAAGCCTCCTTTTAGTCCTATATCGGCTGCCACCGTTAACCATCCGCTACCCTCCGCTATAAGTATCCTGCTATTTGTGGCCAAGGAGGGGGTGGGAAAAACGGATGCCCCCCTAAGCTTCCGAAACCCCTTAAAGGACTACTGTCCGAATAGGGTTCTAGCTATTTCTTCTTGCTTCCTGAATCGAATCTTCTTCAGAAGCTAACTTGACCGTCGGAGGGGGTTCCCCAGGGCTGACGCCCGGGACTCCTGCTGACTGGTTCTTCTTCTTCTTTCCCTCCTGCAGGGGCTCGGTTCGAATCATCGCCGACCTCCCCGAGTCGGTCTCGGCCGCCGACCTCGGACTCCTCTCCCCGGTCTCGACGCCGAACGCCGGCTGCCCCGCGCCAGGAGACTCGGTCTCACGCTGAAGTAGCCTTCGGACTCGCCGTCCGAGGGCAATCCCGTCGGTCGCCCCGCGCCAGGAGACTCGGCCTCGCGCTGAAGGTGCCTTCGGACCCCCTCGTCGGAGAGCGAGCCGTCCCCTCGTCCGATCTCGGACTTTCCGGCTTCTGCTCCGACGCTCGTCTACAGCTCCGCCGACAGGAGCTCCTGCTCGCGCCGCGCCTCCGTCCGACCGAAGGAGCAGCGGCTCACTATCCAAGAGCAGCTCCGGCGGCAGATCGCGCCCCCCGCGGGCGGATCCTCTTCATTCCGAAAGAGCCTCGGCTTCGCCCTGTTGTGGATCCCCGTCGGGTCCCCTCGTCACCGTTCGATCCGGACCGGCTCCGGATCCTCCTTGTTTCGGATCCCCGTTTGCGGGATCCGGTCGTGATAGATCCAGTCTACATCACGTGGCGCCGTCTGTGGGAAGCAAACAAACAAGTCATGTCTCGACAACCTGTCACCCGGCAATCCGGACAGAGCGAAGCAGAGGCACGGGAAGCCTCGGCACAGCTACTGCCGTCCGAAGGCGCCCCTTGTACTCCGACAAGTGCGACTCTGCCAGTCTTACCAGAGCCCCTTGTCGCAGAAGACAACCGGGTGGGGGTACTCCAGCAGCAGATAGCAACGCTGGCAACTGCCGTCAGATCCCTAGCGCCTCTTCAGGAGATGGTGTCTGCCATCGTCCAGCGCATGGGACTGATAGGACAGCTTCCTCAGCAAGCACTGCTCCCTCCACTTTATCCGGTTCAAGAGGCGAGGCTCCGGCCAGCACCCGCACCGGTTTTCCTTGGCAAAACCGCCTCAGCACGCAGCAAGTCCTCGACGTTACTTGCCCGAGCCCCTCGCTTCAATCGCCTGACAAAACAAGGCTTTGTTTCATCCGAATTCCGCCCGGTCAGAACCAGTGGACAGTCAGTCGCCACCTCAACCGCCCCGGACCTGGACCGGCGGCTAGCGGCGATGAAGAAAGAAATGCAGAAGATGGTGTCTCGGCCTTACGGGGCACCTCTCGCCAGCAGCATCCTAGAGCAGACCCCGTTCACGGCGGAGCTCCTGGCTACCGAAGTGCCTCCAGATTTCAAGCTGCCGAAGGGTCCTCTCTACAACGGAATGACAGATCCGGTCTGTCATCTCCAGAGATTCAACGCATATCTCTCGGTCCGAGGGGTCACCGAAGCAGTCCGCTGCTGACTTTTCCCCCTCACCCTCGAGAAGACTGCTCTAACCTGGTTCGAAGCACTGGCCCCCAACTCCATCCATTCCTTGGTCCAGTTGGGTCAGTTGTTTATCGACCAGTTTTATGACGCCACCCGGCAGTACAAGACATCGGCTAGCCTATTAGCCATCCGGCAAGGCTCCACCGAGACTCTCCAGGAGTATTTCACCAGGTTTCGGACCGAGGCCGCCCAAATCCCAAACCTTGATAGCTCGATCGCGGTCTCGGCCGTGATCAGCGGGTGTCGGGACGAAGGGCTCCTCGGCTCCATCGGGAAACGCCATCCCCCTACCTTCCAGGACCTCGTAGCCCGGGCACACAAGTATGTCAACCGGGAGGCCCTGATGATATCTAAAGGTAAAGGCGTAGCCGACGCAACTTTGGCACCTGTCCCCCGAGTGGTCCACCCTCGGCCCGAAGACCAGCAGTCCTCCCGAAAGCGGTATCGCAGGGAGGAAGGGGACTGAGAGAGGCGACGGGACCCGCAACAGCGGCATCTGCCCTTGCCTGCTTCCCCTTCCCAAATGCTCATAGAGATGAAGGACTTGATCCACCAACCAAAGCGGCATTATTCAAAGACAGCGTCAACCCGATCCGAGGGCGGCTCTGGCCATTAGTATCGGATCGGAGCGGCATTATTCAAAGACCGCGTCAACCCGATCCGAGGGCAGCTCTGGCCATTAGTATCGGATCGGAGCGGCATTATTCAAAGACAGCGTCAACCCGATCCGAGGGCAGCTCTGGCCATTAGTATCGGATCGGAGCGGCATTATTCAAAGACCGCGTCAACCCGATCCGAGGGCAGCTCTGGCCATTAGTATCGGATCGGAGCGGCATTATTCAAAGACCGCGTCAACCCGATCCGAGGGCGGCTCCGGCCATTTAGTATCGGATCGGCAGGATATTTTCTAAGCCCGCAAATAACCCGTACCGATCGGGAAGCGGCATGGTTTTTTCTAAAAAGTCCGCAAATAATCCTGATCCGAGGGTGGCTTCGGCCACATATACCGGATCGGGAGCGGCATGGTTTTCTCTAAGTCCGTGTAAACCGTACCGGGAGTGGCTTCGGCCATGCAAACCGTATCGGGAGCGGCAAGGTTTTCTCTAAGTCCGTGTAAACCGTACCGGGAGTGGCTTCGGCCATGCAAACCGTATCGGGAGCAGCAAGGTTTTCTAAGTCCGTGTAAACCGTACCGGGAGTGGCTTCGGTCATGCAAACCGTATCGGGAGCGGCAAGGTTTTCTAAGTCCGTGTAAACCGTACCGGGAGTGGCTTCGGCCATGCAAACCGTATCGGGAGCGGCATGATATTATTTCTAAGTCCGTGTAAACCGTACCGGGAGTGGCTTCGGCCATGCAAACCGTATCGGGAGCGGCAAGGTTTTCTCTAAGTCCGTGTAAACCGTACCGGGAGTGGCTTCGGCCATGCAAACCGTATCGGGAGCGGCAAGGTTTTCTCTAAGTCCGTGTAAACCGTACCGGGAGTGGCTTCGGCCATGCAAACCGTATCGGGAGCGGCATGGTTTTCTCTAAGTCCGTGTAAACCGTACCGGGAGTGGCTTCGGCCATGCAAACCGTATCGGGAGCGGCAAGGTTTTCTCTAAGTCCGTGTAAACCGTACCGGGAGTGGCTTCGGCCATGCAAACCGTATCGGGAGCGGCAAGGTTTCCTCTAAGTCCGTGTAAACCGTACCGGGAGTGGCTTCGGCCATGCAAACCGTATCGGGAGCGGCATGGTGTTCTCTAAAGTCCGTGTAAACCGTACCGGGAGTGGCTTCGGCCATGCAAACCGTATCGGGAGCGGCATGGTTTTCTCTAAGGCCGTGTAAACCGTACCGGGAGTGGCTTCGGCCATGCAAACCGTATCGGGAGCGGCATGGTTTTCTCTAAGTCCGTGAAAACCGTACCGGGAGTGGCTTCGGCCATGCAAACCGTATCGGGAGCGGCAAGGTTTTCTCTAAGTCCGTGTAAACCGTACCGGGAGTGGCTTCGGTCATGCAAACCGTATCGGGAGCGGCATGGTTTTCTCTAAGTCCGTGTAAACCGTACCGGGAGTGGCTTCGGCCATGCAAACCGTATCGGGAGCGGCAAGGTTTTCTCTAAGTCCGTGTAAACCGTACCGGGAGTGGCTTCGGCCATGCAAACCGTATCGGGAGCGGCAAGGTTTTCTCTAAGTCCGTGTAAACCGTACCGGGAGTGGCTTCGGCCATGCAAACCGTATCGGGAGCGGCATGGTTTTCTCTAAGTCCGTGTAAACCGTACCGGGAGTGGCTTCGGCCATACAAACCGTATCGGGAGCGGCATGGTTTTCTCTAAGTCCGTGTAAACCGTACCGGGAGTGGCTTCGGCCATGCAAACCGTATCGGGAGCGGCATGGTTTTCTCTAAGTCCGTGTAAACCGTACCGGGAGTGGCTTCGGCCATGCAAACCGTATCGGGAAGCGGCACGGTTCTTCTAAGTCCGCAAATAACCCGTACCGATCGGGAAGCGGCACGGTTCTTCTAAGTCCGCAAATAACCCGTACCGATCGGGAAGCGGCACGGTTCTTCTAAGTCCGCAAATAACCCGTACCGATCGGGAAGCGGCACGGTTCTTCTAAGTCCGCAAATAACCCGTACCGATCGGGAAGCGGCACGGTTCCTCTAAGCCCGCAGGTAACCTGAACCGAGAGTGGCTTCGGCCATGTGTACCGGTTCGGGAAGCGGCACGGTTCTTCTAAGTCCGCAAATAACCCGTACCGATCGGGAGGCGGCACGGTTCCTCTAAGCCCGCAGGTAACCTGAACCGAGAGTGGCTTCGGCCATGTGTACCGGTTCGGGAAGCGGCACGGTATATTTCTAAGTCCGCAAATAACCCGTACCGATCGGGAAGCGGCACGGTTCTTCTAAGTCCGCAAATAACCCGTACCGATCGGGAAGCGGCACGGTTCCTCTAAGCCCGCAGGTAACCTGAACCGAGAGTGGCTTCGGCCATGTGTACCGGTTCGGGAAGCGGCACGGTATATTTCTAAGTCCGCAAATAACCCGTACCGATCGGGAAGCGGCACGGTTCCTCTAAGCCCGCAGGTAACCTGAACCGAGAGTGGCTTCGGCCATGTGTACCGGTTCGGGAAGCGGCACGGTATATTTCTAAGTCCGCAAATAACCCGTACCAATCGGGAAGCGACATAGTGTTAACTGCGCCAGCTTCGGCATACTCCACAAGTTTACTTCGGTAGCGCATCCTCAAGCGAACGGCCAAGCCGAAGTCACTAACCGAAGCCTTTTACAGGGATTGAAAACCCGACTCGGCGAAGCTAAGGGCCGATGGGTGGAAGAACTGCCGAGTGTCCTGTGGGCCTATCGGACGACGAGCCGAACCCCAACCGGCGAAACTCCTTTCCGCATGGCCTATGGGGTAGAGGCCGTCATTCCCATAGAAATCGGCATCCCTTCTCCCAGAGTCATTGCCTATAATGCGGAAGCCAATGAGGAAGGTCTGAAAGACCACTTGGACCTCATTGAGGAGGTTCGAGATAAAGCCCGTATCCGACTGGCGGCTTATCAGCAACGCATGGCCAAGTACCATAACACTCGAGTAAAGCCCCGGAGCTTTGAAGTGGGGAATCTCGTGTTAAGGAATGCCCATGCTTCCAAGCCAGCCGAAGCCTCGGAGAAGCTTGCCCCCAACTGGGAGGGGCCCTACCGGGTCAGGGAGGTAATCAGACGAGGAGCTTACCGGTTGGAAACCCTTTCGGGCCAACCCCTTCCTCGCACATGGAATGTGGAGCGCCTTCGGCGTTATTACATGTAAGTCAACTCTCCCCAGGCTTTTTAGCCGGAGGCTATAAATAAAGGAACTCGCTTTCTTTCAGAAAAACTTGGCATGGTATTTTCTCTAAGTCCGTGTAAACCGTACCGGGAGTGGCTTCGGCCATGCAAACCGTATCGGGAAGCGGCACGGTATATTTCTAAGTCCGCAAATAACCCGTACCGATCGGGAAGCGGCACGGTTCCTCTAAGCCCGCAGGTAACCTGAACCGAGAGTGGCTTCGGCCATGTGTACCGGTTCGGGAAGCGGCACGGTATATTTCTAAGTCCGCAAATAACCCGTACCGATCGGGAAGCGACATAGTGTTCTATGTACACCAAGTCTCGACATAAGACGAAGGTATCTCCGACAAGGTCCTGGCCTTAGACGAAGCTGTTTGCCAACAGCCCTCGGCCGACCTGAAGCGGCTTTTTTATACAAAGCAAAGGTTTTTTAAACGAAGCGTATACCGTATCACTCTTCCGAGGAGGTTTCAGGCTATACTCTTGTCATCTCAGAACTGAGGAAGACAAGAGTGGGGGGCTATGTGATGCGGCAGAATCCGATTCGGCCCATTGCAGCAGGCCCAAACCCCATTCAGCCCAACAGTAGCAGTATTAGGCCCTCCGGCGGCCTTCGGCCCGTTAGCGGCCCAGCAGCCCTCGGCCCATAAGCGGCCCCGTCGCTCCCGGCCCAGCAGGCTTCAGCCCGTCAGCGGCCCACCAGCCTACGGCCCGGGAACAGCACGGCGGCCCAGGGCCCAGCAGGCTTCGGCCCATCAGCGGCCCAACCCCCTTCGGCCCGGTAGCCGAATCCGGCCCACTCCGGTGGCGGATCAGACGCTATGGCGGTTTATCAGTAAGCCTCCTTTTAGTCCTATATCGGCTGCCACCGTTAACCATCCGCTACCCTCCGCTATAAGTATCCTGCTATTTGTGGCCAAGGAGGGGGTGGGAAAAACGGATGCCCCCCTAAGCTTCCGAAACCCCTTAAAGGACTACTGTCCGAATAGGGTTCTAGCTATTTCTTCTTGCTTCCTGAATCGAATCTTCTTCAGAAGCTAACTTGACCGTCGGAGGGGGTTCCCCAGGGCTGACGCCCGGGACTCCTGCTGACTGGTTCTTCTTCTTCTTTCCCTCCTGCAGGGGCTCGGTTCGAATCATCGCCGACCTCCCCGAGTCGGTCTCGGCCGCCGACCTCGGACTCCTCTCCCCGGTCTCGACGCCGAACGTCGGCTGCCCCGCGCCAGGAGACTCGGTCTCACGCTGAAGTAGCCTTCGGACTCGCCGTCCGAGGGCAATCCCGTCGGTCGCCCCGCGCCAGGAGACTCGGCCTCGCGCTGAAGGTGCCTTCGGACCCCCTCGTCGGAGAGCGAGCCGTCCCCTCGTCCGATCTCGGACTTTCCGGCTTCTGCTCCGACGCTCGTCTACAGCTCCGCCGACAGGAGCTCCTGCTCGCGCCGCGCCTCCGTCCGACCGAAGGAGCAGCGGCTCACTATCCAAGAGCAGCTCCGGCGGCAGATCGCGCCCCCCGCGGGCGGATCCTCTTCATTCCGAAAGAGCCTCGGCTTCGCCCTGTTGTGGATCCCCGTCGGGTCCCTCGTCACCGTTCGATCCGGACTGGCTCCGGATCCTCCTTGTTTCGGATCCCCGTTTGCGGGATCCGGTCGTGATAGATCCAGTCTACATCATTTATCAAATAAATTAAGATTTGGTGAGCTTAAAACTAATAGTTTCTTTTGGTTTTGGAATCCCACAAACGATCTTATTTTGTAATAAGCCCCCTTATTCTTACCATTAATTATAACTGCTCAAAAATATTGTGTTATTTGATAAGTACCTCAGAAAATTGAAAAAGAGTCCCTGGATATTTCAAAAAACTTCTCTAAAATGACCTTTTCCAAATAAAAAATAAGATTACAGAGGTTTTTTTTTTTACTAAATATATAGTATAAAGAGTTTTCCTAAAATTAAATAGATTAGACAACTTAGAACTAAAAAACTCAAACTAATAATTCAATGAGGTGGATTTATAAGACTATATACGGGACAAAATTTGAGCAACTTTTGGATATGAGAGCATGGGACGAATCTCTGACACGAAATATCTGCCCCTACTTATTGATGAACCCAAACTAATCCTTGAGCAAATACGTTCATTCGCCAACGTATGGATATTTCTTGAAAATTTTAGTATTTTGGGATATCCAAGACTGCAAGAACCAGAGAGACTGGCCGTTCAAACTGTTCTACGGAACATGGGACTAAAATCATACTTCAGATTTCTTTCTCAACCAGGATAATGATATAGGGAAGTAACATCCTTTGATGTGTAGCCTTTCTCGGTTAACCCTTTGCAGTTGCCGAGGTGCAAGTTCGGTGCTTGCCAATAAGAATATCACATCCTCAACCATCTAATTAACTTGGTTACTTATTTTTTTGTTTTGAAAGTGGGCAGTACCACTAATTTTATAAATACAAAGGGAGTTCCATCGAACCCACCTGCCTCAGGGGTTGATGTACTCTCAATAGGACGGCCTGCCAAACCTGCATAGCTAAAGTGCAAGTGACAAAAATATGATTCAACGGTTCTTCCTCATTTCCACATCAAGGACAAAGCGGAGGCACATCACACCCAAAACTAATCAGCCTATCTGCAATGGACAACCTGTCATTAGAGATCTTCCAGATCAGAGTCTTGACTTTCTGAGAATGTGTTGTTAATTTAGTTACTTAATAGTTGCAATTCTGTGCGATGCACGTCAATTAACAGATTTGAATAAAATGATTACAATTAATATAAGTGAAGTTAATTTTTTGTTCTTTGTGAAGGAATGAATAAAATAATTACAAGAAAATATATGTTCAGAAATACTAATATCTTTTCTGTGAATATTAAGTTAGTTGTTTGGTAATATTAAAAGTTCAGAACCATTTTGTATCTAACTAAAATATGAATTGAGAGAGAAAACTTTAAAATGAACTAAAGGTTATTATTATTATTATCTCATGAGATTATTAGCTCAATAATGATAATAAATATTAAAATTTATTATTATTATTATCCCAAAAGACTATCTAAATATTAACAACAATAACAACAACAACAACAATAATAATAATATATGAGTGAGAAAAGTGAGATAGAGACTGATCTCATTAATAATAATAATACTTTCAAAAATAATAATTGTAATAATAATAATATCAAAACTAATTATTATTATCCCAAAAGATTGCAACAACAACAACAATAATAATAATAAGAGAAAGAAAAAATAGGAGATAGAAATATTAATGGAGAGAGAAAAATGTGAAAGAGGAGAAAGAGAGATAATAATAATAATACAATACTTTAAAAAATAATAATATCAAAATTAGTTATTATTATCCCATGAGACTATCATTTCAATATTAATTTTAATAATAAAAATATCAAAATTAATATTATTATCACAAGAGACTATCCCAATAATAATAAGAAAATAATAATATTTTCAATAATAATATAATTATACTTTCCACCATCTACTACTAATAATAATATACTTTTAAAAATAATAATAATATATCAAAACTAATTATGATTATCCTATGAGATTATCCGAATAATAATAATAATAATGTTAAAATTAGTTATTATTATCCAAAAAATTGCACAACAACAACAACAATAATAATAATAATAAGGGACAATAAAAATAAGAGATGGAAATTTTAATAAGGAGAGAGAAAATACAAAAGAGGAGAAAGAGAAATGATGATGATGATGATAATAATAATATCAAAATTATTATTATCCCATGAGACTATCATTTCGATATTGATTTCAATAATAATAATAATAAAATTAATTATTATTATCCCATGAGATTATCCAATGATGATGATAATAAAATTAGTTATTATTATCCTAAGATATTACAATAACAACAACAACAACAATAATAATAATAATAGGAGACAAAAAAAAACAAGAGATCATATTAATAGGAAGAGAGAAAAATGTTAAAGAGGAGAAAAATAAATGATGATGATAATAATAATAATAATAATAAAGAGATTGATTATATATATAATATATAAAAAAAATTTATTATTATCATTATAACACATAAGAAGTTTTTGTTACAAAGAGAGAGCCACAAAAAAGAGAGAGAATTAATGACATAGAGAGAGAGAGGGCGAGAGATCGTGAGAGAGAAAGAGAGAGCCGAGAGAGAGAGAGAATTAATAAGAGAAAATTAATTAGAAGAAGGAAGAGAGAGAGAATTAATAAGAAAGAGAATTAGTGAAAAGAAGAGGAGAGAGAGAGAGAATTAATAAGGGATAAAGATATTAATAAGAAACGGAGAGAAAGAGAGAGGGAGAGAGATGGTGAGAGAGAAAGAAAGAGCCCAAGAGAGAGAGAGAATTAATAAGAGGAAGAGGGAAGAGAGAGAATTAATAAGAAAGAGAATTAATGACAAGAAGAGGGGAGAGAGAGAGAGAGAGAGAGAATTTAAACAAAAAATAAAATTCTCTGACGTTGACACGTGATACCAAAAAACTCTATTATATATATATATATAGTATAGATTTACAGCCGGTAATGAAAATCTCCTCAAAACCAGACTTAAACTTGTTACCACTGAGGGACTTGAAGCTAACCAGTTTGGTTTGAGTATTAGCTTTGAAATACAATACCATTAATACTAGCATATTTAGAACTTGTAAGATTAATATTTTAATTAATGTAGAAGGAGCATGAATGACAGCAACGAAGGGGGAGGAGAGGTGAGGTAGGGAGTGGAGGGAGGGAGAAGAGAGCGTTTTGAGACTCTCAAAACATGAACCGCAACTTTAATACACATTCAGACCGATATCAAATTTGTTAAAGCAATAATTCTACTACCATATGAACATCAAAACTGATAGAACATAGCAAACACATTATTCTTACAGTAAGTAGCGATACCACGCAAGTCCAATATAGCAACCACACCCCATAAAAGAATTATTTCATTGACAGCCTCTGATGAGGTGGCATTTAGACAACAGAAACTAATGTTTGCTAAAATTCTTATACAGTGAACATGATCCAGGATATGAAGATCACATGATCCAAATAGAAAATGAAAAACACCATGGTTACCCAAAAATTACAGAAGGGGAAACTTTTCCTTCGACCCCTAAGAAGAAAAGTATAAATGTAATCCAGTTGCTTCAGCTCCTAACCAATCAACATAAAAAGGAAGTATACAAGAATGAAAGTGGGAGCCAGGAGGCAATCTATATTCAGGTTCGATAAATGTGCTGTGTTACCAGCGACTCCTCGACAACTATGGTAAAATATAAATTATCATTCCGGCAAGCAGAGAGCTGGGGAGGCTGCAAACTTACCTAGTGCATAGAGGGGCTGCTCAGGAAAATCATTGACTGCTAGACAGTCAAAAAATAAAAGAATGGACTCTTCAAATATCTGGCACACATTTATTTTGACATCTTCGGCCGGTTTCCTACCAAAATTGGCCGCTTTCTCTTCTTCTCATTGTGTGGTGACCTAAAGGCATGTAACCAATAGCCTATTGAATCAATGCCAGAATGACAGATGCCCCACCAATGAAGTTTAATTGTCATCCAAGACAGACATCACCGGGATTCCTTTGCTGGAGAAGCTTGAACACTTGACAGGGAGCTCCTCGCCTACCTTAAAATCTCTCCTACCGTTTGCCTACAAAGAGAAACAAAAGCAAGAAATGAAATAATCACAGCAAGGACGGAAGGATATACACTTTGGAGTTGTGTTCTTAATTGAAGTGGGCATTGTTCTTACAGAGAATTCATAATTATGCGGTGCAGGTATTTCGAGGATATAAATACCATGAAAAAGTATAACAGAGGAAAGTTATGTGTAGCCTTGGTGAATGCCCATAAAGAGAAACAAAAGCAAGAGATGGGTGCATGACGGGAGGACTGGAGGATGCTTTGTCATTATTGAGTTCACAGTGGTCTAAATGATAAATCATGATCATGCAACCTAGGTACTTAATAAAAATAAATAGGGTTTTTTAGTTTTAGTCCCTCTAAACTGTTGAATCTAAAAAAACCTCCACATACCTTGCATATTTAGCCTTGGCTCCATTAAACTTAGCTTTAACACTTCTCTAGTCCTCATTGTTTATTCTCATCTTTCAAACTACTGTTAACTAGAAGGACTTATTGCTAAGAAAAAGTAAGTTTCTTGGTGTCCACATTAAATACACATCACAGGGGCTTATTTCAAAATATGAACATTTACAGGGACAAAAAACTATAAAACCCTAAATAAACAACCTGACAAAAGCAAACCAAGGATAATTTACATGCAGCCTTGGTGAACACAAGCATTTCAGGACGAAAATAAGTAGATACCTCGAATTTATACATTCCCTTGACTCCACCACCCAAGTCGAGAACTAGACCATGTGCTCGGATCTGGTATACCTTTGCCTTTACTCTGTCCCCCAGCTTCAACAACTTTGCACAATTTTTATCCAAAGACTTTGCTTTGTTGCTGACTGGTATCTCCACTGGAACATCACATTTGCGAACTTCATGTTGTCTTTGCTTCTTTTCTGGCAAAGCAACTTGTGAATTAAGAATATTTTTAATCTTGGAATATACTTCCGTAGGTTTCGATGATCCCTTTGTATTATGAGATTTGGATGGATTGTATGGCCTGGGAGACCTTGCATTCTTTTCAGTAGTTTGGCTAATACTTTGACCAGCAGAGATTTCCTTAGCATCACACTCTGCAGCACTTCGGATTACTACAGATGGCACTTGATAAGTGGCAGATTCATCTTCCTTTTCTCCATTTTTGTTCTTTTCTGAATTATCAGCTACTGTACACTCAGATACACCACCTACAGACGCCCAAACATTAATTTCTTGTTTTCCAGATGGCACTGAAACGTGAAATGGTGTCTCCTTTGCTTCAGAACCAGGTTGAGGTAATGTGGCCTTCACTGAGAGCTTAATATTTCCCCTCACATCCTGTCCAATGCACATTACTGAAAGCTCCTGCCCTACAGATACAACATCAGAAACCCTAGACACCTGAAAAAAAAAATAGACTTAGAGGTCACTTCCAATTTTATTTATTTTTTAATGTCAGAAATACATCAATAGTGTCATACACTACAAACAGCTTAGAGATACAACGCAGGAGACGTCAAATGTAATGCACCAAAAAGAGAACAGGGAAATGTTGTTTGTCTCAGCAATAAGATTGCTCTTCCTCAAGAACCAGTCCCTAAAATGTAAAACAAAGAAAACAAGGTTCAAGAGAAAGAAGAATGACTAAATTACTGATGACACAATGGCTTGCACCATCAAACAAAGCTTCCAGTAAATGCTAAATTACATTTGCTAAAAAGGGTTGCACTCTCCAAGAACTGCAACAATGATATTTTCCTTCCTCTCAAAGAAAATAAACAAAAGTGAAGTTCCGCCTGACTAGTTCAACAAAATCAAGTTCCAAGTATGTTAATTGAGCATGCAAGAAAACACCTTGAGGTATAGGAAAATTTACAGGAAAGGAGATGTAGAAAATTAAGTGCGTCTCTCCAGAAGGAACAGCAACAAAATTAACAATATCAAAGCACAACACAAGCCTATAAAACAAAGATTCAAATGCAGGAAAGTTTAGACAGGAAAGGCAAGATAGAGACATTACCAAAAACAACAAACATGTGCAGGTGAAGATTGTGATAGGAAAGATCAAAATTCTATTGCAAGAGGAAACGTAAAAAAGAGATCATGTCTTGTAAATGGGAAAGCAAGAGATCATGTCCTGTAAATGGGTTTAAACATTCATATTCCAGGTTGTCAAGAAGAACATTGCATTTCCTCCCCCTCTTTTTATGTGTGGACTTTTTTTTAAGGGGGTGCTCCTTTTTTTAGGGGACCCTTACACGTGCCTGCACTGAGAATAAGAAGTCCAAAATTGTAGATTGAGCTAGGCTGGCACATTCAAGTCCAATCATGAAACCGACGATTCTTGGGTCTATTATCTTTCTGTGAAGGATTCAGGCCCTACCACACCTTGTTTGCAGCTGGGAAGAAAACAGAATGTTCCTATTCCATGCCCTACCCTTGCGCCATATGCCCCCACCCCAACGGGGCATATATCGCTCTAAAACATTTATCACATAACTATTCCACATGCTTATAAGAAATGGATGAAAGAAAAGATACACATGAATAGTTATTCCGGGTCAGGTCAGGTCCCGGGATCGGGACCCGCCGATCAAGATCCAATCCGATCTGGCGATCCGGATTGTCCGATCTAGATGAAGCCAGGTTGATCCGGAACGGCCCTATTAAAAAATTAATTAAAATTTAAAAAAATCAGGAAAATAGAAAAAAATGTACACATATTATTCAACGAATGTATAATGAAAATGAATGCAAATCATGTACATCTATAAAAAATGAATATTAAAGACGAATAACTCTCTAATAATTATTGTTGTGCACTAATTAAAGAAGACATACTATGAAATTTTTAACATTTGTGATCCTTCATCATCCGGCTCATAAATTTAAGCTGGCGGCCCATAATCTGCTGGTATATATGCTAGATATCCATAGCCAAACAAAGAGTTAGCGAGGTCTTCAAATCCTCTTTGAATATCTCGAGATATGTTTGCTTGATGGCTTGAGCTTTCTCCTGACTATACTGGAGGGACATAAATGTCATACTAAATAGGTGGATGCCCAGAGTACTCCTCAATAGTGTTGCTGATGTTTGAATATGATAGTGTAAGGGGATAAAAAATAGACGAAAAAGAAGATCCATATTTCCAACTGGGCCAATCATATCTTGCATGTCTTTGTTGGCCTCTAAACTCCCCTTGTTGTCCTTATCTTTGACCTTAGCTTCCTTCAGAATGATCAGAAGTGTGGAGTAACTTTCGTATCCTGAATAACTACTCTCAAGTCTATAACCTCCTGATAATCTAGGAGCAACAGAACATCATTGATGGCACACTCAATTGAACCTTAATTATACTAATAATACAAAAATCCCAATTTTTAACTCCTAAGTATGGTTAATTTTTAAAAAATAACATTAATGGCGTGCAATTAATGCACAATGTGTAATTAGATCCTAATAAGTTCAATTGAGCGTTTCGAACACTCAATGGAACCCTAATTACATTAATCATACAAAAGTCTTAAGTTTTAACTTCTAATTAAGATTAATTATAAATAATTAGTTCTAATGACGTACAATTAACACATAAATCTATGCAATCGTGTTCTAATAAGTTCAATTGAGTGTTTAGCACACTCAATTGAATCCTAATTATACTAATCATACAAAAGTCCTAATTTTTAATTAAGGTTAAATTTAAAAAATTAACACTAATGACGTGCAATTAACTCACAAATCTGTGCAATCAAATTTTAATAAGTTCAATTGAGTGTTTGGCACACTCAATTGAACTCTAATTATACTAATTATATAAAAGTCCCAACTTTTAACCCTTAATTAGGGTTAATTTTGAGGATTTTGTCTAATCAACATGTTAAATTTTTTTCTAAGCTAAACATTAATAGATCTACAATACCATAAATAATTTTTAATTTTTTAAGAATTTAAAAAATTTTGGAATCGAAATATACCTTAACCCGGATCAAGATACGGTGAAGAAATTCAACGTCCGTTGCGGCAGAAGCTGCCGGCTGGCCGGCCGGCAATGACAAGGTGAAACCCCCGCCCTCTTTCGCTTAGAGAGAGGAGGACGGCGACGGCGGATCACCAGCGACAACAGGGAGGGCAAGGGGGGGCGCACCTGCAGCAGCAGGCTCCCGATCCCCCTTTAAGGGGAGATCCGGGATACGGGCCGACGATCCCTTTTAAAAAAAAATAAAAATGGTGGTGGTGGGTGGGGGGGGGGTGTTGTTTACAATGATTCCCCCCAATTCCCCACCCCCCGAATTGGATCTGGACCCGCCGATCCTACAATCTATGGGTCAAGCCTAATGGGGAAAAAAAAGATTAAAAAGGGAAAGATTACAAAGAAAAAACATGGGCCATCCAATCACTGATTGGACGGCTGCAGGCGTGCGGGCGCCCGGCGCGCTGGGGCTCTCCGCCCTGCCCTGCCTCCACGCACGCCTGCATGCCGTTCCTTTTTTTCCTTTTTTTTTAAGGATATGAGCAGTTAGATTGAAATCTTACAGTCTTTGATACAATCTGCTGCCACCGGACCAAACCCTGGCAGCAGATTGTATCACTTCCTTCCACATATATATGCATGTGAAGTTGCAGGTGTAGGATGTGAGACAAGTGTAAAGTATGCAGAATCTGCATCAAGATATAACAAATAAAAGAGCAAAGACACAATGTTGATGAAGAATGAGTCCCCTATGGTGTAAACTTTCAGAATAAAAAAAGTCACAAAGAACCCAAGAAGTTGAAATATGAAGGATTCTATGCTTGACTCCCAAACTAATAGCCAGGGAAAGAACCGACTTCTAAAATGGAAAAAATGATGAGCAGGGAGCAATCCAGTGAAGACATCGACAACAGGAATTAAATAAATGTTTCTTTTGAAACCAAATAGCTATGAAACTGCTAAAAGATTTAAAAGTATGTACTAGTCATTTCTAAGGAAGTGCTGATCATTTCTTTGTTAATGACAAGATTCCCAAGATGAAGAATTGAATGTAAACAATAAAGAGAAAATTATAATTTGAATTTAGTTCGGTAGCCTGCACTGAGGGATCTTAACTTGAATAAGACATCCTTTTTTTCTATTTTATGCCAGTGCTCTAGTTGGAAGGATCAATTGAGTTAACCCAAACTGCAACATAACCCAAACCAAACCAAAATAAGTGACCATATTTACCTGTTCATGTGATAACTCAGAAATGTGCAGAAGACCTTGTTGGCCACCCCTAAGCTCCACGAAAGCACCATACTCCTTAATTGAGCCTACAACACCTTTGTAAATCCCACCGACTTCAATTTCCCGACCAACAAGAGAATCAATCTGCAAATTGAAGGAAGCACTTCTCAATTCTTTTTTAAAAGAATATTAGTGCATACTGAACACAAGAAACAGACAGCAGAGGTTTATCACATTTGACTCCAACTTTGCTAATATTAACTGTTCATTCCGTAGACTGATAATTAACTGGATTTACCGGCATCCTGGTTACATTTTTGCCAGGATCTGCATAATCTGCTATCTTTAGTTTGTGTAGGTAAGCACAGTCATTTAGGATAAAAGTTTAAATGGCAGTACTGGTCTCCGGGCCATCACAGAACAATCGAGCCAAAGTTCATTCCGAAAGTTGATTTTTAAGAGACATGTGATTGAGTGGATTGGCATTTTGGCAATCCTGCAAGGGATACCAGGGATGATTGAGCTTTAGAGATTGTATTGGTTCACAACTGGACTCCATATGCATCCACCTAGGCAACCCTAGGGGCCTTTCCAAGTGAGGAAGACATTGTTGTATTATTATGTATACTCTTGAAGCATGTGCTCCAATGTTCCTTCACTATTTTCCTCTCCACATGCTTTTCCCCCTAAAAATAGGAAGAATCAAGATGTTTGAGTCAATGTTGTCGTCATCAGAGCCTTAACCCATTTATTTAGGTTGGCTGCATGAACCTTGTCCCGCATTTTATGCTGTCAAGTTCCATGTACGTGTTAAACCAAGAACAACATATCATTTTAAGCCTTCTTGAGCCCTTTTACCATATTGCATTTGAATTTATTCAAACTTCTAACCGGTACTAACACATACTCATAACCATCCAAGCCCATTTTCCAGCGGCATGCAGAATATGCATGCCAATTCCAACAGGGAAATTGTTGGTCATGACTTTAATAAAACAGCGTTGGTTTCCAGATTCCACCACTGTGATTTTGCTATTTTCAGTTAATTGCAGCATCACCAAACTTACAAGAAGAAAAATACACAGGAAGATACAGATAGAAGAGAATCTTGATCCTGTGGAAACTTATTGATTTGCTGAATGGTGAAGAGAGCAGTAGTGACCAATATTCTAATAAAACATGAATGAGGATTAGTTTGATTGGAAACAGCTATATAGAGTGAACATTTGGAGCTCATAGTACTACCAACGAAGAGGTGAACGGATGGAAAGGTATCAAATATATACACATCCAAATGCAATCCCCAAATGTTGACCCTTCGTTGGACGGATGGAAAGGTATCAAATATATACACATCCAGATGCAATCCCCAAATGTTGACCGGTGCATTTTATGTAGCGAACAGTATAGAAAACTTGCGTATCAAAGCATGCATTGCACCATACCATATGGGCCAGCCATTGGTATACATCTGCTAGCATAGAAAACAGGCACCCCGACATGTTTGATTTCAAGAAGAGATAAACACTGATAACTTCAGCAAATCATGTGTTGCAACCAATAGGGAAAAAAGAATTTTGCTCACTTTGTACATTTAATCATATATGCATGCATGAATCTATGCGGATATGTATGAATACATTTGTCATTTATGCATGTGCACACTCTCAGATATATCTATTATATCTATTCATCTATCTGTGTATGCACGTGTCTCCCTCTAGGACTCTAAAGCACTATATAGGCATGCTTGTTCCAAGACAGTCTTGTTTACAGAATCTGCAAATTTCATTACAAAATGATAAATGTTAAAAAGATAAAAATCATACCTTATCTTGAGCTTTCTCCATGACAGTTTGATTCTTAGCAACTATAGTAACTGTCCCATCACTAAAAGCAAATCGTGCACCTAAATAAACCATACCATTAATCATCAGCTCTTTATGAAACACGTGTGTATACATACACTTTATTCCAATAGATTTGACTAAATATTCACAATTAGCTATTAGCCTAAAATCAACTGTACATGTCAATGATAGGCCCGTCTCTAGAACAGTTGACATGTGAGTAAGACTATCTGTTATAGCTAAGGCATAATTTATAGTTGACATGCTGCATTTCTAACAAGAAAGTTGGTCAATTCAGACAAATATTACAAGATATGCAATATTCTATTCAGAAAAACACAAAAAACCTGGCTATAGATACTAAACTGGCAATACAAGCTTTACAAGTCAGCATCAATATCATGAAGCTCTTAGTCAATGTGTGATCCGCACTGTAAGAATTTAAGGATACAAGACTCAAGCAAATTTGCATGACCACCTGTCAACCTAATGTTGCATTCCCTCCCTTCTATCCATTGTATGAAAGTACTTCTTTTAAACTGTAATGGGCAGTTTCAAATCTGCCAAATAGGGCTGTCAATGGGTCAGGCAGACCCATGGGCCAACCAAGCCTTGGCCCAAATATCAGAAGGCTGGGGTATAAGCCTTGGGCTTTGAATTAAAGCTTAAACAATTTGTCAGGCTGTCCTCGGGTTCAGCCTCCTGGACAAGGCCCTTATATCAATTGATCTTTCTTCTTGGGTATCCGTCATCAGATGACTTGAAATGACTTTGTAAACAGATCCATGCACATTGTTAACCCCACTGCTATCCAACTCATTGCAAAGGAGCCCCCAATGCATGGAAGAAGCCAGGTATTGCCTCCCTGACAAACTGCAACTGTGTGCCACTCTCGGTCCTCTGGCATCTTCCTTAGCCCCAGCAACTGGTATCCTCGTCAACTGGACCATCAACATCATTCTTGGCTCTGGCATCTTACTCAGCTGTGATGTAATCATAGGCTAGGGATGAGCCAGGTTTAAGAAAGCCCTGAGGTGGCCAAGCCTGGACCCCGGGCCAGGCTTGTATCATGAAAAACTTACAAAAGGTCAGGCCCAGGCTTTGGACGGCCTGATCAAAACTAACCAACTTTTGTAGCAGCCATCAATCAACCTTCTATATAGAGCTTAAATGACCTCCTCGAGTATCTCATTTCATATGAAATCTGATATGATATCCTCCAGTTATGCTTTTACCTTTTTCTAAATGTAAAATCCAGGAACAGCCTGACATGCTACTATTGGTGCTGTTAATACCATAGATCTATTTTTTGAGAAATCCTAGTGGATGTGTTATGCAAGAACAAGGGAAGAACCTTATGTGATGCGATGAATGGTCATGAATTTCCACAGCAATAACAACCTAATAATCCACTTAACAAATAATTATCTATTATTGGTCAATGGACACCAGAAAGGAGTGAGAACATTACATGAGATTCCATTTGCTTGGCAATCTGTATTTTCCAAGAAACACTAACAACTTGAAGGAAGCATATTTGTTCATAAAACAAAAAATTAGAGAGTCATCCAAAATGATAGGTTGACAAATCAACCCAAATATATTAAGATTGCAATAAAAGACTAGTACCTGTTTCTTCTTCAATTTTTTTCTTTTGTGAACCTTGAGGTCCAAGCAATCTACGAAGATGGTAGCTGCTTAGCTTCATTGTGGCTACAATACCACAAAATACAGATGAGTGAAGATCCAACTCATGAAATTGAAGCACAGTCAGTTAAGTGTCAATCAAAATTTTAAGTTCACCTAAGCGTGGTGCATTTGTATCATCTTGTGTACGTGGTGCACTAATCTCTTCCTCCATGTGGTCAAGTATTTGAAAGCGACCCTTTCGCGCATGATCTAAGCATTCACAAATTATGTCAAGTGGTATTCCAGCAGGCTTTATATCCAATTGAATAGCAGTTATTCCTTTTCTGGTGCCTGCAATTTTGAAGTCCATGTCACCAAGGTGATCCTCAAGGCCCTAAGGAAAAAAAAGGAGGGGGGAAAAGTTAGTGCATAAGTCAAAAGAACGTGCAGCCAGAAAGGGAGGCATAAAAGCATAACCATCAATCAAAATTAGCACACAATTTCCTTACCAGTATATCTGTCAGTATGCAATACTCTTTAATTGCCCCCGTCAATGGATCCACATCACTCACAAGACCCACTGAAACTCCTGCAACATGTTCTCTCAATGGAATACCAGCATCCATTAGAGCCATACTTCCTGCAAAATCATTGAAGACACATGAGAGACAGATATATACATCCCCAAAACATGCCATCTAATCAACAATGAAATAATCACATGCTCATTGATATCATGCCTATTGTCCATAGTGGGTGTTTACAAAATCAACATTAAGGCAACAACATCTAGACTCGGGGTTCGTAGTGGACGAGCAAGTTAACAAGAACCAGATTGATATTTATTGAATGTTCTAGACCTGGGGTTCCAGATTGTTCAATGACAGGACAAAAAACACTTGAGGGGGAAGGGAATATGTTGCATTCAAAATTAATTCTGAGAGAGCTTATGATAAAATAACTTGGAGTTTTCTAATTAGACTCATGCTCTTGCAGGATTCAAGCTTGTGCGGATTAAATGGATCTAAATGTGTATTATGAAAACTGAATTTTCAGATCCAAGAATGTACTATGAAAATTGAGTTTTTACCCCTCTTAAATGATGAACCATAAGGATACATTGGTAGCTCTTAGTGCATTAGACGGGGAGAAACATTATCTCCACATCTCTTTGTGCAGGTCCGGGAATTTACATGATGAGGAGGAAGGCATAAGCATTCCTTCTGTGTTCTTGAATTGACTTAGACTAGCCCATCAATTCAGTTCCCTTCACAGAGACCTCCCTTTGGACCTTAGTAGGGGTGGCAACAAGCCAAGCTGAGTTGAGCTTTCAGCTGCTCAAGCTCGGCTCGTTCAAATATACCTGAGTTCGACCTCAAGCCCGAACCCACTTCTTAAGCTTGAGCTTGGCTCAAAACAATTTTCTTTCAACTCGAGCACGACTCGAGCTTGGCACATCAAATGGTTCAACTCAGTTAAAAACCGAGTCAAACCAGTTAAGACCTTACCAGCTTGATCGCATGAAGAAAGGGACACCAAGGGCCTGGTTTTATAGAGAAGGCTAGCGGTTGAACTTTTTAAAGTCCCCGATGTGCATGGAATTCCTGCACGGATCAGGAGGCCGGATCGGGACCCATCGATCTCAATCCAAATCAGGATCGGGTCGGCCGGAATTGGCTGAAATTGGCCAGACTTGGCTAGGATCGGCCGGATCGAGACCCGACGATCCCGATCCAAATCAGCCGATCCGGATCCGGATCGGCCGATTCTGCATTCCATGCCGATGTGAGACTAAAAAGTTCCCACTGAGAACTGTCCAGGTGCGCATGCGGTGGAGAGCACGTGCAGTTTCTAGTTGGAACCTTAGTCCAACGGACTCAAAAAACCTCCAGAAATAATATATGTATGTATATTATTCGAGTCGGCTCACAAGCACACTGGGCCAAGGTTGGTGGCGCTCGGGCTCAGCTCATTTGATCAAATGAGCTTATGTTGGAGCTCGGGCTTTGCTCATTTGCTCAAACGAGCTGAGCCGAATCAAGCTAAACTCAAGCCGAACTCAAGTAACTCGCGAGGGGCTCGGTTTATTGCCAGCCTCCTAATCTTAGGATCTCCCACCACCGTCATACCCTTTAGCGACCAGTGATACCACCTGCACCCAAGGCCTGCAGCTATTATTCCCTGCTACTCCCACCATCACCTTTCTGTCCCTTAACCAAATTTCAAAAGAAGCCCCAATGTTTTTGCTCTAGCTTCACCAGAAATGCGGCTTCCCTTTCATCCACTAACAAGGACCCGACCCTGAGCACATGCATATCTCACAGCCCCTCCTTATCAACCTTGATCCTCCTATCCCTGCCAACCTAATCACTTTCTTTGTCCTTCAAAGGAGCAGTAGGTAGACCTCAAGCCATACGAGACAAGGTTTGGACAGAACCTTAGTGCTGACGCTCAGCCCCACTACTGGACCCCATAGCTTTTATCCTCCAGATCCAAGTGCTTCATTCCCAAAAGCACCTCAGCTAGTCCCCAACCGAGGCACCCGACCAGGTAGGTGCCACCACTTGTGGTGGCTCACCTTACAACATGTCAACAACAACAACAATAATAATAATCCCTAATAACCTCCTCCACCAAGGGGGACATGGACTCCTCTTGTGCCTCAATTTCGGCCTTGCCACCGATCCCATAACCCCAGCAGAACCTGCATCCAGCACCTGCATTTTCTGCACTGGAAACCCTTTGTCCAGCCTTTCCAGAAGAACAGGTGTGGGTGATGCAATCACTTATTCTTCCACCACAGAGCCAACACATCACAGAAATGAGGAATCAAACCGCCCATTGTTCTTTCCAGAAGCATCGAAGACAGATCCTTCACCCACTTGTCCTCATTCCCGCCATCCCTCTAATTATGATGTTTACTGAGCCAAAATGATTTTTGATAGTAAGATATGTGCTTATATACATATGTGATAATTTTTTATATAACACACAGGTTTTAAATTTTATTGCATTCAAGCCGGACCAATCTTTTCAAATAGAAAAGATTTGAAAGTTAATGAACTATCAAAAATCAAAATTTACCTATTCATTTATGGTGCCTTAATGACAAATAAATTTTTGTTCTGTTGTCATCACAACAAGAAGAATTCATGTATAGATAATACACCAGCTCAACTGAAATATGTTCCTGTTT
Source organism: Zantedeschia hybrid cultivar (assembly GCA_030544215.1). NCBI lineage: Eukaryota > Viridiplantae > Streptophyta > Magnoliopsida > Alismatales > Araceae > Zantedeschia > Zantedeschia hybrid cultivar. The sequence goes on from JARZZO010000004.1 coordinate 59,829,555, forward strand.
GGACCTTGCACCTAGCTATCTCTCCTATCGTCTTCTTTTATTATTGTTATTATTTGTCTTATATGGAGAAATATAGGTTGGTCTTATTTAGTTTGTTTCTTGGACTATGAGAGCTTGGGATTTGCCCTCAGGGAGTCTGGGACTTCCGATCAGACGAAGATCTGATTATATGACCTCTCTCCACTGACTTCGGTCAGTGTTAATTACGTTGAACAACCGCTTGACAACTCTTGATTAACCGTCCGAGTGATGCCCTTTAAACCATCTATACTACCATGCAGCATGCATGCAGGTGAAAGCAGTTTTTAAACCCTTGGCCTCTCCCAAGTTTTTAAAGTATTTGGATTCATTCCAGTGTTTTAGGGTATTTTGATTTGTTCCAATATTTTTAGAATGAACTCTTAAATGCTAAGATTCATTCTTAAGTGTTTTGAGATTGATTCCCAATTGTTTAGGATTAATTCCAAGTGTTTTAAGACCCCTAAGGGTATTTTGGAAATTATGTTGCCATAGGGTTATTAAGGTCATTTTAGGTTTATAACACTTTAGGGAAACTTGAAAATCCTTAGGATGTATCTTAGGATCCTTTTGGACATATTTAAATCACAGCAGTATTTTAGTAATTTTACCTTGAATCAGATTTTTAGACTTAAAGTCTATTTTTATATTTTTCTAAAATGTTTTTACTTAGTTTTACCATATTGAGGGTATTTTGGTAATTTTATCCATCTTATTTGGATTTGGAGGGTATTTTGAGTATAGGACATATTTTGACATTTTTTAAGATTTTTCCATGATTTTTACAGATTTTTATCATGAGGGAGGGTATCTTTGTAATTTTGTTAAGTTCTGGGGGTATTTTAGTCATTCCAGAAAATTTATGTATATTGGATTTAGTTTTCTGTTTTTTACTGAACTTTGCTGATTTTTACATTATTTTTACTATTTTTTATTAATTAACTAGATATGTGAAGAACATTTAAGTCATTTATACGTTTATATGTTTTCAGATTTAGTTTTCTGATTTTATCTAAGTTTTACTGGTTTTTACTGTGTTTTTCTGATTTTATATACTGATTTTTATTAATTATCACAGATTTTAATAATTAATTGAAGATAAGGGTTTATTTGAGTCATTTTCAACTTAATTGTGTTGTTTTAAATGTTTATGCTTCATTATTAATATTTAATTATTAGTTATATGTTGTGAGGTCAAGGGTGATTAGCATATTTAGTTATGTACTTATGTATTTTAATTAGTTATTAAAATAACTAAGAAATTAATTATGTGTATATATAAAAATATACATAATGTTATTTAAATTCATGAGCACACACATTTTGCACAAAAGATATTCATTATTTATTTCGGGAGAGTTTCGCCTTATAAAAAAAGGTGATTTACAACAAGAATTCGGCAGAGCTTCCCCTTAGGAAAACCTTAGGAAAAACCCCAAATATAAGCCTCCTCCACGCACGCTCCCGAACTTGTGAGAGCACCGAGTTCGGTCCCTAAATGGGTAGCACTTCCCCTTGGGAATTTTCAACCAAGAAGAGCTTGTTTCTTATGCCTTGGTTGTGTTGGATATGTTGTGTGTGTTTTGGGCTTGGAATGGGCCCCTATTTATAGGCCCGGAATTGGGCCGGTGGGGGTGCCCACCATTGGGGCTTGGAGGTGGGGGGTGCTACCGGTTTTTTCCCCTCTCTCTTCTTTTTTTTTTGGTTTTCTTTCTTTGGGAAGGGGTAGAGAGGAGAGAGAGAGGGGGAGTGGCCGGTGGGGGGTGCCACCGGTTGGGCCCCCCACCAGTTGGGAATCGGGGGGGGAGTGTATCTCCCCAGTTCTTTTCCTTCTTTTCCCTCCTTTTTCTCCAATTAATAAGGAAGAGAGAGTGGGCTTCTTTTTAATGGACATTAATGGAGGGTTTAGTGAAGGCTCCACTAACCGTGGAGGTGTTTTAAACGACCATTAATGGCCTAATCCTCATTAATTAACCATCCTCCCTTTTTCCTCTTTTTTTTAATTTCGAATAGAGGAGAGGGAGAGGGACCCCCCCCCCCCACCAGTTCCTCCTTTGGAGGAAACTGGGGGGGGGGGGGGGACGCCACCGGTCCCTCTCTCTCTCTCTCTCTCTCTCTCTCTCTCCCCCCTTATTATTTAAACAAGGGAGAGTAAACAAGGGAGAGAGAGGGGACCACTTCTATTTATTTTTTTGCCCCTCGTGGTTTTTTCCCCTTTGGTCTGCAGATTTTGAGCCCTTATTGGACTGATATTGGGCCCATTTGGACTTCATATTAGGCCCTCATTTGGATTTCATATAGGGCCTCCATCCATACTTCATATTGGGCTGCCCAGGGCCCGGTATTGGGCCTTCTTTTAAGGTGTTTTAGGCCCATATATAGGAGGTATTTGACTGTTTTTGGGCCCCTTTTTCGCAGCTATTCGGACCGTTTGCTGCAACATTTTGGGCTTCTTATTGGGCCCATTTGGTGAAGCTATACAAAGCTATTTTTGGGGCAGCATATTAAGGATTTCTGGAGCTGTTTTGGACAGCACCTAAGAGTCATTTTGGGGCTGTTTTGGACAGCCTATAGGAGCCACTTCGAGACAATTTTGCCTCGGTATATCTCCGGCCCTTTATATTTTCTCATGCATGCATATACATCCAAACGTTTGCATACATATAGGAAGGGATTTTTCTATTGACATGGACCCTCATAGCATGAGTGCATGTTCACTTTTCTATTAACATAGGCTCACATAGGCACGAACATACGTCATATGTGATTATTCCCATTGCACAACTACATGTATGTGCATATTGGGTAATTCCATTATGCATGAAAATTTTCCGGGTCAACAGTTCCCTAAACAGAAAGCTAAGACATGCATCCAGTGAATGAAATTAAACAATTAGAACAGTCCTCTTATTGTTCACAAAAAATAAATTACAATTCAACTAATCAACAACACAAGTTGACAAACATTACTCTGGTAAGCTGCTTTTCTCATTCAATGGAATGATTTGTACCAGGATGACCCTCTACAAAATCAAGCAAAAAGCTAAGAAACTATACCTCCACAGACACTTGCCATTGATGTTGAACCGTCAGACGCCATTACTTCAGAATTGACACGAACAGTATAAGGAAAATCATCTTCTGGAGGCAAAACTGCAAGCAAAGCCTTCTCTGCCAGGGTGCCTACAGCATAAAAATGAGAGGAGAACCGCATGATGTGCCCACAATAGCTCCCCAAATCAGGCAAACGAAGGAAGAGAATGAGAATTTAGTTATAGAAGTTCCTGAGAGAGGAAATGTGAGAATGAGGTCAGTGTGAAGATGGAAAGGAGAAGTTTAAGAATGAGTAATATGGCGAAAATCCATGGGACCGCATGAACCAACAGTAAGGAAAACACACAAACAACAGCTTAATCAGATTGTTAACTCATGAAAATTTCGTTTTACAGAGGCTAAACATTGTCATATTAACTTAGAGAAAGAAAAAGTGATATTAGAAAATAAAGGATGTAAAATTTAAGTCAACATATGACGTAAACCCACTTGTTTTAGAGTATGGATAGAATAAGTTACCATGCCCAACTTCACGCCTGTTCAAGCCACCTCGTTTCCCAATTTCGTTAATGGAGAATGGAGGGAAGTTGTAATGGAGCATGAAATGTTTTTTTGGAGGACCAACAAGAGAATCCAGCCGTTGAGCTTCTCCAGGAGCACCAAGTGTAACTGTGCACAAGACCTGCACATTTCACATACCCATTTCTCAAATGACATTACATGAAAAACATTCTAGATGGATGAACAAAAGTTATTTTCTGATTCAGGATAAAGCAAAATGACATGATCAAGAGGACTTTATAGAATACCTGAGTATCTCCACGTGAAAAGAGTGATGAACCATGTAGTATGGGATATGTTCCAGCTTCACAATACAAGGGCCTGACTTCATCCAGACGCCTGCCATCAACTCTGAGCCCTTTTTCAATAATCCTTCTACGGACAACCTGGCAAGTTAAACAACAAATACTCACTGCTACAATTTTCACTTCAGAGCTTAGAAGACACAGCAAAATATGTGCCTAACAAGGTTCCCGATAGTTATGTTGCAGCCCTTTTTTTAGTGATGTGAAGCACCTTCCGGTGATTTCCCCTTGCCCAACAAAAATGCACCGACCATTCAGGATACAATTTGGTGGTAAAAGATATGCTTTGCATCGAAGGAGAAAAACTGCTCTGGGCAGAAGGAGAACTCCTACTGCACAGAGCTCCCCACAAGTGGAAAGCTAAAAATGTCACCTTGGACATAAAGGTAAACTCAGCATCTGGTAAAATGGATTCCTACCTGGTTTACTAGTGGTTTTTTGGTAAACTAGAAAAGGACATGTGTCAATAGTTAAGGAATTTGAGAAAGACTGAGTAGTAACGAAATACCCGAACTCACATACTCACAATACTCAAGGACAAAGTTCAACCCACTTTATGCTTAAAAGGCCAACTATTCTACTGAAAGTGTGTTGTAGCATAGCAAACCAATGCATGTCAAACAACCTGGAGAGTATATTATTTTTTTAGGAGTAGATAGCCTTCATTAGGAACATGTTTTTTTGGGCATCTCACGGCAAAACAGAGTTCATACAACACCAAGAAGCAGCAAATTGCACTCCACGTAGGCTTTAAAAGAAACTTTAAAGTTTATGACAAAATGAACTTGGATCCTCTGCACCTAGCATTGATATTGATGGGTTATAAGTAGAAGTGGGTTTAATTTGTCAAAAGATGCATATCGCTGCATGGTTCTGCATTCTTCTCAATAACCATTTGGGTATTTTGGCAACTTAAGTAACCAAGACGAAACAGACCCTTCTCACTGGCTTTGTTAGTGGTGTCAAACTGAATCGTGATGGATGGAAAATACACATCTATAATTCATAAGTGATACTACTTTCGTTCCAAAATTTGGGAGGAGAAGAAATCTATGAATTATATAAAAATCTCTTAAGACATTAAACATTAAAAGTGAACTCCTAAAAAATTGTAATTGTAAGTGGACGAATCTAAACAGCAGAATCACATGCAAGAAGCGAAATCTGCAAAACGGTAGCAAGTAAGAAGTGCCTCACAAGCACTCGCATAGGCTAATCCCAGTACCAGATCTCGCATGGGAGTGTAAGAATATTTGCCAACACTAATAATAGAGATACTAAACCACAATTTTACCCATTTAAATGAAAAAATAGTTTCTCTTTCACCTCTTTCTCTTTCAAGGGTTTAATTGTCATTTTATAGTTAGCTTAAATACTGAGGGGTCACTTTGTGTGCCATGAAATTGTAATATCCCGTATAAGAATATGTTACATAGACTAAATCAGTAGTCTACCAACAACACCGGTTAGCTATTTTTCAAAGCTTGAGTTAGAAAAAACTCCGAAGTTAAGTGTGCTCAGTTAAAAGAAATTCCAAGATAGGTGACTTTCATGTGAAGTCTACCAATTAACACAGTTGTTGGGCCAGTTAACTGATTGGGTCGTTACAAATGGTACATTGTAATATCCCGTAAAAGAATATGTTAAATAGACTAAATCAATAGACTACCAACAACACCAGTTAACCATTTTTCGGAGCTCGAGTTAGAAAGAACTCTGAAACTGAGCATGCTCAGTTGAGATAAGTCCCAGGATAGATAACTTTCCTAAGAAGTCAACCAACTAGTACAGTTGTTGAGCCAGTTAGCTAATTTGGGTCGTTACAAATGATATCAAAACCACGAACTAGCCAAAAGTGTGGGAGCTAAATGCCATACACGGCAAAATGCTACACCATGAAAAGACTACCCTAGAATTTAAAGCCGCATGATGGGAGCCACCATTTGAGCCTGTAGGGACAACCTCTAGAATCTTATATGCCTGATGGATTGGTTGTGGGCTGTGTATTATGGTCCTGACGAGGATGTCAAACTTCTAGAGAATTACGTATAAGAATATGTTAAATAGACTAAATCAGTAGACTATCAATAATACCGATTAAACATTTTTCGGAACTCGAGTTTGAAAGAACTTCGCAGTTAAACATGTTCGGTTGAGAGAAGTCCCAGGATGGGTGACCTTTCTGATAAGTCTACCAACTAACACAATTGTTAGGCCAGTTAGCTGATTGGGTTGTTACAGAAATGATGTAAATGATACTCAACTCAACCAAATCTTAATCCCAAATTAATTAAGGTCGACTATATAGATTTTCTATCTCCACTCTAAACGATTTTAGGCTACTTCTTCTGAAAGATTTAAAGTTTCTAAATCATATTGTACTACCCTCTTCCAACTTAATCTAAGTCTACCCCTTTCTTTCTTCCCTTCCTCTATTCTAATATGCTCCACTTTTCTAACTAGAGCCTCCTAGGTCTACGCCTAACATGCCCAAACCATCTCAATCTCCCTTCTCTCAATTTGTTCTCAATTGGTACTACTGCCACATTTTTTCTAATATACTCATTAAGAATTTTATCTAGCCTAGTATGCCCGCACATCGACCTTAACATTCTCATCTCGGCAACACTCATCTTAGACATGTTGCCTCTTCATCGCCCAACACTCGTTACAATACAACATTGCAGGTCTTATCGTCGTACGATAGAATTTTCTTTTCAACTTCATTGGGATCTTGCGGTCACACATGACTCCCGTGGCAAGTCTCTACTTCACACATCATGCTTTAATACTATGGCTAACATCCTCCTCTCACTTTCTATCTTCTTTGAGGATCGAACCAAGATATTTGAAATGGGTACTTTAGAGTATTGACATCCCATCCAAGTTAACTCCCTTATTTTTGTCCATCCGACCTTCATTAAACGTACAATGTATGTATTATGTCTTAGTTCTACTTAACCTGAAACTCTTAGACTCTAAGATGCTCCTCCAAAACTCTAATTTTCTATTAACTCCCTCTTATGTTTCATCTATCAACACAATATCATCCGCAAATATCATACACCACGGAATATCTTCTTGTATATCATTTATTAAATCATTTATAACTAATGCGAAAAGGCAAGAGCTTACTGTTGATCATTGATGCACTCCAACTGAAATAGGAAAATCTCTTATTTTCCCTCCAACCGTACGGACACTAGTAGTTGCTCCTTCATACATGTCTTATAATACTTGTATGTACCTAGTAGATATATTTTTGCGTTCCAACACCCACTACAAGACATCTCTTAGAACTCTATCAAAAGCCTTCTCCAAATAGATGAACACCATATGTAAATCTTTCTTTATATCTTTATATTTCTCCATCAAGCTCTTAATGAGGAAGATAGCTTCCATAATCGATCGACCCGGCATAAAGTCAAATTAGTTGGCCGAGATAGTTGTATCATAACGTAAATGATGTTTTATAACTCTCTCCACAACTTCATAGTATGACTCATGAGCTTAATTCATCTATAGTTTGAGCAGCTCTAGATGTTTCCTTTATTTTTAAAAATATGTACAAGAGTGTTCTTCCTCTATTCATCTAGCATTTTCTTAGAAACTAGGATCTTGTTAAATAGTCGAGTTAACCACTCCACTCTTACATCATCTAAATATTTCTACACTTCAATAGGAATTCCGTCAGGTCCATAAGTTTTACCTACTTCTATCATCTTCAATACTTCCTTGACTTCTAAAAATCTAATCCTCCTAATATAGTTCACATTACTCTCTGTTGTACATTCTATGCCCATTATGTTTTCACTATGATTATCGTTAAAAAGACTGTAAAAGTAGCTTCTTCACCTTTCTCTGATGTCCTCATCTTTCACTAGAACATTTCCTTCACTATCCTTGATGCACCTAACTTAGTTAAGATCCCGACATCTTTTCTCTATCATCCTTGCCAATCTATAAATATCTTTTTCTCCTTCCTTGGTTCTAAATTTCTCATACATTTTTTCAAAGGTCAGAGCTCTTATCCGACTACCGGCCTTTTTTGCTTCCTTTTTTAGTATCTTGTATTGTTCATAAACCACATTATTATCATACTTTAGCAATCTTTTATACCATTCTATTTTACTCTTCACCGCCTTTTGTACCTCCTCATTCCACCACCACATCTCCTTCGCAGGTGGACCATGTCCTTTAGACTCTCCGAGTACTTTTCAGCTACTTCTCCAATCTTTGAGGTCATATCTATCCACATAGTATTTGCCTCCAAATCCAACTTCCAATCACCTATATTAAAAAATTCATTCTTAAACATCACTTGCTTCATCCCTTCTAATTCCCACCACATTATTCTAACAGCAATTTTCCTTTTAAATATACCCGACAACCTTTTGATCTTAATATCTAAGACCACTAATCTATATTGACTTATTAGGGCCTCTCCAAAGATAACTTTGCAATCCTTGAATAAAGTGCGACTTGTCTTCCTTGTGAGAAGGAAGTCAATTTGACTTCTATTTTGTCTACTTTTAAAGGTCACTAAATGAGATTCTCTTTTTATTAAGTGGGTATTTACTAATATAAAGTCGTAGGTCATAGCAAAATTGAGGATGTTTTTTTCCTCTCATTTTTGGTCCCAAAGCCAAAACCTCTATGAAGTTTCTCATAACCTTGACGTTTACTTCCTATATGCTCATTGAGGTCCCCACCAATAAAGATATTCTTTTCATTTGGTATGCTCTGCATAAGTTTGGTATGCTCTGCATAAGGTCATCCATATCCTCCCAAAATCTCTGTTTACTCTCACTATCTAATCCAACTTGTATAGCATAGGCACTAACTACATTAATCGCATCTACCTCTATAATTAATTGTACTAAAATAATCATATCTCTTACTCTCCTTACCGCTACTATTGCATCCTTCAAAGTCTTATTAATAATAATAGCTATCCATTCTATTTCTCTCATTTTCCGTATATTACAATTTGTAGCCTGCATTTCCCACTTTCTTACTTTTCTCTCCTACCCATTTAGTCTTTTAAACGCAAGCAATATTAACTTTTCTTCTCTCCATAGTGTCAACAAGTCCCATCAACTTTTCTATAAGAGACCCGATATTCCAAGTACCTACTCTGATCCTCCTCTCAACTCGCACTTTCCTAGAATTCTTTATGTAGTAATATCTACTATTCTCTAAGTTTGTCCTGTGTCATGTTCTCTATTCAATTTCATGGACTAACTTCTTTACCCACACCCATCCATCATGTGGGAACCCTTGCTCATTTAACACCATATCTGGATGCCGACGTAGCACGTCGCTTGCGGGGAAGGTACTCTCCTTATGTTTGGACGTTGGAGTGCCATCAATTGTTTTATGGTGTTTTCCTCAAGTTTGGAGAGCCATAAATTGTTGTGCTTCAAAATCAGTTGGCACACGTGACACTCACTTTATCGAGTTTTGGTTTTCAGCCCAAAACTACCAAAACCAAAACTGGGGAATTTAAAATCTGTGATTTTAAAACCGGTGGTTTTGCTTTCGCCAGTTTTAGAACTGGCGATTTTAAACCTTATATTTTTCAACACTTTACATCAAACCAAATGACCACTCACTCAACCATAAAGCTAAGATGGATATTGACGGTAAGGGCATGGACGTATAAACATGGCCCATTTTAAGGGTATATTGGCAAATATGATGATTTTAGTATATGACTCGTTTAACATAGATTTCAGGAGTATACAGGCAAAACACCAAGTTACATATATGTACCTATGTTATTCAGGCAATGTCTTGGAAAAAAGAAAAACCAGGAGGCTAAGAAACAATAATAAAGCTAATTTAAACAAAAAGAAGTGACCTTTCAAATCAATTATTGACTGGCAAGCAGCTAACCAAGCATTTGAATATTGAACGAACCATGGTCTTGCTCGGTATGGGAAATGGAGGACATTACTAGGATAAGTTGATTGCTATTGTCAATTGGTTTTCAATTTTCCTTTTTGATTCGGTAAGAGTATAATATACTGCATTGTAATTTATCCAGACCTACTACATTGGACGATCCAGTCAATCTGAAGCATATCCAGCTTATCTTTCTGTTCTTCATGAATTGTTGAATGGTGTTCACCTCCCAAAGCTTGGGCTAGAATAGGATAATACAAGTAATATTGATCAAGAAACTATTACAGGCAAAAATTTGGAAATCAATGGTGCTAATGGTTTGGATCAAGAAATATGAACACAGCAGAGGCATCAAATCCAGTAAACTAAAAGCAAACTTGTATACCTTTTTCCTAACAGTATCAACTGCCTTTTGCAAAAAGTGTAAGCTCTCCTCATCACCTTGTTCTTCAAGCGTCCGTTTTGCATCTTGTGCAATGTTATCTAAAGCTTCTCCCCGTTCAAACTGAAAATTTTGACACAAAAATTCCATCACTTATTCTAAGAGTTGAGATAGACATAAGAAAAATTTTGGATTCAGTGGTATGAAACTTTGTTCAAAGGCTGGTCTGATGCTTATAACAAAGATGCTGGAAAGTAAACAGAAATAGAATTCGTATAAAATAATGAGATAAAAGAAACAAAAATAACAACAAAAAACTGTGAATGCACCTTGCCATAAGTTGGGTCAGTGAAAACAGCTTCTATTGGTGCTTCAGTCAAGCTACTAACTTTCTCCAGCATCCTATCTGTCATCAAGGACAATCTGTATTCTTTTTTGCTTTTGCCAGCCCTCTTGGCCAGCATGATCTGAGGTTCAATGAATTTGAGAGCCTGAATTAAAAACAAAAAAAGGTTATGACTATCCTCAATTAGCCATGATAAGGAATAAACAGAGAACACTTGTTTACACCAGGAGCTTATGTGCCAAGCTAGAAGCAAAGCCACAGTCATGGGAGCAGTGACCTCTTTCTGAATAGTTTTGGACACTCATTGGCACACAAGTTCTTGGTGTCCAGATAATACAGATTATACTAAGAAGTCAAAACCTCGGGATGAGCAAGTCTTAATGCAGCTTCCAAATCCCTTTCAGTGATTTCCCGAGCTTGTACATCAATCATTAGAGTCTTATCCCGTGTGCAAGCATACACCAAGTTGAGATCACTTAAGCTAAGCTGTAAGATGCCAAACAAAGTACCAACCCTTGTAAATGTAAGGCTAGATTCACTCGTTTAATAGTAAAAGTTTGGAATAACACATTATTAGAGGAAATACACATAAAAATAAAACGACAAGAAGTTCATGACTCAAAAAGATAGTTGCCAGCTACACCACAAATTGCATAGTCATAGTAGTACTCCCCTTTTCTATTACCAAAGAATAAAAAAATGGGGGAAAATATATAAAAAATTAGAACCTCATCCATGGTTGGATTAAAGACAAATTGCCCGTCTATTCTTCCTAAGCGTATGACACCAATAGGTCCATCCCAAGGTATATCTGACAGCATAAGAGCAGCAGAGGTGGCATTTGCAGCCATTACGTCAGGATCTTGGTTCCCGTCAGAGGAGAGAACATTCACCATGACCTGTATAGTAAAACAAGAGACATTGAGAATACAGAGTAACAAAAATGCTTACTAGGCTGTTAATGTAAACCCTAAATAAAATGTTAACAGGATAAGAACTTCATAAACCTGAACTTCATGGTAAAATCCAGCAGGAAAGAGTGGCCGTATTGGCCTATCAATAAGACGGCTGCACAAAAGCTCTCGCTCCTTTGGAGCACCTTCCCTTCGCATGAATGTGTTAGGAATGGCACCCTGAGCATATTGTTTTTCTTGATAGTCAACCTGTTTTGGAAAGTCAAAGCTAAAGTAAAAGCCTGTTTGCCTGACATATCCAGAATAAGGTAAATGGCAAAGAAAGATCCAAAAAAAGTAGAGTAGCTGTATCAGTTCCTCACTCAATGTGGGATAGGCAAGTCGGATACCAAATGGAAGCTGCAAGAATTTATGTAAAGGGCATCCAGGAGCCTATACTGTGGCATTCCCATCAAGAGGCAACTAGGAAACAGAGAAAGGGGATCGAGTTTCCCTCAGATCCTCGGCATTGCAGTATCTTTGGGCAAGTTATATAACATTGTGGAGTTTATGCGTACAGAGTTAAGGGCAGGTCAGAATATTAAACAAAAGGCCGGGAGCTGGTATAACAAAACTGACAGTTTCATCATAAACAGTCTCAAAAAATGGAATTCCAAGTACAGAATTAATCAAAGAACAAGCCATAATCAGTTTCAAGCGTGGAATTTCAAATACAGAACCCAAAATTCAGAAATAATCAAATAACAAACTTTTCTTCTTTTTCTTGGTACTAACTATTAAACAGATGCAACCCCCCCACCCCCCAATACACACACATACACAAAAAGGCTCGTTTTCCGACAGCGTCAACACGACCCAGCCATTGAACAAAGATAAGCACATACAGACGCAAACACTTCCAAGTACTGCTTTAAAAATCTGATACAAAGTAATGAAGAAAGCCGGGTGGTTTGGTGGGTGGGTTTGGGGGTGGGGTTGGAGGGCGTCCTGGCATACATACAGTGAGGGGCAGGAAATCCCTGACGCCGTCGCCGCCCTTGGCGGACGCGACGGTGGAGAGCACCTTCGTCTGCTCCATCCCGATCACGACCGACCCGTTGGCGAACCTCGCGATCTTGCCCGTCTCCAGCGTGATGGCGCGGGAGCCGACCTGGAATTCCTCCGTGAAGACCTCCAGGAGCTTCCTCCCCGGAGAGGTCGAGGGAGAGGCCGCGGCCGGCGGATCGGCGGCGTCGGACGCCATTGGCTGCGAGAGGAAGCCGAGGCGGCCACTGCAGATGCTCCGGAAGCCAAGTGCCCTCCAGGTGAGGAAGGGGGGCACGGCGGCCATGAGGGGGTTAGCGGCCTTCCGCCGCAGAAGTGCCACCCCGGCCATGGCGGGCTTCCTTGCGCAGGTCTGGACTCTGGAGTGTGTTCTTCTCTCCTCCTCTTCCCCTTACCCAGCGTTTCGGAAGCTGGGTTTTGGTGTTTAGGGTTTAAGGGGTTTTAGCGGGAGAGAGAGAGAGAGAGAGAGACTTCCCGGATTGCAGTTAGTTAAGAGTGCTGTTTGGAGTGACGTAAAAGACCATAAAATGCTGGAAAACATCACACTTCTGTTAGACATCTCTCCCAGGTCTGCAGTTAGTAAACAGTGTTGTTTGGAGTGATGGAAAAAGCCATAAAATGCTGAAAAACGTCACATTTCTGTGAGAAATACTTGCAGCATTTTATGATATTTTACTTTTTGGACGCTCTTTGGAATTGAACTATAATGACTAATCTTGATGATCATTATGTCAGTTGTTTTAAATTTTGTTTGAAATTTTTTGATTGCTCGTGGAATTCAAAATTTAACCTTTATTAAGGGTGCACTTGAAAAGGCGAACAGAAAAAATAAGTTATCCAAAATTTATTTAAATATTACTTGTTGCATCAGGCGTCGAAATTACACCGGTAACACTGGTTACTTGTGTTTTTAATTTTTAAAAAAAATGAAATTTTTTACGGCCCCAACCGCCTACATGATCATAAAATTGGACGACCAAAATAATGAAAAATGAAAAGTCAAGTCCCAGTGAACGTCAATCTAAGATTGGATTGTACCATTGGGCAGGACATCATGGGGTCCATCAAAAAAATAAATTAATTAATTAAAAGCACGTGTAAGGTGTAGCAAGTAATATTCAATTCAGTTTCTATCAAGAAGTCACCTTCCAAATGATGATAATATGCAGAAAATATTTGTTTTATAATTTAAAAAAAAATGTACGGCCATGTTATAAAAAATGTCTTTGCTGTTTTCTACGTCATTAAAATTATTGCCGTATGTATAAACATTCTCTAAGCGCATTTAAAAATCTTAAGGACAACAAAAAAAAGTCACTAGTCATGTACCTTTTTTGAGAGATTATTTTCACACAGGGACATTACAGTGGATAAAGAAAAAATATTTTTTTTTCTTGGTCGGCCGAGGTATTATAACCGTTTGTACAGTGCAACGTCCGATTGAATAACCTAAAAAAATTAAAAAATCAAAAACTGTTATTGAGCTCAGCCCATTAAGGGGCATTTTACGGTTCATTGGGTCGATTCTTTATTTTTGGATTCTTCTGGACCGCCCGATCGGGCATTGTACTGTACGGCCGAGTAGGGCACCTCGAGACAGACTAAACAAAAATTCCTCTTTTTTTATTTTACCCACTGCAATGCCCCCATTGAGATTGGGGGAAGCATTGCAGCGAGTATTACTCTTATTTTATTAGGTCCAGTTGTATTCATACTACTCCTAGGTGCGTTTGTTTATGTGATGAGCCCTCTCCAAAAGTTTTAAAATTCACCTCTATCTAGTGTCTAACACTTTTAAAATTTTTAACCTCTGTTTGAAAAGACAATAAGTCCATTTATATGCGCTCCTACCTGAGATGTTGGTGCGCATGTAACAGGATGCCTGTGTCACTCCTCTCCACCTTGTGGGGAGTAGAACGTAAGAGTAATACTTGCTGCAATGTCACTGCAATCCAACACATTGGATTGCAATAGAGAGGTAACAACTGTTTGATCCAGTTGAAGGTAAAAAATAAGAGTAATACTTGTTGTAATGCCACTGCATTGCAATGCAGACACAACAACTGTCCGATTCAGTCGGATCGGACGTCTATTGTGTGCCTTCATAGGAGTGGGGGGAGGGGCGTCATTTTGTTTTTTTGGTTTTTTGTTTGAAATTTTTAAAATTTTGTAGATTGTCATATAAAAAATTGGACAATACAGTCGGGTTGCCCGGGTCAGCCTTGACCGGGCTGTATATTTTTTTAACTTTTTTTTTTTAATGTTTGCATGCAAATCAAGGTGTTCTTCAAAAGGTTTTCTTTTTAAAAAAAAAAATATACAGTCGGGTCGGGGCCCATCCAAGCAACCCTGTTGTACCGTCCGATTTTTTTATTAGGCACTCCAAAATAATTAAAAAAATCTGAATAGAAAATAATAAAAAAAAAAATGGCGCCCCCAACACTTGTCGAGTTACACAGCAGCCATCCGATCCAACTAGTTGCTACTGCATTACAATCCACGTTTCAGCAATATTGCAGCAAGTATTACTCAAAAAGTAAAGGTCAAATTAGAATTTTTCTACCAATGTATGTTGTCATACGCACAATCGTGAAGGGCTCTTCTTGTATCTAAACGATCACAAATAATCACAATCCAAACTTTTTAAAATATGAAGCTATATGAATGTATTTGTTTTCACTATCCATCTCGTTAAGGATTTTTACAATTTTTAGACCTTGAAATCCGAGAATTACCCCAAACAAAACATGAAATATGGGCAGCACATCTTGTCAATTAAAGTTTTCTCACACATCCTAATGAAAAAATCATAAAAATTATATTTTTCTCTCTATCTATTATATATAATTATATATATATGGACGGCCCATCTAACTTAGATGCTCCTCTCCCCTCCCCCACTCAAAATCCTCTCATCCCAATGTTTAAAAAAGAAATAAATATTCAAATACTCATCCAAAGGTTAATTTTCACTTCTCGGGATTTAATTTTTACTGTTAGATCTTAATTATAGTCATCCAATCAAATGTGTCATTTTTTGAAGTTTAAAACTAAAATCCTGTGAGATGTGATCAACCTTACAGGGGTTAATCTAACGAATTTTATATTTCTAATAAAATTTTAATATTTTTAGACATTATTTTTTAATACGCATCCGATCAGATGACTCCGATTAATTTTTAGGATCATATGGTGAAAATTAAAATTTTGGAGATGAGAACAATGCTAAGAGATCTATCTAAATATTTAAAAACTATTGATACTTTTCATCTTTATTTTTTAACATAAGAAAAGTGGATTTACTGGGGGACACATCTAAATAAAATGCGTGTCAAACACATTTAAGTTGACATATAAATAAATATATATATAAAGCATTCAATGCACCCCGGGGGGCATCCCCTCGAACATCTATTCACCTTATGTTAAAACATAATAACTTTTTTATAAATTTTTAAATATTCAAATAAGGCCCTTAGAGTTGATCTCATATTCGGGGCTTTAATTTTCACCATAAGCTTGAAAATTAATTGGAACTATTCGATGAGGCATGTATCAAAAAATCAATATCTAAAAATACTACAAAAATAGTCAAAAAATAAAAAAAATTTATCATATTAGTCTTTAGAGTTGATCTCATCTATTGGAGTTCTGTTTTGATCTTGAAACAACGACGCATTTGATTAAACAACTACGGTTAAATTTTTCTATTGGAAAACCACCTGGACGGGAGTATTTGAATATTTTAAATTTTTTTGTTATTTTTTATCTTTTTGAAATCAAGGTGGGAGATTTTATGAGGGACGTTAGATGTGTCCTAGGATGCGTTATATATATATATATATATATGTGTGTATGTACTAGGGTTATCAACGGGTTTGAGAAAAAAAACGGAAATGATACATTATGCTTCCATTTCCCATCAGGTTTATTGGAGATGAAAATAGAGATGGAAGTGAGTGTTTCCGCTTTGGTATCTATTTCCGCTTTTAAATCGAAAATCGGAAACAAAAATGGAAGTAAACGGAAGTTTTCGCTATCATCGTCGTTATACTAAGCAACTATTTAAAATGACTATTACTATTCACTTTATGATAAAGTTTCTTTTAATAGTTAAAACATATAAACCTACAAAAGTTTAATATATGTAAAAATATAAGATATGAATTTTGAATTTTAAGATCTACTTTATCTATCTATCTAAATATATATATGAATATACCTAAATATGTACTATAAAATCATATTAAATTTTTAAAAATTTTCAACTTTTTACTATGGCCTTACTTCTATCAAACTATTAAGAAATATTCTCACTGTTAAATATGAGATAAGTCTATCTAATGCGTTCAATTTTTATCCTGTAAAATAATATATGTATGGATATATAAGATACATAATAATTCAGAAATAAAAGCGGGTTAGCGGATGCAGAAATGAGTGTTTCCGTTTACGACTCCTATAATTATCAGAGATCCATTTTCGTTTTTTATAATTTAATGGGTGGTCTGTAACGAATTTTTGTGCTGAAACGAGACAAATAAGGGAACTTGAGTATCCCTTTACAGCCCTAATATATATATATATGTATTATATGTTGATGAGTTATTACATGGTTATAAATCTACAAGAACAAGTCAGTACGACAAACTGAGTCGTCTTACAATGCGAGATGTCATTGATCTATATAGATATGTGGCACATGGGTTGGACACATTTTTTATGGATGGATTAGACAAGTATTTAATGCGGTGCATGATTTTAGGCATGATAAATATATGTGGATGATAAATATTTCGTGGAATGACAAATATTACTTGTAATGCCGATGAATTATTTGTCATGTCCGAAAAATATTTATCATGCACATAAATCTGTACACACATGTGTAGAGATGACAAACACTTTTAGACATGATAAATACTTCGTGGACATGAGAGAGTGGTGACATACGTGGGCCACGGTTATCTGAAAGGAACATTTTCGTCCCGTAGGGAGGAAATCCCACCATATGAGATGACTCTATCTTCTTGTCAGGAAATTTGTTAGGTGGATCTTTAAGTTTTCTTGGAACCATTATATTTTTTTCTTGTTAATTTCTCTATCTTCATTTTATTTAATCTCACATCTGCCTCTTCTTTTTATATCATCTTTGGACTAATCCATTTCTATATAGACCATCTTCATCTTTATTTCAATTATACCTACTTTCATGAGCATCTTGCTTTGTTCGGAGTTAAACTTGATATGTCATTGACTGATGCTCAAAGTAGTAGTCCATCCTGTACTTCTAAGAGTTTGCCGAATTTGAATTTTTCTTTTTTTTTGATCAAGTGGCCTAATGGTTGGGAATCAGATCTCCTTATCGAAGGGACCTATAATCGAATCCGTATATAAACGAGAGCACCTCTGCGTGGGAGGGAATAAGCTCAAACACCACCACTGAGAATAGGCAAGAAAATCACGTAGGTTCGTAGGGAGTCCGCATGCTCGAACCTGCGAGCGAGCCCCAAAGAAGTTGGTGTCCACCCACCGCACCAGGTGGAAGGAACTTGTCGAAGTTAAAACAAATTGAATTAATATATTATATAAGATATGATTATATTCTGATTTAACTGAACAAGTTTACTAGACATTATCATAACATATTACATATCAAACTGAACATATAACAAATTTGTCATGATATGGTAGTTTATCAAATCTAGGACTGTAAACGGGTATGATACGGATACAGAAACATGTATTTCTGTTTTCCGATTCTTAAAAGGATAGCCTGTTTTCGTTTCCGATTCCGGTAAGATCGGAAAGTGCATTATCCGTTTCCGTTTCCAATGAAATCGAGAAGTCTATTTTCCATTTCCGATTCCGATATCGGAATCAAATATTATTTCCAATAATTATTGAAAATTATTGATTTCTTGATTTATTTGTTTAAAACATATAAAATGAAACTTAAATATAACTAATACATCTTAGTATATTAGATAATAATTAATTATATTAGATAATGATTTAATAAGATTAAAACAATCTTAAGGTTAATATTATTCTTAATAATAAATTTAATAACAATCGGAATCGGAAATTGGAAAGCGGATACAAAAACAGGAGTTTATGTTTTCGTTTCCGATAGCTTATCGGAAATATCCGATTTCGATTCCGATAGCTATCGAATGGATTTTTTTGATAAGAAACATATATTTTTTTTCGGTAACAGATCGAAAAATCGAATAATCAGGTTTCCATTCACAACCATAATCAAATCAAATTTCATATTGTCAGAACAACTAATTAGAATGAACATGGATTCTCAATCAAATAAGTTGAGAACAACTAATTAGAATGAACATGAATTCTTAATCAAATAAACTGAGATCAAAATGACTGAACATAAATATTAAAAGAACAAACCGAGTAGATTATAAGATAAATCAAATGGATCTAAACAGCAAGTTATGTTTTATAATTTATGTGTGCCAAACAAATTAAATCAAAAATATCAAATAGACATGTATCCAACTACCATATAAGGAGTCGAACAAATAAATATTAGAGTATATAGGTAAGTATGCTAAAATCTTGACACATACATAGCCAAGGAGTCTATTGTCCTACCTCGGATAACTACAAACAAAACACAATTACCGGTATTTTCTCGTTGCCACGGGTAAAACTCATCTATGGATGCTTATAGAATGAGCTCAATCTCTTTGAGATGACAATCTTCAAACATATATAAAATAAATACGACATAATTATAGTTGCACATATTTCAAACTTATCATGGATCTGAAAATTTAATAGGCAAAATAATACATTTACATATGGGTCAAAATATACTTCTTTTATATACAAAATAACTATTTAAGAGTAATTAATACGGCCGAAAAATGTAATTAATACAAACAGATCATATATACAGAAAATCAAAATGTAATTAATACAAATAGATTGCTGGATAGAAGAATATGCTACTTAAATTTTCTCAGATTTTTTAGACAAAGAATTATAATTTTTGACTATTAAAACTAATTTTCAAAGACAAAAAATAAACAAATAAGGCCAAAAATAGTAAACATATTCAAAAAATTATCAAACTTGGTGAATATGTTCAAAAAGTCAAACGAATTATATGGACAAAGTTTTATATAATTCAAATATCAAACGAATGATTTAAAGTATTAAATGACATATAAAGAACTTAAGTCAAATTAGGTCAATCAAATAAATAACAAAATAACAGGCAAATAAAATTTAAAATTTATGAAAATTTACCAGTAGATATAATAAGTCAAAATAAAGTGTATTCAAGATTTTCAGTCAATTGGCCAAGAAACAAAGGAGTTATGGGCAATTTAAATTCAAGCTAAAAATTGATTATAAGTTATGAAAACTATAGTAAGAGATTTTAATAACCTTAGCCAAAGGTGTTTATAACCATAACCATAGGCTTATAACTCCTTGATATTTAAGTAAAAATCACGTTGGAGATAGTGGATGCATTTTGGACATGTTTTTAAATCACGTTAGGTCACGGCGAGGCGTTTTAGTAGAGATTTTTTAAACTTGTATATTTTGTGAATTTGATCAAAAAATTGATGAAATAAGGCGAGAATTGAGATCATAAATGCATAGAATATTGTTCAAAAAATCATATTTGATTACTTTTGAAAATCAAAATAAAGTTTATATATTAATACAGAATATCATTTAATGGGTTATGATCACCTATTTCGAGAACACGAAGGATATTCTCATCTAATGTTTTTCAATCACCTTCGAGCACTCTAATTTCACTTTTCTTGTGATCTTAGGCTTCTCCCATGACCTATAAACATCAAAGAACAACAATCTATCCATTAGAAATAATTTTAAAAAAGAATTAAATCAAAACACTTCTTTTTCGTTCTTATCTCTCATCTTAAGACTGTGTGGAAGAGGCCTTATGTACGGCCCAAATACCTCATCTATATATTTTTTTGGCTTCTTAATATTATGCATATTAACCTCCCAAAGTTGTTAAAACGAACTCAAACGGTAGCTTCTTTAACCAACAAGTTAAAGCGTTTCGATTCAAACTAGGAACTCAAATTTTGACGCAAAAAAATAAGAACAAATTGAACTAAGTATATAAGGCATGATCAAATTCTGACTTAATTGAACAAGTCTACTAACGATGATCAAAACATATCACATATCAAACTAAACATATCGAATTGAACATATAACAATTTTATCATGGCATGCTAACTTATCGAATTAGAGTTCATATTGTCATGACAATTAATCAGAATAAATATGAATTCTTAATCAAATATGTTGAAATCAAAATAATTGAGCATAAAATGTCAAAAGAACAAACTAAACAGATTATAATTTGAATCAAATGGATCTAATCAGCAAATTATGTTTCATAATTATTTGCTAAATAATTTTAATCTAAACATATCAAATAGACATATATCTAACCACTATGTAGGGAGCTGAATAAACAAATACCAAAACATATATGCAAGTATACTAAGATTTTGACACATACATAGTCGGAGAGTTTATTGTCTCAACTCAGATGACTGTAAATAAAACACAATTTTCGAGATTTTTCTATTGTTCACGGGCAGAACTCATCTACGAATGTTTACAAAATGAGTCTCAATTTCCTTAAGATGACCATATCTAAACATATATCAAACAAATATGGTACAATCATATTTTCACATATTTCAAACTTATCATGGATTTGAAAATTTAATAAGTAAAATGATACATATACATATAGGTCAAAATATGTTTTTTTTATATACAAAATAGCTATTTAAGAGTCAAATAGATCATATATATATAAAATCAAAGCATAATTGATACAAATAGTTTTATGGATAGAATAATATGTTACTTCAATTTTCTCATATTTTTTAGGAAAATAATTATAATTTTTAACTAATAAAATTAATTATTAGAGACAAAAAATGAATAAATAAGGTCGAAAATATCAAACAGATTTATAAAATTATCAAATTTCGTGAACATATCTAAGAAGTCAAAAGAATCATATGGACAAAGTTTCATATAATTCAAATATCAAACGAATGATTTAGAGTATTAAATGACATATAAAGAACTTAATTCAAATTAGGTCAATTGAATAAATAACAGAATAATAAGTAAATAAAATTTAAAATTTATGAGATTTTACCAGTAGGTTTAAAAAGTCAAAATCGAAGTATGTTCAAAATTTCAAGTCAATCGGCCGATGAACAAAAGAATTACGGTCAATTTAATTTTAGGCTAAAAATTCGTCGCAAGTTCTGAACACTGTAGAAAAAGAGCCTAATAACATAGCTAAAGGTACTTATAATTGTAACTATAGACTTATGACCCTTTAATTTTTAAGTAAGAATCATGTCAGAGACAGTGGATGTGTTTTGGATACGTTTTTAAATCACGTCGGGTGGGAGAGACGCGTTTTAATATGGATTTTCTTAACTTGTATATTTCGTAAATTTTGATCCAAATTGACGAAACTAGGTGATAATTGAAATAATAGATGCATAGAATATTGTTCTAAAAATCATGTTCGACCATTTTGAAAATCAAACAAACTTTTTATATTAATGCAAAATACAATTTAATGGCTTATAATTATCTATATCGAGAACACGAAGAACACTTCACTCTAATATTTTTCAATCACTTTTTAGTACTCTAATATCAGTTTTCTTATGATTTAAAATTTCTCTCATGACTTTTAAACTTCAAAGAACAACAATTTATCTATTAGAATCAATTTGCAAAGAGAATTAAGTCAAAACACTCATCTTTCTAATGAAAAATACTATGTTCTTATCTCTTATCTTATGGTTGTGTGGAAGAGACCTTATGCACGACTCCAAGGCCTCGTATATATTCTTTTGACTTTCTAATATTATTCAATTTAAACTCCTAAAGTTGCCAAGTCGAACTCAAACCGTAGTTTCCTTAACTAACATGCTAAAACGTTCAGATTAAAACTAGGAACTCAAATTCTCGTGCAGAATGACTTTCCTCCTATAGACCTTCTCAGATTCGACCCATTAAACGTTGAAATTAACTTTTGGTCTTTTTTTACAAAATTGTAGTCTTTTATATCTTCTTTCTAATCATACATACCATATCATTTTTTAACTTCTGTGCGCGAATTTATTGCGTTCACAAAATAATACTTTTTCTTAGATTTCAGATTCGAAAATTTGACAAGTGTTGAAAACTAGTTTCCTAATTAGATCACTAATAAATTTATTGGACTTATTTTGACTTAACTAATGACTTATCTATTCTAAATCTATTATTATATTATTGAATAAATATTAAACAGTTCAACCTATTAATTACTTAATTAGACTTATTTAAATCTAATTCAACTTAATTAACTTTGGCCTATTAACAAATTAATAAAGTATGAGATCTAAAATATAACATATCATATATGTTGTGCATATTTATTAAAAAAGTACTTATAAGAAATTATATGTTATTTTAATTGGTAGGGTTAATATCGTGGCATTTTATAATTATTTGGAATTTGAAGTTAGTGGGCATCATTCTAACTTTATCAGACAACTGTGTAGATTCGTTTGACTCGATGCCGCCATCTATAAAGAAATAATGCTGTAATGATCGGCCCGTTTACCACCTTAACCCAGCCCAAATAGAACTATAACATAGGCCCATGCGCAATAGGGAGGTGATAGGGATGACCGATAAATCAACGGACCTCAAAAGTCGAATCATAAAATGTGACTATGTAAAGTTTTAATTCTTTCTTAAATCATAATTTTTCACTCAAAAATCAAAATAAGGCTTATAATATACCACTGGAAAGGTCTCGAAGATCCCTATGCATTTTATGAAGATAACCTTTTCATCCGAGGTCATATTGAGGGTAAAATTATGCAAAAACTAATGACTAGAATAGTCAACCGAACGTTGAGATAATTACAGAACTAGCTCTATGCCCGCACGATATACGGTAAAATATCAAATTTGAGTAAATAGATTTTAATTTTGACATAAAAATAAAAACTTTGTTTCAATATTTATTATAAAGAGAGATAAAAAATAGAAATTTTATTTTAATAACTTTTTATAGAGAGAAAGAGATTCTCTTATTGTCATGTGTCCGTTTTAATTTTGATGGAAAAATATGAATTCTATTTAATCTTATAATATAAATTGCTGCTGCACGAATTTGAGGAGAATTTACTAAGACACCAGCAACCCTCTTTTTCTCTCTCTCTTGCTACAACTCTCTCTCTCTCTCCCTTCCCTTCTCTTCTTTCTCTCTAATGAGTGTGGTCTATAGACTCTATACCGAGGCAGCGACGGACGATATAGTGACGAAGCGTCCGCCGACAACTTCGAGATAAGAACTATGCGCACTAAAGGCGTCCAAATCTCAAGGACAAGAAAAAGAAAAAGGAAAAGAATTGGAAAGAGAACAGGAACTCACGAAATGACTATTCTGCATAGATTAGAAATAATGAACACACCATCAATATAGAAAATGGCATCAGAAAATCGTGAATGCTTGTGTTGTAAGGAGGTATAGATTAAGTTAATTTCTGTCAAAATTTTGTTGGAAACTGATGTAGACTGGATCTATCACGACCGGATTCCGAGGCTGGAACCCGAAGAAGTGGATCCGAAGCCGGTTCGGATCGGTGTTACTGAGGCCCGACGGGGATCCGGAAGGCCGAAGAGGCGGAGGCGAAGACGAGGGTCCGAAGGCCGAAGGGCGCTTCGGTCGGTGCAGGCTCGTCTCCGGGAAGTCGGGGCCGAGGCTCCTTCGGCGGGCGAAGGGGCGGCGCGGATGATGCTCCTTCTGGTTGTACTGTCGACAGGCGATGAAGCCGAAGCCGACGGTCTGAGGCCGGAAGGGTCTCGGACTCGGCTTGCTCTTGGATAGTGAGCCCAAAAGCTCTTTTCCGGACGCGGGGCCGAGTCTCCTGTCGAAGGGCAGCCGTCGCACGGCGTCGAGACCAGGGAGAGGAATCCGAGGTTGGCGGCCGAGATCGACTCGGGAAGGTCGGCGATGATTCGAACCGAGCTCCTGCAGGAGGGAAAGAAGAAGAAAGACCGGTCAGCAGGAGTCCCGGGCTCTGGCCCTTAGGAACCCCCTCCGACGGTCAAGTTAGCTTCTGAAGACGATTCGATTCAGAAGGCAAGAAGTAGCTTTAATGCTATTTGGACCGTAGTCCTTAAGGGTCTCGGAGGCAAAGAGTTGCATACCTTTGACAATAAAGAGCGGTGTATTATAGCAGAGGATAGAGGTTGGTTTACGGTGGTAGCCGATATAGGATTATGTTTGGGCTTACTGGTAAACCGCCATAGTGCCTGATCCGCCACCGGAGTGGGCCGGACTCGGCTATCGGGCCGAAAGGGGTTGGGCCGCTGATGGGCCGAAGCCTGCTGGGCCTTGGGCTGCCGTGCTGTTCCCGGGCCTTAGGCTGATGGGCTGCTGACGGGCCGAAGCCTGTTGGGCCGGGAGCGACGGTGCCGCTTATGGGGCCGAGGGCTGCTGGGCCGCTGATGGGCTGGAGGCTCCCGGAGGACCTGATACTGCTGCTGTTGGGCTGAACGGGGTTTGGGCCTGCTCTGATGGGCCGAATCGGATTCTGCCTCATCACATAGCCCCCCACTCTTGTCTTCCTCAGCTCTGAGATGGCGAGAGTATAGCCCGAAGCTGCCAAAAGAATATCATAACAGGTGTCTTACCCGAAGATCTGTTCTCTTTTTACTGGGAAGAGGGTGCCCTCGGTCGGCCGAGGGCTACGCGGTTGCTTCGTCCCCGCTCGGAGTGGCGACGAAGGCTCAGAGCTAAGAAGCCGAAGGGCCGAGCCTTCTGACTCGTGTCAGGCTCCATTAAATAGACGGGATGGCGCGTCGCCTCGCGAGGAAGCACGGGACACGCGTCGCGCATCCGGCCGCTCTGTCGAAAACACAAAAAGATCCTGACCGCTCACGGGTCGCGGATCGCCTCGGCTCTCCGCCCGAGGCTTCACTCGGATTGCCGCCTCTCTCATCTTCAGCGCGCGGATCGGGACACGTGGCGCGTATCCGGGCGGTCAGCCGAAGGGTCGGAGCGCCCTCGGCCATTGATTGCTTCGCTGCAAGTCCCGGAGCCGGCCCGTCATCATTGCCGAAGGACGGTGCACGTGGCGGGCATCTGAGAGGAGCGAGGGGACGAGCGGGACGATCTCGGCCGTTGGCTTCGGCGGGAGGCGCTCCGAGTGGGCTTTATAAATACAAGCCCTCAGCAGGGCACTGTTCTTCTTCCTGCTGCTGCGCTTGCGTTTCCTCTGCGATCATCCAAGCTCTTCTTCCTTCTCCAGCGGAAAGCTAGCTTCCTGAAGGCTTCGTCCGAGCTTGCCGGCCACCGTGGGAAGGTCTCCATTCCTCGGAGCGCATCGCTGGTGGAGCTGGGAGGCTTGAGAAGCCGCACTCAGTTCAGGAGAGATTTCCTCCCCCTTCCTGCGAGTAAGCCCTAGCTTTCTTCCTTCCCTTCGTGGCCTTATGGTCCGGGGTTCTTCCAGTGAGATTACTCCTTCGGACGAGGAGTACACTCCTTCCCACTCTCCGAGATCTCTTCTGTCAGATCCCCTCACCTCAGATTCCCCTGCCTCCGCGATGTCTGAAGAGTCCGAGGTCTCCGGGACTGAGGGGTCCGAGGCTTCCGGAGCCGAAGTTTCCGGGGCCGAGACCTCCGGGGCCGAGGCTTCCGGGGCTGAGTACGCCGAAGAGGTCCGGAACCCAGGCCAGGCTTCCACTTCGGGACGCCGTCGTCCTGACATGGCTTCGGAAGCATCCTGCGCCCTTTCGGACGCAGAGGTTATGCGCCTTGTTTCTTACTTCCAGCTCCCTTCCTGGATGACGGTCCTTCGGCCTGACTCCGCCACCCGGGCTAACACTTTCCGCCCGGGTTCCTTCTCTATTTATGTTGATAGCTTCGAGGCGGGTTTCCGTCTTCCACTCCCCACCTTCGTCATCAACCTTCTCAGCTTCTACGGGCTGGCCCCGTCTCAGCTTTTTCCCAACTCCTGGCGTACCGTATACGGCTTCTTGAGCGTCTTTGCTCATGTAAAGATCCGCCCTTCCATCAATGTCTTCCGTTATCTCTTCAAAATCCAAAGGCAGGGGAAGTCCGAGTGGTACTGCTTCATCCCTCGGGTCGGCCGAAGCGTATTCTCCGGGAAGCCTTCGTCTATCCATGGCTGGAAGAGGAAGTTTGTCTTCGTCTCCCTGCCGGAGAAAGAGAAGAGCGTGTGGCCCTTCCCTACTGAATGGGCGCCGCTGGCCGCAGGCCTCT
Organism: Zantedeschia hybrid cultivar; assembly: GCA_030544215.1. Classification (NCBI taxonomy): domain Eukaryota; kingdom Viridiplantae; phylum Streptophyta; class Magnoliopsida; order Alismatales; family Araceae; genus Zantedeschia; species Zantedeschia hybrid cultivar. The sequence goes on from JARZZO010000004.1 coordinate 59,856,433, forward strand.
CGGATCCTCCTGTCCTCACCCCAGTCCAGAGCACCCTTGTGGGTCGCATCCAGATGAGGGCCCCGTACAACGTCTGGGGGCTTCTCAGCGCGTCGGAGCGTCTGGTGAACGCCGGGGTATGGCCGGATCCTCGGTCCGATCCGGTGCGGGCCTTCCCCTACCTTCCTCTCGGGGAGACTCCGCGGGGCCGCGGAGGAAGGGCTGCCGCTCCTCTGGCCGAAGCTCTTCCGGCTGAGGATGCTGATGAAGTTTCGGCCGAGGGTAAGTCGGCTTTAAGTTTGTACTTGCTCACTGTTCTGTTTCTGACAGGCTCTTCTTGCTTGCAGCAATGGCCGATCTCGACGCCCTCCTCGATCGGATATCCGACCAGCGCGGTCCGGGCCGGGCACCGGCCCCGCAGGCGGCAGGTGTAGACACGCTAATTTTGACGTCATTTCGAGTAAATTTCATATCATATAATAATGCCTCAGAATGGTCTGATAATTAATCATTAATTAATTTTTATTAATCTTTTTGAGTGTCGGGTTTAACAGATGTGTTTAGGTTAATCAATTGAATTGATTTTAGTTCAATTTGAGTTAAAATATGAAGAATTCTAAAAGACGTCGACCCACGTGGACGCCATTTAGAGTTTATTCATGTTTTAACGATTAAATTTGAATTTTAATTAATTAATTAATTAACTAAAAGACGTCTGGTAATGTCGACGCGTTTTAAGTTTCCTAAGTGGTTTTAACTTCCCTTCCGGATGTTTATCCTTATCTTAATTAGTCTAAAAGACGTCTACATAGATGGACGCGTTTTACCTAATAAAGATAAAGATAACTTTTTCCGGATATTTATCCTTATCTTAATTAATCTGAAAGGCGTCAGCCAAGGTGGACGCGTTTTAGATAATTACAGATAAAGATGAATTAATCAGTAATTATCTGTCGGTTAAGATGGATAAATTCGGAGTTTTCTAATGTTAATCGCGAACGCAAGAAATGCCTATAAATACCCTGCATATTGAAGAGTTAAAAAAAGAAAAAAAAGAGAACAGAATTAAGTTGAGTTGAGCCATAGCGTTATAGCGATTTGAAGATCGAAGCAACAACGTCGTAACGCCGGAGCGCTGCCATTTCCAGAAGTCGGCGTTCCTTTCAAGATCTTCATCCTTTCAAGGCTTCAACCGACTGGGCATAAGTTTTTCATTACTGCATTTATTTTCATCTTCATTAGTTTCATTCTTCATATTCACTTCATGCAAACACACACCACAGCATAATCTTTCAAAAAAAACCTACTTGATTTAAGGGGTTTCAAAGCCATTAAAACAAGTGAGTTTGCTGTTTTAAATATGCTTAAAACCATGATTAGTTCAGATACTACTTCTATTTAAATTCTCATCATAGTTCTTCATTTTTGTTTTTTTTTTATCTCTGCTGCACTCAACAACAACAACAAGAGATCAAAAAGGGAAATCAAGTACAACTTCTGGACGATCCTCAACCTCAAACTCAACAGCAAGAACAAAAGAACAAAGAAAGGGCTCTCTTTCTTCAGCCGGCTGAGGAAGGGGAACCAAGGACTCAATCTTCCGCATTTTGAAAGGTAGGCGATCATACTCTCTTTTGAAACTTTTAAGTTAAAAGTTTCTGGCAATCACTGCACTTTAGTTGCTGTTTTTAATAGGTTAGTTTACACCTAAACAACATAGATATTTCATGTTAATCACACGGTCATTCTAAGCATCTACAGCTTTTTTGGCGATCACGGTGGGACTTGGTCTCGCCATCTTTTAGTTTCCTTTTGTTCTTGCTATCATCATATCGGGCACCCACGGTGCACCACTTGTGTCTCTGGACACGTCCTCACCAATTGGTGAGTGTTTAGTTTAATTGATTTCCCTCGTGCACCACGTGCACACCCCAGTGGCAAGATCTTGCCTCCCCTTTGATTAGTTCAAAAAACTGTTTTTTGTGATGAAATGCTGTGTGATTGCGTGATTTCTTAGTTGTTTAGATAGTAAATCATCCTGTTTAAAATCTGAAACTAAAAAAATCTTTGCATGAGTCGATTGTTTACTGCATTTTACCCTGTTTAAGGAGGATTCGACCCAGAAAATCCTTCTGGAAATCTGTTTCTGCGAACTAAAAAGCGTCCAGGAACAGCGACGCGTTTCAAAACCGCGTCGTCACTCCTAGACGCCTTTTAGCCTCCACGCTTTCTCTGCTGTTTGCATCTCTTTCTGCGAAATAATTAAGTTCTGTGTTGAATAGCGTCGACCATAATCGACGCTATTCATACAGTTTTTAGTTATTTTCCAGGCTTTCTCTGCTGTTTGCATCTGTTCTCTGCGAAAGAATTAAGTTCTGTTTTGAATAGCGTCGACTATAATCGACGCAATTCAGACAGTTTCTTAATTATTTTTCAGTTTCCAGATTTCTGTGGTTGAGTGCTAGTTACCCATTACTTTATTAAGCATTAGAGGCCATCCAGGCCACAGGACATACGCATTGAGGCTAATCCCTCCTCTTCTTAGGAACACATTACTCGACGTCAGCAACTCTCTCTGATTGGGTTGGTCCCTTGATCAGACTAGAGAAGTTGACGTTGAGACCTCCATAAGTCCCCAAAATCAAGGTATTCCTCCTTGATCATCGGGCTGGTTGTACCAATTGAAGTCCCGGTTAGATTCTGAAAGCGTTGAGAGAGAAAAGCCTTAGAGAATAACGGTGGAAATCGAACTGAAACTAGGATCCTTCCCTGAGCAAAATTGTGGTTTAATCCAATTCAAATAATTCAACAAGGAATCCTAAAATCACGTTAAGCATCCACTTGTTTGATTAATCTCTGTACAACTTGTTTGATTAAATCTTTGAAAAGGGAATCTAACATCATGTTGCTACGATCAGGTAGGGACTTGAGTGTGGCTCCAGACGCCATGGTTAATTACGAGGGAGATGCTAATGCCCCTCGGAATTCTGAGTACAATTATGAGAGTGGGAGAGACGCTGATGCCTCCCATAGTTCTATCCCCATTCCGTATCGTCTAGATGGGAATGTTCGGACACCTCTTTTGCCTCCACGTGATCAATATCCTGATCCTCTTCCGCATGAATATGCGATCCCTAATCCTGATCTTGAGGGGGACATGAATCAGAATGATCCCTTACCCTCCGATCCTATGGATCTCGTCAACGCTCTGGGAGTTCTTGCCTCCCGACTGGACCCTCAACAGTTCGAGGCCATCCAGTCTATTTTGAAGGGGAAGGCACCCATGCAGCCTGCTGAGCCGAACCCTATGGCTCCCCCTGTTGTTATTCAACAACCTCCTCCTCCTTATATCCATCAGGCCATGGAAGGCCTTCATCTTACTTCTCGGCCCACTGGGCCGCAACTTTCATCATCCAGACAACCGGCTAGACCGCAAACGCCTATTCATCAAAATGCCCTCGGGCATGGCGGAAGCTCTGCCGGACCTCATCCTTATTATCCTCCTTGTCCAACGTACTCTAGGCAGCAGGCCTACCAAGTACCTCCTCCTCCTCCTCCTCCTCAAGCAGATCTGACCACACAAACGCTGCTGGCCAAAATGGAGCGTATGGATGAGCAATTTAATAATCTCCAGAAGATGATGGGGGTTAAAGCTGTGCCAGAAATCAATTTACCGAGCCTGCCAGTGTTCCATCTGCCACCCTCTGAAATGCCAGTGTATCGAAAGTATAACGGTACTGGTAACCCCTTCACACATCTGAAGGAGTTCATGTATGAATCCTCTTTCTGGCAGAATGATAAGAGGTCATTGGCTTTCTTGTTCAGGAGATCTCTAGAGGGACCAGCCCTCGAGTGGTTCTTTTCTTTGGAACCCTCCGAAGTAGAGGATTACAGTATCGTTTCACGCAAATTCATCCAACGATACCAGGACAGAGTTGCACCCTCCTTGTCTATCACGGACCTCATTGCAGAAAAAATGAAACCGGATGAGGAGTTTGTCAGTTTCGCTGACAGGTGGCGGGGCCTGGCCGAAAAGGTGAAGGATCACTTGTCTGAGTCCGAACAAGTGAAAATGTTAATTTCTAATGCCACCCCCCAGTTCAAGCTCGTCCTCTCCTTGAACAATTTGACTAACATGGCAGAGCTCTATGAAAGAGCACGGTACTGCCAGAATGCCTTCAAGGACGCTACATTCTCTAGCGTCTTTGATCCTCATAGACCTAGCAGACCTCCGCCTCGGAAGCCTGCAGTGCCGAACTCTTCCAGCACAGGTCCGACTACTGAGGGCACGCTCTCTCATGAGCAAGTGAGCACCATGAACAATAACTCGCCCCAGTTCGTGAGGAGTCAGCAGCAGTACCAGAGGCCACAGCAACAAGGGTACAGACAGCAACAGAACCCCCAGTACCAACAGCAGTATCAGCGGCCCCAGCAGCCGAATCAGAATAAAAACCAGCAACAGCTACAGCAACAGCCGCAACGGCAACAGCAGTACCAGCAACCCCAGCAGCAGCAGTATCAGAACCAACAACAGCCACAGTACCAGCCGCGCGCACCGCCGGCGTACCACAATGTCCCTCCTCCTGGTGACTACAACCAGCAGAGGAGACCTCCAGGCCCGAAGAGGGCAGAATACCCGGCTCTCCCAGAATCCTTGGCCGATATCTTCAGTGCTTTAATGGCAGCCAACGCCTTAGTTTTGCCAAGGGAAAAGGCCGTCTGGCCTCAAAATGCCGATACGTCCAGGTATTGCTACTTCCACAGGCAACCTGGGCATACCATTGACACCTGCTTCCAATTCAGAGATTACATTCATGATCTCAACGAGCAGGGCGGCATAGACTGGGAGGAAATGAAGAAATACATAACAGCCCTGAAGGCGAGGAGACCGCAGCAGCAACAGCAGCAGCAAGCAAGACCACCGGCACAAGCAGCAGCACCACCCAACATGGGCATAGTGCAGAATCCGCTCCCGGAGCACCAGAATCAGAACCAGGTTGCTCCCATTCTAACGAACAGCCAGTCTGAGGCTGGTCGTGGGCAACAATGGAGGATAGAGGACTCTTCCTCTCTCTACTCAACGGGTCACGTTCAAAGTACCACAAAGCGACTACCACGCCGCACCATCCACATACCCAGACCACAACCCGTCACCATCACCCCTCTACCCACACCCACATATCACTCGCCCTCACCCAATAACCCATTACCACTACCCACCTTCCTTAGACCCATTGCGCCCCGCACTCCTACGCCTCCATCATATACCCCACTGCAAACCAATAACGCGCCCCTTTTACCATCTAGGCCATTATTACGCGTACCATTTCCTACTTCGCCCATTACCACTACCACCTACCCAGATATGCCCCAACCATCCAAACCATTACTACGCGTACCCTTCCCCACTTCGCCAACCACTTACCCATCTACCATCCAACCATCTAGGCCTTTAATCCGCACCGCGCCATCACCACCTAACCCAACGCCACCACCTACGCATCAACCCTCCGCACCGCTTACGCCACCAAACTCTGCGGTACTCAAGGTGTCACCCGGATCCTCCACGGTCGAGGAACACGCGCTCCGGAGTGGAAGGATTTTCAACAAGGTCTTTCCTCAGTCCACAGTCAGAGACGGCCCATCACAGCCGACTGAGGAAGCCCATAATGAAGAGAGTGCACCAGGCACTCAATATGACTTGTTGAAACATCTGGACAAAACACCGGCACGGATCACTGTACTGGAATTGATTAAAAGGTCCAAGATTCACCAAGAAGCTTTAATGGAATACCTACAGAAGGTGATGGTCAATGAAGACGTGCCGGTAGAGAAAATTGCAGCATTACTAGTTCCTCAGGGGGATCAGCCCTCAATTACATTTCACACATCGGAACTAGTACCGCCAGCCGCTAGAAGCATGGCTCTGAGCATCACGGTCAATATCTCCAAGAAGGCCGTAGATGCATGCCTGGTTGATACAGGGGCTTCAATTAATGTTTTACCTCCGAAGACCCTGGAGCTATGCGGTGTGCCCAAGGAGAAATGGCTGCCTAGCCCCATCTCAGTTACAGCATATGACAATTCTACCCGTTCCCCTCTGGGAATGGTTTACTTAAAGGTAGAGTTAGGTCCAGTAAGTCATGCAGAGGTCGAATTTCATATTCTAGAAATCGACCCTTCGATAAATGCCATTCTGGGACGTCCTTATATCAAAACTCTTGAGGCGATTCCTTCTACGAATCACCAATGCCTCAAATTCCCTTATAAAGGACGAATTATTAAAGTGACGAGCATGCCGATCCGTGCTGCTGCTCATACATTGAATATTAAATCTGCTGTTTTACCTGGCCGACAACCTTTTCTGTCGGTATTACAGGTCTACCGTCCAGTGGCTGATCCTTTGAAAGCCGCTACCATTTCTCCATATCCATTAAATGCTATCAAAAGGGGGAAGTGCATGAGTACCCCGGGATGGAGAATCATGATGAAGAACGGCTACAAGCCTGGGAAAGGTCTGGGCACACAGTTGCAAGGCAGGACCACTCCTGTTAAAGATCATCGGGCAGTACCTGGAAGCGGTCTGGGCTATAGGCCGAGGAAACTGAAGCAAAACAGGGTTCAGCAAGAGGATGGTCAAGAAATCTTGGAAACAATGTCCACACCACTGAAAGAAGGCCGAGATCCCTTAACATGGACTCTATATACTCACTTTGTGAAAGGGCCCATACTTAGTCACGACAACATGGTGGTCATTACTTCCTGTTTTGACTTCCATGACATATATGGGAGGGATTTGGCCAGACATTGTTCCGAATTACTTACGTACCAATCCTTGGAGGCTCTGCGGCCTATGAAAAGGAGAAAATTCCATGACCCTGAATGTGAATGGTACAGATGGTTCGACCTGAGGGACCTATACATAGCACTGAACAGACTATTTCTGGATCCTGCAGAACCCAAGTGGCCACCGCAGATTGACGAGCTAATTGAGAGCCCTGGCGCAATCTTTGACAAGCGGATACTGCTATCCGAAGAAGCTGATGAAGGGGAGCCAGATGACCCCTATGAAGCTGGTTATACAACAGATCTGCTCTGGAGGGGGACATATCCTTCACATGTCCTAATGCTCCATACTCTTTTCCGTACACTACTCTTGACCCCGACTTGGTCGCGGGTCATAATTGAAGATATTCCACGGGCCCCGCCCGTTATGATAACTCTGTCCCCTCGGGACTTTATTCCACAACCTCCTCTCGACCTAGAGAGGATGTATGATCTAATCTGGGACATATTGCTATATGATCCCCCCAATCCTCTGGCCTTGGTGCCGCTTCCCCCGTCCGATTCTCCTCCCATTTGTATTCATTCTTGCTTTATGTTTAATTCTTTCATTGTCCAAAAAAAAACGCCAATTTTACAACAAATTCTTCCCAAATCATCATCGAGGAAACATCTTACTTGTCCGATTACACCCCATCGCGCGGGTCCGTCGGTCAAGATTCTCTCTTAGATCTACTATGTCCCTCCCCACGGGAGGATTCCCCTGTATTTCCACTTGTATCCCAGGATTTTCATCCTGCTTCATCTTCATTAGGTTATGATAGGCAGTTTAGTGAAGTTAGGGAGTCCAGTTTTAGGCAGGTTAGTCAGTCTAGGAAGCCTAAGGGTAGGCAAATTCCAGAAAGATACCTTCAGGATTTGGCTGATAAATGTTCCTTTTGCTCTTTAATCCCTCAACTTTTAGAAGATCCAATTCAGATGCCAGAAGATTGTACAGGTGATGAGTCAGTCAATGATGGGTACGGGGTATATGAGTTAGTGCATGAAAAGGACCCCATTATTGAAGATGAGGAAGATGATGAGGACGCAGCTGAGGCATATGCCAGTGGAGTGAAGAGATTTGATGAACCTTCAGCTGCCGTAGAAGAGCCCACCAAAGAAATAAACTTAGGAACTGAAGACGAACCTAAGGTTGTCCTCGTCAGTAAAAATCTTTCTGCAGAGGATGAGAAGGCAATGGTACAAGTGCTTAAGGATTATAAGGACACTTTCGCCTGGAGTTATGAGGATATGCCGGGGTTAGACTCATCTTTAGTTGAACACAGGTTAACATTAAAAGATGGAGCTAGTCCGGTCAAGCAAAAATTAAGGCGATTCCACCCACAAATGGCTTTAAAGATGAAGGAAGAAGTCGACAAATTACACAAAGCCAAATTCATTAGAGTTGTCCTTTATCCACAGTGGGTGGCTAATATAGTCCCGGTTATGAAAAAGGACGGGAAGGTCAGAATTTGCATTGACTTCCGCGATCTGAACCGGGCATGTCCTAAAGATGATTTTCCATTGCCTCATATTGATGTACTCATCGATAACACTGCTGGCTATGAGACGTTATCGTTTATGGATGGATTTTCAGGATACAACCAGATTAAGCTGGCAGAAGAGGATCAAGAGAAGACTTCATTCACTACACCTTGGGGAACATATTGTTATGTCGTCATGCCATTTGGATTGAAGAACGCTGGAGCCACCTATCAAAGGGCCATGATGGCAATATTTCATGACATGATGCATATAGATTTGGAAGTGTATGTGGATGACTTATTGGTTAAGTCTAAAACAAAGGCTGAGCATGCCAAAGTTTTGGCAAGGGTATTAGAGAGATCGAGAGAGTATCAGTTGAAGATGAACCCCAAGAAATGTGTATTCGGGGTATCTTCAGGGAAATTGCTTGGATTCATTGTCAGCAAACGGGGAATTGAGATCGATCCCAATAAGGCGAAGGCTATCAGAGAAATGCCACCTCCCAAAAACTTGAAAGAGTTAAGAGGATTAATCGGGAGGTTACAATTTATTCGCCGTTTTGTCTCCCAGCACTCACAAAGGTGTAAGCCGTTTTACGAGCTTACCAAGCCAGGAGTCAAATTCAATTGGGACGATAAGTGTCAGGAGGCATTTGATGGATTAAAGGACTATTTGACAAGTCCTCCTGTTTTGAGACCACCATCTCCAGGCAAACCATTGATACTTTATGTTTCTGTCCTGGATGATGCAGTGGGGGCTGTCTTAGCACAAGAGGATGAAGAAGGAAAAGAGAGGGCAACCTACTATCTCTCTAAACTTCTCAACCCCGCTGAACAGAGATATACGGCGATGGAGAAAACATGTGCAGCATTGGTTTGGGTTGTTCAGAAATTAAAGCATTATTTTCTGGCCCATGAAGTCCATCTCATCGCTAGGATGAATCCGATCAAATTCCTTCTGGAGAAATCTGTTCTTACTGATAGGTTAGCGCGATGGCAAAGCTTTCTATCTCAATTCGATATCATTTACATTCAACAGAAAGCAATCAAGGGCTATGCCATAGCAGAACATCTCGCTCATCATCCCCTTCCTCGATTTGATCCAGTGCGATCAGAGTTTCCGGATGAGGAACTGATGTCCGTAAATCAAATCAGAGATGATATGTGGACTCTGCATTTTGACGGAGCTCTGAATTCTCATGGAAAGGATATCGGTATCGTTCTGTTATCACCTGAAGGTGTCACCATTCCACAAGCCTTTCAGCTTGATTTTCCAGTCACTAACAACATAGCTGAATACGAGGCACTTCTTGCTGGTCTCGAGGCTGCTCATTTTCATGGTGCCACCAAACTCAGGATTGTGGGTGATAGCCAATTAATTCTTCGCCAAGTGCTGACCAAGTATCGAACTCTTGATCCCAAGCTCAAGCCATATCAAGAACTTACTTCTGCTTACTCGAAGCTTTTCACAAAGTTGATCTTTGTCCATGTTCCTAGAAATCAAAACATCTTAGCTGACGCTCTAGCTTCACTTGCATCTTCCCTTGATTTTCCTATCAGCAAGCAATCTGAATCAATCATAATTCATAGGCGTCTTTCACCCGCCGTGAAAGATCCTTCATTTCTTAGAACTAAAGAGAAGTTGCTGAAGAAATTCAAAGATGGAAGTATCGTGGAGAAAAGAGAAATCATGTTGATGGAGATGTTAGAAGAGATGGATGATGAACAGAAGCCATGGTATTATGAAATTGCAAAATATTGTGAAGATCAATCGTATCCTGAAGAAGCTACAACTGAGGAAAAAAGAGCTATCAGGAGAGTTGCTCAACGATACACCCTAGTTGGGGGAGCATTATACAAAAGAGGTTTTGATGGAGTTCTTCTGAGATGTCTAGACGAAGATGAGCTTTGGAAGGTTATGGAAGGAGCTCATAGTGGAGTTTGTGGTGGCCATGTCAATGGACAGATGCTAGCAAAGAAGATCCTTAGACAAGGATTTTATTGGCCAACCATGGAAGAAGACTGTGTAGGATATGTCCGTAGGTGTGCCAAGTGTCAATTTCACGCCGACAAAATTCATTCTCCTGCATCTTCACTCCATCCTGTTTCTTCCCCATGGCCTTTCTCCATGTGGGCTTTCGACATTATTGGACCTCTTGGTAACCCAGATTCCGGCATCAAGCAAAAATCTTTCATTCTCACGGCAACGGAATACTTCACCAAGTGGGCAGAAGCTGAAGCATACGTGGAGATCAAAGCATCAACCGTCTGCAAGTTCGTCATGAAGAACATCATCACAAGATTCGGAATTCCAAGTACCATCGTCACCGACAACGGACCGCAGTTCGTGTCACAGGAATTGAAGGACCTCTGCAACAGGTATAAAATTGCATTGCATCATTCATCTCCTTATTATCCGCAAGGCAATGGCCAAGCAGAGGCAGCTAATAAGACTTTGATAAAAATCATCAAAAAGACGTGTAAATCTAACAAATTCGCAGATTGGCCAGAAAAATTGGTTGAGGCTCTATGGGCCTACCGAACTTCAATCCGCACGCCCACTGGGCAAACTCCTTATTCCTTAACATTTGGAATGGAGGCGGTAGTTCCATATGAGATCCTTATACCGTCATTAAGAGTACAATTGAACAAGGAATTTTCCATTGATGAACATCGTTCAGCACTTCTTGCTCAATTGGAACTTTTAGACGAGAAAAGATGGTCAGCTGCTAATCATGCAAAAGTTTATCAAAACAGATTAGCACGTTTTTATCAAAAGAAAGTCATTGAACGAAAGTTCAAAGTCGGTGAAATGGTCGTTAAAAGAATTTTTGTAAAACCTGGTGGTCCGCGTTCTAAGCTCCAACCCAACTGGGAAGGACCTTATGTTGTATCGCACGCTTATCCTGGTAATGCTTATCGTTTGGTTAATGCAGAAGGAGAAGAGCTAAATCATCCCTGGAATGGTTTACACCTTAAGAAATACTACCCTTAGGATAAAGAGTCGATCAGTATGGTACAAAGATCAGTGGAATCAGAAAATTTATAAACTCAAATTTCTTTGTTAGTCTGAATAATTTAACTTCAAACCCATTACTGCACACACTGACACGTTTGATTCGTGAATAACAAGAGATGCCAAGTCCTAAAGAATATCAAAAGCTTGACTAAAAGTATAAAGTACAAATCATTCCTTTTAAAATAAAATTCTGTTTTACACTCGGCCCATGATGTCGGAACGAGGCTTAGAATAGACTACCAAGAATACCCGCCATCTTAGTAGGAGGCCGTCATAAAAAAAATGGGGGAGATCCGTCCCGAAAAAAAAAGCAAAGAATAGAAAAGAAAAAATAAAAGGAAAAGGGCAAAATCAAAAGGCCAATACACTACAAACGTCACATCAAGGCCATGAAATGAAACAAAAGGGAACGCAAGGTCGATAAATACCCCGGAAAGAAAATGACCGAACCCCCAACAGATATTAGGGTTGGAAAGGGACATCTTTTTAAGTCTCCGGAACCTTCTCATGGGCTTTCTAAATCTATTCTTCTTTTCTTTCTAAAGAGGTGTACTTCAAGCTTAAAGAGTGGCTTAGATTGACTAAGGGTCAAATCATCAAATGGGATCACGAATGGAAACACAAGTTCAAACACGATGGGTTTTAAGTTAAGTTGTTAAAGAACAATTTGGAAATTAAGTTAATAAATGAATATGATCTTTTGATCTAAGTACCATACTGGTCTTTTAGTCCAAAATTCAAAAAAAATATATACATTTTTTTTTTATTTTTTTTTTCAAAATAAAAAAAAATATACATCTCAAAACCCAAACAAAATGAATATTTCAAAACCACAAAAATATTTCAATTAGCATTTGCTTGTTGCATTTAATGTGTTTCACTCCTTTTATTGTTCAGTGAACATCTGTCTGCTTGCATGTTGCATTTTGCTCAAGTTTGTTTATTATTCAATTACCTTTGTTAATAAAGGCTATGCCCCTTGACCATTCTATCAAGGATAGGATCAAGTAGTCGGTTACTTAACCAGGCAAGGGGCTAAGCCTGAACAGATACTTAACATGTTTGTTCAAGTTGTATACAGGACACAAGGCATTGGTAGAATTGGAATCCGAATAGAGAACAGCCAGAAACCTGTTTCTGTGAGTAAAAGGCATCGAGGAGCACTGCCGCGTTTCAAAGTTGAATGGCGTCTGCTCGACATGACGCGTTTTAGCAATTCTGCTATTTTCCCGAAATTTTGTGATTTTAATTGAATATTTGTTTGGAACTAATAATTTTGATTGCAGGAAATTCAAGAAAGCCTGAGCAAAGCTGGAAATGTCAAGAAAATCCCATTGTGGAATTCAAGTCCCGACCGTGGCTAAAAAGACGGTTATTTCTACCCTTGTACTCTTTCCATGTAATTATTTTGCATTCGCATTATTATATATTAAGTATTTATTAGACTATATCAAGGACCTTGTGGTTTTGATGAAACTGGAATTTGAGTTCCCCTTCAACAAAAAAAGTGATAATTCCAGAGGATTCTTAATCGCACGGATAGGCCGTTGGATTGTTAATTAGTGAGGACGATGGTTCCACTTTTGTGAAACAGTGCGTGGATAAACGAGCTTCGGCTTAGCACTGAATTACAAGAATTGGTATCTTGACTCATTAATGACAATTTAACAATATTATCCTTGATTAATTTGTATTTTATTTAACTTTATATTTTTCTCTTAGCCCAGCATGCATCATATAGGACTTTGAAATCATTGTAATAAGAATTAATTATTGATTAAGTTTCAGACCATTAAATCAAATAATCTCCAACATGATATGAAATATTTCCATTCCGAATTGAGTATCTTGATTATCTTTGAGGTTCGCTTGAAGATATCTTTGGAATTTTATCCTTGATTGGATTCTTTATCCAATATTTCTTGTTTTTCTTTTAAGATCCATCATGGCTGCAGCACGTCCACATTGGCTGGCAAACGCTCCCCATGATGAAACCTACAGTGTCTACGACCTGGGGTACTTCCCACTCCGAGGAGGTTGATCGACCTTATTTTATTTCCTTGTCTACTTCATCCAGACAGGATTAATTTCATTGATCTCTTTGAGCTATCTTCATTGATAATTTCGAGAAAAATTCTAATCATGTGATGTTAAGAGCGTGTCTCATCACACCTTGGCATCACCTTTTCAGTACATTCCATTTCATTCACTCCCTTGCAAAGACGATGCCAAGGTGAGGCAGGTGTAGACACGCTAATTTTGACGTCATTTCGAGTAAATTTCATATCATATAATAATGCCTCAGAATGGTCTGATAATTAATCATTAATTAATTTTTATTAATCTTTTTGAGTGTCGGGTTTAACAGATGTGTTTAGGTTAATCAATTGAATTGATTTTAGTTCAATTTGAGTTAAAATATGAAGAATTCTAAAAGACGTCGACCCACGTGGACGCCATTTAGAGTTTATTCATGTTTTAACGATTAAATTTGAATTTTAATTAATTAATTAATTAACTAAAAGACGTCTGGTAATGTCGACGCGTTTTAAGTTTCCTAAGTGGTTTTAACTTCCCTTCCGGATGTTTATCCTTATCTTAATTAGTCTAAAAGACGTCTACATAGATGGACGCGTTTTACCTAATAAAGATAAAGATAACTTTTTCCGGATATTTATCCTTATCTTAATTAATCTGAAAGGCGTCAGCCAAGGTGGACGCGTTTTAGATAATTACAGATAAAGATGAATTAATCAGTAATTATCTGTCGGTTAAGATGGATAAATTCGGAGTTTTCTAATGTTAATCGCGAACGCAAGAAATGCCTATAAATACCCTGCATATTGAAGAGTTAAAAAAAGAAAAAAAAGAGAACAGAATTAAGTTGAGTTGAGCCATAGCGTTATAGCGATTTGAAGATCGAAGCAACAACGTCGTAACGCCGGAGCGCTGCCATTTCCAGAAGTCGGCGTTCCTTTCAAGATCTTCATCCTTTCAAGGCTTCAACCGACTGGGCATAAGTTTTTCATTACTGCATTTATTTTCATCTTCATTAGTTTCATTCTTCATATTCACTTCATGCAAACACACACCACAGCATAATCTTTCAAAAAAAACCTACTTGATTTAAGGGGTTTCAAAGCCATTAAAACAAGTGAGTTTGCTGTTTTAAATATGCTTAAAACCATGATTAGTTCAGATACTACTTCTATTTAAATTCTCATCATAGTTCTTCATTTTTGTTTTTTTTTTATCTCTGCTGCACTCAACAACAACAACAAGAGATCAAAAAGGGAAATCAAGTACAACTTCTGGACGATCCTCAACCTCAAACTCAACAGCAAGAACAAAAGAACAAAGAAAGGGCTCTCTTTCTTCAGCCGGCTGAGGAAGGGGAACCAAGGACTCAATCTTCCGCATTTTGAAAGGTAGGCGATCATACTCTCTTTTGAAACTTTTAAGTTAAAAGTTTCTGGCGATCACTGCACTTTAGTTGCTGTTTTTAATAGGTTAGTTTACACCTAAACAACATAGATATTTCATGTTAATCACACGGTCATTCTAAGCATCTACAGCTTTTTTAATGACAATTTAACAATATTATCCTTGATTAATTTATATTTTATTTGACTTTATATTTTTCTTTTAGCCCAGCATGCATCATATAGGACTTTGAAATCATTGTAATAAGAATTAATTATTGATTAAGTTTCAGACCATTAAATCAAATAATTTCAACATGATATGAAATATTCCATTCCGAATTGAGTATCTTGATTATCTTTGAGGTTCGTTTGAAGATATCCTTGGAATTTTATCCTTGATTGGATTCTTTATCCAATATTTCTTGTTTTTCTTTTAAGATCCATCATGGCTGCAGCACGTCCACATTGGCTGGCAAACGCTCCCCATGATGAAACCTACAGTGTCTACGACCTGAGGTACTTCCCACTCCGAGGAGGTTGATCGACCTTACTTTATTTCCTTGTCTACCTCATCCAGACAGGATTAATTCCATTGATCTCTTTGAGCTATCTTCATTGATAATTTTGAGAAAAATTCTAATCATGTGATGTTAAGAGCGTGTCTCATCACACCTTGGCATCACCTTTTCAGTACATTCCATTCCATTTCACTCCCTTGCACAGACGATGCCAAGGTGAGGCAGCTGTAGACACGCTAATTTTGACATCATTTTGAGTAAATTTCATATCATACAATAATGCCTCGAAATGGTCTGATAATTAATCATTGATTAATTTTTATTAATATTTTTGAGTGTCGGGTTTAACAGACATGTTTAAGTTAATCAATTAAATTGATTTTAGCTCAAATTTCAGTTAAAAGATGCAGGAATTCTAAAACGTGTCAACCTGTGTGGACACGATTCAGAATTCTAAAACGTGTCAACCTGTGTGGACGCGATTCAGAATTCTTTCTAAAACGTGTCAACCTGTGTAGACGCGATTCAGAATTCTAAAACGCGTCAACCTGTGTGGACGCGATTTAGACTTTATTCCTGTTTTAACGATTAAATTTGAATTTTAATTAATTAATTAATTAACTAAAAGGCGTCTGTTAAGGTAGACGCGTTTTAGGTTTCCTAGGCTATTTCTACTTCTCTTCCGGATGTTTATCCTTATCTTAATTAGTCTAAAAGACGTCTATATAGATGGACGCGTTTTACCTAATAAAGATAAAGATAACTTTTCCCGGATATTTATCCTTATCTTAATTAATCTGAAAGGCGTCAGCCAAGGTGGACGCGTTTTAGATAATTACAGATAAAGATGAATTAATCAGTAATTATCTGTCGGTTAAGATGGATAAATTCGGAGTTTTCTAATGTTAATCGCGAACGCAAGAAATGCCTATAAATACCCTGCATATTGAAGAGTTAAAAAAAGAAAAAAAAGAGAACAGAATTAAGTTGAGTTGAGCCATAGCGTTATAGCGATTTGAAGATCGAAGCAACAACGTCGTAACGCCGGAGCGCTGCCATTTCCAGAAGTCGGCGTTCCTTTCAAGATCTTCATCCTTTCAAGGCTTCAACCGACTGGGCATAAGTTTTTCATTACTGCATTTATTTTCATCTTCATTAGTTTCATTCTTCATATTCACTTCATGCAAACACACACCACAGCATAATCTTTCAAAAAAAACCTACTTGATTTAAGGGGTTTCAAAGCCATTAAAACAAGTGAGTTTGCTGTTTTAAATATGCTTAAAACCATGATTAGTTCAGATACTACTTCTATTTAAATTCTCATCATAGTTCTTCATTTTTGTTTTTTTTTTATCTCTGCTGCACTCAACAACAACAACAAGAGATCAAAAAGGGAAATCAAGTACAACTTCTGGACGATCCTCAACCTCAAACTCAACAGCAAGAACAAAAGAACAAAGAAAGGGCTCTCTTTCTTCAGCCGGCTGAGGAAGGGGAACTAAGGACTCAATCTTCCGCATTTTGAAAGGTAGGCGATCATACTCTCTTTTGAAACTTTTAAGTTAAAAGTTTCTGGCGATCACTGCACTTTAGTTGCTGTTTTTAATAGGTTAGTTTACACCTAAACAACATAGATATTTCATGTTAATCACACGGTCATTCTAAGCATCTACAGCAGGCAGGTCCGGCCGAGGCGCTGGGGCTCCGAGGACCCGAGGCGGGGTCCCAAGGACTGCGGCCTCTACTGAGAGCCGTGCTGCTGCCTCCGCTCTCGAGAGGGAGCAAAAGTCCAAATTCGCCGCTCGAAGGGGCGGCCGAGTGTCGAAGCGCCCCCGGTTGGAAGGGGCCGTAGACGCGGAGGAGGCTCCGCTGGTCAGGAGGAGTGCCGAGGCCCGAAGGGCCGCGAGGCTGGCGTCTCCTGAGGCACCGAGGGGCGATTCCCCTCCGGCTGATTCGGCCGGGGCCGGTGACGAAGGCGCCGGGTCGCAGGCGCCCCGGGCGCAGCGCAAGTGGTGGCGCCCCGAACCGGAGATTTACGAGGACGAGAGTATGGAAGACTCGCAGACGTGCCTCCGTCTGCTCCGCAGTCTTACTCTCCCTTCGGCCTTTGAAGGGCTGAAGCGCCATTCGGTCATCGACCTGGCGGCGATGAGCGCTCGGTTGTCGGTCCAGGTAATGAGCTTGAAGGTGCTTCAGTCGAGCTTTCCTTAGCTTTCTCTTGATTTTTCTTTTTTCTGATCATTGTTTGCTTTCGGCCCGCAGGCTGTGGTGACGGGCAGCGTCCTGATGCACCATCAGGAGCAGCTCCGACTCCAGCTCCTGGAGGCCGAGAGGGAGTCAGACGGCTCGGGCGAGGGTACTTCGGTGGTGCCCGACATCGAGCCTTTAGTCGATGGGCTCGTAACCGCGAGTGCCCGGGCGCGGGCGCAGCTGGAGGAGAGGGCAGCTGAGGCCCGTGCTTCCGCCAAGGCCAAGGTGAAGGCCGAGGGGGAGCTCGCCGCGGCTCAGTCCGAGATCCGGGCCCTCAAGGTCCAGATTCAAGAGAAGGACTCCCGGCGGGCCTCGGAGAAGCGGCGACACGCCGAGGAAGTATCGGCGCTGAAGCAGGAGCTGGAGGAGGTGGCGGACATGGCCGTAGCTGATTACAAGGCCGGCCCGGACTTCACCGAAGAGATCATCCAAGCTCAACTGCTGGCTTCTTCCTCCGTCTTCGACCTCGGGTTGGCTGTCGCCCAGAGGGCCTGCCTGAGCGTCGATTTGACTGGGGTCGCCCTGCCGAGGGGTGAGGAAGCCAAGGAGCTCCTGTCTTGGTGGCAGGGACTTATGGCCGAGAGGACCTCGACTCCTGCGCCGGATGATGAAGCTGCGCCCGCCGAGGGGGCCCCTGAGGAGGCTGTCCCTGAAGAGGCTGCAGCTGAGGAGGCTGCCGCCCCTGAAGCGGTGCAGATCGTCGACTCTCCCTCTCCCTCTCCCTCTTCGGGACAAGCCGCAGCCGAGGTGGAGGAGGCCGAAGCCGAAGAATGACGCGGGGATCTGCCCCGATTTCCGCTTCTTCTTCTGTTGTAAGCCCTCGGCCAAGGGTATGGCTGGTTTACGCTTCTTCTTCTATCGTAAACCTTCGGCCAAGTATACGGCCGGCTTTCACTTCTTCTTCTGTTGTAAGCCCTCGGCCAAGGGTATGGCCGGTTTTTGTACTTCATTTTCTGTAAATATAAGGAATGTTTTCGGCTTTACCTTGGTGTTTGTGTATGATCGACCGAATATGGCCCTTCAGAAGCCTGAGATCCTGTCATCGTTCGCTATAGCTTGTAAGGCCGAGACCCGATGTAGGTTCGGATAGAATGTCGCCATAGTACTCGGCCGGGGCCTTTACTAACGTGGTCCACATGATCCGAAGGGACATCTTGCCGCTTCTGATGTATTTCGGGTGGCCGAAGCCACTCATGCTTCTGCTTGCGCGAACTTAGATATGCCCTGCCGCTTCCCGAACCGGTATACGTGGCCGGAACCACCTTCGGATCAAGGTATCGGCGGGCTTAGGAAGAATGCCATGTCGCTCCCGATACGGTTTGCATGGACTTGGAAAGAATACCATGCCGCTCCCGATACGGTTTGCATGGCCGAAGCCACTCCCGGTACGGTTTACACGGACTTAGAAAGAATACCATGCCGCTCCCGATACGGTTTGCATGGCCGAAGCCACTCCCGGTACGGTTTACACGGACTTAGAAAGAATACCATGCCGCTCCCGATACGGTTTGCATGGCCGAAGCCACTCCCAGTACGGTTTACACGGACTTAGAAAGAATACCATGCCGCTCCCGATACGGTTTGCATGGCCGAAGCCACTCCCGGTACGGTTTACACGGACTTAGAAAGAATACCATGCCGCTCCCGATACGGTTTGCATGGCCGAAGCCACTCCTGGTACGGTTTACACGGACTTAGAAAGAATACCATGTTTCCTGATAAAAGAAGTCTTTATTCATACTCTTCGGCTGTAAGTCTGGGGAAAAGTGACTTACACATAATAACGCCGAAGGCGCTCAACATTCCTGGTGCGAGGGAGAGGCTGGCCCGAAAGGGTCTCCAACCGATAAGCTCCACGCCTGATCACCTCCCTGACCCGATAGGGCCCCTCCCAGTTGGGGGCAAGTTTTCCTGAGGCTTCGGCTGGTTTGGAAGCATGAGCGTTCCTCAACACGAGGCCCCCTACTTCAAAGCATCGGGGCTTTACTCGAGTGTTGTGGTACTTCGCCATGCGCTGTTGATAAGCGGCCAGCCGGATACGAGCCTTGTCTCGGGTCTCTTCAATGAGGTCCAAGTGGTCTTTCAGATCTTCTTCGTTGGCCTTCGGATCGTAAGCAACGACCCTGGGAGAGGGAAGGCCGATCTCCACCGGAATAACGGCCTCTATGCCATAGGCCATGCGAAAGGGAGTTTCGTCGGTGGGGGTTCGGCTTGTCGTCCGATAAGCCCATAGAACACTCGGCAGCTCCTCTACCCATCGGCCCTTAGCTTCGCCGAGGCGGGTTTTCAATCCCTGTAGGAGGCTTCGGTTAACGACTTCGACTTGGCCGTTTGTTCGAGGATGCGCCACCGAAGTGAATTTGTGGAGTATGCCGAAGCTGGCGCAGTTGTCGCTGAACCGCCGGCTGTCGAACTGCTTCCCATTGTCAGAAATGATGGCCCGAGGGATGCCGAACCGGCAAATGATGGACTTCCAGACGAAGTTCCAAGCATTGTTATCGGTTATTGCCGCGAGGGGTTCGGCTTCGACCCACTTAGTGAAATAATCTACCGCCATGATGAGGAATTTTCTCTGGCCGGTGGCGACGGGAAAAGGCCCCAGGAGGTCGATCCCCCACTGAGCGAAAGGCCAGGGGTCGGATAAGGGGGTAAGAAGGGCGGCTGCCTGGTGGATGAGGGAGCTATACCTCTAGCACTGGTCACAGCGCCGTACGAGGGCTAAAGCGTCCTCTCGGAGTGATGGCCACCAGTAGCCTTGCCTTAGAAGCTTGTGAGCCAAGGCCCTTCCTCCCGCATGCGCTCCGCATACCCCTTCATGGACTTCTTTTGTGGCGTAGTCGGCTTCAGCTGGGCCGAGGCACCGCAGCAGTGGTCGGCCGAAGGATTTCTTGTACAGGACCCCGTCCAGAAGAAGAAAGTGGGATGAGCGCTGTCGAATGTGCTTTGCCTCCTTCGGATATGGCGGGACTTCTCCTTGGAGAAGGAAAGCGACGAGGGGGGTCATCCATGTCGCGGCCTCGGCCTCGGCCTCAACGACTTGCATGGCTTGGGTTTCGCCGAGGCTTGGTTCGGCGAGCTCCTCGACGAGGATCATTCGCCCCCCCCCCCCCCGTTTTGAGTTGACGCCAGCCGGGAAAGTGCATCGGCTCGGGCATTCTCGGCTCTCGGGATCCTCACGACTTCATAAGAGTCGAATTGGGCGAGGATTTTGCGAGTCACCTGGAGATAAGAAGCCATCATTGCGTCCCGAGCCTCGTACTCCCCGGAGATGTGGCTGGCGATCAGCTGTGAATCGCTGAAGGCCTTCAGGTTCCGGGCGCCGAGCTTCTTTGCGGCTCGGAGGCCGGAGATGAGAGCTTCATACTCGGTGGCATTGTTGGTTGCTGGGAAGGAGAAGCGCAGGGCGTACTCCGTGACGACCCCTTCGGGCGATGCCAGGATCCATCCGGCGCCGCTGCCCGTGGAGCACGCGGAGCCGTCTACGAAGAGTCGCCATTCATCGGCTGGCGCGGGAGCCGAAGTAGCCTCTGCTTCGGGCGCGTTGGGTACTGGCTGAGGCGCCCCGGAGGCGCTGGGGGTAAGTTCGGCGATGAAGTCTGCCAACGCCTGGGCTTTTATTGCTACCCGAGGAGCGTAGGAGATATCGAACTCTCCTAGCTCGATTGCCCATTTTGCCAGCCTGCCGGACACCTCTGGCCGGGAGAGGACTTGCCTCAGGGGCTGGTCGGTGAGGACCTTCACGGAATGGGCCAGAAAATAGGGCCGGAGCCTCCTTGCGGACGAGACAAGGGCCAAAGCCAACTTCTCCAGGGCAAGGTACCGGAGTTCTGCCCCTTGAAGGGCTCGGCTGGTATAATAAACCGGCTTCTGCATACTTTCTTGCTCTCGGATGAGGACGGCACTGAGAGCCGTCTCGGAGACCGCAAGGTATAAGCTCAGGAGTTCCCCGGGAACTGGCTTGGATAAGATGGGGACTTTGGAGAGGTAGGCCTTCAGCTGGTCGAAGGCTGCTTGGCACTCTTCCGTCCACTCGAAGTTGTTGGCCTTCTTCAGCAGCTTGAAGAAGGGGAAACAATAGTCGGCCGCCCTTGACATGAAGCGACTGAGGGCTGCGATCCTCCCGTTCAGCTTCTGTACTTCTCGGATGTTCGCCGGGGGGCGCATCTGCATGATGGCCGAAATCTTCTCGGGGTTGGCTTCCACCCCACGGTGGGTGACCATGTAACCGAGGAACTTGCCGGAGGCTACCCCGAAGGCGCACTTGGCCGGATTCAGCTTTATCTTGTACCGCCTAAGGGCGGAGAAAGTCTCGGCTAGGTCGGCCAAATGCTCTGCAGCGATGCGGCTCTTGACCAACATGTCGTCTATGTAGACCTCCATGTTTCGGCCCAGCTGTGGAGCGAACACTTTGTTGACCAGGCGCTGGTATGTCGCGCCGGCGTTCTTCAGACCGAAGGGCATTCGGGTGTAGCAGTACAGGCCCAAATCGGTCGTGAAGCTGGTCTTACTCTCGTCATCCGGATGCATCCGGATCTGGTGGTAGCCCGACTAGGCGTCGAGGAAGCTTAAGAGCTCGTGGCCGGAAGTCGCGTCCACCACCTGGTCTATCCGAGGCAGCGGAAAGCTGTCCATCGGACAGGCTTTGTTGAGGTTGGTGAAGTCCACGCACATACGCCACTTGCCCTCTTTCTTTGGCACCATGACCACGTTGGCGATCCACTCCGGATGATGCACCTCTCGGAGGTGTCCGGCATCCAGCCCCTTCTGCACTTCAGCTTGGATGGCGGTTCTCCTTTCTTGATTGAAGGTGCCCCGCTTCTGCTTTACTGGGGGCTGGTTGGGATCGGTGTGGAGACGGTGCTCGGCTATCTCCGGGTCAACCCCGGGCATGTCCGACGGAGACCAGGCGAAGACGTCGAGATTCTCTTTCAAAAACTCGGTAAGCTTCTTTGCTTCAATTTTTTCCAGGCCGGAGCCTATCATCAGGACTCGTCCCTCGCCTCCCGGAACAGGGACGGCGAGGAGTGCTTCTCCCGGAGATGCCTCGGCTGATGACTCGATCGTCAGGGTTTCGGCTGCGGTCTTCCCCTTGACCGAAATCATGTAGCACTGTCGGGCCGCTTCTTGGTTCCCTTTGGCCTCGCCTATTCCGTGGCTGGTATGAAACTTCAGCTTCTGATGGAAGGATGATGGCACGGCTCCGACCCCGCCAATGAGCCTTCGGCCGAATATGGCGTTGTAGGCTGACTCGATCTTTACAACGGCAAAGTCCGTTTCAACGGTTAATTGCCGGGGGGCGGAGCCTAAGGTTACAGGAAGCCGGACAATACCCTCTACTCGGCAGGGCGAGCCGTTAAAACCGAAGAGGGGGTCCCGGTGAGGCTTCATATTAGCCTCACTCAATCCCATCTTCTCAAAACAGTCGTAAAACAAGATGTTTGGGGCACTTCCATTATCCACAAAGATCCTATGTACATCATAGCTATTTATTACAGCATTGACGACGAGGGCGTCATCATGAGGGACCTGAACATCAGTCAGGTCCTCGGCGCCGAAGGTGATGTCTTCCAGACGAGGCCGCTTCGGCTCACCGTCAACCGCCGCTATAGTGTTGCGCTGCCGCGACCTTGATCCCTCCCCGGGCCCTTCGGATATCATCATGATAGACCCAGAGCTCGGTCTTTGATGGGATGATTCAACCGGGGCCGAGGTGGCTTTTGGCGGAGGAGCGGCTTCTATTGCCGGGGGTGGTTGTTGCCTGGGCGCTGCAGGGACGTCCCGGTTCTGCTGCGGCGGCTGCTCTCGCCGATACTGCGGCAATCTCCCCTCCCGGATGATGCGGTCGATTTCTTCCCGGAGCTGTCGGCACTCGTCCGTCGTGTGGCCGATCTCTCGGTGATATTCGCAGTATCTGCCGGGGTCCCTTCGGCGAGGATCGGTCTTAATGCTATCAGGCCGCCGGAGCATGCCCTTCACCTCCATGAGCATCCGGGAAGGGGGAGCAGGTAAGGGTAGGTACCGCGGCTGTGGGTCCCGTCGCCTCTCCTTGTCCCAATCCTCCCGGCGATAGCGCTTTCGGGAGGGCTCTTGGTCCTCGGACCGAGGTCGGACCACCGGGGGAGCAGGTGCCGAGGTGGCTTCGGTTGCGCCTTTGCCCTTGGACAGCATCAGGGCCTCTCGGTTGATGTACTTATGGGCCCGGGCCACGAGGTCCTGGAAGGTAGGGGGATGGCGCTTTCCGATGGAGCCGAGGAGCCCCTCGTCCCGGCACCCGCTGATCACGGCCGAGACCGCGATCGAGCTGTCGAGGTTCGGGATCTGGGCGGCCTCGGTCCGGAACTTGGTGAAGTATTCCTGGAGAGTTTCGGTGGGGCCTTGCCGGATGGCCAGCAAGCTGGCGGAAGTTTTGGACTGCCGGGTGGCATCATAGAACTGGTCGATGAACAATTGGCCCAACTGGACCAGGGAGTGGATGGAGTTGGGGGCCAGAGTCTCGAACCAGGTGAGGGCGATTTTTTCAAGGGTGAGGGGGAAAAGACGGCAGCGGACTGCCTCGGAGATCCCTCGGACCCGAAGATAAGTGTTAAATCTCTGGAAATGACAGACCGGATCTGTCATTCCGTCGTAGAGAGGGCCCTTCGGCAGCTTGAAGTTGGGGGGTACTTCGGTGGCTAGGAGCTCCGCCGTGAATGGGGTCTGCTCCAGGATGCTGCTGGTGAGGGGCGCTCCGTGAGGCCGAGACACCATCTGCTGCATCTCTTTGCGTATCGCCGTCAGCCGCCGGTCCAGGTCCGGGGCGGTCAAGGTGGCGACGGATTGCCCTCCGGTTCGGGCCGGACGGTACTCCGACGAAGCATAATCCTGCTCCATCAGGCGATCAGCGCGAGGAGCTCGGACATGTAGCGTCGAGGGCTCGCTGCGCGTCTCCGCGGTCTCGTTGGGAGGAACCGGCGCAGGCGCCGGCCGGAACGGGGCATCTTGTACCGGGCAGAGCGGGGGGAGCGGCGCCTGCTGAGGAAGCTGTCCCATCAGCCCCATGCGCTGGGCGATGGCGGATACCATCTCCTGGAGAGGCGCTAGGGACGTGACGGCAGCGGCCAGCGTTGCCACTTGCTGCTGGAGCACCCCCACTCGGTCTTCTGAGCCGAGAGACTCCGGTATGGTCGGCAGAGGCAGGCTCGGCGGGACAGAAGGTGCGCCTTCGGAAGGCAGCATCTGCGCCGAGGCCTCCCGCGCTTCTACTTCGCCTTGTCCGGATCGTCGGGTCACAGGTCGCTGAGACATGACTTGTTTTGTTGGTTTCCCACAGACGGCGCCACGTGATGTAGACTGGATCTATCACGACCGGATTCCGAGGCTGGAACCCGAAGAAGTGGATCCGAAGCCGGTTCGGATCGGTGTTACTGAGGCCCGACGGGGATCCGGAAGGCCGAAGAGGCGGAGGCGAAGACGAGGGTCCGAAGGCCGAAGGGCGCTTCGGTCGGTGCAGGCTCGTCTCCAGGAAGTCGGGGCCGAGACTCCTTCGGCGGGCGAAGGGGCGGCGCGGATGATGCTCCTTCTGGCTTACCTGTCGACAGGCGATGAAGCCGAAGCCGACGGTCTGAGGCCGGAAGGGTCTCGAACTCGGCTTGCTCTTAGATAGTGAGCCCAAAAGCTCTTTTCCGGACGCGGGGCCGAGTCTCCTGTCGCAGGGCAGCCGTCGCACGGCGTCGAGACCAGGGAGAGGAATCCGAGGTCGGCGGCCGAGACCGACTCGGGAAGGTCGGCGATGATTCGAACCGAGCTCCTGCAGGAGGGAAAGAAGAAGAAAGACCGGTCAGCAGGAGTCCCGGGCTCTGGCCTTTAGGAACCCCCTCCGACGGTCAAGTTAGCTTCTGAAGACGATTCGATTCAGAAGGCAAGAAGTAGCTTTAATGCTATTTGGACCGTAGTCCTTAAGGGTCTCGGAGGCAAAGAGTTGCATACCTTTGACAATAAATAGCGGTGTATTTATAGCAGAGGATAGAGGTTGGTTAACGGTGGTAGCCGATATAGGATTATGTTTGGGCTTACTGGTAAACCGCCATAGTGCCTGATCCGCCACCGGAGTGGGCCGGACTCAACTATCGGGCCGAAAGGGGTTGGGCCGCTGATGGGCCGAAGCCTGCTGGGCCTTGGGCTGCCGTGCTGTTCCCGGGCCTTAGGCTGATGGGCTGCTGACGGGCCGAAGCCTGTTGGGCCGGGAGCGACGGTGCCGCTTATGGGGCCGAGGGCTGCTGGGCCGCTGATGGGCTGGAGGCTCCCGGAGGGCCTGATACTGCTGCTGTTGGGCTGAACGGGGTTTGGGCCTGCTCTGATGGGCCGAATCGGATTCTGCCTCATCAGAAACAAAGTTCCTTTGGTCAGTCACATAATTGCTAGTTAAGTTTGTATTTTCTGTTTTGTGGACTATAGTCCAACAGCCAGAAGATAATCTGGAAGCCCTATAATCCGATGTCAAAAAATCCCCAAACTTGGTGCAGAGTTCTAGTGAAGGGTCCTATAGGATCTATGATTTTTTCTGAATTCTTAGACACCATTTAGTATTTTTTCCGAATTTATATCTATACTGTGTCTATTTTGTGAGTTACAGTCTGACTGCGAGAAGACAGGTTTAGAAGTCCTTTAATCCGACACCAGAACGCCCCAAAACTGATTACAGAAGTTTATCTAAGGGTCTTGTATGACTTCTAAATTTATCTAAATTTTTAGACATCATTGAGTATTTTCTTCAGAATTTATATTTAGACTGCGTGCCACCAAACGTAGACTTGGTGTGAAGAGTATGTGTGTTGACAGCATATATATATATATATATATATATATATAATGTGTCGTGGGGTGAATTATCTGTGAGAATAATTTGCTGCACTGGCAGCTGGTATTACGTCGGCTTCCGGTGTTTTTGATTTAATTTTTTTTTGAACTTTTTTGGATTGGTTCCATGATGTCCTACATGGTCGTACAGTTCGACCTACCGACTGCCGGTATAACAAGTTATTCTCATTACATGTTGGTTAGTTATTTCGCATGAATTCCAATTATGACTCGTGTTACAGTACTAATTTTCTAGTTTTTGAATTAATTGCATCGTTTTAACTTATGGATAATCATGTCATACTTATGTCATATATGCCCACATAAACTCATATTTTCAAGATAGTCATTTGTTGTTTACTCAAAACCTTTGCATGGAGATCAATCTAAAACAATAAAGGGGCAGTGTCACCTTGGGGAAGAACATACCGAAGCCACAACCTTCTTGGGAGATGGCAACCCATTGAACCATCAGGGCAGCTGGGTAAATAGAAACAGGGGAAGAACTCTTCTTTGCGGTTAAGCCTAGGTGTAATTGGACCCATCGGCCTCCACATGTCGTGGTTGGAAGGATGCCCGTGCAAACCAGGAGAAATTAACTGAAATTATCCATATAATTGTAGAGTAATACTTGCTGCACCGTGTGCTGCTGCATTGTGTGGGGTGCAATTTATTTATTTATTTTACTTTTTGAATTTTTTTAGTCCGACTGCATGATGGTCGACATGTCCATACAAACTGATCTTCTATTGGACGACCCAAAAAAATTTAAAAAATAAAAAAATAAATTCAATGAATAATTCTTTTTTTCTTTTTTTTTTAAAAAATTATCCAATGGGAAATCCGCCTATATAAAAGGTGTCACTATAGTGAGGCTGCTGCAGCCGTCTGGTCTGCGCTGCACCCAACAAGTATTGCTCACAGTTGTATTACTTGCGATATTGAATAAACAATATACTTGCATGACTTTGCCTTCGAAATCTATGGAATATTGAACATTGGCAGAAAATTGTGTAAGGTAAACCCATGGTATTGTGCGGATTCTTGAGCCTATAAATAAATTGATTTTATTCAATGCATGAGTTGGACATGTGTGATAAGACATATATTGATAATTTTAATGTTTCCCATTAAGATTGCATCTTTATTTATTTATGGTCACGAGTTTCTTTATATTGTGTAATCATTGTGGAGTAGAGTTAGTTCTCTTACCGAGTCATTCATTGGCTCACACTTTTCCCCATAATACCAAGTGCTGAGACCGAAGACCCAGTGCCTGATCCGAAGACTTCTGCAGCTGACCCTATGGAATTCGACTAGGCTACGGGTACGACGAGTCGAAAATTTATCTAGTCACTTCTAGTTTAAAGAGTTGTAAGAGTAGTTAGACTCTATTCCCTTATTGATATGTTATTCTGAGAGATTTTGTAGTCTTTATTTTGTGGACTTCATCTTGTCTATTTAAATTTCTATTATTAATGTCAAGGACAATGATGGTTTGACTTACTGGTGATTTTTAGCAGTGATGATGTTATTGTAACGATGTATGGTTCTAAATCTCAAATCAATCTATATGGTTGGGTAGAACTCAGTGTATCGCCAATCCGACCCACTAATGGCCCATTGACTATGGTAACAGGCTAGGGGCATTAGAGATGTTAATTACATCATTTCTAAGGAAAAGAAAATCTTGATTAATCGTTGAAAGAATTTAGCATAACATCTCATGAATGAAGACTAATTACGACAAAAAGTGTGTGCATTCATCTAACTGCAAATGGATTGACTTGAAGTTTGGAGAGGTTTATTTGGTATCATTTTATCCCGAAGGATTTCTTGATTTTTTATGTTATCAATTTGTTTTTAACAATGTTCATTTATTTTGTCAAGTTATGAGTATGGAATGATCAGTTTTAAGCTCTTTGGAATGAGTCTAGAATGGTCAATGTTGAGTTCTATGAAGGATTCTGGAATGACCTATTTGATAATTTTTATGAATATTTCGTTATTATTTTAAGAAATATCATGATCTTTCCTATTGTCAGGTTGAGAATGACTGTGCGAACTTATTGTATTAGATGAAGGATGGGGATTATGCTATTAAGGACTCATGATGCTTAAGTTTCAGGTCTATGATAGGAGTCTGGAATAGTCTTTCAGACTCGAGCTTAATTTGATGAGAAGAGTTTGTGGCCTCCTGCTGATCTTGAATTCAATTCAATAATTTATAAAGTCTTGAGAAGTTGAGAAATCTCATCAGATTTGTTCAGTGTTACAAATTTTTGGGACATTCTAATGGATTAGTGTGCATGGGGAGTCTGTTCATGTTCAGTTTCATGGACATTCTAATGGATTTAGAAGGTGATAGAATTAAATTATACAAGGATTAAAACTTAAATATACAAGGTTTAAAACTTAAATATACTGAATATCATGACATTAATAATTCACTCACAAGGATCAAAAACCAAAAGATCATCCTTTTTCAATAGTGCAAAGCTAGTATAATGATTTGTTACCCTATGCATGCACCTATTGGTGTATATGACAATCAACAACTAGACGGAGGTAATGTTTAATTACTTTTTATTTTGTATCTAAAATCATGGACTTGATTTTGCAACTACTGCCTTTACCACTAAATATCTTTTAAGCACTTTCCAAGTTGTCATATTTGGCTAATTTTTCATTTAGTTAATATAGAATTTTATCCTTCTAAGTATAATGAACGTGACTAATTACCACTCATGGACGTCACTTGAAATTTCCTATAAGAGGACTCTAAATAAACATGAATAGGTAGCCATGCAACATATAAAGGAAATTCATAAATGAAATGGTGTCAAGAAAGTAGTTTTCAAAAATTGAGAAAAGAGTGGTGATTGATTGAATGCAGCGGGTAGACCATTTTCATTAACATCCATTGATCACCTTGTTAATATAAAGGATCGTACTTTTGTTTTATTGCTTTGACCATTGAGTGAATACTAAATACACTTACAGGACCCATCCATCTCTCTCTTCATAACCCAGTTATGTGGCATACGATTTCAATAGAGTTTTTTCCGTCCCTAGGTATTCACAGTAAATAAATAAAATAATGTGAGCAGCAAAATAAAACTTAATTATTCGTAGAGTTTTTCTGAATTGTCACATATTATCGGCCCTTCTATGTAGTGTGTTCTTCTGACCTCGTGATGACAATTCAATAGAAACTATGAAACATCCTATTACACTTATTAGTGCAAGAAGGTTTTAGTTAAACCTCAAAAATGATGTCATGAATGCCCACAGGCTCAAAAAAAAAAAAAAAAAGATAAGAAAAGAAAAGGGAACCTCATGTCATATCAAATTCAGAATCTGCCAAGATTCTCACTTAGGGATGAAAATTTCAATCGAGCTAACTTGCCACCAAATCCAACCTCTTTGAGTTCAGTTGAATTTAGGTAAGATTTCCCTTTTCCAGTAGAAAATTTATCTTGGGCCCCACCAAATCCATCCCATTGACTCACCCTACCCAGAATTGGATCCACAAGTAGAGCTGGTTAACAGATCATATACCTCACATTCCAAAGATTAACTAGTAACCACAGAGCAGTCATGTGCCCCCTACTTTGATCCTAGCTTCTTTTGCAGCTATTTAAACTGGCCAGTTTAATTTTAACAAAATATTCTAAATAAGCCAATTGGACTAGACCCCTGTTTTGATACCACCACAAAACATGAGTGTTGAGTTTGAAGGGGCCAAGATCATAAGCACGGGTCACAACTTAAATTAACTGATGTAGTACTATTATATAGTCGCTCCAACACTTCCAGGGGCACTAATTGAAAAAACAGCCAAAACATGCAAACACACCCAGTAGAAGGATATCCTCATTCCGCAGGTACAGCTTGAATTGATGTTCTATACAGACAACATCTGCAGAACCCATGAGATTAAAAATTATAGTGGGTGACACTGAACAACCCACCTTGACGCCCCTCTGGATCGGATCTTCCAATGCCTGTTCCGTTGGGGGACCTCAGTCATCTAAGTAGAAGGGCGCAGAGAGGGTGTCCATAACAGCGAACTGCATATTCTCGGATGGCTTCCAATGGCGCTTCCTTTGGTTTATGAACCAATTGTTGATTTGCTTCTGGTTCAAACCTGTGGATTCCGCCAGCGCAACTTTATCGGCTTCCTGAGTAATCAAGAACCGATCAAAATTGCGAACATGGAGCGTTTGGATGCACACATATGTATTTTTCTATGGAATCAAAATAAATCCATGCAACCATCACTATGAAGAAAGAAACTAAATGCAATGACCACACCTTGATTGTGTGGACTGCTTATTTTACCGAGAGTTCAACAAACGGTGAAAAGTTCATTTTAACAGGTTGTTCGACACTTGAAATTAGTCACAAACACTTGTTTTCTACAACTAAAACCATGAACAGACAGACTCTAGTCTAAGAATCTCTGATACTAGACAACTCTGCATTGGTAGGATAGACCTTATGATTGATTGAATAATATCAACAAAGTTTAGATATATCAGTCATGATGTTTATCAAGACAGCATGCGCAAATCGTGCGAACTTCCAAGCAAAATTTTTTATCATCTCTTCGAAGAAACTAATACAAGGACAAAAGAACTTGGATGTTGAAAATATAAAAGATGAAAAAGACATCATGTCTATGGAAATATATTTACCGTTGGGTATGGCCATTTATAATGTGCATTCCACCAGTCTAGTAGTGTTTGCCGTGCCTCCCTTGGTAGCTTTCCCTTTTTCTTCTTCTTCGAGAATTCTTGCTTGAGTCTACTTAGATAACCACCGTACTTGCGTAGAAGCTCATCCTTCAGATCCCTATCTTCATTTCTGATCTGAACCTCTTGAACATCAATTTCTCCATTTAATTCATCCTCAGAAGATCCTGCAGCTTCATCTGCAAAGAAAAGAAGCAACTGGATATATTGTTAGGATGAAGAACATTAAAACTGAAGCCAAATCACACACACAACAGCGAACGTACGTAGGGAAGTGAATCCATCCTGAAGAGGAATTCACATTTGCATGCGTCTACAACTTGCACATTGGATGAATCAATTGAAAATAATTGTTATGCATAATACAACAGATGAATGCCCCAAACAGCAGATCATACACTTCAAATCAAGCATAAAAATACCATCACCTTCCCATAACAAAGGAGTAAATATAATAATACATGATAAGCATAATTCTCATGAGATTAAACATATATAGGCCTATGTAACAACACATTAACCACCATGACAACTCAACTACTTGAGTTCAGTTCCTACCTTATTTATGCTTGAGAAATTATATAATATCAAGTGGATCTTAGTGCAGCTTGCTCAAATTCTTATATCCCATGCTGGCAACAATAACCAAAAAACAGAAGATGCTTCATGGAGGCCTCCCCCCTCCCCGTTTATCCCAGGTCAGGTGACTATTCTTGCAATTATTTTTAAAATATAATCAAATAATTAAATATATATTTAAATATAACTAAATAATTATTTAAATATAATTAATTTAATAAAAAATCCAAGAGATGTTTGGGTCAGGGGAAACTTGGCAAACTACTGTGCCAAAACATAAACCAAGGACAAGAGACCGGTTGAAGTGCTGTTACTCAGAATCTTGAAATCCATAAAGTCAGATAAACCTGAGTCGTACCTGCATGCCATGGGATCGATTACAAGTGTATGCCCATCTCAGTGTAAACATATGGCAGCCATGCATACCTTCATATCAAGAAAAAAAAAAGGCTAGTTTGCTGCACACCTCTCCATTACGAATAACCTTAGCTTCCCCTTTCCCTGCACGCACACAGAGAGAGAGAGAGAGAGAGAGAGAGGTGCCCAATGCCCAGTGGACAGAAGTCACAGGACGGGAGGGAAGTCCCGAGAGGCTGCAAAGAATCCTCTACTGCGATGCATTGACAATAGAAGGTTCATTCATCAGACGGCCAATATGCGTCTGTGACAACAAACCCCACTTCCGCCAGAGATGATTTCATCAAAGAAAATCTACAGCCGGCGCAAGCCCACTCCACTTCCTCCACGTCATTGTACGGCACGCTGATGTGGAAAACCCCACATCCACGTGGAGTCCTTCAACACTAAGCGAACTCCTCCAGTTTTGTATCCCGGCCCCCCACAACACGTCCGTATCCTCCCTCTCGCGGCCGCGAGGTAGGCGCGTTCCGCCCCGTGCAAACGGCGGCTCTCGCAGCAAGCTAAGCCACTGCCCTGATGAGAACAAGTGTACGAAAACTAGACGTATTCTGTGTGGCACAAGTGTTATCGTCAGATCCCCCGTCAACAAAGCAGAGCAGCACAGAAAGTTGCAGAAAACACGGGGTTTAAGAACCACAGGTAAAGACCTGCGGGTTGCCGGTAACTAAGTAACAAACGGCATGGGCATCCAGCAGGTATGGGCTCCCTCCGGAGGAGGGAAGAACAGGAGGCAAGCCTTTCATAAGTTTTTGTTAATTTCCTACCTCACCAATGATGTCTGAATTGTGATAATAACCCTTACACACATTCAGGTATTTTGGATGGTCATGAAAGATCAAATAAGAATGCTGAACATCACACTTTCCCAACTTTTTGTTACTTTCATTAAAAGCTGTCTGATCTCTGATGGGAAAGCCTATCAAATATCTAGCCAGTAAAAGGGATTGAGAACGCCTTTCACTGGAGGGATCAAATGACTGGATGCCTCTGAATGGTGGATATTAAAAAATATATATGAGGTACAATAGCATCCCTTGAAATATATAAAACCAAGTGGAGACATATCAATGCCAACCCTGGAACATGAATGAATTTGATAGCTGTATTGAAATCAACACATGGAAACATCTACAGACGAGGATGGGTTGGCACCCTGAAGAAATGCAAGTAACTTCACTAATTTCGAGCGCATTAATGGAGATCAACTGAAAAAGAGCAAAATTCTATAACATATAATTACATGCCATTTGATCTACTCTGGGATGCATGGGATTTTAGGAAATACACCATAATTGCAGGGGTTAAAGTTTAAATATGTCTAAATAAAGCAACCAGCCTTAGTGAAAGGTGGTGAACATGCATCCAGGGCAAAACAAGCCAAAAGAAAGATGACCTAACGAAGTGGAGCTGAGAGCCTGCTACTAATCTTAGTGTGTTTAGATAGATACCATATACCACACATTAATACAAAAGCAAACAAGTGATGCTTTATTTGTGTCAATCCCTGGGATTTGCCTGAGATGAACCAATAAAGAGCAACCTTATTACCTATAAACAGAATTACTTGACAAATTACTCACCTACATCTGCAAACACAAACGCAGACATTGAATCATCAGGGCTTCCGCCACAGCTTTTATGGCCCCCTGCTCTACTGACCCTCTGATTCCTTTGAACCCATTTCAATAGTTTACTCTTTACATCCTGTGCACAATGAATAATCCAAACCATCCCAAACCATACCCTTAGCGACATGTTGTTGATAGAAAAGTAAACTTAACCTGATATACTGAAGTTTAGACAATTAACCACAAGAAACTGGAGCATTGCTTGTACGTTTTACCTATGGCTGGTGGGCGTACATGTATTATCATCCAATCAAGCTAATTTATATCCATTTAGGCTGGCTCTAGTCATCAACTTCCCTCGTGACTGCTTGTTCTCTAGTCATCAACTTCCCTTGCACTATTTAGTCTTGGGAAAATATGAGTATAAATGCAATATTATGCCCCTAAATCTTTACGCCTAGAGTAAACTATACCATGATACAAATTGCATATATAGGATTTAATTTGCTTTTTCTCATGCATCTACATTGACTGGATCTACGAGATCAATGCTTGCTTCCTACATATGTTTGCTTGCATGTACTTACATCTCTGTGTGTGTGTGTGCGCGCGTGAGCATGTGCGCGCA
The DNA here is from genome assembly GCA_030544215.1 of Zantedeschia hybrid cultivar. Taxonomy (NCBI): domain Eukaryota; kingdom Viridiplantae; phylum Streptophyta; class Magnoliopsida; order Alismatales; family Araceae; genus Zantedeschia; species Zantedeschia hybrid cultivar. Next base: position 59,890,720 of record JARZZO010000004.1, read on the forward strand.
TGCCCGCCCCTCCTCAAAACAAAATTTAGATATAGTAAGAAGCTAACACTTCTGCACCAATTGAACTAACAAAAATTCAGGAGGCAACCTTTAAGAAAAAGGTGAACCATGAGACAAACATACTTGCCCATATCCAGGTGTAAAGCAAGCCAAAACAATCACTTAAATCTTTAAACATTGTTCCAAAAGGCCCATACACTTCTTCCAACCTCCAGATTGACAAATGAAGCTTGGGCAAGAATAAGCAAGCGTAATCGCTTACGACCGCATTAATTAAACAAGAATCCTCAATCAAAGAAGAAAAATGGCAATGGATAGACACCAAATCTCCCCCCCCCCCCCCCTCCAGGGCCCAAAATGACAAAATTCTCCTCTGTATACTGCAATTAGCCAGGAATGCAAACCTTAAATGAGGTTGCCATTCTTGTCATTTTGAGCCTGTGTCAGATTAGGTGTTTTTAGGGCATTCAAATATACACGTCTATTAAGGAAATAATGGAACCATGCTGATGAAACAAGATATTATGCTATCGCAAATCATCGAAACGAAAGAGAGGAAACTAACATACACGAGTGGAAGTGAAAAAAGTTTAAAGACAGATGAAAATTGACCAAAAGCAACCAAAATTAAGAGAAATGCGGACATGTGCTGTTGAATCAGGAGCAGTCTGTCCTTGCATATCTGTTACCAAAGCCAACCCACAAATATATATAAACTTCAAATAGAGTAAAAGCATATTACAGCTGAAAAGTAGATTCCATGGAAGTGGATCTGATGCAGGTGTGTGAAGGAATTAAGCATGAACAGCAGAAATGGCAAGGCCACAAGCAGGCAGCTAATGGCAGTGCTACAGGTGTGGGAGGACCAGACCGTAAGTTACCAGGCACGTGTGGAGTAACAATTAAGAAATGCCCATTCCTCTGTACTTGGCATTGATACAGCTAAACAAATGTTAACTTGGTATCATTAGCATCATATTTCTTTTGAAAGATTGGTCAGCTTGCGACATGCTGATGCTGGCCACACGTCTTGGTCAGATCATACAAAGCACACGGCAAAGCAGTCTTCTCATCTGGAAACCTTGGTTACCGGATTTACAACATAAAATAGTATTATGGTAGGCAAGCAAGCATATTAATAACCTATCTTGTCAATCAATCAGTTACCACGTATTGTGTAAAGAAGTAATGAAACAACAACAGCATGGGGAGACAGCCTGAAAGATCCAAACAGCAGAAATAGGAAAGGCAAGATGAGCTTGCAGTGAAGACCCTGTAAAGGGGAAGAACAAGGACTCTTGCACCTGAAGCTTTCTACACCTACATGATCATATATTTTATTAGACTGACTAAATCAATTTCCCAGGCATATGTTTTCTATCCTTTACATTTTGACCAGTGCAGAACACGATAATTTCCAAGGCTTCTTTCCTGTTTTCCAACTTGTTCAGGACCCAAGGCATGCTGAAACCCCCCAGCACCGCTCGGAATTTTGGAACTTGAAGCCTTCCGAAGCTTTACCCAAATAGCAAAAGACACCCCATACACCATGCAGATTTCTAACCTCAAAACCTACTTTAAAATATATAGGAAGAATAAAGCCAAGTCACTTTGGATTGACAGGTCGCTGTTTCCATGGGTCCTAAAGTTCTACCCATTATTCTCATCACAGCCAAGTGTAAGTGGGATGTACGGCAAGGAGTGCTTCTCCCTTCCGGCCTTCCCCACTTATCAAAGAAGAGAAGGGCGAATCCTCAGAGTTGAAGGTAAGTACTTTACCCCCTCCACTTCTCTCATCGCATCTATTCACCATTCCTGACGTATAAACAAGACATGAAGGACCCAACTCTGCAAGATGATGGGAAATGCACTGTCGCAGAAACCAGCAATCTCACATGGCTGCCTGCTACTAGTCACTTCAATCACACTAACTAAAAATATTTAAGACTCCCTAGACCTTGCTATGGGCGGAAAGGAAGAGAGGAAAAGGTGACAAGAGAGCCCTATCACCTCACCTCTTTACCATCCTGACAGAAGCAAGACATGCCAAGCAAGAAACCAAAAACTCTGCAAAAAGAATAATAAACCCGCAGTTGAGAAACCTTGGGTTGAGAAACCATATATATGGTTTGCCTGCACCCTGCAGGTCACCCCCATCTTATTAACCAACAATGGATATTAGAGACACTTCCGTCCAGCAAACCATCTAAAGGTTGAAAGGGAAGGTAAAGATGACAAAGGAAACCCTAGCACCAGCTGTATAGTCCCTTAACAGCAACCCTCAAACAGTGTACATCACAAAAACATCCCAGTGCAACGAGAAGCTTTCTTAAAAGTGGCACTGTGCCTACATGAACCACTGTGTCTTCAGTCTTCATCATATGACGGCAGAGACAAAGCGCGCAGCACTATATAAAAACCTTAACAATACTTGTGTTGGGTATATATCAGAAGGTGAAGGATCTCGTTGTGCTTTGTGCGGGTGCCGGAAGGTGGCGGAGAGGAGGGAAAAACACACCAGAGACACGGCAGCTCTCCTTGCAGAGGTTGCTGAGCTGCACCTCCATGTCGTTGAGGAACGTCGTTGCCTCGTCGAAGGGCCGAGCGAGGTCCGACCTGTACTTCACCAGCACATCGCAGTAGGTTTCCTGAGTACGCAGAGAGAGGGGGAGAAGGAAGTTATATGCTTCACAATCCAAGCAGATGGCCCCTCTACACGAGAGAGAGAGAGAGAGAGAGAGAGAGAGAGAGAGACCATGAACTCGTCGAGCTCAGGATCGGTCCCCAGGAGGCCGGGGGCGGGGATTTGCTTGGAGACTTCGTTTTCTCGTCGGATATCCTCCAGCAGTGAGGCGAGCTGCGGTGGCGCTCCAACCTGTGGAAAAAAAATAAACAGAAAGGTAGCTACACGCGATTCTTTTTTTCTTCCGGATCGAGTTTGTCATGATTTCCCACAGCATGAAAAGCAAAGAGAAAAGTCACCAAAACAGGAGAAAGAAGAGGAGGAAGGATAAAAGTTCAAGGGCTTCTACTCCTGCAGACTGCATACAGGTGTCTGGAGAAGAAACTAGACCAAACAGGCATTTAATAGAGAGAGAGAGAGAGAGAGAGAGAGAGTAATAATAAAAAAGAAGAAGGCTACACATATGAAGAAGAACCTGGACCTGGCAGGCATCTCTGAGAGAAAGAGAGAGGGGGGGGACTGGGGAGAGGAAGAGGAGCTACGTGTGTGCATCTGTACGTTTGTGTGTGTGTGTGAGAGAGAGAGAGAGAGAGAAAGAGAGGAGTTTGAGGGGGAGGAGGAGGTGGTCGTGGATATGGGGAGGAGGAGGTGGTCTTGGATATGCGCATCTGTCTGTGTCAGAGAGAAAGAGAGAGAGAGAAACTAGATATGTGCAGATATCTGTGACCGAGAGAGAGAGAGAGAGAGGAGCAGGAGGTGCTAGATATGTGTATCTATGTGCCTGTCTCTGAGAGAGAGAGAGATCACAGAGAGAGAGAGAGAGAGCGATCCCCCGTCCGCCGCAGCTGCTACCTTCTGGCAGTCTATGTAGGCGTCAAGCAAGTGCGGGTAGCAGGGGTGCGCGGCGATCTTGGCCTTGATAGCGCTGGAGCTGGACACGGCATCCGCCCCACCCGCCATCCCCCCTCCCCCACCCCCGATCGACACCCCCGACGCCGCCCCGCCACCCCCTCCCCCCACCATGGAGTACGCCTCCGACGCCCCCGCGTCCGTGCAGCACGACAGCATCTGCTCCGGCCCCCCCAAGCCCGGTATCCGCGCGATCAGGCTCTGGAGGTCGTCCACGCCCGTGTGGTGGTGGTGCAGTCCATACAGCTCCTCCATCCGCCTGCAAAACCGGCCGGCCGGCGCGGCAGCTGCCGACGGCGAGGCAGTGGCGGTGGTGGGGCGGGTGGTGAGGGGGGGAGGTGGGCGGTGGTGGGGAGGCGTGGTAGCCTCGGGGACTGCAAGTTCTTCCTGTGTAGAAGAAGACAAAAGAAAGACAAAGTACTCGAAGAAGAAGAAGAAGAGGAGAAGAAGGTGCAGCAGCAGTGGAACGAGAAGGAACCCTCGCTTCATTTAATAGCATAAATTTTACCGGTTATGTTATGTTTTTTTAGTGGTTAATCTACTGTTTTTTTTTTTTTTCTGTTTTTGTTTTTGTGAAGGAGTCCAGATGCCGATTATGTACAACTATTTAAGTTTTTAAGTCCAATCAGAATCGAACCTGAGATCTTCAGGTGAACCAACTGCCCTAGGCAGCTACTTCGTGGCTAATCTACTGTTATCTCCAAATGGTTGTCCCCCATGTGATCAGAGGAATAATAATTCATGTATAGTAAGTAAATTGGAAATCAACAAGCTGCGTGTAGAAATGTTGAAGGGGCTCTTCATCAGGAAACTTGAATACTGTTCTTGCGTCTAAGGCTTTTCATCAGGAAACTTGAATACTGTTCTTGCATCTAAGGGCTTTTATGAATGTGGTAAGAATCTAGCAAGAGGGTTTTATCAAGAATATACGATATAAAATTCACAGTGGCAGGAATTTACATCTTTTTTACTGCCTAATAAGGTTTTGCGGCAGAATCTTGACTAAGAATAACCATCATTCATGAAGAGATCAAGGAATTATATTAATGAATATAATGATTATAATTAAAACTATCATTTGGATCAAAGGTTAATGAACTAATTCTTTGGTCTCATGTCTATATTTTATCTTAAAATTATCTTATGTATTTTTATTAATTTATGCTTCCAAATGAAACCCTAGGAGGTACATGTTCCAACGTGAGGGAAAAATCTGTTCCGTCAAAAGAAAGGAGGAGCCACTTAGAAATGAAAGAAAAAACCTTCGATATAGTTTATGTCTAATTTGATCAATAATTATTCTAATTGTCAATTAACAATCATTTGTATATTACTAATATGCACACCACCCTTATATGATCACACCATTCATCAAAAGCTTTCCTAATTAATGTTAGAGATTAAGATATAATCCTATTGAAAATAAAATTACAGATTTGTTTATCTTTTGCAAAAATACCTCCACAATTAATCTTCATTAAAGATACAACTACTATTTCTTTCTCAATTGTTATATTTAATGTCTAGACAAAAAATAACTCACAAAAAGGTATTCTTTTGATTGGCACATTGTGCTATAGAGAGAAAGAGAGAGAGAGAGAGAGAGAGAGAGGGAGGGAGGGAGCAGGAGAGTTGAAGAAAGAATAAAAAGTATTTTTGACACTTTTAACTTTGATTAAAACTTAATTAAGGTTAGATAAGTGAGAGTTTGCAGAATGCTGACATATGGGAATGGCAGGAGTATTTTTGTAACAATTGATATGCAGAAGGATTATTGAAAGCAATACATAGATAGGATAGATAAAAGTGTAATTTCATTTTTAACAAAGTTACATATGTAATTATCCTTAATTTTATACATTGTTGGAGATGAATATTTAATTTTCAGCTTTTTATTAATATCTCATCTCTTGGACCACTTGCCTATACATACGAATGCTACATAATACTTAAATTTGGAGATCATTTTTTTAAGTTTATAAAAATAAGAAAAAAATATGTTTTTTAAAGCGTTCGAGGTTAGGCAAGGATATTATGTAAACTTGTATCTACTTTGTTTAAGATATTCATGGGTCCTGCTTACTATCATCAAGTACACATATAGTTTATGGTGTAACACGATTCAACACTTCTCTCTTTTTTACGAGGGATGAATCAGAAATATGCATTAAGACCTTCAAATACACTTACTAGAACGCATAGATAATTTCCTTTTGATTATTTAGTTACCATATATTGCACTTGCATCTAGTAAAACATTCGATTATATATCCTACACATTGATGAAGAAGCTGATAGTTGAAGTCCTATGCAAGTAGTTAAAGGCTTTCATTCTTCCTTCTTTGATTTGTTTACTTATATCTTCTCCCGCACCCCCCCCCCCTCTCACGAGTATCCTTTTCTTCTCTTTATAAACAGAGTTCGCCAACGAGAAGAGTCGGACCGACTTGAATGTCTTATGATCCGGTACAAGTCAAGTCGACTCGCACAAATTCGGCCGAATTGCATAGAAAAGATGTGTCAAATCGCATAGACTTGGTCGAGCTAGACCGATTAGTATTTCCCATGATACGCATGAGCCGTTTGAGTCAACACGAGTCGATCTAGTAAGACGAACCGTGTTTATAAGATTTACATATCTCTAACTTGGCACATATGTATGGGCAAAAGTTGTATCATCCCACTTGTTATATATTTGATAAAGTTGAAAATTATTACGGCTTGGTTTAGTTGGTATTATTATCTTTTTATTTAAAAAACTCAGAAAGTCAAGCCTTACTAGGTGCATTGCATGATGCTTCCACACATGCCGAAGTGATATAAGGAACTTGAAGTGAACACTTGTGAAATTTAAATCTTTTCATATTTCTTTACGGAAGATGATGTAGATATTTGACTGTTAAACCACTTCAACAAAGAATGAGAAAAAAAGTGAAAATTTGTTCCACTTCCATTTGATAGAAACCTTACTCTATGATATGCTTAAGCATGGCATATATCTGAGACATAGAAATTATATTTTATTGTCTAAATGTTTATAAACTATAAGATAAACAAATTTGATTATAAAAATAATATATCTAATAACCTAGCCTTGATGCTTTTCGTTCTTGATATTTTTAAACATAAAACTAGGCTTTTTCTGACATCAATATTATTTAAAAGCTCATAAAAGTAAATATTTACAAAAAATATTTACAATTCTAAGATATCGATCTGAGGACATTGCAGATCAGATACTCTTTATTTAGTTTTTTCATATCAAAACAATAAAAACATCAATGCAATTGTGATGTTGTATTCAGGATTCGCCGATACGAAGAGTCAGACTGACTTGAATCTCCCATGATCTAGTAAGAATCAACTCGGCTTATACAGATTCGACCGGGTTGCATGGAAAAGATATCCCAAATCGTATAGACTCGATTGAGCTGTACCGACTCAGGTTTGCCATGATATCTTAAAAATATTGTACTTACATGTATACCCTCAACTCTCAAATAGCCATCAATATTCTTAAAATCTTTTAAAAATTACACTTATATCCCTCTATCTGAAGATTTTACATAGATATCCTTAAATTCATTAATATTTTGCATATATATCTTTCAATTCACCAAAATTTTGCACATGTACCCCAGACACCTGGATGTATATTCCATCAAGATACAGCCACATAAGTAGAGAAAAAAGAAAAATATGGCTCATGATCATCATAGAATAATGGCCAATAGATGGAATCAACAGTTGATCTGATAGGTGCCTTTGGTTTTATTCACTGAAGACTCCAAAAAGGAGAAAAACAAGAGGAAAGGGAGAGGGAGGGAAGGAAGGAAATATGGGGGGACAGCAACAGCTGAGCTGCTGCGTCCTTTCTGCCCTTCCTTCCCCACTCTGATTGTGTTCATCTGCAGGGGGGTCCCCCCCACCTTCTCTCTGCCTGGTTATATATCCCAATTCCCTCCTCTTTATAGGGTCTGGCAGGGGTCGTCGCCCCCCGTGGTTTCCGGGCCGGCAGCCGCACAGCCACAGCAGCCCCTGGACAGACCCAGACCAGACCAGACCAGAAAACCCAGCAGCAGCACCGCAGTTGGCACTTGGCAGGTTGGGGGGGGCTAGCCCTGGGGTTTAGGGGGGTTCCCGCCCCCACCCTCCCTCTTTTCCCTTCTAAATTAGGAGAACAGCTTGCTTCAGAGTGTGGGAGGGAGGGAAGCTTCTGCAATTCAGAGTGCCTAGGTGTCATCTCGTACACAAAATTGAGTGTGAGACACATTTATTAGATCTTAGGTAGGGTTTGAAAATGCTTGGAAGGCAAGAGTTTTTTTCTTCTTCCAAATCATCAGCTTTTTCTATAAAAATTAGTGAGCTGCATAATAATTAGTCTTATCAAAATTTTAATAGGGGAACTCTACAGGAGTGTAGGGTAGAAGAATTGAAGTTACCAAAAAATTCCATAGTTTGAGGGAGATTAATGGATAGAGGAAAAAGATTTAGAGGGTTAAATAGGTTTTTTTTTCAAAAGCTGAATTAAACTCTTTAAAAAGTTACCCCCAAAAGAATTAACAACTAATCACCTCTTTTCTTGGTAAGTCTATCTCTCTCCTTTAACACTAAATATATAATTCAAGCGAGAGTGGTGTTATCTAGAAATGCATGTAGGCTTTTTGTTGATGATTTCAATAAGTAGAATCAATCTTATGTCCACCGGAGGTCAAGGAACCTATGACTCTTCAGTTACATCTCACCTCCTTTCATAAGAGAGGTCTTAAGTTCAAATCCTACTTCCAAAAGTTGTGTGGGAGAAATTTGTTCTACAAGTGCGAGTAATTGTGTAAGTGCTCTTTGCACATGAAGAAACTTATGGGAATGTTTCATGCTGTGCTACCTCTGAGTTTGAAATCTTCTTACAGGTGGCATGACCTATAGAACAGTAAATTGTTCGAAGAAGATAGAGCTATTGTGATGGTGCCGACAATTCTTTTGCTTAAGAAGAAATATTAGTTTAAATGTCAATATGTCAACATGTTAAAAAAAGTTTCATAAATATTTTTGATCGAAACAAAGAATGAGATCTAAAAGATATCTTCTTAATAGTTGATAACTCAATAATTAACTTGACTATTAACATTTTAAATTAATTAATAGACATAATACCAAACTTAATAGTACTTAATGTCGTATTAATTTGTTCGTTTTGAGTAAACTATCAATTATAGATTATGATTATATATACGTATATATAATTAGATTATCCAATAATTTATCCTATACTAATTACATTTTCGGATCAACTAGATACATTTTTTTTTTAACTTTATCATATTCCGATACAAATACACCTCGCGGCTGCTACTTGTCCTTAATTTACATCGCTACCTATAGGGGGTCAACCCTCTTAATTTTAACATTTATTTTTAGCGGAATGATTCAATAAACTCGACCTTACGTTGAGGTCGAGTTCTAAAGTCATGAACATTTTTAACAGAAGGAGTAAAGTGAAAAATGTCTATAACTATAGGACTCGACCTCACTGTGAGATCGATCGAGCTCATTGAATCACTTTTCTTACTTTTAACCTTTTGCGGTCAAATGTTTTAGTGATAAGTTCTCTTCTTTTGAAAGGTTCGCCAAATAGTCCTAGACGATGATGAGTTATAAATTAATATCAACGTTAGGAGGATTAATCCCTAAAAATAGTAGACTGTACTTTGTTTAATCAAGAAGCGTCTATGTACGTATATTAGATAATAATTAAGACATTGATTTTACTAATGCCATTTTCCTGTCGCGGATGTCATTGTCTTTGTGAAAATTTAAGGGAAAATTAAGCGTTAGGAATAATACGTAACTTGCCATGAAATTCAGGGCCGGAGGCTAAAAAACATAAATATTTTATGACTATTTTATAATTAATTATTTAATAACTTACCGAAACATATTTTAATTATTGAATTAGTGTAACATAGTTTTTATTATTGTAACATAATTTTTAGTAAGATAATATAGATACATTTTTTGATAGTAAATGCATATTTTATGACCATGTAATTAAGGGTTTTTTATATATACTCTTATAAACTTCCATATTTATATAGATATCCTCAACTCTCACATATTGTTATAAATATACTTGATAACTTCAGAACAGTTGTAGTCATATTGTTCTCATCAAAATGTCCAACCTGGACCAAATATATCATAAACATTCTATTAATTTTGATGACTTTAAGAATATACATGTGATGGGTCAAAATCTTGTCCACCATAATTAAAGCCCTACGCCGATAGTCGGAGGGACTAGGTTAAGTCGCTCCTTGGAAAAAAGAACACCATTATAGACTCCCGGCGATGACCCGGGAGATCCCCCTCCAATACGTAAGTTAGAAAGCTAGGAGATACCAGAAAGAAACAAAGGGAGATTGGGCTAATTTTTCGCGTACCTCGGCCTGTTGATATGGAGTGTCCTTATATACTAGTGCAGAGCCTAGTAAGAGTCCGACCCCGTGCAGAAGGGTGAGGTCCCAAGAGCGATTCCAAGTTGTAAAAGACCGTTTTTGGAAGGCCAGGCCTAAGTCAAACCTTTAGGTCGGCTTTAATCCGCTATGGGTCATGATCAGATTGGTGTTAGGGGGCGAGGCTCTCTAGTCCAAGTTGTCTTTCGAGTACAGTAAGAGCCTTACCTAGGTTGGATAAGTCTAAATGCATGGTAGGGGGCTGATCCGTATTCACTGTTGAGGCTGCTAGGGGGTCCGACCTCTTGGGCTTCCCTTGGATGAGATTTGGGCCAGGCCTTGAATGTAGTGGCTTTAGCATTCCCCAACGAGGTAGGGGCCTTATTTAGAGATGCAAAGGATGATTCATGATCAAGATTATTGGGTCGACCCATTGACTTTTTGGGCCAGACAAAATTCTTCTCCTTCACTTGCCGCCTCGCTCTTTGGCATACCCCGTACGGTATGGTGTGGCTCGTTTCTTCTTGCATGCATTGCTTGACTGATGCCCCTTGACATTCATGTCGTGAGTTTTCGAGAAGTCCCTTCGCTTATTGCTCCTCTTTGGAATGGATAACGTGTGCCGTTCAACCTTCGTTAGGTGCTTTATATCCACCCAAAGGGGGAGGGTCATATGAGTGCTCAAATAACCCCGTATTTCATAGAGAGCATAGACTACACTGTGAGGATTACTGAGGACTGTGGCACCATGGGGCCTTTGTAGGCCACAACAGAGTTCCTTGCCGAAGTTCAAATGGTCTATCACATTCTAGGAGAGTATTGATTGATAGTGCCATCTGTTGCGGACCACATCTTCTCAAAGCGTCAAGATTCATTCGTCGCTTACGCAGCCATATTCGAGGAAGGGTTTAGATTGCCCGTGCCAGTCTTCGTCGAGTAGCTATTGCAATACCTTCATATCGCTCCTGCCCAGCTAATGTTGAATTCTTGGAAAATGGTCATTGGTTTTGCCACTCTGAGTCAAGACATGAGTCACCGGGGGGCAGCGGTAAACATGTTTTGACACCTCTTTCACGCTAGGCGGTGCGCTGCCCCAGGCACTATGGCTTCGCCTAGTTTGAGGCTAGGGAGCGGATGTCGTTGGCATTAGGTGTCAGGTTTCCTCGCGTGGGGTGGAAAGATACTTTTTTTTGGATCGAGGGAGGTCTCCAGAGGAAATGACCCTTCCCATAGCCTTCCGGGACCTATCCATCAGTGCCCCCTTGGAACAAGGGATAATCTTGCTGCCGTACGTGGGCACACACGTCCTTGCTCCTATTTCAACAGGGACACTTATCTCTATCGACCCGTAGGTTATTAAGGAGGCACTGTAACATACTAGTTTGCTTATGCTGCTTGTTGGAGAGGAATGGGACCCTGACAGGGGTCTGAGCAGTGACAGTTTGCGTGATGCGTCCATTGCGCGTTGGGGCAATCAACCGTTATAGGTGTTGCTGGTTGGGCAACTTAGGATGTACATGTTCTTCCTCTTCTCTTTTTTTGTGTACCGCTGCCCTGTAACGTAATATATTGGTCTTTTGCCTTTGCGGTTCATATTATCCTTCTCCTATTTCTTCTTTTTATTTTCACTTGGTGCGATAAGGGATTCAAGATAGTGGGCTTCGCGACCGACCTTCACGATAGGGGGTCACGAGGCTACCCATGACGTGCTATGTCCCTGCCAGGCACTCTTCACAGTCAGTGAGTGACGCAAGAGGGTCATGGGTGCTGCCCCTAGCCTCGCGGCCTCTGAAGGGCGATCAATCCCTCATGACTTGTCTTGTCTATCGTCAGCTTTCCATCTCATCGTTAGGAAGTCACCTTCGGTACGGCATATCCCTCCTGACCTTTTCGAATCTCCTTCGGCCGCCGATTCTGGCTGTCGTCAAGGGGGTAGTGCTTCTCTTTAAACGGGGGCGAGAACACACCATCTCTTTCTTTCCATTAACTGTCGTGAGGGTGGCTGTTGTGTCCCTGTGGCCGTTCTGGTTTTCCCGGGGGGGGGGGACGAGGCCCCCTTTTCTAAGTGTTTGAAATTAATAGGGTGCCATACTTGCGGTGCACCTAGAAGGATTTCATGGATCCCTAGAGAATGGGGTTTTACCTTTCTATCGAGAGTTGAAATTTTGGTTCCTTAAGGAGCTTGGACATCGATGTTGTTCTGAATTGTGGGGTATTATTGTCGTCATCATCCTGGCGAGCTTGTCGAGGTCGGGCTTACAGGCTGTTGTCAAGTTATATGGCTTCTTTTGTTTTTCCGACCATCTCGACCGAGATAGTACGATGGCTCTCATGAGTGGCTTGCCCTTTGTGTCTCAGTCTTCTTGTTCTAACATTTCATGTTTGCCCTTCTCGTGCCTTCAGCTTTTAACAGGTGCAGTGGCTTGCCCCGGGGGCGTGAGAAATGGCATTACTATATGGCTTCTACAAGGGTTACTTTTTGGCCTATGCTCGGACGGGCTCGGGGGACTGCTATCGCGGTTATGACTTCCGTGCATGTTTATCTCTTAGTAGTTCATATCCTAAGAAGCTTGGGGGACATTCCTAACTCCTCTCGTGCAAGGCGCTCAGGCGAGTTTAGCTTCAGAGATACAGAGGTGAAGAGTGTTAGTCTTAAGTGGCCTACAAGCCAATCTGACTTTGTAATCTCGTTCATTTATTAATATAATGGCATAATATTCGTTGTGTGTAAATCGTATTAATTATCGTACCATAATGAAGTCCGTGAATATGTGCTATAGTGATCAGATTATGATGAGATCATACTAATGAGACTGATCACTTAAACACACATATTCTTAATCGTTCATAGTCGGAGGATATCCGAGAAGGATATTGGATATCCGGTTAGACTAGTACAGATTACTCCTGCTCATGCAATAAGGGTGACTGATCTCATAAGTCACTTATGTGGAGACACTAAGGCGAATATGTAGATGCTCATTGGAGAATGAGTTCACTGAACTGATCCGACTGAATCGTTGGATGGTATTGCACCTCACTGTCAACCAGCTTGATTCTATTGTCGCAGTTGCGTGGATGGTCCTCAGACCTGAGACACCAAGGACACCTTGTCGGTGGACTTCTGTGCTTTGACCTTGGTTTATGAATCTCTAACCACGGGATTCTACACAGCTAAGGATTGGGTACAGTGGAATACTGTAGAAGGGAATTGTGTGTCAATAAGGAATCATTCGCTCTCGGTATGATGAGAGAGAATGCTCTAGGAAGGATACGTGAAAGTACTTGGCCAGGGCGAACGATAATATCGGAAAAGGAGTTTTTCAATATTCATCAGCGGCATCCAATCCAAGTGAGTTAACCGATTAGGGTTTGACAGCACGCCATATCCTGAGTTGCTCTAGAGCATTGTTCGAATGAAGGATTATATCTATGCGGTAACTGTCGGCGGAAAGGTTCCAAGAGTGGGTTACTTAACCCCGATACCTTCTGGGTTTACGCGGTGTTGCTTGGCACCCAATGTGATCGGAGGCCCGGTCGAATTCGATGTGCGACATCAATTCGATTGATTAATTAATTAATAAAGAGTTATTAATTGATTAATAAAGCCAGTAAGGAGTTACTGGGCTTATTGGGCTATTAACCGGATTGGTAATTGGGCCTAGTGGGTCATACGCAAATGATTCTCAAGGCGATGGATAAATAAGTGGGTTTTATACAAATCGGGGGTTTTTATGAAAAACCGCGCAGTTAGTATAAAATGTAGTGAACGGGCTGAGCAGGCCAAGCTGCTGCTAACCCTAGCCGCCCCCTCCTCTGTTTCTCTCTCTCTCTGGCGCCCCAGGCCATATCCGGATCTCCGGATATTCTCCGCCGCTTCTCCGACTCCCGTTCGACGGGATATCGTCCGCACGTTGCGGCGAGCGTTGCGGCGAACGACGGAAGTTTTCGTGGCTGCGAAGAACGAGGAACGTGAGGATTTCCGTCGCGAGGAGGATCGTGTGGACTTCGCTAGAGGCCGGGCGCTTGCGCGGCTTGTGGTGTCGCACCGACGGAACCGAACGGTTGCGGATTAGAATCCGCACACGGTAAGAACTGATAATCTGATTATCGATATTTTAGTTTTTCGAAATGGGAATCGGATCTCCGTTTTATTTTTATTTCCGCTGTGCTGGAGATCCGGAGAAAACTCGAGAGCCCAACAACGAGGACCAAGCTGCCTTTAGAATTTTTTCAATTTAGACCGCAAGCTAGCCAAAAAACTTGGCAAGGAGTCATTTGCTTTTGCTTATTATTTGACATCTTGTCGCCTCTTCTTGTACACAAGATGTAACAAATTTTATGTAATATATTTTTGAATATACATGACTTACCTCCCCTTTATGCCCCCGTTGAGCAGGCTAAGTCCTCGCCACGGACCTAGGCTGTCTTTTTTTTTTGTGATGGGTAAGTACGTTATGTCCGAGTAGATTTAGCATTATGCATTAGGGTTGAGAGCCCTTCCCTGTGAGGTGAGGTTCGACAGGGATAAATCCGAACAAGTATAGTCCCGTCTGAGGGTAGGGAGTCCCTTCCCTGCGAGGGGAGGCTTGGTAGGGGTAAATCCGTTTCCCTGTGAGGCGAGCTCGATAGGGGTAAATCTAAATGAGTTTAGCCCCTGAGGGTGGGGAGCCTCCTCCCTGCGAGGCGAGGCGAGGCAGGGGTAAACTGTGGATCCCGGTCAACATCTGGTTGGTGTTGCATAAGTCGACATTGCTCTAGTTGGCGTTAGTTGGGATCACTTATACTTGTGCTTGTATAAGTATAAGTGATTATCAGTTAGCATCATAGCATTAAGTCGACATTGCTCTAGTTAGCATCCTACATATTGGGAATACGGATCTATAGAGATAGATCAAAGAGGATGCTTGGAATGACCTAATCCTTGTACATAAATACCATAGTCAAAAGGTTTGGCATGGAAAATTCCAAGAGAGGTCTCATACCGATGAGACATGGAATTATTCTCTCAAAGGAGCAGTCTCCTAAGACTCCTGATGAGAGGGCATTCATGGATATAATACCCTATGCCTCTGCCATAGGATCTATCATGTATGCCATGCTATGTACACGGCCTGATGTTGCATTTGCTCTAAGTGTTACGAGCAGATTTCAGGCTGATCCAGGCGAAGAGTACTGGAAGGCAGTGAAATATATCCTTAAGTACTTGAGAAGAACTAAGGATATGTTTCTTGTCTATGGAGGAGGTGACTTGAAACTGCGAGGCTTTACTGACTCGAGTTTCCAGTCAGATCCAGATGATAGCAAGTCTACATCTGGATTCGTGTTTACTTTGAACGGAGGCGCAGTGTGCTGGAAGAGTTCCAAGCAAGTAACCACTGCAGATTCGACGACTGAAGCTGAGTACATTGCTGCAGCTGAAGCCGCCAAGGAAGCAGTGTGCTGGAAGAAATTCATCACCAACCTCGGCGTAGTTCTCAGCATCTTTGAGCCTGTTCCACTGTTGTGCGACAACAATGGAGCAATTGAGCAAGCGAAAGAGCCGTGGTCTCATCAGAAATCGAAGTATATTCTGAGGCGCTTTCACCTTATCAGAGAGATCATATCCAGAAGAGATGTAGTAGTGGAAAGAGTTCCATCCGTCGACAATGTAGCAGATCCACAGACAAAGCCGTTGGCTCAAATTGTGTTTGAGCGTCACCTAGAGTCTATAGGCTTATTGTATAAAGGTGATTGGCTTTAGTCTAAGTGGGAGATTGTTAGTTTTAGGTGGCCTACAAGCCAATCTGACTATATAAATCTCGTTCATTTATTAATATAATGGCATAATATTCATTATGTGTAAATCGCATTATTTATCGTTTCATAATGAAGTCCGTGAATATGTGCTATAGTGATCAGATTATGATGAGATCATACTAATGAGACTGATCACTTAAACACACATATTCTTAATCGTTCCTAGTCGGAGGATATCCGAGAAGGACATCGGATATTCGGTTAGACTAGTACAGATTACTCCTGCTCATATGATGAGCGTGACGGATCTCATAAGTCACTTGTGTGGAGACACTAAGGCGAATCTGTAGGTGCTCATTGGAGAATGAGTTCACTGAACTGATCCGACTGAATCGCTGGATGGTATTGTACCTCACTGTCAACCAGCTTGATTCTATTGTCGCAGTTGCGTGGATGGTCCTCGGACCTGAGACACCAAGGACACCATGTCGGTGTACTTCTGTGCTTTGACCTTGGTTTACGAATATCTAGCCACGGGATTCTAATACGCCAAGGATTGGGTACAACGGAATACTGTCGAAGGGAATTGTGTGTCAATAAGGAATCATTCGCTCTCGGTACTTAGAGAGAGAATGCTCTAGGAAGGATGCCCGAAAGTCCCTGGCCAGGGCAGACGATAATATCGGGAAAGGAGTTTTCCGATATTCATCAGCGGCATCTAATCCAAGTGAGTCGACCGGTTAGGGTTTGACAGCTCGCCATACCCTGAGTTGATTCGAGAGCATTGTACGAATGAAGGATTATATCCACGCGGTAACTGTCGGCGGAAAGGTTCCAAGAGTGGGTTACTTAACCCCAATACCTTCCGAGTTCACGCGGTGTTGCTTGGCACCCAACGTGATCGGAGGCCCGGTCGAATTCGATGTGCGACATCAATTCGATTGATTAATTAATTAATAAAGGGTTATTAATTGATTAATAAAGCCAGTGAGGAGTCACTGGGCTTGTTGGGCCATTAACTGGACTGGTACTTGGGCCTAGAGGGTCACACGCAAATGATTCTCAAGGCGATGGATAAATAAGTGGGTTTTATACAAACCGGGGGTTTTTATGAAAAACCGCGCGGTTAGTATAAAACATAGCGAACGGGCTGAGCAGGCCAAGCTGTTGCTACCCTTAGCCGCCCCTCCTCTGTTTCTCTCTCTCTCTGGCATCCAGACAGATCTAGATCTGCTCCGCCGCTTCTCCGAATCCCGTTTGACGGGAAATCGTGGGCGCGTTGCGACGATCATTACATCGACTGGTGGAGGTTTCGTGGGCTGCGAAGAACGAGGAACGTGAGGATATCTGTCGCGAGGAGGATCGCGTGGACTTCGCTAGAGGCCGGGTGCTTGCGCAGCTTGCGGTGTCGCACCGACGGAACCAAACGACTGCGGATTCGAATCCGCACACGGTGAGAACTTCGATTATCCGATAATCAATTTTAGTTTTTCGAAACGGGAAAACGGATTGCTGTTTAATATTTTATTTTTCGCTGCGTGAGCGATCCGGAGAAACCGAGAAAACCCAACAGGAAGTCCCTGGCCAGGGCGGACGATAATATCGGGAAAGGAGTTTTCCGATATTCATCAGCGGCATCCAATCCAAGTGAGTCGACCGGTTAGGGTTTGACAACTCGCCATACCCTGAGTTGACTTGAGAGCATTGTACGAATGAATGATTATATCCACGAGGTAACTATCGGCGGAAAGGTTCTAAGAGTGGGTTACTTAACCCCAATATCTTCCGGGTTTACGCGGTGTTGCTTGGCACCCAACGTGAACGGAGGCCCGATCGAATTCGATGTGCGACATCAATTCGATTGATTAATTAATTAAAAGGTTATTAATTGATTAATAAAGTAAGTGAGGAGTCACTGGGCTTATTGGGATATTAACTGGACTGGTACTTTGGTCTAGAGGGTCACACGCAAATGATTCTCAAGGTGATGGATAAATAAGTGGGTTTTATATAAATCGGGGGTTTTTATGAAAAACCGCGCGGTTAGTATAAAACATAGCGAACGGACTGAGCAGGCCAAGCTGCTGTTAACCCTAGCCGCCCCTCCTTTGTTTCTCTCTCTCTCTGGCGTCCAGACAGATCCAGATCTGCTCCGCCGCTTCTCCGAATCCCGTTTGACGGGAAATCGTCGGCGCGTTGCGACGATCATTACAGCGACTGGTGGAGGTTTCGTGGGCTGTGAAGAACGAGAAACGTGAGGATATCTGTCGCGAGGAGGATCGCGTGGACTTCGCTAGAGGTCGGGCGCTTGCGCGGCTTGCGGTGTCGCACCGACGGAACCGAACGACTGCGGATTCGAATCCGCACACGGTGAAAACTTCGATTATCCGATAATCGATTTTTGTTTTCCGAAACGGGAACGGATCGCTGTTTAATATTTTATTTTCCGTTGCGTGAGCGATCCGGAGAAACCCGAGAAACCCGAGAAACCCAACAATTAGGAGTTAGGGAGTTTCCCCTGTGGCCATTCGTGCCATCGTCTAGAAAGAGCATAGGACCTTTAGAGTTGTTCGAGCCAAGTCCTTTCTTCTTTTAGCTGAGCCTTGATCCGTCTCATTATAGCCCATTTGCTTGGGGGTTGCTACTAATGAAAAGCAATGTTTTATGGTGAAATACTGGCACCGATCGATGAACCACTAGCTAGTGAACTGCTATCCTTTGTCAGAGATGAGTGCATGGGGTACCCTAACCGATATATCACATAGGAGAGGAAGAACTTCCATACGGTGACTTCCTTGATGTACTTCCATACGGTGACTTCCTTGATGTTCACAATGGCTTTAAGTTCTGGCCACTTCGTGAAGTAATCGATGGCAACTAGCATGAATCATTTCTACCTTGTAGTCTTGGGAAAAGGTCCTAGGATGTCGATCCCCCACATTACGAAGGAACGTGGTGTTGGGATCCGGGCGGGACGCGAAGAACGCAGCGGAAAAGAAGAACAAAATTAATCCCGCCCTATGCCCGCTGATCCGATTTGGAACGAAAAACGCAAACCGAAAAACGGGTCGAAATCTAATTACCGTGCGAAGATTCGAATCCGCTTCCGTCTCGATTCCGTCGAGGCGATGCCGCGAGCCGCACAAGCGTTTGGCCTCCAGCGGTATCCACGCGATCCTCCGCGGTGGTTCGTCCTCGATCCCTCGTCCGTATCAGCTCGCTCGCTGAAGATCCGTCGCCGCAACGATTGCTGAAATCCCGCCGACGGAAATTCCCGACTTTTGGGAATCACGCGCGGCGGAGACGGAGACAGATTCGGCGCCTCGAACGGGGCGCCCAGAGGAGGAGAGAAAAAGGAGGGGATGACGGCCAGCAAGGGAAATCTTGGAGCTTGGCCCAGGATTTCTCAACAGCGTGTATATATATTAAGTCGGCGCGACTTTTCACAAAAGTCTCCGAGTTAATATAAATCCCACTTATGTACCACCGACTGAGAATCTTATTGCGTGTGACCATCTAGGCCCATTTTCCAGTTCGGTTTTCAGCCCGTTAAGTCCAATAACTAATTCTTGACTTATTGTAATTAATTAACATCTAGATATTAACTAATTACTTAACCGAATTATCATCGCATGTAAATTCGGTTGGACTTCCGATCAAGTTGGGTGCCAAGCAACACCGCATGATCCCGGAAGGTAATGGGGTTCAACAACCCACTCATGGAACCTGTCCGTCCACAGTTACCACGTGGCTATAATCCTTCATTCGTACAATGCTCTCGAGTTAACCTAGGGTATGGTCAACTGTCAAATCCTAGATTGTCAACTCACTTGAATCGGACTCCGCTTTACATATCCGAAAACCTATTTTCTGATATTGTTTTTGCTCTGGCCAGAGACTTCTGTGGATCTATTCTAGAGCATTCTCTCTCCATTTACCTGAGAGCGAACGATCCTTTATTAAACACACAATCACCTTCGAAGGTCTTCCGCTGGACCCGATCCTTGACTATTAGAGATCCCGTGGATAGGGATTCGTAGGTCAAGGTCAAAGTCCAGAAGTCCACCGACAAGGTGTCTTTGGTGTCTCAAGTCCAAAGATCAACCACGCCACTGTGACGATGAATCAAGCCGATTGACAGTCAGGTAAATTACCATTCGGCGATTCATGTTGGATCAGTTCAGTGAACTCATTCCCCAATGAGAACCTACAGGTTTACCATTGTGTCTCCACACTAGTAACTAACGAGATCAGTTACCCTCATCATACGAGCTGGAATAACTTGTACTAGTCTAACCGGATGTTTGATGTCTTTCTCAAACATCCTACGACTAGGAACAATTGAGAATATGTGTTTATAATTCATCAGTCTCATTATTATGATCTCATCATAATCTGATGACTATTGCACATATTCATAGACTTCATTATGCGCAATTATAAATATGTCAATCTACATAATGAATTTAATGTCATTTATTAGTGAACCAGATTGAAATAGGTGCCTTATGATTGGCTTAGAGGACACCTATATCCATCATGTGGTTCACAAATGGAGTGAAGTTCTTTAGCTGGGATTCGACGGATTGGAGCATGCACCTAATAGCTTGCGGACTCCTTGAAGTAGTCGATGTAATCCCGTGCCAATATGGGCCACCAATACCTGTCGCACGATAAGGTCCTAGCTAGGGCCCGCAACCCTATGCAACTTCTATAGACTCCCTCATGGACTTCTGCAATGGCGTTGACCATTTCTCTTGGAGTAAGACATTTTAACAGAGGAAAATTCAAGAATCGGCAATACAATTCATCTCTGACCAGAGTGAACTTAGTTGCCTGATATTTGATTCGCCTTGCCTCGATCCTCTCGAGTAGTAGCTGTCCATCCCGCAGGAAGATAATTATCGGATCCATCCATGTCGATTTGGTGTCCAGTTAGGCTACTTCTGTTTGTTGGATGGCAGGCACTAGCACGTCTTCTACAAATATTATTCGTGAAGTAGGGAGTACCGTGGAGGCGAGCTTGGCTAGCTCATCTACTTTCTGATTTTCTTCCCTCGGAATATGCAAGATTTCAAACTCCTTTAAGGTAGTAGTCATTTGTACAACCAACTCTTTGTATTGTTTTATACTAGGGTCTTTGGCCTTGTACTTACCTTTTAATTGCTGGACGATGAGTTGGGAATTGGAGAAGGCACGAATTTGGGTCCCCCCCCAAGTGGCGAGCCACCCAGATCCCGATGAGGAGCGCTTCATACTCTGTTGCGTTGTTGGTGGCTCAAAATTGAAATCTCGAGGAGACTGTAATCCTTCACCTTCTAGTGCTTTTGGGGATATAAGAGTGAGCCCGGCCTCGCAACCGGTGGTTCGCGATGATCCATCCATGTAGATCAGCTACGTCTGTCTAAGTCTAATCCCGGTTGCTTGCCCATGTGAGGGAAGAGTGCATTCTGCTACGAAATGTACTAGGCCCTGTACTTTTGTGGCGCTTCTTGGCCGGTAGGAGATGTCGAACTTTGATAGTTCGATGGCCCTCTTTATCATCCGTCCCAAGGCATCCGAGCGTTGCATGAGCTGTCGCAGGGGCCGATCGGTAACTACTTCGATCTGGTGTGCTTGGAAGTAAGGTCGTAATTTTCTTGTACCCACGACCAGACTTAGGCCAAATTTCTCTACGACTGGGTAGCAAACTTCGCCCCCCTGGAGGGCCTGGCTCACGTAGTAGACTGGCTTTTGAACATCCCTTTCTTCCCCTAACCAACACGGAGCTCAAGGTGTGAGGTGATACATATAGGTGAAGGGAGAGAGACTCACCTGGGAGTAATTTGGAAAGGATTGACGGGGCGACCAGGTACTGCTTTAAATCTTCGAATACATGCTGGCACTCTTGTGTCCAATTGTTATGTCATTGGGCATTAGGTGGGTTATCTTTCATTCGTGATAGCCGAAAGAAAGGAAGGCACCGCTCAGCGGCCCTTGACAGGAACTGGCTGAGTGCAGCAAGGCATCTAGTTAGCCTCTAAATGTCATTAAGTCGTGTCAGTGGCTTTATAATCAATATAGCCTTGATCTTGTCCGGATTGGCCTCGATTCTTCAATGCGTGACAAGGAAGCCTAAAAACTTCATAGCCGTGATTTCAAAGGCGCATTTGGTCCGGTTCAGTTTCTTGCCGTATCGCCTCAAGGATTCGAACGTCTCCAAGAGGTCTTCAAAGTGGTCAGTGACATGTTTAGATTTGACCAACATGTCATCAACATATACTTCCATGTTCCGTCCAATCTGTTGATCAAACATATTGTTGACAAGCCTTTAGTAAATAGCTCTGACATTTTTTAATCGATTGGCATGTAGCAATACAGCCCCATATCAATGATGAAGGCGGTATATTCCTCATCTGCTAGACTCATTCGTATCTAATGGTAGTTCGAAAGCACCAAGGAAGTTGAGTTGTTTGTGTCCTGTCATTGCATCGATCAGTTGGTCGACGTTGCACAGAGGGAAATAATCCTTGGGAGTAGCCTTGTTGAGGTCGTTGAAGTCCACACACATACACCACTTCTTAGATGCCTTATTTAGTAGGACAACATTGGCCGCTTGTACAGGGTATTGAGTGTCTCATATTACTCCAACATTTAACAAGGAAGTTACCTGCTTCCTGATGGCATCTTGGTGCTCCATGGCAAAGCGCCGCTTCTGTTGTTGGATTGGGGAAAACCTTGGATCGAGGTTGAGAGAGTGTTTTGCTGTATGCTCTCGTACTCTTGGGAGCGGAGCATCGGCCCAAGTGAACACGTATAGGTGGGCGAAGAGAAATTCCTGATACTCCTCTTGCCTTTGCTTGGACATAAGATTCATGATCGGGGGCGGGGCCAATGTTGATGGTGACCAGTTCCTTGGACGGTTCGGCGGGTTCCTTGGGTCTCTCTAGTTCCAGAGGTTTCTATGTTTGAGTGTTAGTCAATGCTAGGTATGTTTGTCGAGAGGTATTCTGATTCTTGCAAGCTTCTCCGGTCCCTCCATCGGTTGGGAATTTGAGCTTTTGGTGGAGGCTAGACGGGACGGCCCGAAACCGACCCAAGGAGTCTCTCCCCAAAATCATACTATAAGGTGACGGGGTTTCGATCACGAAGAATTCGACTTCCCGAGTTATGATCAAGGGAGGATTCCAGAGGGTTACTAGTAGAGTTACTTGCCCCTCAATTGCTATCTACTGGCCGTTGAACCCGTATGCATGTAATTTTTCTTCTCTCATGCTTATATGGATGGGGCCAAGTTGTTGGAGACTATCTTGGAAAAGGATGTCCAAGGGACTTCCATTGTTGACCGAGACTCTTTCAAAGTGATGTCATGCAATGTCAGCTTTAATTACTAGGACGTCATTATTAGAAATTATTATACCTTGCAGGTCCTTATCGATGAAAGTGATCGGTTCCTCGATAAGCAACGATTGATCATTGTCAGGAGTTTTTCGATCGATATCTCGAACTCCTTAGGTAGAAGCGTGCTTTCTTTTCCAGTCATCTAACTATGCATGCGGTATGTCTTGTCAGAGTAGATTGGTCACGGCCGTTCAATTGATACGACGTCTTCTGGTCATGGCTTTCTCATATCAGTCTTCCACAGAAGGCGTTAAAAGATCATCCATTGAAATCTCATCCACCACGACCAGAACCCTCTGCCGATAATCAGAGGGTTCGAGTTTAGTTGCTCCTTACAAAGGAGAACACTATTAAGGACTCTCGGTGATGTCCTGGGGGATCCCTCTCCGATGTTTAAGTCAGAATGCTGGGGGATACCAGAAAGAATCAAAGGGAGATTGGGCTGGTTTTTGCATATCTTGGTCTATTGATATGGAGGGTTCTTATGTATTAGTGCAGAGCCTAGCAAGAATTCGACCCTATCTAAGAGGGCGGGTCCTGAGAGCAATTCTAAATTGGAAAGGACCGTTTTCAAAAAGCCAGATCTGAGTCAGACCTTCAGGTCTACCTTAATCCGCTACAGGTTGTGATCAAATTGGTGCTAAGGGGTGAGGCCCTCTAGTCCGAGTTATCTTTCAACTGTAGTAAGAGCCTTACTAAGATTAGATAAGTATGAATGCATGGTCAAGGGGCCGATTCGGCCAACAATTGTTGGCCTTCATATTCACTGTTGAGGCTACTAGGGAATCCCGCCTCTTGGGCTTCTCTTGGATGAGGTTTGGACTAGGCACTAAATGTAGTGGATTTAACATTCCCCAACAGGGTGGGGGCTTTCTTTTAAGACGCAATGGATGATTCATGATCATGATTTTTAGGTTGACCCACTAATTTGTTGAGTATGACAAAATTTTTCTCCTCTAACATTGAATTTAGAGATATGTATACAACATATTTAAATCTTCTTGACATATTCGACACGGGCTTCGGACATTTCAATGATAAAGATATAATTGTACCTTTTACGAAGATGTCAGTAGCATTTATAACCCTATATGAGAGTTAAAACTGCATATACAAAACTGTTAATTTTATTGGTCCAGATATAGAAAATTCTCAAAATTAACATACTACCTGACATCCTATAAAACACCTAGGTCTTGTTTGGTATCGGGATAGAAAAAGGGAAGAATAGGGATAAATTAACCTAGATTAATTTATGTGAGGGGATAAGAAAAAAGTTAATCCTATTATCTATTTGGTGAAAATGAGCACAGTACGGAAGATAAGTTGTGAAAAAGACATTGCTACCCTTCTAATCTAAAGTAACATGGGTATTATATTATTTTATGTAATATAACTATATATTCAATATATATGTAGTATATTAAGTGTAAATATTTTTTTATTTTTTATTACTCGTATCATGATACACTAAACATACTTAATTCAAGTTATTGAATTTAATTATATTTTAAAGGCACTCAATTTATACTACACATAATTAACATATAATTAGAATATAATAATATATTAAATATACTTAATAGTATTATTCAATATAGTAAATGAACCATTATTAAAGTTAATTATATTATTATTTTATAAATCCGATGTAATACTAATGTCTATTAGTACTAATACTAGTATGTAAGTACTAATACTAATCTAAGATAATAATATATGTATTATATTATATAATAATCTATTAAAATATTTATTAGTGTTATTTAAAATAATAATGTATATTATTATATTACATATAAAATATATTAAAGATGCTTATAGATTTATTTAAGTATTATATATATTATTTTAAGTATTATTGAATTTAAGTATATATTAAAGTACACATTATGTCATTAGCTAGTAATGAAGCCGTTATTGAATTTAAGTATATTATTTTATAAATCTAATGTAGTACTAATGCTTATTGATGAGGCAGAATCCGATTCGGCCCATTAGAGCAGGCCCAAACCCCGTTCAGCCCAACAACAGCAGTACCAGGCCCTCCGGCGGCCTCTAGCCCATCGGTGGCCCAGCAGCCCTCGGCCCAGTAAGCGGCACCGTCGCTCCCGGCCCAACAGGCTTCAGCCCGTCAGCGGCCCACCAGCCTTCGGCCCGGGAATAGCACGGCAGCCCAAGGCCCAGTAGGCTTCGGCCCCTCAGCGGCCCAACCCCCTTCGGCCCGATAGCCGAGTCCGGCCCACTCCAGTGGCGGATCCAACACTATGGCGGTTTACCTGTAAGCCCAAACATAGTCCTATATCGGCTACCACCGTTAACCAACCTCTATCCTCTGCTATAAATACACCGCTATTTATTGCCAAAGGTATGCAACTCTTTGCCTCCGAGACCCTTAAGGACTATGGTCCAAATAGCATTAAAGCTACTTCTTGCTTTCTGAATCGAATCATCTTCAGAAGCTAACTTGACCGTCGGAGGGGGTTCCTAAGGGCCAGTGCCCGGGACTCCTGCTGACCGGTTTCTTCTTCTTTCCCTCCTGCAGGAGCTCGGTTCGAATCATCGCCGACCTTCCCGAGTCGGTCTCGGCCGCCGACCTCGGATTCCCCTCCTTGGTCTCGACGCCGTCCGACGGCTGCCCCGCAACGGGAGGCTCGGCCCCGCGTTGTCCCTTCGTCTGACAAAAAAGGGCTCTTGGGCTCACTATCCAAGAACAAGCCGAGTCCGAGACCCTTCCGGCTTCGGACCATCGGCTTCGGCTTCATCGCCTGTCGGCCGTATAGCCGGGAAGAGCTTCATCCGCGCCGCCCCTTCGCCCGCCGAAGGAGCCTCGGCCCCGACTTCCCGGAGGACGAGTCCGCACCGACCGAGGCGCCCCTCGGCCTTCGGACCCTCGTCTCCGCCTCCGTCTCCTCGGCCTTCCGGATCCCCGTCGGGCCCCAACAACACCGATCCGAACCGGCTTCGGATCCTCTTTTCCGGATTCCGGCCTCGGAGTCCGGTCGTGATAGATCCAGTCTACATCACGTGGCGCCGTCTGTGGGAAACAAACAAACAAGTCATGTCTCGACAACCTGTCACCCGGCGATCCGGACAAAACGAAACAGAGGCACGGGAAGTCTCAGCGCGGCTACCACCCTCCGAAGGCACCCCGTCCGTCCCTTCGAGTGCGGTTTGGCTAGTTGCGCCAGGGTCCACAGCTGAAGACAACCGGATAAAGGAACTTCAGCAACAAATGACCGCACTGACTGCCACGGTCGCATCTTTAGCGGACATGGTATCCGCCATGGCCCAGTATCTTGGGATACTGAGCCAACTCCCTGGTCAAGCACCTCCCTTTTTCCCTATACAGATCGAGGAGCCTCGGCCAGCGCCTCCGCAAGTCTTTGCCGACGAGGCCGTTTCGGCAAACGAGCCCTCAGCACCACTAGCCCCTCCCGCGGCTCATCCTCAACCTACAAATCAAGAACCTTCACATGGGCGGTATCGAAAGGAATGGGGCCGAGGCAAGCGACAGGGTCTGCAGCCACGACACCTACCGCTGATTGCTCCCCCTTCCCGAATGCTTACGGAGATAAAGTCAATGCTCCGGCCGCCACCGCGTATGAAAACTGATCCTCGCCGAAGGGACCCTAGCAAGTATTGTGAATATCACTGCGCGATCGGCCATACGACTAACGAATGCCGGTACCTTCGGGAGGAGATAGATCGACTCGTCAGAGAAGGCCAACTGCCACAATACCAGTAGGAATGGCCTCGACAGAGGCGCAACTCGATGACCTCACAGCGGTGAGGCAACATCCAAGGAGATCCTCTTCTCCAGGGCTATGTCCCTAAAACAGCTGAAGTGTTTGTAAACAAAAGCAACCGGGGGGCTCACGGAGTCGGGACCCTTTCGGACACGCACCCCCCGTTTTATTTGAAAAACAAAGAAACCTTCGGCACTTCTTGTAAATTACACCCCCCGGGCTATTAGCCGGGAGGAGTAAATAAAGGTTTCTTTCTCGAAGAATCTATTGACATTCTTTAAAAGTCCGCGGCAACCTGATTCGGAGTGGCTCCGGCCATGCATACCGAATCAGAGCGGCATGGCCTCCTCGAGGGAATCCGCGGGTCCTTTGATCCGACGAATGGCATTCGGCCACGTTTTCCGGATCAGGACGCGGCCTGGTTTTCCAAAGTCCGCGGGTCCTTTGATCCGACGAAGGGCATTCGGCCATGTTTTCCGGATCAGGACGCGGTCTGACTCTTTCTAAAGTCCGCAAATAACCCGTACCAATCGGGAAGCGGCAAGGCTCTTTCTAAAGACCGCAAATAACCCGTACCAATCGGGAAGCGGCAAGGCTCTTTCTAAAGTCCGCAAATAACCCGTACCAATCGGGAAGCGGCAAGGCTCTTTCTAAAGTCCGCAAATAACCCGTACCAATCGGGAAGCGGCAAGGCTCTTTCTAAAAGTCCGCAAATAACCCGTACCAATCGGGAAGCGGCAAGGCTCTTTCTAAAAGTCCGCAAATAACCCGTACCAATCGGGAAGCGGCAAGGCTCTTTCTAAAGTCCGCAAATAACCCGTACCAATCGGGAAGCGGCAAGGCTCTTTCTAAAAGTCCGCAAATAACCCGTACCAATCGGGAAGCGGCAAGGCTCTTTCTAAAGTCCGCAAATAACCCGTACCAATCGGGAAGCGGCAAGGCTCTTTCTAAAGTCCGCAAATAATCCGTACCAATCGGGAAGCGGCAAGGCTCTTTCTAAAGTCCGCAAATAACCCGTGCCAATCGGGAAGCGGCAAGGCTCTTTCTAAAGTCCACAAATAACCCGTACCAATCGGGAAGCGGCAAGGCTCTTTCTAAAGTCCGCAAATAACCCGTACCGATCGGGAAAGCGGCCTGGCTTCCTAAAGTCCGCGGGTCCTTTTTGATCTGACGAATGGCTTCGGCCATGCAAACCGTATCAGGAGCGGCAGCCTCCTCAGCGGTAACCTCCTCGTCAGCGGCCTCCTCAGGGACAACTTCCTCGGGGACCCCCTCAGCGGGCGCAGCATCATCATCTGGCGCCGGAGTCAAGGCCCTCTCGGCCATAAGTCCCTGCCACCAAGACAGGAGCTCCTTGGCTTCCGCGCCCCTCGGTAGGTCTTCCCCCGTCAGATCGACACTCGGGCAGGCCCTCTGAGCAACGGCCAACCCAAGGTCGAAGACGGTGGAAGAAGCCTGCGCTTGAGCCTGGATGATCTCTTCGGTGAAGTCCGAGCCGGCCTTGTATTCGGCTACGGCCAAGTCTGCCACCTCCTCCAGCTCCCGCTTCAGCGCCGATACCTCCTCGGCGTGTCGCCGCTTCTCCGAAGCCCGCCGGGAGTCCTTCTCCTGAATCTGGGCCTTGAGGGCCCGGATCTCGGACTGTGCCACGGCGAGCTCCCCCTCGGCCTTCACCTTGGCCTCGGCGGAGGCGCGGGCCTCAGCTGTCTTCTCCTCCAGCTGCGCCCGCACTTGGGCACTTGAGGTCACGAGCCCCTCGACTAGAGGCTCGATGTCGGGCACCACCGAAGTACCCTCGCCCGAGCCATCCGACTCTCTCTCGGCCTCCAGGAGCTGGAGCCGGAGCTGCTCCTGATGGTGCAACAGGACGCTGCCTGTCACCGCAGCCTGCGAGCCGAAAGCGGACAGTGATCAGGAAAAAAGAGGGGGGGAAAACCAAGAGAAAGCTCGATTGAAGCACTTTCAAGCATATTACCTGGACAAACAGCCGAGCGCTCATTGCCGCCAGGTCGAGGACTGAATGGCGCTTCAGCCCTTCAGAGGCCGAAGGGAGAGTGAGACTGCGGAGCAGACGGAGGCACGTCTGCGAGTCTTCCATACTCTCGTCCTCATAGATCCCCGGTTCGGGGCGCCACCACTTGCGCTGCGCCCGGGGAGCCTGCGACCCGGCGCCTTCGTCGCCGACCCCGGCCGCTACAGCCGGAGGAGAATCGCCCCTCGGCGCATCAGGAGATGCCAGCCTCGCGGCCCTTCGGGCCTCGGCACTCCTCCTGATCAGCGGAGTCTCCTCCGCATCTACGGCCTCTTCCGACCGGGGGCGCTTCGACGCTCGGCCGCCCCTTCGAGCGGCGAATTTCGACTTTCGCTCCCTCTCGAGAGCAGCAGCCGCGGCACGGCCCTCAGAAGAAGCCGCAGTCCTTGGGACCCCGCCTCGGGTCCTCGGGGCCCCGGCGCCTCGGCCGGTCCTGCCTGCCGCCTGCGGGGTCAGTGCTCGGCCCGGACCGCGCCGGTCGGATATCCGGTCGAGGAGGGAGTCTAGATCGGCCATCGCTGCAAGCAAGATAGACCCGTCAGAAACAAAACAGAGAACAAGTGTAAACTCAGAGCCGACTTACCCTCGGCCGAAACTTCATCAGCGTCCTCAGTCGGAAGAGCTTCGGCCAGAGGAGCGGCGGCCCTTCCTCCGCGGCCCCGCGGAGTCTCCCCGGGAGGAAGATAAGGGAAGGCCCGCACCGGATCGGACCTCGGATCCGGCCATACCCCGGCGGTCACCAGACGCTCCGACGCGCTGAGAAGCCCCCAGACACTATACGGGGCCATCATCTGGATGCGACCCACGAGGATGCTCTGGACCGGGGTGAGGGCAGGAGGATCCGAGAGGCCCGCAGCCAGCGGCGCCCATTCAGTAGGGAAGGGCCATAAACCCTTCTCCTTCTCCGGCAGGGAGACGAAGACGAACTTCCTCTTCCAGCCGTGGATGGACGAAGGCTTCCCGGAGAATACGCTTCGCCCAACCCGAGGGACGAAGCAATACCACTCGGACTTCCCCTGCGTCTGAATTTTGAAGAGGCAGCGGAAGACATTGATGGAAGGGCGGATCTTCACTTGAGCAAAAACGCTCAAGAAACCGTATACGGTGCGCCAGGAGTTGGGAAAGAGCTGAGACGGAGCCAGCCCGTAGAAACTGAGAAGGTTGATGACGAAGGTGGGGAGTGGAAGACGGAAACCCGCCTCGAAGCTATCAACGTAAATGGAGAAGGAACCCGGGCGGAAGGTGTTAGCCCGGGTGGCGGAGTCAGGCCGAATGACCGTCGTCCAGGAAGGGAGCTGGAAGTAGGAGACCAGGCGCGTAACCTCGGCGTCCGAAAGGGCGCAGGATGCTTCCGAAGCCATATCCGGACGACGGCGTCCCGAAGTAGAAGCCTGGCCTGGGCTCCGGGCCTCTTCGGCATACTCGGCCCCGGAGGTCTCGGCCCAGGAAACCTCGGCTCCGGAAGTCTCGGACCCCTCAGTCCCGGAGACCTCGGGTTCGTCAGACATTGCTGGGGCGGAGGAGTCTGAGGTGAGGGGATCCGATAAGAGAGATTGCAGGGAGCGGGAAGGAGTATACTCCTCGTCCGAAGGAGTAATCTCACTAGAAGAATCCCGGACCATAAGGCCACGAAGGGAAGGAGGAAAGCTGGGGCTTACTCGCAGAAAGGGGGAAGAAGGTCTCTCCTGAAGCCGAGTGCGGCTCCTCAGACCTCCCAGTTCCACCAGCGATGCGCTCCAAGGAATGGGGACCTTCCCACAGTAGCCGACGAGCTCGGACGAAGCCTTCAGGAAGCTAGCTTTCCGCAGGAGAAGGAAGAAGAGCTTGGAAGGTTGTAGAGGAAACGTAGGCGCGGCAGCAGGAAGAAGAACAGTGCCCTGCTGAGGGCTTGTATTTATAGAGCTCGCTCGGAGCGCCTCCCGCCGAAGCCAATGGCCGAGATTGTCCCGCTCGTCCCCTCGCCCCTCTCAGATGCACGCCACGTGCGTCGTCCTTCGGCAATGATGGCGGACCGGCTCCGGGACTTGCAGCGAAGCAGTCAACGGCCGAGGACGCTCCGACCCTTCGGCTGACCGCCCGATACGCGCCACGTGTCCCGATCCGCGCGCTGAAGATGAAAGAGGCGGCAATCCGAGTGAGGCCTCGGGCAGAGAGCCGAGGCGATCCGCGACCCGTGAGCGGTCAGGATCCTTTTGTGTTTTCGACGGAGCGGCCGGATGCGCGACGCGTGTCCCGTGCTTCCTCGCGAGGCGACGCGCCATCCCGTCCCTTTAATGGAGCCTGACACAAGTCAGAGGGCTCGGCCCTTCGGCTTTTTAGCTCTGAGCCTTCGTCGCCACTCCGAGCGGGGACGAAGCAACCGCATAGCCCTCGGCCGACCGAGGGCCCCCTCTTCCCAATAAAAAAGGGATTAGAGCTTCGGGTAAGGCACCTGTTACGATGCCCTTTCGACAGCTTCGGGCTATACTCTCGCCATCTCAGAACTGAGGAAGACAAGAGTGGGGGGCTATGTGATGAGGCAGAATCCGATTCGGCCCATTAGAGCAGGCCCAAACCCCGTTCAGCCCAACAACAGCAGTACCAGGCCCTCCGGCGGCCTCCAGCCCATCGGTGGCCCAGCAGCCCTCGGCCCAGTAAGCGGCACCGTCGCTCCCGGCCCAACAGGCTTCAGCCCGTCAGCGGCCCACCAGCCTTCGGCCCGGGAATAGCACGGCAGCCCAAGGCCCAGCAGGCTTCGGCCCCTCAGCGGCCCAACCCCCTTCGGCCCGATAGCCGAGTCCGGCCCACTCCAGTGGCGGATCCAACACTATGGCGGTTTACCTGTAAGCCCAAACATAGTCCTATATCGGCTACCACCGTTAACCAACCTCTATCCTCTGCTATAAATACACCGCTATTTATTGCCAAAGGTATGCAACTCTTTGCCTCCGAGACCCTTAAGGACTACGATCCAAATAGCATTAAAGCTACTTCTTGCTTTCTGAATCGAATCATCTTCAGAAGCTAACTTGACCGTCGGAGGGGGTTCCTAAGGGCCAGTGCCCGGGACTCCTGCTGACCGGTTTCTTCTTCTTTCCCTCCTGCAGGAGCTCGGTTCGAATCATCGCCGACCTTCCCGAGTCGGTCTCGGCCGCCGACCTCGGATTCCCCTCCTTGGTCTCGACGCCGTCCGACGGCTGCCCCGCAACGGGAGGCTCGGCCCCGCGTTGTCCCTTCGTCCGACAAAAAAGGGCTCTTGGGCTCACTATCCAAGAACAAGCCGAGTCCGAGACCCTTCCGGCTTCGGACCATCGGCTTCGGCTTCATCGCCTGTCGGCCGTATAGCCGGGAAGAGCTTCATCCGCGCCGCCCCTTCGCCCGCCGAAGGAGCCTCGGCCCCGACTTCCCGGAGGACGAGTCCGCACCGACCGAGGCGCCCCTCGGCCTTCGGACCCTCGTCTCCGCCTCCGCCTCCTCGGCCTTCCGGATCCCCGTCGGGCCCCAACAACACCGATCCGAACCGGCTTCGGATCCTCTTTTCCGGATTCCGGCCTCGGAGTCCGGTCGTGATAGATCCAGTCTACATCACTTATTAATATTAATATTAGTATGTAAGTTCTAATATTACTAATATAAGTACTAATATTAATTTAAGATAATAATATATGTTATTTTATAATATATAATAATATATTAAAAAACTTATTAGTACCATCTAAGATAATAATATATATTATTATATTATGTATAATGTCATTA
The DNA here is from genome assembly GCA_030544215.1 of Zantedeschia hybrid cultivar. NCBI lineage: Eukaryota > Viridiplantae > Streptophyta > Magnoliopsida > Alismatales > Araceae > Zantedeschia > Zantedeschia hybrid cultivar. The sequence goes on from JARZZO010000004.1 coordinate 59,923,402, forward strand.
ACTAGAAATAAAGTTGTTATTAGAGTTAATTATATTACTATTTTAAGAATACGATGTAATACTAATACTTATTAGTACTAATACTAATAATTTAAGTACAAATACTAATTTAAGATAATAATATATGATATTATATTATATATAATAATATATTAAAATACTTATTAGCACTATTTAAAGATAATGATATATAAGATAAATATAATAATATATTTTATAGGTGGTATCGATTTGATTAAGAATTTTATTTAATAATATATTTAACGTCATTAGATAATAATAAAATAATTATTAGAGTTAAATATATTATTATTTTATGAACCAAGAGAAGGGGCAAATGAGGGTAACAATGAGGTTAAGGGACAAGGATAAGTCATTCCACTTTTTTGGTGGAATAAGTTATCCTCATATCTAACCCCAAAAATGGGGTTAAGCTCTCTTATCCCTATTCCCCTTAACCCCTCTTATCCTCGTGACTTTTTGCAATGCCAAACGATGAACGAGGATATCCCTGACTTATCCCTGACTTATCCCGATACCAAACGGACCTGACGATTTGTCTAATACCATTTCTCCTTCCCACTGCTGTCTCACTTACAGATAATGGTGTTTTTACTGTGCTTGCTGCCTTCAATTCTAACGATAACTAGGCTGGTCCTGCTAAAGAAAGTAGATGACGTTTGATTTGATTGATGGATGGATGGAACACAGAAACGACCCGACAAAGGTCCAGCAAGGAGGTGCACCCTGTTCCTCCACTTGCTTTTACCATAATGCCCCTAAGCAGACTTATCAGCAAAGTGCACCCGGAAGTTGTGTGATATTCTGGTGAGGGCTATGATGTGTATTTAGGTAAATTCCAAAGTGGGGTGCAGGGCATGGAGGCCGACCGGTAGGACACTCGTCCAGTGGCGATCTACGCCCCTTTTTTGGCAGTAGAGCCCTATCCGGATTCTTATTTTTGAGTTTATTTTATCTTTGGATAACATTTGGATCGTTCCGGCTAAGATTTGAAAATGTTCCTTATTAATTCTTTTTTAGATACTGTGCCATAGTGGAATGGATACGAGGCCTCACCTCATAAGGGCATGAGATCGAGTCGGCCGAAGTCGAGATATTCCTGACAGAAAAAATTATATCCAAACATGAGAAAGAGAAAAACTTTGAGCGCGACAGGTTCGCGAGGATAAAACCCGCGAACATTTCACAATTTGGAAACCGCGAGCATTCCGCCCAGAGTGAGCTGGGCAATCTGTTCCGTCATGTAGTAAGGCCCCTGTACCTTATTAATTTTTACAACATAACCCAATTCGCAATTATAAGATTGACCTGACCAAATTTTCAGATAGCCTAATTCGATAGAATTCAAGGTAATTAATCACTAATTACAGCCCTAGCAAGAGACAAAGTCTGAAGCAACATGAGAATTTGGAGGAGGGCATTGAAGGGAAGGAGCTCGTAGAAGAAAATTAGAAGTGTTGGAACATTTATTTGGTAAGGGAGGAACAGGGTCAAGTTTTTTTCTTTTGGTCTCTAAGGAGCTGGATATTTGTCATACTCTTGTGCCTCGCTCCCTCCCATGTTATGATCTATGTTGTCACCTATTAGTTCTTCACATTTTTTAGAGAAAAAAAATGACACAATCATCATTAATGGGTATTATCTCTGCTATTTTTCTATCTTCAGCAAATTTGAGTGTTGAAGATATTGCAACATACATTGCATACTATATTGGGTGTCCCACATAAACCGAGGATGAATGAACGAAGAGAGATGCCAATGATATGTGTGTGTGTGTGTTGGGATCGTATATAAATGGGGATGGAGAACCATGCAAACCATTTTTAAATGTGCCATTGCAGGAGAAAATGGGAAAGGAAAAGGCAACAGTACTTTTCTTTTCTGGGCTTTTATGATCATGCATTTCTGAATGCCCCACAAAGAATTACATTCTAGCGCAAAAAACGCTTTATGCAGCATCTAATTAGATAAACACTTGTCTAACAATAAGAGAATGATGGCAGTATATACAATGATCATTGAATGGATTTTGATAAATAAAATTCTACGGAATATTTTTCACATATATTAAACTATTCAAAGGTGCATTTTTAAATTTTTAGTAATCTTTATTTATATAGCAATATATATTTACATTACAATATATTTTAAATTCATAATATCATCTATACCTATTGATGTAGACTGGATCTATCACGACCGGATTCCGAGACTAGAATCCGAAGAAGTGGATCCGAAGCCGGTTCGGATCGGTGTCACTGAGGCCCGACGGGGATCCGGAAGGCCGAAGAGGCGGAGGCGAAGACGAGGGTCCGAAGGCCGAAGGGGGCTTCGGTCGGTGCAGGCTCGTCTCCGGGAAGTCGGGGCCGAGGCTCCTTAGGTGGGCGAAGGGGCGGCGCGGATGATGCTCCTTCTGGCTGTACTGTCGACGGGCGATGAAGCCGAAGCCGACGGTCTGAGGCCGGAAGCGTCTCGGACTCGGCTTGCTCTTGGATAGTGAGCCCAAAAGCTCTTTTCCGAACGCGGGGCCGAGTCTCCTGTCACAGGGCAGCCGTCGCACGGCGTCGAGACCAAGGAGAGGAATCCGAGGTCGGCGGCCGAGACCGACTCGGGAAGGTCGGCGATGATTCGAACCGAGCTCCTGCAGGAGGGAAAGAAGAAGAAAGACCGGTCAGCAGGAGTTCCGGGCTCTGGCCCTTAGGAACCCCCTCCGACGGTCAAGTTAGCTTCTGAAGATGATTCGATTCAGAAGGCAAGAAGTAGCTTTAATGCTATTTGGCCCGTAGTCCTTAAGGGTCTCGGAGGCAAAGAGTTGCATACCTTTGACAATAAATAGCGGTGTATTTATAGCAGATGATAGAGGTTGGTTATCGGTGGTAGCCGATATAGGACTATGTTTGGGCTTACTGGTAAACCGCCATAGTGCCTGATCCGCCACCGGAGTGGGCCGGACTCGGCTATCGGGCCGAAGGGGGTTGGGCCGCTGATGGGCCGAAGCCTGCTGGGCCTTGGGCTGTCGTGCTGTTCCCGGGCCTTAGGCTGATGGGCTGCTGACGGGCCGAAGCCTGTTGGGCCGGGAGCGACGGTGCCGCTTATGGGGCCGAGGGCTGCTGGGCCGCTGATGGGCTGGAGGCTCCCGGAGGGCCTGATACTGCTGCTGTTGGGCTGAACGGGGTTTGGGCCTGCTCTAATGGGCCGAATCGGATTCTGCCTCATCACATAGCCCCCCACTCTCGTCTTCCTCAGTTCTGAGATGGCGAGAGTAAAATCCGAAACTTTCTCGAAGAAGTAATACGGTATATGCTTCGTTTGAAGAACCAAGCCGCTCCCCGATCGGGTATACGTGGCCGAAGCCACCCTCAGATCAAGTTACCTGCGGGTTTAGAAGAACCGTGCCGCTTCCCGATCGGTACGGGTTATTTGTGGACTTAGAAATATACCGTGCCGCTTCCCGAACCGGTACACATGGCCGAAGCCACTCTCGGTTCAAGGTATCGGCGGGCTTTGAGAGAATACCATGCCGCTCCCGATACGGTTTGCATGGCCGAGGCCACTCCCGGTACGGTTTACACGGACTTAGAAAGAACACCATGCCGCTTCCCGAACCGGTACACATGGCCGAAGCCACTCTCGGTTCAGGTTACCTGCGGGCTTAGAAAACCATGCCGCGTCCTGATCCGGATTACATGGCCGAGAACCATTCGTCGGATCGAAGGACTCGCGGACTTTGAGAGAATACCATGCCGCTCCCGATACGGTTTGCATGGCCGAGGCCACTCCCGGTACGGTTTACACGGACTTAGAAAGAACACCATGCCGCTTCCCGAACCGGTACACATGGCCGAAGCCACTCTCGGTTCAGGTTACCTGCGGGCTTAGAAAACCATGCCGCGTCCTGATCCGGATTACATGGCCGAGAGCCATTCGTCGGATCGAAGGACTCGCGGACTTTGAGAGAATACCATGCCGCTCCCGATACGGTTTGCATGGCCGAGGCCACTCCCGGTACGGTTTACACGGACTTAGAAAGAACACCATGCCGCTTCCCGAACCGGTACACATGGCCGAAGCCACTCTCGGTTCAGGTTACCTGCGGGCTTAGAAAACCATGCCGCGTCCTGATCCGGATTACATAGCCGAGAGCCATTCGTCGGATCGAAGGACTCGCGGACTTTGAGAGAATACCATACCGCTCCCGATACGGTTTGCATGGCCGAGGCCACTCCCGGTACGATTTACACGGACTTAGAAAGAACACCATGCCGCTTCCCGAACCGGTACACATGGCCGAAGCCACTCTCGGTTCAGGTTACCTGCGGGCTTAGAAAACCATGCCGCGTCCTGATCCGGATTACATGGCCGAGAACCATTCGTCGGATCGAAGGACTCGCGGACTTTGAGAGAATACCATGCCGCTCCCGATACGGTTTGCATGGCCGAGGCCACTCCCGGTACGGTTTACACGGACTTAGAAAGAACACCATGCCGCTTCCTGAACCGGTACACATGGCCGAAGCCACTCTCGGTTCAGGTTACCTGCGGGCTTAGAAAACCATGCCGCGTCCCGATCCGGATTACATGGCCGAGAACCATTCGTCGGATCGAAGGACTCGCGGACTTTGAGAGAATACCATGCCGCTCCCGATACGGTTTGCATGGCCGAGGCCACTCCCAGTACGGTTTACACGGACTTAGAGAATATCATGCCGCGTCGTGATCCGGATTACATGGCCGAGAGCCATTCGTCGGATCGAAGGACTCGCGGACTTTGAGAGAATACCATGCCGCTCCCGATACGGTTTGCATGGCCGAAGCCACTCCCGGTACGGTTTACACGGACTTAGAGAATATCATGCCGCGTCCTGATCCGGATTACATGGCCGAGAGCCATTCGTCGGATCGAAGGACTCGCGGACTTTGAGAGAATACCATGCCGCTCCCGATACGGTTTGCATGGCCGAAGCCACTCCCGGTACGGTTTACACGGACTTTTTAGAAAAGCCATGCCGCTTCCCGATCGGTACGGGTTATTTGCGGGCTTATACCTTGCCGCTTCCCGATCCGGTATACGTGGCCGAAGCCACCCTCGGATCAGGATTACCCGCAGACTTTTTTAGAAAAAGCCATGCCGCTTCCCGATCGGTACGGGTTATTTGCGGGCTTATACCTTGCCGCTTCCCGATCCGGTATACGTGGCCGAAGCCACCCTCGGATTAGGATTACCCGCGGTCTTTTTTAGAAAAAGCCATGCCGCTTCCCGATCGGTACGGGTTATTTGCGGGCTTATACCTTGCCGCTTCCCGATGGAGCCGAGGAGCCCTTCGTCCCGACATCCTCTGATCACGGCCGAGACTGCGATTGAGCTATCAAGGTTTGGGATTTGGGCGGCCTCGGTCCGAAACCTGGTAAAATACTCCTGGAGAGTTTCGGTGGAGCCTTGCCGGATGGCCAGCAAGCTGGCGGAAGTTTTACACTGCCGGGTGGCATCATAGAACTGGTCGATGAACAGCTGGCCCAACTGAACTAGGGAGTGGATGGAGTTGGGGGCCAGTGCTTCGAACCAGGTCAGAGCAGTCTTCTCGAGAGTGAGGGGGAAGAGTCGGCAGCGGACTGCTTCGGTGATCCCTCGGACCGAGAGGTAGGTGTTGAACCTCTGGAAGTGACAGACTGGATCTGTCATTCCGTCGTAGAGGGGGCCTTTCGGCAGCTTGAAATTGGGAGGCACCTTGGTGGCCAGGAGCTCCGCCGTGAATGGGGTCCGCTCCAGGATGTTACTGGCCAGAGGTGCCCCGTATGGCCGAGACACCATCTTCTGCATTTCCTTCTTCATCGCCGCTAGCCGCCGGTCCAGGTCCGGGGCGGTTGAGGTGGCGACTGACTGTCCACCGGTTCTGACCGGGCGGAATTCGGACGAAGCAAAGCCTTGTTTTGTCAGGCGATTGAAGCGAGGGGCTCGGGCAAGTAACGCCGAGGGCTTGCTGCGTGCTGAGGCGGTTTTGCCAAGGAAAACCGGTGCAGGTGCTGGCCGGAGCCTCGCATCTTGAACCGGATAAAGTGGAGGGAGCAGTGCTTGCTGAGGAAGCTGTCCTATCAGTCCCATGCGCTGGGCGATGGCAGACACCATCTCCTGAAGAGGCGCTAGGGATTTGACGGCAGTTGCCAGCGTTGCTATCTGCTGCTGGAGTACTCCCACCCGGTTGTCTTCCGCGACAAGGGATTCTGGTAAGACTGGCAGAGTCGCACTTGTCGGAGTACAAGGGGCGCCTTCGGACGGCAGTAGCTGTGCCGAGACTTCCCGTGCCTCTGCTTCGCTCTGTCTGGATCGTCGGGTGACAGGTCGTTGAGACATGACTTGTTTTGTTGGTTTTCCACAGACGGCGCCACGTGATGTAGACTGGATCTATCACGACCGGATTCCGAGGCTGGAACCCGAAGAAGTGGATCCGAAGCCGGTTCGGATCGGTGTCACTGAGGCCCGACGGGGATCCGGAAGGCCGAAGAGGCGGAGGCGAAGATGAGGCTCCGAAGGCCGAAGGGGGCTTCGGTCGGTGCAGGCTCGTCTTCGGGAAGTCGGGGCCGAGGCTCCTTCGGCGGGCGAAGGGGCGGCGCGGATGATGCTCCTTCTGGCTGTACTGTCGACAGGCGATGAAGCCGAAGCCGACGGTCTGAGGCCGGAAGGGTCTCGGACTCGGCTTGCTCTTGGATAATGAGCCCAAAAGCTCTTTTCCGAACGCGGGGCCGAGTCTCCTGTCGCAGGGCAGCCGTCGCACGGCGTCGAGAACAAGGAGAGGAATCCGAGGTCGGCGGCCGAGACCGACTCGGGAAGGTCGGCGATGATTCGAACCGAGCTCCTGCAGGAGGGAAAGAAGAAGAAAGACCGGTCAGCAGGAGTCCCGGGCTCTGGCCCTTAGGAACCCCCTCCGACGGTCAAGTTAGCTTCTGAAGATGATTCGATTAAGAAGGCAAGAAGTAGCTTTAATGCTATTTGGACCGTAGTCCTTAAGGGTCTCGGAGGCAAAGAGTTGCATACCTTTGACGATAAATAGCGGTGTATTTATAGCAGAGGATAGAGGTTGGTTATCGGTGGTAGCCGATATAGGACTATGTTTGGGCTTACTGGTAAACCGCCATAGTGCCTGATCCGCCACCGGAGTGGGCCGGACTCGGCTATCGGGCCGAAGGGGGTTGGGCCGCTGATGGGCCGAAGCCTGCTGGGCCTTGGGCTGTCGTGCTGTTCCCGGGCCTTAGGCTGATGGGCTGCTGACGGGCCGAAGCCTGTTGGGCCGGGAGCGACGGTGCCGCTTATGGGGCCGAGGGCTGCTGGGCCGCTGATGGGTTGGAGGCTCCCGGAGGGCCTGATACTGCTGCTGTTGGGCTGAACGGGGTTTGGGCCTGCTCTAATGGGCCGAATCGGATTCTGCCTCATCACCTATTTTAGAGTTGAAAGATGCCATGATTACCTTTTTGATGTCACATGAGAAGTATATTTCTAATTAACTGTGCTACTATATGAGGAATGCCCATGACATTGACAATGCTAATTGTAATAATTCTTTTTCCCTAAGGGGGCATCCATGTCATTATGATTTTAAGAGATAATTCTAGGTAACTATAGTTTTACCGAGATTATTCACATAGAAATCTCCTAGTAAAAATTATCTGGAAGGGTAAGTATGTTTCTGTTTCCTCTTCTGCCCCTATCAGTGTCTTGTCTACACCCATAGACTCTTGAGCATCATATCCTTATCCATGTTCATCATATTAGCATACAAGGCTACTCATAGATGGTCAATGCAAACTTAAATTTTCTGCATGATTAGCGCTGATATAAACTTAAAAAAATTAGTTGAACATATGTTGTTAGCCAACCAAATAATTGAGTGGATGTACGGTGACAACCAATCTATTAACTGATTCTAAGTAGGATAATAATGCATGCATATCACTTACAATCTAAAGGAGCAGGCAGTTGAGCACTTGTGCACCCCAATTAGCACAGAATAGGCAAACAACTAGGATGTTTATAAGAAACATAAGAAAATTAAGGTCCATTTAGTTTCGTGTAACATAGGATGCATGAAAGATTTTTTTTTCAAAAACTGTAGCACAATGACTTATTTAGCAATCCGAAAAAATCTAGTCATTTGAAAACTTAATTCGTTGACTTTATCCTTATCTAATTTTAGCATCCGTGGATGAGATGGAATGTCCTTTTTCAAAATAGTTGAAAATATTTTCATAAGTACTAAATGACAAATTTTAATTTTATTTCCTTATAAATTTGTTTTCTTAATAAGATTTTTCTATCTAAATATATTTTTTGTAGAACCAAATAAACCTTGTCTTAATGTAGGATTGCACCAATGATAAGTGATAGCGCTCGTTAAGTTGTCGTTCAAATAAAAAGTGAAATTACGAAAGGTGACAAAAATGCAAGGACCAATGTTGGGATACAAATTAACCCAGACACTTTTCTTTCATTCTTTGTCATTTTGGAGGACATTATTCTTTGTCATTTTTCCTCCAAATCATCTTCAAGAGCAAACTAATAAATGAATAAACAAATAAATAAGTAAAAGCTTTTTTGACAAGTGAAATAATATTATATTCTGCTTCGTGATTGAGATGGTTATAGCTAATCTTTCTAACTCATGGACTGAAGTGACATCAGTGCCAGTTGTTTTTGTAGTCTTTCACCTTTGCTTATTTCATAAGATGGTTTAGAGATAAGGCTATGCATGAAATCTTAAAGTAAGATAATAAGCCTCACTTCCGTAAGTCCAAAAAAATAAAAAAAGGTCCCACCTGGGTAGAAAAATTCAGCAGAATAAAGTCTCCTTATTTTTGGAATAAGTCAAATTGTGGTCTGATAAGAGGGATCTAGTATTCTGGCTGAAGCCTAGAATGATTTATTTTTGAAATAAGTTGAACTAGTCATTTCACGTTACATCCAAGAACATAGTATTCGATCTTATATTCTATTCTACTATCGAAGTGAAATACTCCTTATTCTAATATAAACAATTTAAAATAACTCATTTCGTCATAACACATTCTGCTATTAAAGTGACGCTAAGGGTGCGTATGATCAAATCTTGACTATATTTAAGATAATCATCAAAGGTACGTACCCTTAGCCTACTTTTCTCTTTGGGAAATTATACAAAACAGGCACTAAATTTTGTTCAGGCAACATCTCCACACACTGTAAGGTAAGCTGAAAATTCAAAATAAATTAAATTTGTATTCTTGTACTTTTGTGGCTTCAATTTTCTAAGCAAGCAGCTTTATCCTTGTCACAATGATGTAGATTATTGGATGTGGAAGCAAGTTGTCAAATTTCTCCAATTCTGTTCTTTTTTATTAACTGGTTCTCTTCATGTGTTCATTGGTGACTCGGAAGTTTAGTAGGTACGGTCATCTCCAATGTGGATAACATGTAAGACAGCATATACATGGTTATCCCTGCCTAGCATTGATTGAAATCCTAGGCAAAGACCGCCTCTTATTTTAGGTAGACGGCAAATGTCAAATAAGACACCATACTTGACTTTGATGTTAACAAGCTAGTGTTTAGGCCCTAAACCTTGAACACTTAATTAATCTTTGGTAGTAGTTAAGACCTAATTACTGTCGTTCTCGATGCAAAGCAGGGTTTTGCTGACCTAGGAGTCTCTTGCCAAACTTAGTTTGACATACACCTCACCGAATTAATATGTACCGATGAAATTAATGTGTATGAATTTGCTAGGCTTATGGAGAAAGGTATACTCTATCTTAGAACAGAAAATTAGATAGAAACTTACTCCAAAAGTATTAGTTTTCATCATGAGAGCACTCAAGTTATGCAAATACTATATACACTTTCACACTTTTCCGGTTTCATAAAACTAATGGGATTATTTACAAATGAAAGTGTAAAGGATAGAAATGGGGCTAATTAATTTTCTATCGGTTGTTGATAAAGAAGTCAATCATGTGTTTATAAAGAAAACTTTTTCACCTTCTTTCTAACAAAGATCTTTTCTGTAAAGGATAAAACCGTGATGCTCATTGACCAAATCGGGTATACCTTGTTGACGAGAGTGTAGATTTTTTCTCGCAAGATTGACGCCATCTGTGAGAACTATAGCCTATACACGCATGTTTGTCTTCTCAGAGGACTACGTAGAAGCATATAAATGAAACTAAAATAATTCTGTATCGGTTGTTGTGAAGACAATTATATGTTCATAAAGTAGGTTCCTCACTTTTCTCCTAACAAAGACCTTTTTTTTTCTAAAGAACAAAACCATGAGATTCAGGGATCGAAGCGAATAATATTTTGTTAGCGAGAGTCTAAATTCCTTCTTACAATAAAAATATTACACAACAATTATAAATATATAAATTATTGATGTGTATCATTCGCTGTTGACATGATTGGGATAATAAGCCATGGTTCGAATGGTGATTCTGAGGAGATCTGTTTGAGATGCGCATTTGAAACCTTACGTAGCCCGTCAAAATTTCCTAACATGTTTCAGATTCTCGTGCCATTTTACGCATGGATGAGGAGCTAATATTCTTGGTTTTATTCTTTTTAGCACATGAGATACTCAGATTATGTAAGAAGATGAGCTCATTGTTTTAATTTGTTCAATTAAAATTCTGCATGTGGCTTCTTGATACATGGTTTGGTTGTCCGGCAAACCAAATAAAGTTGGACTTTTAACAAATAACCTTTTAAAGAATCTCTTATATAAAATAAACCTTTTGTATTTTACATATATGGAAAAGATCTACCATAGTTTCTTTTTATTGTGAAATAAAGGTTAATTTGTAAATGATATGACTGATGATAGATTTGACAATAAGCAATTATTCTCCAATGATCATTTGGGCGGTTTTTTTGTGTACAAGCATTGTGTCTGAGTTTTTTTGCTTGAACCTAAAGAGTTTCTTTATGTGTTCAATGGTTACATGAGAATTTTTTTTACGTACACACATTTTACAAGGAATTTTCTACATATCTGAGTTTCTTTAGGAGATTGTTTGCAAAAAGCCCAGTGAAGAAGTATTATTGTTTTTGATTAGGCAGTTCAACTGACTCAACATTTATACGTCCTTCTTAGGAAGAATTCAAACCTTCACAATCTCACATTTTCTTCTAAAAAGAGCTGTACAGTATAATGTCCGATCGGATGATAAGAAAACATATGAAAAAAGCTCTGGACGGATCTTGACTCGGAGGTTAGCTAGAATGGAGCAACATTGATCTCATGCCCTCTAAGCCCGAAGAAGTGACAAAATCTGAATAATTGCTCATAGAAAACAGGAAAACTTGCAGGTCCTCCGAAAGGGTGAGATGCTAGCTTCATCACAGTGGCAAGCTCCCAGGGGGAGAATGTGAATGTGGACCCAAATACTATGCCCTAGGATTTAATCTATTTAAAATCGACACTTAAATCAGCCAGTTAGAGTGTTTTAGTGTGGGATGATGTATCCTAGGTTTTAAGCCCATAACCCAAGTCTATTAGTTTAACTTAAATCAGGCGAGGGAGCCTAAAGATTAAAGTTAATGGGTTCTGAATGTACTAGACAGACATGTCTATTGCCTTCCAATATCCTGGATGGTCATCTATGTGGCCTTCTAGTTTGAGTGGAAGGTCATCGATCTGACCGTCCAATTTTTAGGTATTGGATAATAGTGCAATAAAAATGAGATAGTTTTTTATAAAAAAATTAGATTGAGGCGTAATTGGTATTGTTGGAAAGGAATCGAAAAGATATACAATTTTGTAGAACATCACTTTTTCATGACTCCTAAATGTAGAGGGTCTAAAAATTCAATCTTCAGGTTAATAAAAGTGGGACTGCACAAACATAATTTGAATTCCAATAAGATTATGGATGATTCATGAAGGGAAAGGCTTTCTTATGTAACTCCGACCCAAAGTGGGTTATGATGGGATGTTTAAGATTAGAACATGGTGTATATATATATTGATGTAGCCGAAGTTATCACGACCGGATTCCGAAGCTGGAATCCGAAGTTATGGATCCGGAGCTGGGTCGGATCGGTGCGAGAGGCCTGACGGGGATCCGGAAGGCGAAGGAGACAGAGGCGAAGCCGAAAGTCCGAACCTGAGGATGGCTCGGTCGGGGACTAGCTTGCCTTCAAAAGGCGGGGTCGAGACTCCTTCGGTCGGTGATGCAGCCGGCGCACGGCGTCGAGACCTGGGAGAGAAATCCGAGGTCGGCGGCCGAGACCGACTCGGAGAGGTCGGCGATGATTCAAACTGAGCTCCTGCAGGAGGGGAAGAAGAAGAAACCGGTCAGCAGGAGTCCCGGGCTTCGGCCCTTAGGAACCCCCTCCGACGGTCAAGTTAGCTTCTGAAGAAGATTCGATTCAGAAGACAAAGAGTAGCTTTAATGTTTTTTGGACGATAGTCCTTTAAGGTCTCGAAGGCATAGAATTGCATACCTTTGGCAATAAATAGCGGTGTATTTATAGCAGAGGATAGAGGATGGTTAACGGTGACAGCCGATATAGGACTATGTTCGGGCTTACTGGTAAACCGCCATAGTGCCTAGTCCTCCACCGGAGTGGGCCGGACTCGGCTATCGGGCCGAAGGGGGTTGGGCCACTGATGGGCCGAAGCCTACTGGGCCTGGGGCTGCCGGGCTGCTCCCGGGCCATAGGCTGATGGGCTGCTAATGGGCCGAAGGCTCCCTGAGGGCCTTGTATTGCTGCTGCTGGGCTGAACTGGGTTTGGGCTTGTTTTAATGGGCCGAATCGGATTCTGCCTCATCACATAGCCCCCCACTCTTGTCTTCCTCAGTTATGAGATGGCGAGAGTATAGTCCGAAGCCTCCTCGGAAGAGTAATACGGTATATGTTTTGTTTGAAACCTTTGCTTTGTAAAAAAGCTGTCATACGTCGGCTGAGGGCTGGTGAAAAACAGCCTCGTCTGAGGCCGGGACCTTGTCGGAGATACCTTCGTCTTAGACCGAGACTTGGTGTACATATAGAAATGATCTCCGTTTGCTTGCTTCATGACATGTCTTTGAGTAGATAGCCGAATTTCGATTGTATGTGGCCGAAGCCATGCCGCTCCCGATACGGTTTGCATGGCCGAAGCCACTCCCGGTACGGTTTACACAGACTTAGAATACCATGCCGCTTCCTGATCGGTACGGGTTATTTGCGGGCTTAGAGAATACCATGCCGCGTCCTGATCCGGAATACATGGCCGAAGCCATTCGCCGGATCGAAGGAGCTGCGGACTTTGAAAAACCGTGCCGCGTCCTGATCCGGAATACATGGCCGAAACCATTCGTCGGATCGAAGGACCTGCGGACTTTGGAAAACCATGCCGCGTCCTGATCCGGAAATACATGGCCGAAACCATTCGTCGGATCGAAGGACCTGCGGACTTTGGAAAACCATGCCGCGTCCAGATCCGGAAATACATGGCCGAAACCATTCGTCGGATCGAAGGACCTGCGGACTTTGGAAAACCATGCCGCGTCCTGATCCGGAAATACATGGCCGAAACCATTCGTCGGATCGAAGGACCTGCGGACTTTGGAAAACCATGCCGCGTCCTGATCCGGAAATACATGGCCGAAACCATTCGTCGGATCGAAGGACCTGCCGAGTTTGGAAAACCATGCCGCGTCATGATCCGGAAATACATGGCCGAAACCATTCGTCGGATCGAAGGACCTGCGGACTTTGGAAAACCATGCTGCGTCCTGATCCGGAAATACATGGCCGAAGCCATTCGTCGGATCGAAGGACCTGCGGACTTTGAGAAACCATGCCGCTCCTGATACGGTTTGCATGGCCGAAGCCACTCCCGGTACGGTTTACACGGACTTAGAATACCATGCCGCTCCCAATACGGTTTGCGTAGCCGAAGCCACTCCCGGTACGGTTTACACGGACTTAGAATACCATGCCGCTCCCGATACGGTTTGCATGGCCGAAGCCACTCCCGGTACGGTTTACACGGACTTAGAATACCATGCCGCTTCCCGATCGGTACGGGTTATTTGCGGGCTTAGAGAATACCATGCCGCGTCCTGATCCGGAATACATGGCCGAAGCCATTCGCCGGATCGAAGGAGCTGCGGACTTTGGAAAACCGTGCCGCATCCTGATCCGGAATACATGGCCGAAACCATTCGTCGGATCGAAGGACCTGCGGACTTTGGAAAACCATGCCGCGTCCTGATCCGGAAATACATGGCCGAAGCCATTCGTCGGATCGAAGGACCTGCGGACTTTGGAAAACCATGCCACGTCCTGATCCGGAAATACATGGCCGAAACCATTCGTCGGATCGAAGGACCTGCGGACTTTGGAAAACCATGCCGCGTCCTGATCCGGAAATACATGGCCGAAGCCATTCGTCGGATCGAAGGACCTGCGGACTTTGGAAAACCATGCCGCGTCCTGATCCGGAAATACATGGCCGAAACCATTCGTCGGATCGAAGGACCTGCGGACTTTGGAAAACCATGCCGCGTCCTGATCCGGAAAATACATGGCCGAAACCATTCGTCGGATCGAAGGACCTGCGGACTTTGGAAAACCATGCTGCGTCCTGATCCGGAAATACATGGCCGAAGCCATTCGTCGGATCGAAGGACTTGCGGACTTTGGAAAACCATGCCGCGTCCTGATCCGGAAATACATGGCCGAAACCATTCGTCGGATCGAAGGACCTGCGGACTTTGGAAAACCATGCCGCGTCTTGATCCGAAAATACATGGCCGAAGCCATTCGTCGGTGTGGACACGCTAATTTTGACGTCATTTTGAGTAAATTTCATATCATATAATAATGCCTCAGAATGGTTTGATATTTAATAATTGATTAATTTTTATTGATATTTTTGAGTGTCGGATTTAACAGACATGTTTAAGTTAATCAATTGAATTGATTTTAGCTCAAATTTCAGTTAAAATATGCAGAATTTTAAAAGGTGTCAACCTGTGTGGACATGATTCAGAATTCTAAAAGGTGTCAACCTGTGTGGACGCGATTCAGAATTCTAAAAGGTGTCAACCTGTGTGGACGCGATTCATAATTCTAAAAGACGTCAACCTGTGTGGACGCGATTTAGAGTTTATTCCTGTTTTAACGTTTAAATTTGAATTTTAATCAATTGATTAATTAGATAAAAGGCGTCTGTGAGACATGACGCGATTTAGGTTTCCTAAGCTATTTTAACTTCTCTTCCGGATGTTTATCCTTATCTTAATTAGTGCAAAAGACGTCTACATATGTGGACGCGTTTTAGCTAATAAAGATAAAGATAAGTTTTCCGGACGTTTATCCTTATCTTAATTAATCTAAAAGGCGTCAGCGTATGTAGATGCGTTTTAGATAATTACAGATAAAGATGAATTAATCAGTAATTATCTGTCGGTTAAGATAGATAAATTCTAGATTTTTCTATGTTAATCGCGGACGCAGAAGAAGTCTATAAATACCTTACATGTTGAAGAAAAAAAAGAGAGAGAGAGAACATAATCTTGAGTTGAATTACTGGAGCGATAGCGAATTGAAGATCAAAGCAACAACGTCGGAACGCTGAAGCGCTGTTTCCAGAAGTCGGCGTCTTTTCAAGAGTCTTCATCCATTCAAGAATTCAACAATTGGGCATAAGTTTTTCATTTATGCATTTGCATTTCATTCAGTTTACATTCTTCAACATTTACTTCATGCAAACACACACAACACATTCATCCTTTTCAAAACCTACTTGATTAAGGGGTTTCAAAAGCCACTCAACAAGTAAGTTTGCTGTTTAAATTGCATGCTTAGCATCATGATTAGAATAGATACTGCTTTTGCTTAAAATTCTCATCATTGTTTCTTTATCTCCTTTTCTTTCTATTCCTGCTGCACTCAACAACAACGAGAGAATCAAAAGGAGCAAATCAAGCACAAGTCAAAAGAGATTTTTGGACGATCCTCAACCTCAACCTCAAATTTCAAATTCAACAGCAAGAACAAAAAGCAAAGAAGGGCTATCTTTCTTCAGCCGGCTGAGGAAGGAGAACCAAGGACTCCATATCTTCCGCGTTTAAACAGGTAGGCGATCATACTTCTTTTGGAACTTTTCAGTTAAAAGTTTCTGGCGATCACTGCACTTAGTTGCTGTTTTTAATAGGTTTATTTTACACTAAATAACCTAGATTTTTCATGATAATCACACGGTCATTCTAAGCACTCACAGCTTTTTTGGCGATCACGGTGGGACTTGGTCTCGCCATCTTTTAAGTTTTTTTGTTCTTGCTATCATCAACCGGGCACCCACGGTGCACCACTTGTGTCTTTCGACACGTCCTCACCAATTGGTGAGTGTTTTAGTTTAATTAATTTCCCTCGTGCACCATGTGCACACTCCAGTGGCAAGATCTTGCCCTCCCCTTGATTAGTTTAAAAAGCTGTTTTTGTGATGAAAATGATGTGTGATTGATTGATTTTCTAGTTATTTAGTTAGTAAATCATCCTGTTTAAAATCTGCAACTAAAAAAATCTGCATGAGTTGATTATTTACTGCTTTTACCCTGTTTGAGGAAGATTCAACCCAGAAAATCCTCCTGCAAAACTGTTTCTGCGAATTGAAAAGCGTCCAGGAGCACTGACGCGTTTCGAACCGCGTCAACACACCCAGACGCCTTTCAGTCTTCATATCTTCTCTGCTGTCTGCATCTGTTTCTGCGAAAAAATTAAGTTCTGTTTTGAATAGCGTCGACTACTATCGACGCGATTCAGACAGTTTCTTAGTTATTTTTCAGTTTTCAGATTTTTGTGGCTTGAGTGCTAGCTACCCATTATTATTAAGCATTAGAGGCCATCCAGGCCGTAGGACATACGCATTGAGGCGAATACCCTCATTTTCTTAGGAACACATTACTTGACGTCAGCAACTCTCTCTGATTGGGTTGGTCCCTTGATCAGACCAGAGAAGTTGACGTTGAGACCTCCATAAGTCCCCAAAATCAAGGTATTCCTCCTTGATCATCGGGCTGGTTGTACCAATTGAAGTCCCGGCTAGATTCTGAAAGCGTTGTGAGAGAAAGCCCTAGAGAATAACGGTGAAAACTGAACTGAAACTAGGATCCTTCCCCTGAGCGAATTTGTGGTTTAATCCAATTCAAATGACTCAAAAAGGAATCTTAAAATCACGTTAAGCATCCACTTGATTGATTAATCTCTGTGCAACTTGTTTGTCAAATCTTTGAAAAAAAATCTAACATCATGCTGCTACGATCAGGCAGGGACTTGAGTATGGCTCAAGACGCCATCATCAACTATGAGGGAGATGCTAATGCCCCTCGGGATTCTGACTACAACTATGAGAACGGGAGAGATGCTGATGCCTCCCGTAATTCTGCCCCCATTCCATATCGACATGATGGGAACGTCCGGACCCCTCTCTTTCATCCCCATGATCGATATCCTGATCCTCCCCCGCATGAATATGCGATTCCTAATCCTGATCTTGAGGGAGACATGAATCAGAATGATCCCTCATCCTCTGATCCTGTGGATCTCGTCAACGCTTTGGGAGTTCTTGCCTCCCGACTGGACCCTCAGCAGTTCGAGGCGATCCAATCGATTCTGAAGGGGAAGGCACCCTTGCAGCCTGCTGAGCCGAACCCTGTGGCTCCCCCTGTGGCTACTCAACAACCTCCTCTTCAACCTCCTTACATCCATCAGGCCATGGAAGGCCTTCATATCACTTCTCGGCCAGCTGGGCCGCAGCTTTCATCCTCTAGGCAACCGGCTAGACCGCAAACGCCTGTCTATCAAAATGCCCTCGGGCATGGCGGAAGCTCTGCCGGACCTCCTCTTTATTTTCCCCCCTGTCCAACATACTCTAGGCAGCAGGCCTATCAAGTACCTCCGCCTCCTCCTCCTCCCCAGGTAGATCTGACCACGCAAGCGTTGCTGGCCAAGATGGAGTGCATGGATGAGCAGTTTAACAACCTCCAAAAGATAATGGGGGTTAAAGCTGTGCCAGAGATCAATTTGCCGAGCCTGCTGGTATTCCACCTACCACCCTCTGAAATGCCAGTGTACCGAAAGTACAATGGTACTGGTAACCCCTTTACACATCTGAAGGAGTTTATGTACGAATCGTCTTTCTGGCAGAACGACAAGAGGTCGTTGGCCTTTTTGTTCAGGAGATCTCTAGAGGGACCAGCCCTCGAGTGGTTCTTTTCTTTAGAACCCTCCGAAGTAGAGGATTACGGTATCGTTTCACACAAATTTATCCAACGATACCAGGACAGAGTTGCACCCTCCTTGTCCATCACTGACCTCATTGCCGAAAAGATGAAACCTGATGAGGAGTTTGTCAGTTTTGCTGACAGGTGGCGGGGCCTGGCCGAAAAGGTGAAGGACCACTTGTCCGAGTCTGAGCAAGTGAAGATGTTAATTTCTAACGCCACGTCCCAATTCAAGCTAGTCCTCTCCTTGAACAATCTGACCAACATGGCATAGCTCTATGAAAGAGCACGGTACTGCCAAAATGCCTTCAAGGACGCTACGTTCTCTAGCGTCTTTGATCCTCACAGACCTAGCAGGCCTCCACCTCGGAAGCCTGCAGTGCCAAATTCTCTCAGCACAGGTCCGACTACTGAGGGCACGCTCTCTCACGAGCAAGTTAGTAGCATGAATAATAATTCGCCCCAGTTCGTGAGGAACCAGCAGCAGTACCAGAGGCCACCGCAGCCAAACCAGTAGGGGTACAGGCAGCAGCAGAACCCCCATTATCAGCAACGGTATCAGCGGCCCCAGCAGCCGAACCAGAACCAGCAACAGCTACAGCAGCCGCCGCAACGGCAACAGCAGTACCAGCCCCAACAGCAGCAATATCAGCAACAGCAACAGCAATATCAGCCGCGCGCACTGCCGGCATACCACAATGTCCCTCCTCCTGGTGATTATAACCAGCCGAGAAGACCTCCAGGCCCTAAAAGGGCAGAATACCCGGCTCTCCCAGAATCCTTGGCAGATATCTTCAGCGCTCTAATGGCAGCTAATGCCTTAGTTTTGCCAAGGGAAAAGGCCGTTTGGCCTCAAAATGCCGACACGTCCAGGTATTGCTACTTCCATAGGCAACCTGGGCATACCATTGACACCTGCTTCCAGTTCAGAGATTATATCCATGATCTCAATGAGCAGGGCGGCATAGACTGGGAGGAGATGAAAAAGTATATATTAGCCATGAAGGCGAGAAGACTGCAACAGCAGCAGCAGCAAGTAAGACCACCAGCACAGGCAGCACCGCCACCAAATATGGGCATAGTGCAGAACCCGCTCCCGGAGCACCAGAACAAAAACCAAGTTGCCCCTATTCTGACGAACAGCCAGTCTGAGGCTAGTCGTGGGCAACAGTGGAGGATAGAAGACTCTTCTTCTCTTTATTCAACGGGTCACGTTCAGAGTACCGCAGAACAACCACCACGCCGCACCATCCGCATACCTAGGCCACAACCCATTACCATCACCCCTCTACCGACACCCACATATCACTCGCCCGCACCCAATAACCCATTACCGCCACCCGCTTTCCTTAAGCCCATCATGCCCCATACCACTACGCCTCCACCATATAATCCACCACAAACCAACTACGCACCCCTTTTACCATCTAGGCCATTACTCCGCGTACCATTCCCTACTTCGCCCATTACCACCACCACCTACCCAGATACGCCCTTACCATCCAGACCGCTATTACGCGTCCCATTCCCCACTTCACCAACCACTTACCCATCCACCATCCAATCATCTAGGCCTTTAATCCGCACCATGCCACCACCACCTAACCCTACCCCATCACCTACATATCAACCCTTCGCACCGCTTACGCCACCCGACTCTGCAGTACTCAAGGTGTCACCTGGATCCTCCACGGTTGAGGAACATGCGCTCCGAAGTGGAAGGATTTTCAACAAAGTCTTCCCTCAGTCCACAGTCAGAGACGGCCCATCACGGCCGACTGAGGAAGCCCATAATGAAGAGAGTGCACCAGGCACTCAATATGACTTGTTGAAACATCTGGACAGAACACCGGCACGGATCACCGTACTTGAATTGATCAAAAGGTCCAAGATTCACCAAGAAGCCTTAATGGAATACCTACAGAAGGTGATAGTTAACGAGGACGTGCCGGTAGAGAAAATTGCAGCACTACTAGTTCCTCAGGGGGATCAGCCCTCTATTACATTCCACACATCGGAACTAGCACCGCCAGCCGCCAGAAGCATGGCTCTGAGCATCACGGTCAATATCTGCAAGAAGGCCGTGGATGCGTGCCTGGTTGACACGGGGGCTTCAATCAATGTTCTACCCCCGAAGACCCTAGAGCTGTGCGGTGTACCCAAGGAGAAGTGGCTGCCTAGCCCCATTTTAGTTACAGCATATGACAACTCTACCCGTTCCCCTCTGGGAATGGTTTATTTAAAAGTGGAGCTAGGTCCCATAAGTCATGCAGAGGTTGAATTTCACATTCTCGAAATTGACCCTTCTATAAATGCCATTCTAGGACGTCCTTACATTAAAACTCTTGAGGCGATTCCTTCTACGAATCACCAATGCCTCAAATTCCCTTTCAAAGGACGAATTATTAAAGTGACGAGCATGCCGATCCTTGCTGCTGCTCATACATTGAATACTAAATCTGCTGTTTTACCTGGCCGACAACCTTTTCTGTCGGTATTACAGGTCTACCGTCCAGTGGCTGATCCTTTGAAAGCCGCTACCATTTCTCCTTACCCATTAAATGCTATCAAAAGGGGGAAGTGCATGAGTACCCAAGGATGGAGAATCATGATGAAGAACGGCTATCAGCCTGTAAGAGGTCTGGGCACACAGTTGCAAGGCAGGACCACTCCTGTCAAAGATCATCGAGTATCACCTGGAAGTGGTATGGGCTATAGGCCAAGAAGACTGAAGCAAGATCTGGTTCAGCAAGCAGAGATTGAAGAAGGTCGAAAAATCATGGAGACAATGTCTACACCACCTAAGGAAGGCCGAGATCCCCTAACATGGACCCTGTATACACACTTTGTAAAAGGGCCCATACTTAGTCACGACAACACGGTGGTCATTACTTCATGTTTTGACCTCCATGACATATATGGGAGAGACTTGGCCAGACATTGTTCTGAACTACTTACGTACCAATCCTTGGAGGCTCTGCGGCCTATGAAAAGGAGAAAATTCCATGACCCCGAATGTGAATGGTACAGATGGTTCGATCTAAGGGACCTCTACATAGCACTGAACAGATTATTTCTAGATCCTGCATAACCCAAGTGGCCGCCGCAGATCGACGAACTGATTGAAGGTCCTGGTGCCATCTTTGATAAGCGGATACTGCTGTCGGAAGAAATCGATGAAGGGGAGCCAGATGACCCCTATGAAGCTGGTTATACAACAGATCTGCTCTGGAGGGGGACATATCATTCCCATATCTTTATGCTCCATACTCTATTCCGCACACTGCTCTTGACCCCGACTTGGTCGCGGGTTATTACTGAAGATATTCCACGGGCTCCGCCCGTTATGATCACTCTGTCCCCTCGGGACCTCATTCCATCCCCTCCTCTCGACCTAGAGAGGATGTATGATCTGATCTGGAACATATTGCTATATGATCCCCCTAATCCTTTGGCCTTGGTGCCGCTTCCTCCGTCTGATCCTCCTTCCATTTGCATCCATTCTTGCTTTATGTTTAACTCCTCGATGGTCCAAAAAAAAACGCCAATTTGGCAACAAATTCTTCCCAAATCCTCATCGAGGAAACATCTTACTTGTCCGATTGCCCCCTACCGCGCGGGTCCGTCGGTCAAGATTCTCTCTTAGATCTACTCTGTCCCTCCCTACGGGAGGATTCCCCTGTATTTCCACTTGTATCCCAGGATTTTCATCCTGCTTCATTTTCATTAGGTTATGATAGGCAGTTTAGTGAAGTTAGGTAGTCCAGTTTTAGGCAGGTTAGTCAGGTCAGGAAGTCTAGGAAGCCTAAGGGTAGGCAAATTCCAGATAGATACCTCCGGGACTTAGCTGATAAGTGTTCTTCTTGCTCTTTAATCCCTCAGCTTTTAGAAGATACAATTCAGATGCCAGAAGATTGTACGGACGATGAGTCAGTTAATGATGGGTATGGGGTATATGAGTTAGTGCATGGAAAAGACCCCATTATTGAAGATGAGGAAGATGATGAGGACGCGGCTGAGGCGTATGCCAGTGGAGTGAAGAGATTTGATGAACCCTCAGCTGCCGTAGAAGAGCCCACCAGAGAAATAAACTTAGGGACTGAAGACGAACCTAAGGTTGTCCTCGTCAGCAAAAATCTTTCTACAGAGGATGAGAAGGCAATGGTACAAGTACTTAAGGACTATAAGGACACTTTCGCCTGGAGTTATGAAGATATGCCGGGGTTAGACTCATCTTTAGTTGAACACAGGTTAACATTAAAAGATGGAGCTAGTCCAGTCAAGCAGAAATTAAGGCGATTCCACCCACAAATGGCTCTAAAGATGAAGGAAGAGGTCGATAAATTGCACAAAGCCAAATTTATTAGAGTTGTCCTTTATCCACAATGGGTGGCCAATATAGTCCCGGTTATGAAAAAGGATGGGAAGGTCAGGATTTGCATTGACTTCCGCGATTTGAACCGGACATGTCCTAAAGACGATTTTCCATTGCCTCATATTGATGTACTCATCGATAACACTGCTGGCTATAAAACGTTATCGTTTATGGATAGATTTTCAGGATACAACCAGATTAAGCTGGCAGAAGAGAATCAAGAAAAGATCTCATTCACTACACCTTGGGGAACATATTGCTATGTTGTCATGCCATTTGGATTGAAGAATGCTGGAGCCACTTATCATAGGGCTATGATGGCAATATTTCATGACATGATGCATATAGATCTGGAAGTGTATGTGGATGATTTATTGGTTAAGTCTAAAACAAAGGCTGAGCACGCCAAAGTTTTGGCAAGGGTATTAGAGAGATCGAGAGAGTATCAGTTAAAGATGAACCCCAAGAAATATGTATTCGGGGTATCTTCAGGAAAATTGCTTGGATTCATTGTCAGCAAACGGGGAATTGAAATCGATCCCAATAAGGCGAAGACTATCAGAGAAATGCCACCTCCCAAAAACTTGAAAGAATTGAGAGGATTAATTGGGAGGTTGCAATTTATTCGCTGTTTTGTCTCCCAGCACTCACAAAGGTGTAAGCCGTTTTACGAGCTTACCAAGCCGGGAGTCAAATTTGATTGGGACGATAAGTGTCAGGAGGCATTCGATGGATTAAAGAATTATTTAGCAAGTCCTCCTGTTTTGAGACCACCATCTCCAGGCAAACCATTGATACTTTATATTTCAGTCTTGGATGACGCAGTGGGGGCTGTCCTAGCACAAGAGGATGAAGAAGGAAAGGAGAGGGCAGCCTACTATCTCTCTAAACTTCTCAACCCCGCTGAACAGAGATACACGGCGATGGAGAAAACATGTGCAGCATTGGTCTGGGTTGTTCAGAAATTGAAGCATCATTTTCTGGTCTATGAAGTCCACCTCATCGCTGGGATGAATCCGATCAAATTCTTTCTGGAGAAATCTGTTCTTACTGATAGGTTAGCGCGATGGCAAAGCTTTCTATCTCAATTCGATATCATTTACATTCAGCAGAAAGCGATCAAGGGCTATGCCATAGCAGAACATCTCGCTCATCATCCCCTTCCTCGATTTGATCCAGCGCGATCAGAGTTTCCGGATGAGGAACTGATGTCCGTAAATCAAATCAGAGATGATATGTGGACTCTGCATTTTGACGGAGCTCTGAATTCTCATGGAAAGGGTATTGGAATCGTTCTGTTATCACCTGAAGGTGTCACCATTCCACAAGCCTTTCAGCTTGATTTTCCAGTCACCAACAACATAGCTGAATACGAAGCACTTCTTGCTGGCCTCGAGGCTGCTCATGTTCATGGTGCCACTAAACTCAGGATTGTGGGTGATAGCCAACTGATTCTTCGCCAAGTGCTGACCAAGTATCGAACTCTTGATCTTAAGCTCAAGCCTTATCAAGAACTTACTTCTGCATATTCAAAGCTTTTCACAAAATTGATCTTTGTCCATGTCCCTAGAAATCAAAACATCTTAGCTGACGCTCTAGCTTCACTCGCATCTTCTCTTGATTTTCCGATCAGCAAGCAATCCGAATCAATCATAGTTCATAGGCGTCTTTCACCCGCAGTGAAAGACCCTTCATTTCTTAGAACTAAGGAGAAGTTGCTGAAGAAAGTCAGAGACGGAAACATTGTAGAAAAGAGAGAAATCATGCTGATGCAGCTGTTAGAAGAGATGGATGAGGAACATAAGCCATGGTATTATGAAATTGCAAAATATTGTGAAGATCAATCGTATCCTGAGGAAGCTACAACTGAGGAGAAGAGAGCTATCAGGAGAATTGCTCAACGATACACCTTAGTTGGAGGAGCATTATATAAGAGAGGTTTTGATGGAGTTCTTCTGAGATGTCTAGACGAGGATGAGCTTTGGAAGGTTATGGAAGGAGCTCATAGTGGAGTTTGTGGTGGCCATGTTAATGGACAGATGCTAGCAAAGAAAATCCTTAGACAAGGATTTTATTGGCCAACCATAGAAGAAGACTGTGTAGGATATGTCCGTAGGTGTGCTAAGTGTCAACTTCACGCTGACAAAATTCATTCTCCTGCATCTTCACTCCATCCTGTTTCTTCCCCATGGCCTTTCTCCATATGGGCTTTCGACATTATTGGACCTCTTGGTAACCCAGATTCCGGCATCAAGCAAAAATCTTTCATTCTCACGGCAACGGAATACTTCACCAAGTGGGCAGAAGCTGAAGCGTACACGGAAGTCAAAGCATCAACCGTCTGCAAGTTCATCATGAAAAACATCATCACAAGATTCGGAATTCCAAGTACCATCGTCACCGACAACGGACCGCAGTTCGTGTCACAAGAATTGAAGGATCTCTGCAGCAGGTATAAAATTGCATTGCATCATTCATCTCCTTATTATCCGCAAGGCAATTGCCAACCAGAGGCAACAAATAAGACTTTGATAAAAATCATCAAAAAGACGTGTAAATCTAACAAATTCGCAGATTGGCCAGAAAAGTTGGTTGAGGCTCTATGGGCCTACCGAACTTCAATCCGCACGCCTACCGGGCAAACTCCTTATTCCTTAACATTTGGAATGGAGGCGGTAGTTCCATACGAGATCCTTATACCGTCGCTAAGAGTACAATTGAATAATGAATTTTTCATCGATGAACATCGTTCAGCACTTCTTGCTCAATTGGAACTTTTAGACGAGAAAAGGTGGTCAGCTGTTAATCATGCAAAAGTTTATCAAAATAGACTAGCACGTTTTTATTAAAAGAAAGTCATTGAACGTAAGTTCAAAGTCGGTGAAATGGTCGTTAAAAGAATTTTTGTAAAATCTGGTGGTCCGCGTTCTAAGCTCCAACCCAACTGGGAAGTACCTTATGTTGTATCGCACGCTTTTCCTGGTAATGCTTATTGTCTGGTTAATGCAGAAGGAGAAGAGCTAAATCATCCATGGAATGGTTTACATCTTAAGAAATACTACCCTTAGGTTAAAGAGTCGATCAGTATGGTACAAAGACCAGTGGAATCAGAAAGTTTATAAACTCAAATTTCTCAGTTAGTCTGGATAACTTAATTTCAAACCCATTACTACACACACTGACACGTTTGGTTCGTGAGTAACAAGAGATGCCAAGTCTTGAAGAATATCAAAAGCTTGACTAAAAGTGTAAAGTACAAATCTTTCATTTTAAAAGCAAAATTCTGTTTTACACTCGACCCATGATGTTGGAACGAGACTTAGAATAGACTACCAAGAATACCCGCCATCTTAGTAGGAGGCCGTCATAAAAAAAAGGGGGAGATCCGTTCCGAAGAAAAAAAAAAAAACATAGAAAAGCAAAAACAAAAGGCAAATGTCAAATCAAAAAGGCCATTACATTACAAACGTTACATCAAGGCCATGAAATGAAACAAAAGGGAACGCAAGGTCGATAAATACTCAGGAAAGAAAATGACCGAACCCCAACGGATATTAGGGTAGGAAAAGGACATCTTTTTAGGTCTCCGGAACCTTCTCATGGGCTTTCTAAACTTATTCTTCCTTTCTTTCTAAAGGGGTGTACTCCAAGCTTAAGGAATGGCTTAGATTGACTAAGGGTCAAATCATCAAATGGGATCACGAATGGAAACACAAGTTCAAACACGATGGGTTTAAGTTAAATTGTCAAAGAACAATTTGGAAATTAAGTTAATAAATGAATATGATCTTTTGATCTAAGTACCATGTTGATCTTTTAGTCAAAAATCCAAAAAATTTTCATACGTCAAAAATCCAAAAAAAATACATATGTCAAAAATTCAAAAAAAAATACATATGTCAAAAATTCAAAAAAAATATATATATGTCAAAATTAAAAAAAAAAGCATATATTTCAAAACCCAAACAAAAAATGAATATTTCAAAACATTAAAAAAATATTTCAATTAGCATTTGCTTGTGGCATTTAGTGTGTTTCATTCCTTTTATTTTCAGTGAGCATATGTTTGCTTGTATGTTGCATTTTTGCTTAAGTTTGATTATTCTCATTATCTTTGTTAATAAAGGCTATGCCCCTTGACCATTTATTGAAGGAAAAGATTAATTGACTATTTATTTGGTCAGGCAAGGGGCTAAGCCTAAATAGATACTTAACCTGTTTGTTAAGTGATGTACATAATACAAGACAAGCACAGGAACACAAGATTGAAGCCCAAAATTTTCATTAGAAAGTGTTTTGTACATGATACATGAAAAAAAAAAGAGAAGATACATGAGCCCTCAAGGCTGGCTCTCCCCTCCGCCCTCGTCCAACTGGCTCTGGGCCTCGTCAGGTGCATCTGGTGCTGGTCCTCGACTAGGAGGTGGAGGTGGCCCCATCGCACTCGGACCTGCCTGACCAGAAGACATGGCGACACTGGCCGTGAAGGCACTGGTTAGACCACGCTCATGGGCACGCTGCCGAGCTCGCTGATATCGCTCCTCCACCATCTTGCGCTCATGCTCCGCGACTGACAGCCGGCCCTGAAGACTCTCCAGTCGAAGGCGGTCACGATCTCTCTCCTCGGTCACAACCTCCAGGCGAATCTGGAGGCGTGCAAGATCTCCAGTGGAGAGACGCGCCACCTGCTCCTCTAGAGCCCGGATCCGCGCAGCATCAGCTTCGGCGCGAGCCGCTGCAGTACGGGCATGATCCAGCTCCGCTTCAGCTCTCTGAAGGGCTTCCTGAAGCTCAGCAACCTGAATAAAAGTCATTGTTAGTTCAAGGCAATCAAGTAATTAAAATCAAATTCAGAAATGAAAAGTTGAAGAACTTACCCGAGCAACACGGTCCTCCTCCGCGAGAGAAGCCCGGTGGATGGCGGAGGTGAGCTGACTCTGAAGATCAGCCAGAGCAGCGTCATGGGTGGAATAGGATGATGACGCTCCATAAGAAGGGGGAGCCGCCTGGGTGTAGACAGCTCGCTGCATCAAAGATAACTGTCAGTGTCAATCGCTAAAACAGTTAATTAATTAAAACATGCACTCATATTCATGCATACATACCAGATCGAACAATTCTTTCTGGACTTGTGCTAGCTGGGCCTCCGCATCATGTAGGCGGGCCCGGAGGTCGATGATGACCGCGTCACGTGCATCCTGCATATCACGCATACATACATTCATTCACCAAACATAAATCAAGATAATAATAAATTAAAGACGCATGAATGCATACTTACATCGAGTGGTCGGAGGAGCCGAAGCTGATCGGCGTAGTGGGCCCGGTATTGCTGGAGGTAGCCCTCGCTACTCTCCGCACGGGACTCCACCCGTACGCCTCGGCGGTGCCAGTCCTCGTACTGCTCGGGGAACTTGGCACGTCAATCTGTGAGGGCTTGCTTGCCCCTCATGCTCCTCCCTACGCCCTCCGGGACCTCCTCATCGATCCAGTCCTGGTGGAGGCCCAGCGTCCTCATCACGAGCCGGAGGCGGAGAGGCTCGATTTCGTTGAGGCAATGCACCCACATTTGCCTCCCGAACCTCCTCCTGCCAGCCGTCACCCACGGCTGACCCTCCTCGCCCATACCAAGGTACGGGCGCCAGATCACCTGCATATAGATTAGATGCATTCATTTGCATTTAAACAATAAAAGATTGCATTTAATAAAATTAAACAAGTTAAAAATTTACCAGTAGCTCTGGGTAGTCCAAGAACTGACGGCGGAAGGCCGTCAGCTGGTGGTGCTGCGGAGCCGTATCCACGATAGGCTGCCAACGGCACGCCAATGGGACGACACTGGGTCTCGCAATCCGCGCTCTGCCGAGCGGGAAGTAATAGTAATTCC
This sequence comes from Zantedeschia hybrid cultivar, assembly GCA_030544215.1. Taxonomy (NCBI): domain Eukaryota; kingdom Viridiplantae; phylum Streptophyta; class Magnoliopsida; order Alismatales; family Araceae; genus Zantedeschia; species Zantedeschia hybrid cultivar. Next base: position 59,951,922 of record JARZZO010000004.1, read on the forward strand.
ACACCTACATTTATGAACATATAGGTTAGAGAAAAGCATCATCATATCATATTGCATGTCATGAACAAATAATGAAATAACTTAATACCTGAAGAAACGGCGAGAAGCCGCTGACAGTGGTCTCACGGTCCGACGTGACCGCGGACAGATCGGCGAAGAGGTGAGCCAGAAGGGCCGCACCCCAGGCATACTCTCCTAAGCTATCTAAGTCATCTAACAAATAAAGGAATCTACAGTAGATATGGTCGCCCTTCGTACCGAAGAGCAACCGACCGAAGAAGAAAACTAGAAAGACTCTAAGCTGTCTATCTACCTCCTCCCCCTGACTCGGGTCGCTACAGTAGACAAGGGAGGATGACTCTGCTAGCTTATCCCTAAACTCTTCCCGGGTCTTGTCGGACCGACGCCGGGGCTCATCTAGACCTAGGGCAGCCTCTACCTCCACCCTGGGAACCATCCTAGACTCTCTGCCTAGGCTAGACACCTCTATCCCTAGAAGAGCCTCTGCCAGTCCCTGATAGTTGGGGTAAGTCACCCCACTAACCGGTCGGCCCTCTATCCTGAGGCCAGTGATCCTGGCCACATCCTCTAGGGTGGGGACCATATGCCCCCACGGCATTAGGAAAGTACGGCTTTCCGCATGCCACCTCTCCCGCAGCACCTGCAGGAGGACCAGATCGAGCAAGAATGGCTCGATGTCTAGTACCTCGCCGAATCCCATCCGGCGCAGGCGCGCCTTCTGGAAATCCGGGAGACCCCTATAGGCACCTATCACTAGGTCCCATGAGATCTTGGCCCTCATCACTCCCTGCAAATAAAAAAAAAACATAAAAACAAAGGTCAATAATGAATAAAAACTGGAAAAACAGTTCTGTTTTGAAAGGCGTCAGCCTATATGGACGTCTTTTAAAACACGTCAACCTTGCTTGACGCAATTCGAAATATTTATTCCTAATTAAAAAATTCGGAATTTATCTTGAAAGACGTCAGCCCATGGTGACGCGTTTTGAATGGCGTCACCTGGTCTGGACGCCTTTCAAGCCCAGATTCCGGGTTCTTTGAAGAACCCCGTTTTTCCTCTCTTCTCTTCATCTATTCACACCATAGGGATCTTACCGTGTGGAGGTCGCCCTCCTCTTCTTCTTCCACCGCCATGGGTGCCGGTGGAGGGAGTTCTTCCTCCAAGAGAGCCTCGGCTTCGGCTAACATCGCCGGAACCTCCTCGGGAGATTCTTCTTCGTGCCTCCGCCTTCTCTTGGCCAAGGCCTTCTTTTTCCTAGATCCTTCACCACGTTCCATAGCTCTAGTAGAGGTAGTTTTGAAGGAGAGATCGCCGGAGTTCGGTCGCCGGAGAGAGAGGAGAAAGAGAAGATTTTTGTGAAAAGTGAGGAAGAAAGGGGGCCTTCGCGGGTCTATAACGAAAAGGTTGAAAGGCGTCGACTCAGACAGACGCGTTTTAGAGCGCAAAAGTTGAGGCGGCAAGGACAGCTGTTTGAAATTGATTGAAAGACGTCCACCCATGCTGACGCGTTTCAGATTACCGCCAGTTCTGGTTAGAGCCGTACAGAGAAAAATGATTAAAGGCGTCTGTGTGTCTTGACGCGTTTCAGGGAATTAATCATGGAATTAATAACAGAATCCTGGAGGAAGTAGGAGAGAGAGTTGAAAGGCGTCAACTGTAGAAGTCGCTATTTAAGCTTTAATCAGGTTTTGAGGATTAAATTGAATTTATGGAAAAGGAATTATGGTTGAAAGGCGTCTTTCTGATTGGACGCTTTTTACATTTTACAGAACCCGAATTGTTGAATTTTCAGGAAAAATCAAATCTTTACTAAAGGAAAAATTATGTGTACATCACAGAAAGTTGGGGAAAGATTTCAAGGCATGAAAAATCAATCTTTATTCAATGAAATCCTTTATTACATCAAGAAAAAAAAGAAGAGAAAGAGGACATTTAAGGGAGAATATCATGAAGGCCTTTAAGGTAAGGAAATTTCAGTCCTCTATCTCTATCTTTAGAGGATCTTACACGATAGCTAAAGCCAAGGTTCCACAGAGTAGTAATGATTTGTATGGCTTCATAATCTTCGTCGGATTCCAAGTCACGCTTCTTGATTGGGAGTGTGGGAGAGAACTCAGGGAATTCACGACGGCCCAAGCTAAGTTGAGTAAGGCACCTATGTGGATTGTATAACACGAACTCGGTGGCTCCAATCAACTTGAGGTCTGCTCCCGTTGTACGGCGCACCCAAACTGGTTTTCCAACAAGAGCGAGTGGAGACGAGTCAAATATGTCGGATGTCATGAGCTTCAAATACTCTCTCCAGTCGGCCCGGGTCTTGAGTTTTGGAACTTTGTTGACCATGTACTCATTGAACTTTACAATATTAGCAATGCAATGAATTGGACTATTCAAGAAGATCTGAGATGGATTCAGAGGCCTTTTCTTACTATGCTCAAACTTGAAGTGAAGTTCAACCCACAAGGCAAAGAGTAGCATGCACCCATACGGAGGACGGCCCACGGACGCCGCAGAAAGCCCGCTATAAAGATATGCCAAGAGTGCAGTGCTAATGGATTTACCTTCGAAGATTGCGCATACGGCACTAACTTGATCATCTTCTAAGATGTTATCCTGCGCAGGGAAGAACAAGGCACCGGCAAGGCATGTGATTAAAGCTTTTGTTACATCCTCCGCTTCATCCTCCCTTAGATCATCAATTTCATATAAAGTCCACTCAGCTAGCTTTGCAAGATTGATCCCCTTTTTGGTAAGGCATCGTTTAGCTTCTGAAGGATCCTTCATGATCGATGTCAACAATTGTTGACCGGTGATTTTCTCTTTTGTCAAGGCTATCTTATCTTTGTTGTCTTTGGTCTTTGGGAGACCTAATAGAAGTTACGCTTCTTCTAGAAGGATCGTTCACTCGAAGTCTTGGAAGAAGAACGTATGAGTTTGGGGATGCCACCACTCGATCAAGGCACCCATAGCCGCCCAATCTACGTTCGCGCTCTTGTAATGTTTGGCAAGCACTACAAGTCCTTGAAGATTCCATTTGGATATGAACACTTGCATGGAAAGTTTAACACTTTTTGCAAGTTTACGAATCCAAGGGAGAGACGTGAATTTTCTTGGTCCAGGAAACATGGGATAATTCTGAAAATAAAAAGAGAGTTTGATGAAGAACATGAAGAACATGAAGAAAAATGGAAGAGGAAGTTGATTGAACTTGAAGATTGGGATTTCTTCCATTAAGGTGATTCTCTACGTCGGCAAACTTCTCTAGAGACATCTTCATCTTCTTGTTTGAAGAATCCATCTCTCTTTTTCGGAGTTCCTCCTTCTTGAAGTTTGGGAAGCTTAGAAACCTTGAAGAAACCTAGGGGTGTTTATATAGAAGGAATTGCGATCCTAGGTAGACCTTTTCCGGATTGAAAAAGGGATGTGCATTAGTAGAGTTGGAATCCGAGTAGAGAACAACCAGAAACCTGTTTCTGTGAGTAAAAGGCGTCGAGGAGAACTGACGCGTTTCAAGGTTGAATGGCGTCTTGGAGACACGACGCGTTTTAGTTTTTATATGATTTTCCCGAAATTCTGTGATTTTTGGTGTTTAAATTGAATATTTATTTGGAATTACTAATAATTTTGATTGCAGAAAATTCTGAGCAAAGTTGGAAATATCAAGAAGATCTCACTGAGGGAGCCAAGAAGTCTCAACCGTAGCTAAAAAGACGGTTATTTCTATCTTTATATTATTTCACGTAAATCATTTGCATTACTATATGTTAAGTATTTATTAGACTATATCAAGGACCTTGTGGTTTTGATGAAATTGGAATTTGAGTTCCCTTCAACAAAAACAGTAATAATTCCAGAGAATTCTTAATCGCATGGATAGGCCGTTGGATTGTTAATTAGTGAGGACGATGGATCCATTTTTGTAAAACGGTGCGTGGATAAACGAGCTTCGGCTTAGCACTGGATTACAAGAATTGGTGTCTTAACTCATTAATGACAATTTAACAATATTATCTTTGATTAATTTATATTTTATTTGACTTTATATTTTTTCTTTTAGCCCAGCATGCATCATGTAGGACTTTGAAATCATTATGATAAGAATTAATTATTGATTAAGTTTCAGACCATTAATCAAATAACTTCAACATGATATGAAATATTCAATTCTGAGTTGAGTATCTTGATTATCTTTGAGGTTTGCTTGAAGATATTTTTAGAATTCTATCCTTTCTTGGATTCTTTATCAAATATTTCTTATTTTCTTTTAAGATCCATCATGGTTGCAGCACGTCCAGATTGGCTGGCAAACGCTCCCCATAATGAAACCTACAGTGTCTACGACCTGGGGTACTTCCCACTCTGAGGAGTTGATCGTCCTTATTTTATTTCCTTGTCTACCTCATCCAGACAGGATTGATTCCATTGATTTCCTTGAGCTATCTTCATTGATGATTTCGAGAAAAATTTCAATCATGTGATGTTAAGAGCGTGTCTCATCACACCTTGACATCACCTTTTCAGTACATTCCATTCCATTTCACTCCCTTGCAAAGACGATGCCAAGGTGAGGCAGCTGTAGACACGCTAATTTTGACGTCATTTTGAGTAAATTTCATATCATATAATAATGCCTCAGAATGGTTTGATATTTAATAATTGATTAATTTTTATTGATATTTTTGAGTGTCGGATTTAACAGACATGTTTAAGTTAATCAATTGAATTGATTTTAGCTCAAATTTCAGTTAAAATATGCAGAATTCTAAAAGGTGTCAACCTGTGTGGACACGATTCAGAATTCTAAAAGGTGTCAACCTGTGTGGACGCGATTCAGAATTCTAAAAGGTGTCAACCTGTGTGGACGCGATTCATAATTCTAAAAGATGTCAACCTGTGTGGACGCGATTTAGAGTTTATTCCTGTTTTAACGTTTAAATTTGAATTTTAATCAATTGATTAATTAGATAAAAGGCGTCTGTGAGACATGACGCGATTTAGGTTTCCTAAGCTATTTTAACTTCTCTTCCGGATGTTTATCCTTATCTTAATTAGTGCAAAAGACGTCTACATATGTGGACGCGTTTTAGCTAATAAAGATAAAGATAAGTTTTCCGGACGTTTATCTTTATCTTAATTAATCTAAAAGGCGTCAGCGTATGTAGACGCGTTTTAGATAATTACAGATAAAGATGAATTAATCAGTAATTATCTGTCGGTTAAGATAGATAAATTCTAGATTTTTCTATGTTAATCGCGGACGCAGAAGAAGTCTATAAATACCTTACATGTTGAAGAAAAAAAAAAGAGAGAGAGAACATAATCTTGAGTTGAATTACTGGAGCGATAGCGAATTGAAGATCAAAGCAACAACGTCGGAACGCTGAAGCGCTGTTTCCAGAAGTCGGTGTCTTTTCAAGAGTCTTCATCCATTCAAGAATTCAACAATTGGGCATAAGTTTTTCATTTCTGCATTTGCATTTCATTCAGTTTACATTCTTCAGCATTCACTTCATGCAAACACACACAACACATTCATCCTTTTCAAAACCTACTTGATTAAGGGGTTTCAAAAGCCACTCAACAAGTAAGTTTGCTGTTTAAATTGCATGCTTAGCATCATGATTAGAATAGATACTGCTTTTGCTTAAAATTCTCATCATTGTTTCTTTATCTCCTTTCCTTTCTATTCCTGCTGCACTCAACAATAACGAGAGAATCAAAAGGAGCAAATCAAGCACAAGTCAAAAGGGATTTTTGGACGATCCTCAACCTCAACCTCAAATTTCAAATTCAACAGCAAGAACAAAAAGCAAAGAAGGGCTATCTTTCTTCAGCCGGCTGAGGAAGGGGAACCAAGGACTCCATATCTTCCGCGTTTAAACAGGTAGGCGATCATACTTCTTTTGGAACTTTTCAGTTAAAAGTTTCTTGCGATCACTGCACTTAGTTGCTGTTTTTAATAGGTTTATTTTACACTAAATAACCTAGATTTTTCATGATAATCACATGGTCATTCTAAGCACTCACAGTCGGATCGAAGGACCTGCGGACTTTGGAAAACCATGCCGCGTCCTGATTCGGAAATACATGGCCGAAGCCATTCGTCGGATCGAAGGACCTGCGGACTTTGGAAAACCATGCCGCTCCCGATACGGTTTGCATGGCCGAAGCCACTCCCGGTACGGTTTACACGGACTTAGAATACCATGCCGCTCCCGATACGGTTTGCATGGCCGAAGCCACTCCCGGTACGGTTTACACGGACTTAGAATACCATGCCGCTTCCCGATCGGTACGGGTTATTTGCGGGCTTAGAGAATACCATGCTGCGTCCTGATCCGGAATACATGGCCGAAGCCATTCGTCGGATCGAAGGAGCTGCGGACTTTTGAAAACCGTGCCGCGTCCTGATCCGGAATACATGGCCGAAACCATTCGTCGGATCGAAGGACCTGCAGACTTTGGAAAACCATGCCGCGTCCTGATCCGGAAATACATGGCCGAAGCCATTCGTCGGATCGAAGGACCTGCGGACTTTGGAAAACCATGCCGCGTCCTGATCCGGAAATACATGGCCGAAGCCATTCGTCGGATCGAAGGACCTGCGGACTTTGGAAAACCATGCCGCGTCCTGATCCGGAAAATACATGGCCGAAGCCATTCGTCGGATCGAAGGACCTGCGGACTTTGGAAAACCATGCTGCGTCCTGATCCGGAAATACATGGCCGAAGCCATTCGTCGGATCGAAGGACCTGCGGACTTTGGAAAACCATGCCGCGTCTTGATCCGGAAATACATGGCCGAAGCCATTCGTCGGATCGAAAGACCTGCGGACTTTGGAAAACCATGCCGCGTCCTGATCCGGAAATACATGGCCGAAACCATTCGTCGGATCGAAGGACCTGCGGACTTTGGAAAACCATGCCGCGTCCTGATCCGGAAATACATGGCCGAAACCATTCGTTGGATCGAAGGACCTGCGGACTTTGGAAAACCATGCCGCTCCCGATACGGTTTGCATGGCCGAAGCCACTCCCGGTACGGTTTACACGGACTTAGAAAATCGGACCTGTTGATGCGCCGACGTAGGAGCCGAACTAGGTTCGGCGTCCATAGTAGCTCAGACTTCCGGCTGAGGGTGCTTCGGGAGTGAGCTCAGCAAATAAAGCCGGCCAAGTCTTGAGCCTTCATCGCGGTTCGAGGCCCATAAGAGATGTTGAACTTTCCTTTGCACGAGGAAGTTGGGCCGGAGCCTTCTTCTCGGACGAGGATAGTGCTGATAGTTGTTTCTGATGCGGCGAGGCATACGAACAACTGTTCTCCTCGGACCAGCTCAGATAATATGGGGATACTGGAGAGATAGGCCTTCAGCCGAGGCAATCTCGGACGAGGCGATCAATCTCCTCCCGAAGGTGCCGGCGTTCGTCAGCCGAATGGCCGGTTTCCCGATGGTACTCTCAGTACTCGCAGGAGTTCCTTCGGCGAGAATCAGTTGACGCGCTCAGGCTGCCGAGGCATACCCTTCACCTTCATGAGCATCGTGGAGGGTGGATTGGTGACGGCAGATAATACCACTGCGAATCCCGGCGCTAGTCTCGGTCCCACCTTTCCCTCCGGTATCGCTTGCGAGAGGGTTCCTGATCTTCCGGATGAGGGTGAACCGCTGGAAGGGTAGCCGCCGATACTGCTTCGACAGTATTCTTGTCCTTGGACATCATCAGAGCTTCCCAGTTGATGTACTTGTGGGCCCGAACTACGAGGTCCTGGAAGGTGGAAGGATGGCGCTTCCCGATGGAACCGAGGAGCCCTTCGTCCCGACACTCGCTGATCACGGCCGAGACCGCGATCGAGCTGTCGAGGTTCGGGATTTGGGCGGCCTCGGTCCGGAACTTGGTGAAGTATTCCTGGAGAGTTTCGGTGGGGCCCTGCCGGATGGCTAATAGGCTGGCGGAGGTTTTGCACTGCCGGGTGGCGTCATAAAACTGGTCGATAAATAGCTGGCCCAACTGGACCAGAGAGTGGATAGAGTTGGGGGCCAGTGTTTCGAACCAAGTCAGGGCAGTCTTCTCAAGGGTGAGGGGGAAAAGTCGGCAGCGGACTGCCTCGGCGATTCCTCGGACCGAGAGGTAGGTGTTGAACCTCTGGAAGTGACAGACCGGATCTGTCATTCCGTCGTAGAGGGGGCCCTTCGGCAGCTTGAAATTGGGAGGCACCTCGGTAGCCAGGAGCTCCGCTGTGAACGGGGTCTGCTCCAGGATGTTGCTGGCAAGAGGTGCCCCGTATGGCCGGGACACCATCTGCTGCATTTCCTTGCGCATTGCCGTTAGTCGCCGGTCCAGGTTCGAGGCGGTCGAAGTAGTGACCGATTGTCCTCCGGTCCGTGCCGGGCGGAATTCTGACGAAGCATAGCCCTGCTCCGTCAGGCGGTCAGCGCGAGGAGCTCGGGCAGGCAGCGCCGAGGGCTCGCTATGCGCCGTAGCGGTTTCGTCAAGGGAAACCGGTGTAGGCGTCGGCCGGAATCGGGCATCTTGTACTGGATAGAGTGGGGGGAGCGGCGCCTGATAAGGAAGCTGTCCCATCAGCCCCGCGCGCTGGGCGATGGCAGATACCATCTCCTGAAGAGGCGCTAGGGAGGTGATGGCAGCTGCTAGCGTTGCCATTTGCTGTTGGAGCACCCCCACTCGGTCCTCCGCGGCGAGAGACTCCGGTATGACTGGCAGAGGCAGGCTCGGCGGAGCAGAAGGGGCGCCTTCGGAAGGTTGTATCTGTGCCGAGGCCTCCCGTGCTTCTGCTTCGCTCTGTCCGGATCGTCAGGTTACAGGTCGTTGAGACATGACTTGTTTGTTGGTTTCCCACAGACGGCGCCACGTGTTGTAGCCGAAGCTATCACGACCGGATTCCGAAGCTGGAATCTGAAGTTATGGATCCGGAGCTGGGTCGGATAGGTGCGAGAGGCCCGACGGGGATCCGGAAGGCGAAGGAGACAGAGGCGAAGCCGAAAGTCCGAAGCTGAGGATGGCTCGGTCGGGGACTAGCTTGCCTTCAAAAGGCGGGGCCGAGACTCCTTCAGTCGGTGATGCAGCCGGCGCACGGCGTCGAGACCTGGGAGAGAAATCCGAGGTCGGCGGCCGAGACCGACTCGGGGAGGTCGGCGATGATTCAAACTGAGCCCCTGCAGGAGGGGAAGAAGAAGAAACCGGTCAGCAGGAGTCCCGGGCTTCGGCCCTTAGGAACCCCCTCCGACGGTCAAGTTAGCTTCTGAAGAAGATTCGATTCAGAAGGCAAAGAGTAGCTTTAATGCTTTTCAGACTATAGTCCTTTAGGGTCTCGAAGGCATAGAATTGCATACCTTTGGCAATAAATAGCGGTGTATTTATAGCAGATGATAGAGGATGGTTAACGGTGACAGCCGATATAGGACTATGTCCGGGCTTACTGGTAAACCGCCATAGTGCCTAGTCCTCTACCGGAGTGGGCTGGACTCGGCTATCGGGCTGAAGGGGGTTGGGCCGCTGATGGGCCGAAGCCTGCTGGGCCTGGGGCTGCCGGGCTGCTCCCGGGCCGTAGGCTGATGGGCCGCTAATGGGCCGAAGGCTCCCTGAGGGCCTTGTATTGCTGCTGCTGTGCTGAACTGGGTTTGGGCTTGTTTTAATGGACCGAATCGGATTCTGCCTCATCATATATATACATTATGTTATATTTCTTAGTTTCCATAGGACTCCTTATGAGCGTTGTTTCTATCTACTATTATCTAAAAATAATTAAGTTATTAATAACGGCACAAAGACCAAAGGGTGGGTTTTAGGCTCATGTTCTTCAAAGAAAGCGAGAAGAGAGGGTTTTCCTTGAAGAGGACTAGTGTCTTTTGCTTGTTGCACCTTCTAGGAGATCAAGTGGGTATGGAGGAAGGCCAAGAAGCTAGCGATCTCGTGGAAGATCTGTAGGAGGGCTTCAAGAACTCGGTTCATCCTAAGAGGTAGATGATACTTGCCCATCATGAAATTTTGATCTTATTTTGAAACCAAAAATTGTGAGAAATACACCAAGAAAAATCCAAGAAAAACCCAAGGATTTGAAGAACTTTGAGTTATGTCAAGTATCCACCGGAAGGTCAAACTGATGGCCATCCGATGCACTCAATGACCAGAGTGCTGGCTATCTAGATGCACTAGACGGATAGATATTTGGATGTGCAGGGAAACTGGACAGCCACCACTCTAGCTGTCCAAGCAATGGAGGGCCAACAGGGTGGCTATCATTCGTCACATATACAATCTGCCTTAACAATTTTAAAAACTTAATTTGCGGACTTAATAACTCAACAAATTCTTATCCAAATTTGATCAATTTTTTTAGAGATCTTTACCATTTTTCCTTCGACCTCTCTATAAAGTTTGAGATTTTTTTGACTCTATTTGTTGTTTATTTTACTCTCTACTTTGAGTTACTGGAATTATATTATGGTTTAATTTTCGAAATCAATGCGGGAGTCTGAAACCATACTAAATCCACCTGGAAAATTATGAAAATTTGGTAAAATGTTTAATGTGATCCTGTGAGCCTATTCATCTAGTTTGGATATTTTATAAATTCTTTTGCTAATTATTTTGACTATTCATGCTATTTTATGTTATAAAAATTGATATTCATGCTCGGAAAGTTATGAGGATAATTCTGAAAATTTTGAATTTTGTTTTTGAAATGTTTAAAATTCTTGTTGACCTTGTTGGATCATGAAATTGTTGCAATTTTTCATAAACTCTTTAGTTGTATCTTAAATGACTCTATTTCACCTAATTTGACTCAATTACAGTATTATACTTGATAATTAAAAGCCATAGAATTATGATCATTTATATCTCTATGGTATATGTGCCATGGTTGTAAGAAGCTTGTTTGGCCAGTGCTGTCGTAAGGGGGGATTTGGGTATGCTCTACGAGTGTCCGTTCAAGACTCATGGGCACCGTGTTAAATCTTAAACTGGGACTTCGAATACGATTTGGGTGGGACATCGGACTCTTCGGCTTTGTATAGTGACCAAGACTTTAGTACCATTGCCTGCGCCACTTTGATTGGAGAATATGAGAAGAATAAGGGAAAATAAAGGGAGAATAAACTTAATTTTGCTTTGACAAACAGAATGACTTATACCGGTGCAGAATAGTGTATTCGGAGAATAAGGAGAATAAGCCATCCCACCTTAAACTCAAGAATTACTTATTCTTCTTATTCTATTAAACCGAAACATCCCTTATTCTGGTATACGTCATTCCGTCAGTGGGCCCCACATAATAACTTATTCTGCAAACAAAGTGGAGCTAAGTGCTCTGGAATTTCGTGTGTTTATCTTTTATGTCATGGTTGAATGCATGTACATTGTGATTATTAGTTTATGTTAAATGTGGCACGTGTGAAGTAAGATATAAATCTATTTAGATCTTTAAAATTTTGTTGAATTAGATCAAGGGCGGATTTAATTGACATTTGTTTAATTTATACGCAATTTGTTTGTTGGGTTGATATCATTGTTAGTCTCTTGAATTCGATGTAAGTCAAAGATTGAACCAGATCAAGGTTGTGACATCAAAACTCTTAAGTAAGGGAACTTGAAGTCTACAGGGAGGGTAAATGTGTCACATCTCTCTGTGAGGGTTAAGCCGCCGTCGAAGATCCAAGGGCTTCCTTCACATATTTTGTTAATCTCGGTTGACGTGGCTATAGCTTGAGGAGAAAAGTTCCTTTGTGAAAATGATGTAGCTACCAGAGCTCGGTGGGGTTCCATAACTTTTTGATTCATTCCTATAGGACAGTAATAGGGATACCTTAATCAGATAGAACTTTGATTGCAAGACATTTTCTCCAATCATTACAGGATTCCAAGTCCTCGGTGGATAGCGGGGTGAGATTAGAAGGGCCTGGTCTCTGAGAGCTGCCTTGAAATCTAAGAGGAGGGCCGCCTCTTCATTCGGGGGAGAGAGGCATCTTGATTGGAGCAATGCATCGAAGGGGGCTCTAGGGAAAGATCCCAGACTGAGGTGTTGGTGCAGCCGCAAGGGATGTAGCGGAAAGGGTTAAGGGGGAGAGGGAAGGAGAGTTTTAGATGTTCAATGGTTGCTGCGGGATGAGTGCAACTGGAGGATGCAGGGTGCCGGATGGGTTAGGAAAAGAGTGGGGGAGGAAGGAGGTAGGGGGTTAGAGGCAAGTTGGAGAGAGGAAGGAACTTCCGACAAGGGGAGCACAGTGATAAAGGGTGAGGAGGAGGCACTAGAAACCTAGTGTGGGTGAGGAAGGACTGTGTCTACTGCGGGGGTGGGAGGTTACTGAGCAGGTGAAAGAGGATTCTTCGTTGGGTTGCAACATCATCGCAGAAGTAAAACTACGGCCGCAGCGGGGAAGGAAAGGAGCCAGCAGAAGAGTATCAAGTGAGTCATTCTCATTTAATAACAATATTCTTTGAACGTAACGTGCATGTCCTATCAAAAAGTGGTGTTTTATAGTATTTTACGTCGAATCAAACAATATCCTAATGAAAAATTGGGCCCAGCTAATAGGAAAGTTGTGCCCTAAAAATGAGAGAGTTAGACACACTCTTCCTATAGGCGTAGAAGATCTAAGATCATAGACCTTCTTTCCCATAAAGCAGCAGAACTGTTCTGATTAAGGTAATCTACTTAGTATTGATAATTGATAAAGCAAAGGTGGTCCAGGTGGTGGTAAAGAACCCCATTCCATTGTCTTTTGACCAATCAGTAACGTCATAAAAGCGAATCCCCTCCCTAATGTTAAGCTTGGTTAAGCTTAAATTATCCTAGTTAAGAATATCAAAAAGTTGTGCTTGTTCCCCAGTTCAGGTTGTAAGCATTTCCAAAACAAAAGCTCTCCTAGATCCCCTTTTTGTGCCAATGGCATGCTTGTGCACTATGATGCTTGTCCTTCGTCTACACCCGCACGTGCATGTCCAAGGTGGAGGATCTTGCAAGGTTTGTTTAACCGGATAAAGCTCAGTGTTAAGGTAATATAAGCACCCGGTGGCATCTTTAATCATTTTGGGAAAGATTGGTATGGGGCCCTTGGAACAAATGGGAAGTGGATTCGAAAGTAGGTCGTCATTTATTTAAATCAAAGAGACGTTGAAGGGGGTCAAAGATATTGTGGAAGAAAGAGCTCTGGATGTTGCCAAACATTCCTAAGGTGGTCATCCAATTTGTTTTGAAGTTATTAAAAAATTACAAGGGGATTGGATAGATTGTCTCAGGGAACATGTCTCCTGCTACATGTTTAGTATGCAACTCGCAGATGACTAAAATTCAAGGTGCAATAATTAAAGGTGAGTGTGAATAGACCCGACATAATACAATGTCTGGACCCGTTCGAACACCTAATAAGAAGTGCCGGATGTGATGGATCCTACTAGTTGAAAGAAACGTGTTTTTATTCACATGAAACAAGAAGGACGTGACTAAGGATGCGAATGATAACCTATGACCCCATTATCAATCAATTGTTAATTTATAAGTTGGTTAGCAGTCTTTTTAAATTAATGTGCATAGTACATTGAATACATATAGTATACTAAGAATTCAATTATCTGTTTGATTGTTAGTTTATATGTCAGCTAATAGATAGTCTTTCTAAACTTAAGGTATAATAGATGTTGCTTGCGGATCTACCTAAGATCCTCACTAAACTTGATCCATTTGCATCCCTAGATGTGATCCACATCCTTCCCTTTCTTAGCCCTTATGTGGGTGGTATGATTAAAAAATGACGTTCAAAAGAACTCATCTCGTTATTCCGTAGGTAAAAGGATTAGTTAGAAATAGGATCGGAACTTGTACTTTTTAGATTAATTTGTCGAGTACATAGCGACAGACTTGTGCATGTATGATCACCGCTTCGTTCAGAGGAACATTATTAGGTCTGATAACGGGTTTATCAGTAAATTTGAACCCAAAAATTCCGGATCAGATCACGTCGGGTACAAGATCCCGTACCCGATTTGACAACCGTGCTAGTTATTACCAAATGCCAAGTAGGCCATCCGTTATATTCATAAGTGTGGATTACATTTATCTCTTTTTTTTTGGCCAAAACATTTAGTTATATCAAAGATGGTGACCGGAAACTATGATAATAAACTTATGTCCTATGAATATCTTCAGTCTCTGGAGAAATTAATTATAAACTTATGTCCTACGAACATCTTCAGTCTTTTTGGAGAAATTAAGGCATACCGAATGGCATGGTTAAGGTAATTTGCAATGTTTTATCGGTGAATTATCACTAAAGATGTTAAACGAGAATATCTTTTCCCTTATTATTTTAAAAAAATCAAACAAAATATAAGAATATGTAGACAACGAATATCTAAGATCCAAACAACATAAACACAAAGATCCACAAAGAGTAGAAAGATGTTATCTGGTTGAAGCGCCGGCAAGCCAACTTTCTTTAGAGAATATATTGCCCTCCAACAACTTAAAAAGTCCCTGGCAATATTCTCCCAAGATCTGACAACCACTTGTAGTCCTCCTAGGTGCACTCCAAGACGAAAATTGCCCGCGGACTCAACCTCAGATTGCTTTAGAGAATATATTGCCCTCCAACGGTGCAAAAGGTCGTTGACAATATTCTCTCAAGATCTGACAACCATTTGCAGCTCTCCTAGGTACACTTCAAGACGAAGACTGCCCGTGGGCTCAACCTCAGATTGCTTTAGAAAAACTTAGGACATAAAGTGTGATGGAGAACAGTGTAGAGAGAGATAAAGAAGACGGCGTTGTATAGAATGATTTTCATTCCACAGAAAATTAGGGTAGACTCTGAATATAAGAGGATCCTTTAGACGTATCGGTCCATCTCCCTCCAAATGGTCGCGTTTGTTCCGCCCATGAAGTAAAAATGTAACGGAAGAATCCAAATGATAAATGAATCAAAAAATAAATAAGTAAAGTAATATGAAAAATGACAAAACCAAGCTGTGCATGCCTGCGCGAGTCCCTTGGGATAGGATTTGCACCCTCCTTGCATGCGACGATTGCGTGTGTTGTGCCTGCTTAATTGGTTTCCGGCTCGGGCCTCCTCGAACCACTTGATTTGGGCTCCGCCCACGCGTGCATGTAAAGTCCCCAAATGCATCCAAACAAAAAGAAAAGGCCCAACTATATAAGGCCCTCCAACTTTTTTAGATATCTAATACATGAATAAATATAGCACACAAGCAAATCAACTATGAAATATTTGAATTCTAAAATACAAAAACCAACAATTATTGCATGTTTAAGATAACTTTCAAGTGAAACTTGAAAGCATTTCTGGACGAAAAATGGTACAGTAACACCGTTTTCTAACACAACTTTTGACACATCTAGGTGGCAATCATATATTGGAGGGGAATGTTATTGTCCCTTATCTTTGACAGTCCTATTCATTCAATATGTGATTGCCACCTAACATATCAAAAAGTGGTATTAGGAACGGTGTTATTGTATCGTTTTTCTTCTCGGACTCTTGTAAGTTCTAGTCTAATTATTTAAAAAAAGCATATCAAATTTTAGAAGTCATATATATATATATATATATATATATATATATATATATATATATATATATATATATATATATATATATATAGAGAGAGAGAGAGAGAGAGAGAGAGAGAGGAATGCTATGGTGCAACGGGCTTAATAGCATGCAACTAAGTTGCACGCATTGTTTTTGACTCCTTTCTCATATTAAAAATTAAAATAAAATTTATCATATAATTTAAAATATTTAATTATCCTCCTTAGAGTTATTTTCATCTTTTACGACTTTATTTAGACTGTCCGATGGTGTCCGATCATGAAAACTCAATCGTGACGTCCATCGGGTACTCGCAAATCTGATTTTCAGAAAATTATAAAAAAATAAAAAATTAGTCAGATTACCCTTAAAGTTGTTGCCATCTCCTGGATTTTAGTATTTATCATCAATCTACATGCATCCTATTGGACGGCTACAACCAATTCAGATATGATCCGACGCCGAAAATTAAGCTCTAACAGATGAAAATTATCTTAGAAGACTAATTGAATATTTAAAAATTTATGATAATTTTTATTATTTTCAGTATAAGGGTAGGGCCGAAACTTACTGTGTGACTAATTTGCACATATTGCTAGCCTTAAATCAAAATTGGACTAGCTAGTTTTGTTTCATAATTTTTCATGTTGAAAGTAGAAACTAAGGTAGGTTCCAACCAAAAACTGTCATACACGGATACACCCTAAGTATGCGGTCGGTACTTAAAAGGTGAGCAGAGTCCAACGTACCTCATGCCAAAGAAGTCCCCTGAGTCTGAGAGAATCAAACATAATAAGTGGGTGTCTCAGGTAGTACTGTGGATGGGTACCCAAACCTCAAAATCCGGCCTTACCCAACCTCTATTAAGTGGGTTTGAGTATTACAAATGAACCCATTTCATTTTAGTTATACTTCGACTATAATTTCCGATGGAGAACGACATAATTTTATAGAGCTTACAGTGGCATCCGAGGATGTGAAAATTTTCAATGGAGGTGGGTAGGAGTTGTATTTGAAGGCAATTTCCTGCATTTGGTTGATATGATCTTAGGTTTTGCGTTCAGGTGCCCTGGAAAGAATAATTGTTAGTTGGTATAAGAAACTGGCTTACTATCACAGTCCATCGACATTGATGTTGATTTGGTGAATAAAACACACTAGAACCTCAAACATTAATAATTACTTACCTTACGTGTGATAACAAATGGAATATTTATTAATTGTAATTCAAGAAAAATGTGCTAGCATCCCACTTTTCCTTTGTTCACATTCGTGACAGAATGAGATGGCATGCTAAACAGTTGATGAACAAGTTCTATAAAGGTATGATCAAAATACTTCCCTCCAACAATCACATAGGCAATGCCTAAGTCTGTGTTGCTACAGAAGTTTAGGAGCCTGTTGGCAGCCCAGTAAAAATGAAAAAAAAGATAGCACCCCTAATGGCCTCCTCAACTTTCTGAGAAAACTAAGGAAAATTTTATAGGGGAGAAATACACACTTAGGGTGGGTTAGGGGTTTCGAAAAATAAGACGGAAGAGTCTACATTTTGGGAAAAGTAATTTTTCTGAGATTCGGGGTTTTGAAAAGTAAACAGATAGATTTTTTTTTTTTTATTCCCTCGTTGAGAAATTACCCCAAAAGTTTTCCAAACTCTACACCTCGGAAAAGCTTTTTCTTTTTTTGAAAAAAATCCAAGTTTCTCTCCCACTCTTTGTAAATCATTCTCCCCCTCTCTCTCTCTCTCTCTCTCTCCAAATAACAGTTGAGATCTAACATTAACCCATACGAGATTTAACTTTTCCTAATAACTAGAGAAAATTTATGTTTTTTAACAATGATTTTAATACAGAAAGAAAAAAATTTGCTTTCCCAAAGAATAAAAAAGTTTTCATAAACCCAAAACAGAATGCCGTAAAATACTGTACAATACTGCATTTCCATGAGACATACAGTATTTTACAGTACTTTATGCTGTTTACGTCAATCCAAACAACTCATTTTGTGCTTAATAACAACTAGACCACACACAATATGTTCAACAAATGTTTAAGCTGCGGCTGGGTTCCATCAAAATTTAAACAAATGCAAGGTCCATCCTACAATTGTTCATCTCAGATTAACCGATAGGAAAGTCGTGACCTACAAGACAAGAAGCTTGCATGCTAACTATCCTCTGATAAAAGAGTAAAAAGTGACAACTAATACCAAGACCACACTTTTCTCAAATCCCACTCGTCCCTCAGTTCTTTAACAGGCAGCTGAAGACCAATTAATGGGACTTCACATACTCCTGAACTATATTGAGTCCCTCTGACTCCTCTCCATAGTCCTGCAGATGATCATACATGAAAACCAGATCAAAGGCAATCCAGGAAAGGTCAGACAAAAAGTGTAACTCAGTAAAATGTATTGCCCAAAAAAAAAAACTCAGTAAAATGTAGCCATCCACAGAAGGTGCAAGAATTATATGTTTAGTCATACCTTGACAACAACGCAGGAGCAGCCTACTACTTTCCTTGCTTTCCCTTCAGAATCAATCTTGCACAGCTGCATTTTTGAGTAAAAGGAAACAATAACAATCCTTTAATTGGTCGAACTTCAATCAAATACTGCTGATTTACAATGTTTAATGTTTCCAAGCAGAACAAATTATAACATTTCTCAGAGAAAATGACTGAACATGCATGTCGAAATAACACCACCGTATGTACGTTTCATTCACAAATGTATCACATCTATGAGAGGGTGCACAGGAAATGGACCGATAATTAAAAGACGTTAGACCATTCCAACAAATAACAGGCCTCAGATTACTTACCCCGGCCCATTCACCAAGAGTTTTAGCACTTGGCACCGTAATCAGGTGGACGTTGTGCTCAGCACAAAGAGCTTTCACCAGCTTGACATAGTCAGGTTGGTCACAGTCCTCCGCCAGCAAACAAAGCTGGGCAGCATGCTTCTCAATTACCTTGGCACCTTCATGAAGACCACGGGCAAGGCCATCATGGGCCATTGACTTCTTCATCACAAGCCGCAAAGCTGTCATCAGATCCATCGGTTCTCCTAAAACAGGAACAGCTTCAGGGACAACGGCTGATCCCTCCTCACTGCGAAAAAAGGATTATACAAACAGGTTAGACTCATTTCAGAGGAACCAAATGTGTAAGTTACCACAAGATACAAAAAAAGCTGCAAGAGTCTAGAGAAAAGTAATCTATATGTAGAGGAAAGAAAAAGCACGCGTCAACATTGATCAGGTGGATTCGTTATAGAGACAGGAAACAAAAAGCATGTTAAAAAAATGTATACTTCACCCCACAAAGGCATTATCATATCTATTAGAGTACTAAACACAGCTTTGTTTTGTCACTACTCATCCTTGTCCAGGACAGTATTAATAAAATCAAAGAGGCTGATAGGGCAAATCAGAGAAAAGCCCAGAAATAAGCAGCAAAGAAAATAACAAGACACCCATGTCCTGTCTCAATGTGAGTTATATGCTCCATAAACAACCTCGGGGGTGTTCAAATTTCCCTTTCTGCAGGCCAACGTAAAAGACAATAATGTTGAAAATCACGAGGCTGGTGCAATCATCATTTTTACTGCAGTAACATATCTCCTAGATGACAATGGAAAACATTGGGAATTATCCCAATCTATGACAGCATGAACATGTTAATCATGAGCCACAACCAGTAGTCATCCATTTCCAGGGCAACAAGGATGACTTTAGCCAGTTTTAGGAGAACCGATGGATCTGATGACAGGTTTGCGGCACTGATAAAAAAACAAACATGCTCTATGTGGGTTGTTTGACTTTTATCTGATAAAGGTCGATGAAGGTGACTAATGTAAAAATAAAAAAACAAACAACCCACATAGCTCTTCTCCAGGTGGATAATGTGACTCAAACACACAAATACAGAAGCATTCAAGAATTCTTCTGTATGGGTCCATGTGCGTCCCACATGCAGCACTGAGGATCAAATGAGATAGAGGCCTTGCACTGCATCAGGATTTGTGTTCAGAAATTTGATTGATATCAAGAATATGACAAGTTGACAACAAAAAGGATCCTTGTGTGCAAGTTTCCTTCTCACAAGTCAGGGTCTTCCTGCTAATTCTTTAAAGATAAGGTAGCACATTGGGCATCTTCCTCGTCCCCTCCCCCCCCCCCATCTAAATATTCACAACCCTTCAGGCACAAGCTGAACAGAAACCTGAACTGAAGTCAAGCCACATCGGCCAATCATTTCAGTCACCCATTTCTTTATAGTCTATGTTAGATCTTCCTCCTAGGCTTCTCCTATAAATATGGAAAAAAGCATCTGACCAGAATCCTCATTGTTACCACGTGAAATTAAACTCAATCAGTGTAACTGGCATTCAAATGCATTCTCCTTGGCATTAACTGCCCAAATCCAGCAACATGCCTTCTCATGAATAATAAAAAAGAAAGGAAACAAATGTTTGCACTTTCCACAGACATCCAATTTGAAATCTCAGTTCTATGAATATCACATGTTGCCCACAATAATACAGTGTACTACACTCCTATAGTACCAACAGTGATGGGTTATTGGAAGACAACAAGAAAAAAAAAAAATTGACAAAGAGCATAAGCTAAATATGTCCAACTAACATACTCTTAATAGGAGGACTGCCTCAATTATCAGAAACTTAACTTGATTACCATAAAGGTCGGCAAGGAACCAGCTGACATGAAAGATATTCACCATTGATGAATGGGAAAACATGTACAGACATACACATTGCACAATCTGGTATATGGCCAGGCTCTATCAAAAAAATTGAGCCACCTGAGGGTGACAAGATGGTTGGCAAACCGTGGACAATGTACATGTGGCATTCCGTGTGTAAAATTTCCCAGATGGCCTCACCACGTGTGTTGTTCCATGCCAAAAACACAACTGTCTGCTCATGTATGCATAAATAAGGAAGAATATGCTCATGTTATATAAGATTGTCTTTGGTGGTAAGGAAGAACACAGAAAATTAGTGTACCAGACATGAGGATATTGGGATAGATGTGCAGAAAGAGTAGAAAGGATAAGATTTGGAATGAAAGTGTATGTGGAAACTAACTTGTGGCTTCAATTGATGCTAACCTTGGAGAAAATAAGCTCAAATGGTTTGGTCATGCCGAATGGAGGATTGGAAAAAACAAAAGAAATCAGGCAAGGCCCAAGAGATGATTGGACATAGTTAGAAAAGACTTTAGCCTTCCTAGGTTTCACAACAAATAGGGCACTGGATAGATTAAAGTGTGAGGCCAGGATTCATGTACACGGCACCAAATAAATGGGATAAGAAGACCTTGCAACCTAGATAACCAATCACCATATATGAAGCCATGAAGCTAAAACAAAACTACCACCACTGGCTTTCCCATGACTCTAACACGAAGATTGCTCCACTCACCTCAGATAAACCTGCAATATAGACCACCCATATATTGAAGCCACGAAGCTGAAACAAGATTGCTACTATAAAACTCCCCATGACTTTGGGACAAAGATGACCCAGTTCACCCCACAAACACTCCAGCGCAAACAACAGATTACATCATAGAACTTTGTCCCAAGCCGTCCATAATGGCTAATAACATCAATAAGAGGGCTTAAAAGTCACCCAATTGTAATTAAGAAATTGTAATCCCCCTTTAACACAAGATGATCAAACAGAACCCACCCTTCTGTGCTAGTAGACACAAATCAGAATGCCCTCCTCCTGGCAACCTTACCTTTTTTTCATTTCCTAAAATAAACTCTAAACGAACAACACTGAATCAAACAACACCCAACGCGAAAGCTGAGTGCTTTTTATAACTCAGCAACACCCAGCGCGAAAGGTGAGACCTTTTAATGTGAAATCCACAGCATCAGTGCAAAGGTGAATTGGGTAACCCATAATAAAGGATATAGAATTCCATAGCTCAAGTTCAACACGAAAGGAAGAGAAGAAACGAAGTGGGAAGAAGAACGAATCACGTACCCCGCCATTTTCTTCGGTCGACCTGAAGAGAACAGGAAGCTCTCTTAGCCTCCAAGTGGTACGGGGATGGAGAGGTAGAGGAGGAAGGAGATCGAGATGTTCTTGCAGATCTAGCTGAGGGCGACTGCAGCGGCTGCGGAAAAAAGCTGACCTTGGCTGGGTTGCCCAGGGGAATTAGGGTTTTCTGATATAGCGGGATCATCACGGCCACAGGATAGGTGTTTATGAAGATCAGACGGATGACGCCCATGGTCTTCCAAAATTCTTTTGGGATGTTGACGGAATTCTCCCTACAGTCTTTCTAGTTCTAAACTCCTCAAATTCTCACTATTCCAATCTCAAACAAGTCCATCTAGGTCACACAGACTTTTCTAAGAAAAATATATTCTTGGAATATTCCTTCTTTCCAAAAGTTCATTTTGTTTGCGGAATAGAGCTGGAATAACCGATATAAAGGTCATATTCTGGTTTAATTGTAGAGATGCCTAATTCTCCCCTAACTTTTCAAACTCTACCAAGAATGTCTAATTCTCCCAATTTCATCATTTATTTCATTCCTTATTCTACTTATTTCTACTAAATCACTTGGAATAATAATGTAATTCTTCTTATTTTGCGTGGAATGCCAACAACTTATCAAATCAAAATACTTCTTATTCTGATTTAAAAAATTCCCAAAATCTTATTCTGATTTAAGTTATTATGCAAATAAAAGAATACTAAGAAAATGAAGAAAGTTTAGCCATGTAATTAAAAAAGTAATCTCTCGCTATTGGTGTTGGAAAATTGAAGATAAAAGTATAATGTTCAAACAATGATTTATAATAAATAGAGTTAAGTCAATCTACTGCGACTTTACTACAATATAAAGTGTGATGTCGAAGAAGTAACATAAATAGTTCCTTTGGTGGACGCCACTTTGATTGGAGAATAGGAAAAGAATAAGGACGAATAAGGAGAGAATAAACATAATTTTGCTTTGATAAGCAGAATGGCTTATACTGGTGCAGAATGACGTATTCGGAGAATAAGGAGAATAAGCCATCCCAACCTAGACCTAAGAATTACTTATTCTTCTTATTTCTTCTGCGGGTCCCATAAAACTATCAAACCGAAACACCTCTTATTCTAGTATACGCCATTCCGCCAGTGGGCCCCACGTAATAACTTATTCTGCAAACAAAGTGAGGCGGGTGTTTACCATTCGGTTAAAAGCAAAAAATCAAACTGAATTAGTCAATTTAGTTTGGTTTGGTTTCGTTTGAAAATTCCGTTTGAACTTTTGAAAATTTTGATTTAGGTTGAAATTAAACCGAATTAAGAAGTTTGATTTGGCTTGATTTGATTTCCTTGTTCATAAACCAAACCGAACTAAGTTAAAAGGGCAACATAACATAAATGTTATATTCTTAGGCTAAATGTGACTTTGTATAAGTTACAAGGTACAAAATTCTAAATTATTCTCAGATAATACCTCTTAGATTGCCATCTTGTGTCAAAAAAAGTATTTAGTCCTTAACAAAGTAGGGTGTTTACGTATAACGGCCCATTTCAAGGCCCAAGCCTCCAAACAATTTTCAATGATTTCTTTTTGATATTTTTAGAAAGTGATGTTGAAGTGAACTATATAAGCATTGTGGCCCATGATTAGGCCCAAACCACAAATCAAATCTAACCAAGCCAAATTATATCGGTTTGGATTTTAAACTTTTGCTTTTGATTTGGTGATTTGATTTGATTTTTAAAATTTTGCCTTCAAATCAAATCAGAAACACCGTAAGCAACAATGACTTGGCCTCTTTGATTTCTTTTTTTTTTGGTCAATTAGGAAACATAATTCATTCAACTAAAGCACGGAGGGATTACATAGAGGATCACAAGAACACATCTACCAACAGGATGGCAGCTTAACAGAAAACAAAGATACTTGCCTAGAAAACTTCTGCCTTCTGGCCCTTGGTGTCCCAATCACTCACATTTGCCGACAAATAACAAAGTTATCTGCTTGCCTCGATCAGGAATGCATTGGCTTGGCCGCACATGTTTGTATTAATGCTCCATTCTAATTAATTTAGTTAGATTCTGCATTAGTTTCATGCCATCGTGTTAAAGACAACATTGAAAGAGTTGCTTGATTTGACATAAAAAATATTAGCTTAAAATCACTAGTTTTAAGATTTTTTTACTTCGTTTTTCAACGAGTTTGGATCAGAAATTGAGACGATATGAAAAGAATGCTAGAAAGATAAGCAAAGTTTTTAAAGCCAATAATTTACTGCGTTCTAAAGATTAAAAATTATATATATCATGAAATAATTAATGTACTGTAAACATATATAAAAACACTATTTATGTCATTTTGTAATATTTTTTGATATTTTTCTGACACACCAAATGACCGTAAACAGCTGCCGATTCACTCCGGATCATCTGTTTTCGATATGTTTATCGTCTATTTTCATCTTTCAAATAATTGTTAAGCGGAAGACGTTACTTCTAACAAATAATAGGTTTCTTGGAGTTAACACTAGATAAACTGGTCCCTATCCAAATATGATATTTATAACAACTAAAACTAAACAGTGTATTACAACGACAAAGTAAGAATGAGGCGAAATATCTCGAGCACCATCACCGAACTTTTGAATCCGCTCACTTTGTTTGTGGAATAGGACTGGAATAACCACTATAAAAGTCCTATTATGGTTTGGTTACGGGGATATCTAATTCATCCAATTCTCTCAAACTCTCCAAATTTTACATGGAATGCTTAATTCTTCCATTCCCTCAATTTTACCTTTTATTTCACTTCTTAGTCTACTTATTCCTATCAACACTTAGAATAACGCAGTGTAATCCTCTTTATTCTAGATAGAATATCAATAACTTGTCAAATCAAAGTACGTTTTATTCTGATTTAAAAAAATTTTAAAACTTTATTCTGATTTAAGTTATTTTATAAACAAAGTGAACCTTAGAGACGGGATACACAAGAAGCCAGCGGACACTGTCCACTTGGAGAGAGCTATCTGTGATGACAAAACAGAAAGCGGGCAAACTACAAGGGAGACTTATAAGAGAGAAGAAGCAAAAGAGGCCTGCACTAGGAGCAAAGCTTCACAAAATGGAGAGGTAGTGAGAACTCTCCGAAGGCAGGGATAAGGAGGGGGAAGGGGCTGTGGTGGGTGACGGGGGGATGAAATGCAGGGGAACCAAAATGGAGAAGTTGAAAGCGGGCTGGCAGAGTGGTCGGTGGACAACAATGGTGGTGGCAAGGAGGGTTTGGCAATAGTGGAAGGAGGGAGAAAACACAGGTGGGTAGACAAGATCAAGAGGAGAGAAGGAAGATCTAGAGATGGGAAGAAACCGGAGAAGAAAGGGGAAGAGGAAAAAGAAGATGGGATAAGAAAAGGAGATGGCAGAGGGAAGGGCAAGCCATCTGGGGTGAGGGGAACAAGGAGGACACGAACGGTAGACAGATGCACACAAGGAGACACCACTGGAGATGACGCTGAGGGAGAGGAAAGATCATGTGGGAGATGGGTAGGAAAACACACGGAGAAAGGGAAGGGCCAACAAAGCGAACCACTAGGATGAGATGCCTACGCATGGACCATTTGGCCCAAGTTACGATGGATCGGGCCTTTGCGACTAACAAATTTTGTTTCAGCACCAGCTTAGTTCACACAAGTATAATTCTACTCAAGATGAAGCCGTTGTGAAAAAATAACAATAGTCACTTTTGAGATGTTCGACCCACCAAGATATTTGCTTGAGTAATATTTGCTGCAGCATATGTGGTGCTTTTTTCAAGGTGGCTCCGATCCGACCTATATCTCTATTTAGTCCAATCGTTGATCAGACGACTTTAAAAAATTTTAAAAATAAAGAACCGAACTCGAATGTACAGTTAAAAAAACACTAATGAAAGGCAAAGAGGTTTTTTTTTTTTTTATTATTGGGGCTTGATTTTTGATTTTTCAGTTTTTTTGGATCATTTGATCGAAGATTGAATTATACAGACTGTAGGACATGATGGGAGCAATCTTAAAAATAATTTTAAAAATAAAAAATTAATTACATTTCATGAAGCACAGAAAGTATTACTCTTATTTACTTTAAGATGGCAGCTACATATGACGTCCAGCCCTGCGTTGCTAGAAATTCAACTCATAAATTGACATTTATGAAGGCTGAACATAATTTCACAGGCCAATTTAATCGGCACCGATTATACTAGAAGGTGCATTGTTGGTGATGGTTTTGTAGGAGGTTGTTGAAAGTCTTATGGAGCTGATTGAGAAAGTCTTTAACAATTTTGGTGAATTTTTTGGAGCACTTGACAACTTTGAGAACATTGGAGAAATTCGACAAAATTTCATCCATGTTCTTTGGAGGTTTGGTGCAATTTCCAATTGAAAGCACTTTCCAACTTTTATAAGTATCAATCTAGTTATTTTGCAGGAGGACATTGGAGCTTGAAAGCCATTTGTACGTTCTTCGGCTTTTAATAGGAAATTCAAATTGAAGTTTTTTAGATTGAAAACAGTGAGGTTAGGGAACATGGTCTGAATAGCATAACTGTTAGACATCAATTCTGTGGCGGACCCAGAAATTTTAGTGTAGGCTTAATTTATTGATAGGGTCATCTTTAGTGCTCAGATTGAGTCAGATTTGGGTTGGACATCTTCAACAATAGGTTCCATTAAGGTTCATCTCAATTCAAGTCGATGTATCCCGAGCAGTGACCTAGCTGACATTATTAACCTGAAAAATACCCATGTATTGTTCAAGCAGATTGGCTCAACCCATCCAACAGCACTAATGTACGTTGGTTTGTAAATGGTGCCATGGATATTTAACTAAATTTGACATGAGGAGTCTATTCCCATGGATATTTAACAAAATAGGAGACTAATATGTACGAGACCCAATCATTGAATTTTGACAAACAAGTGGTTTTTTTGGCTACTCTCAATATTCATTTCAAAGTTTGTAAAGGGCTTTTGATTATTTGTTCATTTCTCTTGAAGATCATTTATATTTGATTCCAACAACCAAAGCCTAAACATGGGTAGATTTGCATAAAATCAACAGGTAAAATACAAGGAAAGGAAGAACATAAAAATATCCCAAGATTTCAGCTTGGATTTATATCTACAAAGTCAGTGTTTAGAAAAGGAGGCTGTGTAGGCATGAGAATGCTGGGATTCCTATTAGCTAGCATCTGGACTACTTCAAGCATGGATGGCCTAAGGGCGACGGAAGCTTGTGCGCATAGAAGTCCTACTTGGAGCACATATGATGCCTCTTCAGCAGGAATCTCTTCCTCCAAGCGTTTATCCAAGGACTCCATTAAACTTCCTGATGTGTAATGCTTCCACACCTGAGTCGGTAAATTCAAAAGCAGATGAATCTGAACAGTACCTGTGTATCGACATGTATGCATGTAGCACACATGTAGCTATGTATGTATCTATGCATGGATATTGACACAAAGGAGCATACAAAACAAAATCTATCACACGAAAATCTCAAGAATTTGTTGGCATTAGGAAGCTGAAAACATAGTTAATGTTACATTGTTCTAAGATAAAACATGAGACTTACTGTCTGGAGAAGAGAGCTTGATTCATGTGCATAGATGTTGTTCTTCCTGCTGCAGACAATCTCTAGAACCAACACCCCAAAACTGTACACATCTGCTTTCTCCGTTAGTGTGCCGTGGACAAGATACTCAGGAGCCATATATCCCCTTCACCATCAGCAACAAAGATCAAGCTTCTATTTTAACCACATTCATGCAAGATTACTGATATTTATGCTCAATCAGATTACTAATATTTATGCTTAATCTGAAAGTTTTAAGAGCCTTGAGATCTAACTTACAATGTGCCTGCAATACCTGTGCTGAGATGAGTTTGATCGACTGAAAAGCGCCGAGCAAGCCCAAAGTCGGCTATTCGTGCATTCAGATTCTCATCAAGAAGAATGTTGCTGCATTTGATGTCTCTGTGAATTATTCTTGTTTCTGGACCTTGATGGAGGTATGCCAAGCCTTCAGCTACTCCTACTATAATTTGAATCCGCTGCTTCCATGTTAGTAAGTGGATGTTGCCTCTATCTATAGGCACAAAGGCATGGTGTGTCAGAAAAATGGTAGGACTGGTAGGAGTAAACAGAAATATCACTCTGCCATTAGAATTTCCTAGAAAAACAAACATCTAGAGACAACAATATGCACAAGTGGGCTTTTTGAGACAAGTATATGTTGTTGTGACTGTTAAAAGAACCGATGAATATCCAATACTTCCAAGTGCCAAGTGAAGGCTGTTGAACAACCAGGACAGGAGGAGGGTTTGGTGCAGAAACAAAAATGTGAAATAAAGAGAATCCAAAAACAAAACTGATAAGCACATTCTGTCATTCCTAAAAAAGGGTGGTTCAGCAATTAGTATCCCTTTAAATAGAATTCTTGCTAGATGATCATCCGATATTTAGTAAGGTAAAGGACATATAGCAACTAAAAACTTAGGAAACAAGGAAGGGAAGTACATATAGCAACTAAAACCTTTGGAAACAAGGAAGGAATGCTTACCAAAAAGAAAATGATCTAGGCTGTTGTTTGGTATGTATTCATACACTAAAAGACTCTCAGGCCCTTCAATGCTACAACCCAAAAGCTTCACAAGGTTCTTGTGTTGTAATTTACTAATCAAGTTGACCTCATTGAAGAACTCATCAGCCCATTGTCTGCCGTTGAAGAATAGTCTCTTGACAGCAATACTTCTCCCATCAGGTAGGATCCCCTGTCCAACCATACAAAACACTGAATCTATAAATAGAGGGTATTTGGTGAAAATAAACAGGGACTCACACAAAAGGGGAAAATGACAACACCTTGAAAACAGAACCAGCTCCACCTTGACCTAATTTATTGGTGGGCTTGAAGTGATCTGTTGCCTTTTCCAGAGTCTCATATTTGAAATAAAGATGAGACTTGCTTATAGGACCATAAATCTTAGCCAGGTGCTTGCTTCCTGGGGAATGAAGGGAATATTAGAACAAATGCCATTTAGGAGAATCTGTTGATCAGACTACACAATAATTTTCTCTCCCATCTTACCTTTTTTCCGATTTCTTCGCCTTGTGTAGTATATCCAGACCAGCAAGGTAGAGAGAAAAACAATAAAAGCAATTGCAGGAACTAATGCAATGATCAACACCTTCTTAGATCCTCCTGTCACAGAATGAGAAAGAGAGAATCACAGTTAGCAAATCCAACAGATTATGGGAAATTAAATATCTGAACAACTGTCCTACTTGAAACTTCATCACTCGGCAACAGCCAGAATCACAATCCTAGGACCCTTCTCCTTGGGATTCACAGCAAGGATCTGGTTTGAGATGAAAGGATCGAGTAAATTCTTATAACTGGCAGCAAATTAGTTTCCACTATCTATATATGGATAACAGTTCCTTAGTGAAGGAAACTAGCTAGGAATAGAGAAATTGCTTACTGTATGACATACAACTGCAAAAAGAAGTCACTAAACGCAGTGTATAAACTTATGTATTATATGACATTACTCCATCTACTTGTGTAATGTGTATCCTTCCAACACTGAGTTGTCTTGCGGGCTTGTAGCTAATGATCTAGTACAATTCTCAAAGTTGTGCAGTTTTCACTTTAAACTATTTTGGCGGCCAAACCAAAAAAAAGAAAAAAAAATCTTTTGTGGAGATTGTCTACTTCACTTTTTAATATCGATGATAGGGATGTAAAAGGATACATATCGGATAGACTACTGACCCTATCCTTATCCTTATCATTTAAGCAAGATGTGTATCCTTATCCTTATACTTATTATCTTGTATCTTTATCCTTTAAAATCACCGGAAACGGATACATAAAGGGTAGATTGTCATATAATACTATGTGTGAACATAAACTTAATCTTTTGTCGCTTCTATAGAGAACGAAGGAATCTTACTCTCAAAATATACATGCATAAGTTCTTTCTAATTAATTCTTATAAATTTAATTATAAATCATGTGACATATGACAGAACAAATCTTGCAAACTAGTGAATGAGGGAGAGAAGGGGTTAAAAGAATAGTGTGGACAATAAGATATATAATTATGTAAGTACATGAGTGGATATTTCATTTAGAGATGAGAGTTTTAAATAAGATATGATCAATAGATAAGATGAACAAAAGAAAACGGACAGATACTCGGATAATCGAATTCGGAAAAGGTGTATCCTTATCCTTATCTTAAATCATTCGGATGCAGATAATATTCTTATCTTTTAACTTGTATCTTTTTTGACCTTTAAGCTTCATAAACATACGGATAAACTGAGTTTCAGGTACCATTTACATCCCTAATGATACTCTATTTCGTGGCAGAAAAATGGGAACTAGAGAGGAAAAAAATTCTTACTTTTTAACAAATTCTAGACTAATTACTTGAAATAAAATATCGTATTAGTGTAGAGAAAACAGAGTAGACAATCTTTGACCTCCTTCAGCACTTTGCCCGTCGCCGCCGTAGAACTTGCCGTCGGAGTACCTCAAGTAGCAGCCGGCGTTCAAACCCCTCCCTTCCCTCGCCGGCAAGCACCCCTCCACCTCCCTCCCCGCCTTCCCCAGGCACTCCCGGCACCCATCCCCCCCCACCGTCTCCCAGCACTCCGCCAGTCCGTACACCCCCGCTCCCGCGTCCTCCCACACCGCGAACCCCCCTCTTCCCGCCGCCGCCTCCGTCAGGTTGCCCACCATCCCCACCACGCTGCTCCGCCACGCTGCCTCCCTCCCGGGCCCCCCCTCCACCCGCTCGCCACCGCAGACGGCTCGGTCGAGGGTGGCGTCGACGGCCTCAGAGTAGAACTCGTAGCTGTCGTACCGGACGAAGCAGCCGTCGAGGAAGACGCGGGCGGAGGCGTTGGGGAGGCAGCGGGGCAGCATGGTGCGGCACTCGGAGAAGCACAGGAGACAGTCGCTGCGGGAGAGATCCGAGTGGCACTGCGCCAGCCCATACACCGGTGAGGAAGAAGAAGAAGAAGAAGAAGAGTTGGAAGCGTTGGCTAGGTGGGCCCCCCAACCGCCGGACGAGACGAGGTCTGCGAGGGCGGCCATGTCGCTGACGAAGTTCTGCACGAAGGAGACGGCGTCGGCGGCCTGGTTTGCGCCGCAGAGGAGGGCGGCCTCGGTGGCCCGCGGGTCAGCAGAGGAGGGCGCTGCTAGGAGAAGGAGAAAGCAGAACTGGGAGAGTTGGAGGAGGAGGGGGAGCTGAAACAGTGGAGCTGTGGTTTCTGGGTGCGCGGCAGCCATGGCCACTCACCTATGTGCAGCGACTTTCTTGCAGCTCATCGATCATCATCTTCCCATCTCCATGGTTGACATAGTGATGGATCGATAGGAGGGGATGATGCAAGCAGAGAGACTCCTTTTCTGCCTGCTACACCTTTGTTAGAATAGTCCCACAGGAAAAAGGCTCCAAAGCAACATATATTTAGGCCCTGTTTGAATGCAAACATAGACGAGCTTATGTTTACGATAAGAGTTCGGATCTCCTCAGTAGGAGGTTGGTCCGAACTCCCTCAGTATTCATTGGGGGGGTCCGAATTTAAAATTCGAAAAATACTTTATCTGGGTCCCACTGCATTAAATGCAGCCCTCCTCTCCCCGTGGATGCTGAGGGAGTTCGGACCAACCTCCTACTGAGGAGATCCGAACTCTTACGATAAACGTGTTTTTATCATAATCTTAATTTAGATGGTACAAAAATAGATTTACCATAGATACACTTCAGTTTACTGTAGATTCAAAACATCCCCATAAGCTTATTTTCCATAAATCTACTAGAAGTTGATTTACGTTGAAATCTCTCTCAAGTTTATCATAAACTTGCTTAAGTTTATGTAAAACAACTAAATCTGAGTTTAAAAAAATATGTTTATGATAACTGATAAACTTATTCGTGTTCTTTTAAGTTGCATCCAAACAGGACCTTAATAGATGAGTAATACTTATTGCCGCATGCAGTGTGAAAAAGATGAGTGGATTGCAATACGGTATCACCTGTGCCACTTTCTCACTCGCCTTCCACTGGGAAGGGCTTAAAATCTTTTACACTTTAGTTCATCCGCTTGCTAATTTATCACTTTCATCTTAAATTTATCATTTTTAAATGTAAAATTATGACTTCTTGATGCATTTTTATCACTTCTAAATATAACTTTAGCACTTCTTAGGTAGTTTATTTTTACCACTTCTAACATAAATTTATCATTTCTAAACATATTTGTATCATTTCTAACGTAGTTCAATTTTATCATTTTCTATAGAATTTTATTACTTCCTAAGGTAGTTTTATCACTTCTTACTTAAAATTATTACTTTCAATTTTGAAAGTGATAATTTTATTTTTAAAAGTGTAATTTTGTTTGAAAGTGAAAGTGATAATTTTTTGTAAAAAGTGATAATACTGTATTGAAAAACAATAAAAAAGTGTAGAAAGTGAAAGTGATAAAAATTCATTTGAAAGTGATAAACTTGTGTTACGTAATAACATTATGATTTAAAAGTGATAAAAATATACTTGTAAGTGATAATTTTATGTTTAGAAGTGATGAAATTGATTTGAAAGCAATGAATTAGAAAGTGACTAGACTAAATCACGAAGAGTTTCGTATTCTTTTTAATGGAAGGTGAATGAAAAAAAAAAAAAAATGCTGTCAAAAAATTGCAGGTCCTTTTTCTTTCTATTCAAAAAAATAAAAAAGATAAGAAAAAAATATGACAAGTGGTGAAAGAAGATGCAATATTACAATCCACGTCATTTTTTTTATACCGCATACAGTATACTAAGTATTATAATTAGTAGATGATACCTACTTCAGTCAATATCTTAAGTTTTTGAGTTGGATAATCCAATAACTTTAATATAATGTTAGAACCTAAGGCTGTAAATCACCCCAGATATCCCTTCTTTGTAGCTCACATGACCGAAACTTAAAATCAAATTACATGTAAGGGGACATATTAGAATAATCCGACATTAGAAAAAGAACAAAAGTAACATTTGTTTACATATTTAATAGATGTTGCTTATTTAAAAATTTGAGTTAGGATGACTGGATAACTTCAGTAAGCTTCGTCAAATGCTCTGAAGTTTGCACACTTGGGGTTCGTTTGGTTTGACGTAAAATGCAGCGTTTCTACGGTATTCTGGGTCAAATCAAACACCTCTTTAATGAGAAGAATTTGATCATTTCCTTCTTAGCACAGTTGGAGCGTGTTGAAATAGTCAGATGTGGATAAAAAAACAAAGACAAGGACTTGCTTGCAAATTGCGCGCCCTTGTTCTTTTCTAGTTTCCCCCTCATATCACCTGTTTATTGTTTGGTTGTGATGGTCTAATGTTGGTGTTCCATTTGTCATTGTTCCTTGGTCTTTTCCTAATGTCCTTGTCGTCGTTGAAGATTTGTCCTTGATCTGTGGTCAGCTTGTGAAAAACTAATGCAATCTCACGGTCTAGATTGTTTAAATAGTCCTGTGATTGTGGCCATGTTGCAATGCGGCAACTGCAGAGAAGAACAGCTGTTTTCTTTTTCCTTTTTTTTAAAAATAACATAGTTCAGTGGCTAAAGACCCAACCTAATTACTAGAAGACTTAAGATTGAACCCTAGTCCTTCCCACCCACCCCAAATCCCTTCCAATAAACGTCTGAAACGGACGGAAATCACGAAGAAGGAGAGGACGCGGCGCGAGTCGAACTCGCGTCGTAAAGCGCCAAGATGCTCACTACTACGCAGAAGGCGTACGGACTGCAGGGAAGAACAGCTAGTAGTTATTAGAGTAGATTATATATATATATATATATATATATATATAAGCGTGGAGGGGGTGGCTGATGTCATCTAGTAACATAGTATGCTCCATGAGTTATGATCGCACCTGGAGCTACATTTTTTTTCTCTTAGATTTTTCTTTTACCCATCCTTATGGTGATTGATCTACAAATTGTGATTATTCTTGTCTTGATATGGTCACCATGATCAATCAAATTAATTTAGGACATGTTTGGGATAACTTTTAATTGGAAGTTATTTTTTACTTTCTCTTGTAACATAAAAATAATAGATGAAAATGGTTATCATTAATTTTAAGTTATTATAAAAGTCAAATTTATCTTAACAACCTCTTTTTTTCTCCAATTTAGAAAGCTTCAATTTAAACCTTCTGGTAGAAAGCCAAAAGATAACATAACAAAGTAAATGCCATCTTTTTCTCACAAAATAATTAGATAAAAATTAGAAGCTGCGCTAAACATGCCTTACTTAATTTGTACCCATGAAAACGCTAAGACGACTGATGTATATGTAGCATATTATCATGGCACTCTCCGGTGGCTTCGTCATTGGCGGCTCCTCACGACGGTGTACGTCTCCGAACACCACACGCTCAGCTACTAGTTGGAGTAGCAGTGAATCCCGACACTTGGTTGTTGTCTTCTCTCAAGTAAGACATTCCCATCTCAATGTGATCTGCTATGTCCGCCCTTTGGCAGGATCCTTGTTTGTTTTCTGTTTGTGTTGTATCATATCCCCTGTTTATATATTCCTACCATGTTATCTCATGTTATGATCCCCCTGGTTATGCTCCCATGTACTATGTTTTACTCTTGTGAATGAAGGAAGCACTTTATTGGTCAAACGAAAAAAAATGAAAGAAAAAGCAACCAGATTATTTATGGGGTTATCGGAAAAAGATTCTCTGATCCTTTTTTTTATAGAAACTGATACCTCGATTGGATGGTTTATTGAAGTTTGACAAGAAAAAGAGCATGCAAGAGCCTTTCACATCCACCAAGTAAAAGGGGTGCGGATCACCTTACTCTCTATCCTCTCACCCTACCTATGTTATATTGGGAGAAGAAGAATAGCTGGTTTTTCTCCGCCTTTATTGATTTTTTAATATATGAATGGTGATACTCATGTAAGTCCCAAGTTGGACAATTGTTTAAAAAGAAAGTAAAATTCTTTTAGCCAAGGTTTGTCGAGATCAAGCAGCCCACAGGGGAAGAACATACTCAATCCAAGTTTGCGAGAGAGGGTTTTCCCACCTCTCTCGCACTCATGTTAATTTAGCATCGGCTTAATAGTTGGATTACCTATTCTGGTGTATAATTTTAGATTGCTTATATTGGAATAACACTTGTTTTACTTTTTAGTAATTATTTATTCTTCTTACTTGGAATAAGTCATTTTAATTAGATAAAATAAATTTTAAAAATAAAAGATGATTAAGAAAAGCATAATTAATACTTATTTTAAAGGGAATAAGCAGTTCTAACGCTTTTGTTTGAATTATTTATTCATCTTATTCCCATATATATAAGCCATTTCCGTTTGGTATAAGTAATCCACACAAAAAAGTAGAATAGAAGAATAATATTTCAGTTTTAAAATCATCGGTTCTAAAATCAATGAATTTCTTGGAGTTTTAAATTTGAAAATGCTTTCCATATACACAAGAAACTAAAGACCTAACGTTGATAAAGTTTTACGATCTTCTAATTTTAATAGTTTAAATATAAAATATTATTTTGTTTTATTTTTTTCAGCAATTCAAACAAGTTAAGTTAGACACAATATAATGCTTACTAATTGAAAGCTGGTGTAAGCAAATCGGACCTCAAAAGATAGATGAAATGAAACCGTATCCTCCTAGAGTTAATACACCATGTCTCCGTGCTTGACTGCCCCATATCATAGCAGTTTCTTGTCCGTAGGCCCGTAGCGCAGTGGCGCTGGGCAAGATGCTCTGCTCCCGCTTGGGAGTTGATCGCGGGTTCTATCTTACGAAAGAAGAATTTTGCGATACTCTGTAGAAGTTTATGTATCAGGCAGCAGTATTTTTCATCGAGTAGGGAAAAATATCTTTTTCTTGGAAGGAAAATCTTAAGCCTCCGGCCGGCTTGATCTCAGCTCCTCCAAGTTGGACGCCATGCTCTAATTCCACTGGACTACTGATCAAACAAACAAAAAAAAAAAGCAGCTTCCTCCACACGCTTGCGGTGCACTTTGAACACAGGAACATGAACATTGCCTAGCCACGTAGTGGGGGCAGTGGTTTTTTTTTTATTATTATTGGTATAAGGTAACCCGGTGATTTAGACATATGTGTCACTTTGATTAGAGAATAAGTTATTTTGTGAGATTCACTCGGAATAGTGTATATTAGAATAAGAGGAGTTTCCATTTGACCACTGACTTATTCTTCTTATTCTTTTGATACGTTATTCTGCATTGTATAAATCATTCCACATGTCAAAATAAAATTAAGTTTATTCTTTTTTTATTCGCCTTTATTCTTCCAATCAAAATGATATAAGAGCCTGACTAAGAGACCTGGGTACGAAGCACAAACAGGAGAAGGGGTTTTAAATTGGACAGTTCCACGGGAAATCCCGCTCGCACCCACACGAGTGAAATCGAACGTGCTTCTTCCCCAACGTCCGGAGGTGTCCTGCCCACTCCGCCAGGCGTTAGGTAACGTCATGGTGGTGGGTTGGAATAACATACTCACCAGCAAGTGAATTGTTGAGCTGTATAAAATATGTCATTTCTACAGCATATGCAAATTTGAACCATATGTGCATTAGGAGGATATGTAGGATAATCTGCAAGTAAACATGATTTTTTTAAAATTTAATATACAAAATAGTTAATATAAAATCATCCCTTGCAATTGTTTTCTTGGACAATATTTATGACCTAAAAGGAAACCCCATCTTCAATGTTACGACTGCATTCAATTTTCTCACGTCGATGACAAAGCAAGATTTGTCGTAATGTAAATTCGGATTGGATCGGACTTGGTCATATACGAGTTAGATTCGATCCGGATCTGTCTGATTCGGGTCGACCCGCGCGAGTCAGCCCAGGTCAAGTTGGTTTAAGTTTTTTTTTTTGAAATTTTTTTTAAATTTATTGACATAAATATGTAATTTTATAAATTCTATTTGATATTTTTATTATGGTAAATGATTATAAATCATATTTAATAAGAAAATATCAATTTCATATATTTAATTATGTAAACAAGATATCCTAAGATATTAATTAAGAAGAATTTAATACTAAAAATATTAATTTGCAAAAGAAAGTGTCACTCTAAATCTCGTAGAAGGATCATATATCAGATTGGATCGCAACGATTCGGTGCGTATCAGGCCGACTCGCACCGGATCGCAGCGACTCGAACTCGAACCGTTGCGATCCGGTGCGAGCCGGACCAATACGCGCCGAGTCATTGCGACTCGGAATGGTCTAAATCGGATCGCCCAATCTGATCGTGCCAACGGATCGGATCGACTCATATCTGAGTCGAGTCGTACGAGTTAGACCAATCCTGTATGTTACCGCAAACCTTATAACAAAGTCTTATGACAACCAGCCTACCTACCAGCCTTAAACGTCCACTCGCTTATCCAGTAATCCTGAAATGCAGCGAGAACTACTTACCAATAGGTTTGTGATCTTATTCATCTGTTTCTTATCATGGGGCACAGGATAAGGATAATTTAATTATTCTTGTGCAATCACACTAACAATCCGTGGTTTCCCACATCAATTACAATTGTTATATATAAATTCCGGAAGTCTAAAGGGGGAGGGATTAACCTACTTCATTTGACCAGTCACCAGTGGCCAATAGCCGGGTCAAGGTTGATGGGTGGGCATGCTCCATTTTCTTTCCTCATATCAGAAAAGGACTCTTTTGGGAACAGTATTACTACCTAATTAGAGGTATCCGATCCTCTAAATAGGGATGGACGAGACATAAGGGCGTCATATTTCCCTATTGTAGAAAAGGAAAAACCTTTTAACCATCTCATGTAAGATCTTCCAATTGTAGCATAGAGAAATTATAGAGTAATACTTGGTGCACATCTCATAGGGTGTGCACGGGATAAGTGTCGAACACATCTAATGAGTGTGTGCCAATTTATGAGACTCCGTGACCAAGTATTTCTCAAAATTATGAGTATAGTACACACTAATATGTAGTAACTATCTATTAGTAAAAGATAATACTTAGTGCACACCCGTGTGCACTGGTGTGCGCGTGCACCAGGCGCTGATAGGCTAGTGCGTATGGGGCCCGAATGCACTGACCTATCAGCGAACGGTGTGCGGCAAGCCATGTTCATTAATAAAACATGAAACATGATGGCCCGTCTGATCTTGCCTTTGCGTTGTCAGCGATCGAGTGCACGATTGAAAACAATCCACATAATAAGATTATCTCATAGATATGTGTGCATGAGTCTTACAAAAACAACATATTTCTCCTTATCATATATGAAAAATATTGTTCTTTGTTATTTTGAGATTGTACTTTTTTGATCTTTTCTTGAGTGCAGTTTATATCCTTACTTTGTTAGATTGGTCTTGGTCCATGTGGAAGCTAAGAATCTATCACATGCTCTACACTGTCATTACCAACGCCAATTAACAATATTTTTCATGTCTAAATTCATGAGGGAGGAGAAAGTGGGGGGTCGACAGGGGGCGACATTGATTGGGCCTAACTTAGTAGATACTTTATGGTGTTAGTTAGGAAGGTCACGGATTTAACTCTTATTAGCACAAATTTCTTCTTTTCTTACTAAAGTTGACATGGAATAATTGCCTATATATAAAAAATTCATGGTGGATGAGAAACTATCCCCGACAAGAGGACGCTAACAAGTAAAATGTACTTAATCAGCTACTAAAAATAGATAGCATTGGAGGATGACCGCGGACGAGAGTTGGACATAAAGTAATTAGACTTTTTGCACCCTGACAGATCAATAAAATAAAAAAAGAAAATCTACACTCAATCTTTTGGTGATCATAAGTTGGTGACATCTTTTTTCGATTCTCTTCGGCATATGGTTTAAGGAGACCTTAGCAGTACAGATAGAGAGGGCTAACTTTTGTAAAAAAAGAAAAGAAAAAAAACTTCTTTCACTTAAAAGCAAAAAATCTCAAGTATGCAAATCTCCACGAGAATTCTTAAAAAACTTCCTTCCCCATTTTGCAATTGTCCAACCGCCTCTTCACCTGCACTTAGGAGAACCCGACTCAAATCGCGAGTCGGGTTCCTCTCGATGCACGATCGTGTAGAGAAGAGAAAGGAGTGAGATTTTGAAATTTTTTATTTTTGTTGAATTAAAGAATTCGACGGGTCTCACTGCAAGAGGTGGAAGTAGACCAGACGACTTATCAGGAGCCTACGGTCTGACTTACTGTCGACTTGACCTGATCTAATATGTTTAGCAATTTAGGTTAGTCAATGACCTTCATATAAACCTATTTTAAAAAATAAGTCAAATTTATTTTTTAATAATCCGTTTTATAGATCTACAGGTCGGCCTATTTACACACACATACATATATATATATATATATATATATCTTGTAGGCCGATGCCTTTTGGCCTTGTAAGCCAAAGCTTACTTTTGACCTATTTATATATATATATATATA
The DNA here is from genome assembly GCA_030544215.1 of Zantedeschia hybrid cultivar. Taxonomy (NCBI): domain Eukaryota; kingdom Viridiplantae; phylum Streptophyta; class Magnoliopsida; order Alismatales; family Araceae; genus Zantedeschia; species Zantedeschia hybrid cultivar. The sequence continues at coordinate 59,991,082 of JARZZO010000004.1, forward strand.
TATATCTTGTAGGCCGATGCCTTTTGGCCTTGTAAGCCAAAGTTTACTTTTGACCTATTTACTGATAGGTCTAAACAGGCTAACATGCCAAATTATGCTTAATAATTTTTTTAAACAGATCAAGTCATGTCTCTTTTTTTGATATACAACAGATCAGATCCAAACTGAACCTTTACCGTGTAGATTTAACCTGACCTACTTCCGCTCTTACACACCGCCCCCTCTATGTACTGATCAGACTAGTCTCTCGAACCAGGGTGCAAAAGAGTCTCGCTTCCCGGCGGGTGGTCCACATCAGACTCTTCCTCCTCTACCCCGCCCATCTCTCCCAACCCCCACCATGGCGGATCCCCATTTTCTTGGCGCTTCCACCTTCCACGCACTTTGCCATCACAAAGCTGGGAATTTTTCCCCGCGAAAGCGGGGAAAAAGAAAAAAGAAGAAGAACTGGATACCTCGTTGCCATGTGAATTTGGACATAATAGAAAAGAACAGAGCTCTCCCTCGCCAGGCACCACCCGAAGCCTTCACACGGAGGGTTCTCCTTCTCTTGAGAGAACCAGCTGAACAGTACTACTTACAGCGCCGAGGTTGCAGGCAAAGAGAAGCGGAGAAGACGAAGAAGATGGAGAAGCTCCTCCCTCTGATTTCTCTCCTCCTCCTCCTCCTGATGATGTTGGTGATGGCGCCGACGGGGAGAGCGCAGGGGGACACCAACTCCAGGGTGGTGGAGCTGAGGTGCGGCGCCGAGGTCGCCCTCAACGCCACCGTCTTTCTCCCCAGCCTCATCGCCAACATGGACGGCACCAGGGAGCAGGTGCGCACCACCGGGTTCGGCATCTCCACCAACGGCTCCGACCACAGCCTCGCGCAGTGCTACCGCGGCCTCTCCCAGCTCGACTGCATGCTCTGCTACTCCACCGCCCGCACCACCCTCCCCCAGTGCTTCCCCTTCATCGGCGGCCGCGTCTACCTCGACGGCTGCTTCATGCGCGCCGAGAAGTACGATTTCTACGCCGAGTTCGCGGGGCCGCGGGACGGCGCGCTCTGCGGGAACGCCACGCGGCGGAGGGACGGGTTCGCGGCGGCGGCGAGGCAGGCGGTGGCGGAGGCGGCCGCAGCGGCGGCGGCGCCGGGCGGGGCGGGGAACGCGACGGTGGCGGTGACGGCGGCGGCGGAGTCGGTGTTCGTGCTGGCCGACTGCTGGAGGTCGCTGAACGCGAGCGCGTGCGGGGCGTGCCTGGCGAACGCGTCGGCGTCGGTGGCCGGGTGCCTGCCGTGGTCGGAGGGAAGGGCGCTCAACACCGGCTGCTTCCTGCGCTACTCCGACACCAACTTCCTAAACGCCGGGGAGGTCGCCGGCGGCGGCGGATCCGGAGGTGCGCTCTGCTTTAGTTAACCCGGGCACTGAAACAAATAATATCTTCATTAATTAGAATGCCTCACTCTTGATGATTTGGGATCGGATTTAAGTACATGAGATAGATTATCAATTTGTTCATAAAGAGTTACTAACCCTGAAAAAGGGAAAAAAAAACCTCAATCACATTCATGTTATTTGTTCGAAATAATTACATTTTAAAATTTAAAAATATACTGTATTTAAAAAAGAAAATTTTTTCTAATGTAACTATTTATTTATAAACCTTCACAATCCCACCCGAATTGATACAAGACCCCGAAATGTTAGAAAGAAGCCCCTAAGAGTGTTTAAAAAAAAAAAAACTCTCAAAAGGCTTTCTTATAACAAAGTTGAAAATGTGAAGATTTATTTGTAAATAATCGAATTAAGAAAAGTTATTTATAATATCAAGAGTTTCGAAAAATTGAAAATAAAAAAATTAGGCTTTCCAGTGAGCAGAAGTTAATAGGCTCTCTTCTGCATTAGTATTATCTCATTAACAAATAAAATCTTATCTGATATAGTCACATAATTTAATGACCGAATTACACAGTTAGGTCATCAGAGTTGATGATCTACCTCAATTATCTAATCTTCGTTTGCACGGAGAGAGACTTCCAGGGAACTTAGTGGGAGCCGACTAGTGTCGTTCGAGATGCATCCCATCGAAGTAGATAATTTTTTTTTTATTTTTCTGTTCAACAGATTTTCAATACTACGCAGAGTACTTAAATACTATCAAGAGCACAAGACTGTTATCATAATTTAAAATACATCCTAATGTAATATTCGTATAGTAATTTTAGGTTGTATCCATGTGTACATTAGGGGAGTATTTTAAATTATCGTGTTAATTTTAGACTCTTGGTGGTATTTAAATGTTCTGCGTAGTATTAAGAACGTGTTGAACCGGAAAACTAAAAAAAGTTATCCACTTTGGTGGGATGCGTTAAAACGAACGATGAAGCTACTTTACACAGCATCTTGAGACTAGTTACTGTTAGAGTCCAGTTTAAAATAATATTGAGAAAATCTGGACACTTAAATTATCCACTAGCTAGGGTTTTCACTTTTTTGTTTTCTTTTGGGGAAGGCTGTGGCAAGAAAAGGCCACGCTACTGGGAAGGGCACATCATCAGTGCCAGGGATTTAATAGTTGCAACAGCACACCTGACCAATCAGTAGCTGCTTTGGGCAATACTTTATAGTTTACACCTTTCGGATGTGCAACACACGTGTAGGTGGTCAATTCGCCGGCCCAACACCAAAGTCCATTCGGTTTCGTCAGCTTGGGGAGAATTGAAGAAGAAATGTGGCAGAGCAGATTGCATGTGAGGGCTGGCCAACAACTCTTAATCTATCCATCTTTAGAGAGAAGACAATGATACCCATGATAGGAGATGAGATTATTTGTACCTTTGAAGTCCAAACACTTTCATAATTCAGTTTATAAGTTTCACATAAAAAGATGAACAATCGAATTCATATAATAATGTACACCTAGAATAGTGCATATGATTTCATCTCCACCTCAAAGCCCATTGCACGTGTGGAATAATTTGATAGTCTTGGTCTAGCCAAATCGGCTAAACCTTAGCTAGGATTGCCTCAAGGAACTTAAGAAGGTGAAAATGCTAGGGTTTGGGAGTAAGTTTAGATGAAGTAACCCTCGTGATTAACTCAACTCAAATGCAATTATTATATGTGGAATTGGATTTCTCTAGTTTGAGTCTTAATTATGACCGTGGATTCAGTTTGACCATCGAGCCAAGCTAAGTCAGCCCAAGGATATGAGCTAAAACTGGTGCTCTTTTAAATGTTAAATCTTATTTTATTTTTATCCTCACCTTCCATTGACTAAAACTATACAATTCAATAGAATTTTTTATTCCTCAGCCTCCACCTTCAACCCTACCAACATTTGCAATTATTTTTAATAAATGCTTTTTCTACAGAATTAATTAGACCATTTTGGTCTCATTAGGTTAGTTATTGGTCACATAAAAGCGAACTCATTAAGCCAACTTGATCCAATTCAATTAATTGGTTAAAATGAATATAGTTTGAACATAGATTTAATTCCATGAAACTAAGATCAAGATGATTTGCATAATTGGATCGATTCAGGTTGCCTTCGCCCCCTCCGACCCATCCAATTTTCACCCCTGAATCTACCTATAGATGAGTGAAGCAAGAAAGGAATAAGTGAATATAAAAATATTCAAGACCACCAAGGTTAAGCCCCACCCACGTGTATAGTTCTGAAGGTTGACCAAGATTCGGACTTGTGCTTACCAAACTGGCCCAAGTTCCACCCTCAATTGTTGCCCGGCTCAAACTCATGGTGTATGCCATTGCTTGGCATTCTAACAATTCCACATTTTGGTTCTAGCCAAAATTATACATTCTAGCAATTCTAAAAGCCACATTTTGTGATTACACAAGATCCTTGACAGCCTTATCTAAGTATTGTAATTATATATTGAGACTTTATTTTTCAGTCCTTCTATGGTCTTTCAATATTTCATAGTCGTCTTTGCAATCATCATATCTATTTTAAGCCCCTTACAATCTTTGAACCGTCTTTCAAAAATCTCTCTGATTAGCAATCGTAGAAAAAAAAAGAAATATTCACAAAGTATTCTCTCCATGTACCATATCTCTATTAGAATATATTAAGAATATTCCGAAAATATTTTCAAGACATTCTTTTTTTATGGTTGTTAATTAGAGGGACTTTTTAAGGAGAATTTGGAATTGCGAAATATTTAAAATAAATATGAAGATTGCAAAGATTAATATAGAATGTTGAAAGATTATGTGGGGTGAAAAAATAAAAAAGCCTTACATATTGTGCATCCTTTAAGGTGCTCCTTGATCATTGAACATATATGTTGCATAAACATAGTGAGTATGCATTTCAAATGATCATTTTGATGAAAGCCTATCCAGATGTTTCAACACCATTTAACTGTGCTAAAGCTGCCCAACAGTCATCTGTCAATAAGAGGTGTTTTTTAATCTGCCTCTCACATGCTTACCCTACAAATTAATTTTATTCATCTCCCCAAACTTGCAGGAAACAAGAAGGCAATTGTTATAAGTGTTGTGATATCGTCTGCATTCGTGGTTGTTGGACTGGCTACAGTTATCCTTCTGAGAATACACAAGAAGCGGCAAAAGAAAAGAAGCGGTAACAGATCTCCATACTGCTGGATTCTTTTATCTACTTTCGTAAGATATGCTGTAAATAATTGTAAAATGATATTTTCTTTGTGTCTGAAGTGTCATAGTTTTACTATATTTTCGTACGTTTTATGGAAAATTGTTGTATTTCAAAATTGGTTGGCTTTTAAAATTCTTCTTTTAGTTGATTTCAGTTTACAATCTAAAACCATTGTAAACCAAAACCGTTGATTTTAAAATTGATGATTCTTATGATATTTTACGACCCATCAAACGAGCCCTTTTAAGTTAAAACAGTCGACAACTGCATGAACATTCCCTTCCAATTTGCAGATTCTAAAGAGGCAGAGAGAATCGCTTCCCTTCTCTACAAGGCCTGTGTAAACTTCAAGTATTCTACGTTAGAAAGGGCCACTGGGTCTTTTGATGCTTCCAACAAGCTAGGAGAAGGAGGGTTTGGAGCTGTCTACAAGGTCAGTACCCTTCCCACAAAACTCATCAGTGTGTGTGTTCACCTATCTGTCTATCTATTTAACTGTTGGTCATTTGCAGGGTGTCTTGGCTGATGGAAGGGAGATAGCAGTGAAGAGGCTGTTCCTGGCTAACAGGCACGGTGCTTCTGATTTCTACAACGAGGCCAACATCATCAGCAGTTTGGAGCACAAGAACCTGGTCAGGCTGCTGGGTTGCAGCTGCTCCGGCCCTGAAAACCTACTTGTCTATGAGTTCCTCCCAAACAAGAGCCTTGACCGTCTTCTCTTCGGTATTATATCTTCCTCAACTGATGCTGCTGCAACTGGTTAGGACTTGCATACAAACTATGAACTTTCTTCTTCCTCTTCTCCTCCTCATTTCATCATAATAGATCCAAAGAGGGGTAGGGAGCTTAGCTGGGAGAAAAGGATCGGGATAATACTGGGGATAGCACGAGGCCTAATCTATCTCCATGAGAACCCAAAGATCAGAATCATCCACAGAGACATAAAAGCAAGCAACATCCTGTTGGACTCCCAGCTCCGAGCCAAGATTGCTGATTTCGGCCTGGCTAGGTCGTTCCAGGACGATAAGACCCACATCAGCACTGCCCTTGCTGGAACAATGTAAGCATATATAGTACCCGTTCTAGCTAACATTTTTCCATTCCTTTTGAAAATGTACTCTTATCTCGTTAGGGGTCAACTTAAGATTTAAGAGACCAAAACCTAAAGATTTGGACAGTCTTTTGATGGCTGCCGGCTTAGCATCAACTTTTCCTTTTTTGTTGTTAAATCTGAGACAGGTTAGTTAATGCTAAAAAATATTCACTATAAAGATGCACACTAGTAAGTTTATGTCAATGTGCACGTAAGTTCGATTTTCTTGTATTACTGAATTAATATAAGGACGTGTTTGACCTCTAGCTTTTATTTAGAAGTCACTTTTGGCTTAGCAGTTGGTACCCGGGTGAATTTTTAGGGATGCCTAGGGTTTGAACCTGGGTGGAGGGGCTGTTCTTAATTTCTATGAACTGAATCCTAACACTATGGCTGATACCTCAAAAAAAAAAAATCAATTTTCTCATATGACTGAATTAATAGAAGGGCATGTTTGGCCTAGCTTTTAATTGGAAGTCACTTCTAGCTTCCTCTTATGACATATGTAAAAGATAACAGATAGTCGTGATTATAACTCATTCAGTTAGGTAGTTATAAATTAAACATCTTCTAATAACATCATTTTTTCTTTAATTTAGGAAGTTCCGATTTGAAAATTTTAATTAAAAGTAAAAAATAACCTGAATATATGCTATTTAAGTGACTTCTAACATTTAATTTCTTCTTACAAAATAACTAAACACAAGTCTAAATATACTTGCAAATAGAAGCGAGCACAAAACACGGCCAAATAAATGGTTTCTTGTGTTAAGTAGCATACATGGCTACTGTTAATTTAATTTCTTTGAACACACAGAGGATACATGGCGCCAGAATACATAGCCCATGGGCAGCTAACGGAGAAGGCAGACGTGTACAGCTTCGGCGTGCTGTTGCTGGAGATCATAACGGGGAAGCCAAACAACCGGAGGAACGCCACCGATTCGGCCTCGTATAGCCTCCTCTCATCAGTATGCCTCCACAAAATTAAAGAGCTAGTTCTCCATTACAGCAGCAAACAAACCAAGAATTAATTCTTCATCTTATCAAGATATATTCAGATATATATGTAAACTGTTGATGCATGCATGGGTTTTGGTTTCTCCTTCCTTGGGATCAAATTAACAGGCATGGAAGCATTTCCAAGTGGGAAGAACGGAGGACCTGATCGACCCGAACGTCCTGGCCGGCGACGGTGACGATGGGAGCGAGAGCAGGAGCGACGTAAAGGGGGACGCCTTGAGGGTGGCGCACGTCGCTCACCTGTGCACGCAGGAGAACCCGTCGCTGCGGCCGTCGGCGTCGCGCGCGCTGCAGATGCTGCTGGGGAAGGAAGAGCAGCTTCCGACGCCCGGGAGGCCGCCGTTCGTGGACGAGAGCGCCCTGGAGATGAGTAAAATGCACTCGAGCTCGGGCTCCTCCTCCATGGCGGCTGTCACCCACAGCTCGTTCCTTCCGCGGTGACTAGGGCAATATTAGAAATGCTTGTACTTGGCTTCAATATTGACGAAGCAAGCAAGTTTTTGAGTCCAGATCGAACGGTTCAAGAATTGTTTGGTGTACTGTAAAATATTATTATTTTTTAATTTTATAAATATTAATTTTTACATGTTTAAATTTGAGTTTTGATGATTTCAAACTAAAAGTAATTATTATAGAAAAGATGAATGTACCATATTTTGAAATTCAAGTATCTACAGCATGTGAAACATCTGGAAAAGAATAAAAGTATCCTTTTTACCATAAATACCATGAGATTTAGCTCAAGCGGCAGTTGCATTAAAACTGTAGGCTTCCCTAATCACCTTTTTCAATAAGTTATGTAACAAATAATACTTTATACGCACTATGATTTGAAGCCCATAAATGTAAATAACATTTTTTGTATTAAAATTATTGACCCATCTGACCGATGGTGGAGGGAGAAAAACTTTTTTTGGGAGGGCCACTAAAAGAACCTAAACTACAAAAATATTTCTATATATACAGCTTTTAGGAGCATTTATTATTGTTCAGAACTTTTAAGTAGATATTTTGTTTTTACTCTTTAATGGAAAAATCCCCTGTACATAAATGCAACTCTGAAAAGTTTGGGGGTGGGGCTAGAGCCCACCACCGCATCTAACTCCAAATTAAAGTCCCTGACTTGTTATCCTGTCCTATCTTTCCCGGAGAAAATAAAGAAAAGTAACACTTGCTGTACTGACCTCAATGCAGCATTGAGATCAGAGCTGTAAATTAAAAAATATATATTATTATATTTTTTTTTACGTTTATTCCGAGATGTCTTACACGTCTGTATAGGTTGATCTCCAATCAAATGTCTTAAAAAATATAAAAGTAAAAAATCGAGTCTTCATAAATAGCAAAAAAAGTACTTTTAATGGGTCAAACCCAATAACAATTTTTGATTTTTCAGGTTTTTTGAGTAGTTTAGTGGAGGATCGACTTGTACGGACGTGTTAAGACACCTCCAAGATGATGTAAAAAAAAAGTTTAAAATAAATTTTTTTTTACCCACTGCACTGGGATCAGTGCAACAAGTGTTACTCAATAAAGAAAAGGCTGTGGGTTGGGCGTGGCATGGCAACTCTAGGCCGACCGGACAATGTGTCGAAGTAGGCTGGGTTGGGCCTGCTGGCCGCGGCGTGCCAACCCTGGGCCGACCGGGCAATATGTCGGAGTAGGCTGGGTTGGGCTGGCTTAATTTTTCAACCCGAGTCCTATTTCAGCTATGCCGGCCAGTCAGGTCTTTGAACTAGCCTGTCTCTAAGACATCTCTAAAAATATAATTAAACATACAAAATTAAAGGTTCTACGTATACTATCTGAAGATAATCGATTAACTTCACATCTACTAATTAACGGAAATTGATGAGAATTGATCTGCCTTATTAATGAGATAGGCTGATCAATTTGATTTGAAAAGATATGTGACGAGAGTAGCCTAAGAAAATAGGAATAATACTAGCTAAACGATAGGATGGGGCTTTTCTTACTCCCTTGATGAGATACATCATACCTCTCATTAAAAAAAAAAAAAAAGATGTACCGCAAAGGGCTGAAAATAGCATTTTTCAAATTGATGGTAACGCACTACTCTACAATAATCGATACCTTTGTGCATTAGCACAGTGATCAAATTGCTACAAAATTCTCTCTTCAAAATCAAACTTAAATTAGATGGTTGAGATGAATCATCATTTTAATTATCAAAGATTTTCATTACTATGACCAGAACTGTGACAATGCTAAAATTGTCAATTGAATGTGTGCTCCACTTCATTGAAATTAACAGGAAGACTTAATGTCTGAAATGATGTCCTTTCCGTCACCAAATATGGAGAAATATTTATTGCAAAATCTCTTAGACATTATAGTATATATATACTTCGATGGATGCCTCATGAAGTCGGTCGGCAACCTAAGATACTCCCATCTGTCATTCCCCCAAAAGTGATGAGGACCTAGACGGAATGATATTTTTATACTTGGATATCAATCTTAGATTTCTTCAGCCACCCTTTGCAGTGACTCGAATTTTTCAACAAACATGTAATAAAGAATACATCACATGCACTATGATATATTACAAGCTTAGAGATGGCTACAATTGCACAAGTATCAGCCTAGTTCTTCCATGGTTCTCTGCCCACCAATAGGAGAGGTCCATAGAGCATCAACTCATTCCATGTGTTGGGGACTCCTGGCAAACACCAATGGCTGCAGTCTTGAGATTTCTCTGCACTGATCTGCTCTTCAACTGATTTATATCTCTTCCTGTAGATTGAAGGGTGCCCATCCTTTCTGTAATCTGTAAGCTGGCTGATATTGAGGTATATGACCGGTGTTTTCATCTGTTTTAGTACTTGTTCTGGAGCCCTCATTTTTGCAGGATACTTCCCTACATAACTCTCATTCGGTTGGAATATTAATTCTGATATGATATTAACTTTAATACTAATAGCTTTGATCTCTTCAATATTAGTAATAAAATTGATATAGGAAGAACGTGGAGGAAGGCGGCAGAAAGGGGAAGAGAGGGTTAGGGGTGGGGAAGGGAGAGAGAGAGTGAATCTTGGGACTCTCGAAGTCTAAACTACGTGTTCAAGCTTGCATTTAATTTTCTATGACAATATACTTTACCAATGTGTAAGTATCAAAATTGATGGAACATAATCAAACACCTATTATTAGTAGCAATATCAAATTTTCTACTGATAGAACTATCAAATACAGCAACCAAACAACCCATCAGATGATGGGCTTAATTTCTATCAAAATGTCATCGAATTTTGAAACCACAGACAGCTCAAAACACCAGATATAAATGCAACAACGCATCATATTTTTTTCTTTCTTATAATTGGTCAAACCGGACCAGTTTGATTTGACATTTTCTTTTAAGCATTTACTTAAAATGTAAGCACTATTCATCTACCAAACTTTGGAGTTGATCTATTGTTTTGGGATACTGCATGGTGGGATTTTCTCAGTTTCCAGACTGTGTAGCTCATACTACACAGCAACTAAGGAAAAAGAACTCCACTTCTTTGCAAGAGATTAACGGCAAACACAATTGGTTCCTACTTCACATTGCATGCTTTTTTTTCATACATTTGAAACCCATGAAAAGACTGGACACAATGCTCAACGAATGCTCCTACAGAAGTGCAGATGAATTTCCTGACCATCAACTGCATATGATTTTGTGGTGGAACACGACTTGGGATTTTCCAAAGAGTAATATTAAGTTCATCATAGGAATTGGGAATATGGGGAATACATCGTATGAAGATAAACCTTCTTTTGTTTCTTAAATGACAACAAATGAATAAAGTGACTTCACACCAAGAGGTCATTTGGTTTGATATGAAATACTATATATAAAATAAGTATGTTTTGAATGCTATTTGGGAATCACTGTCTCAGTCATGTAGTGAGTGCCAAGCGTACAGGACCTAGGCAGTCAAAACAATCTTTATTTGGGTCATCAACCGAAATAAAAAACAGTTAACTAGATGTTTAGACATAAGACAAAGATGACATGAGGAGACCATAAAATACTACATTCTTAGTTGCTTGACAGTGATTAACAAAATCATGACAGCAGTAGAGAGAATTCTTCACTCTACAAGCAGAGCTTTTTTTTTTTTTTTTTTTAAATTACATTAAAATTGCTGTAATTTATCAAAAAAAGACACATCTCATAACTTCAGTGCAAGTAATGGCTGAAGTTCTTTGACATATTACCTGAAATGAACTTGAGTTTTGTTGGAGTTGATACTCCTGTCCACCCATCTTGCCAAGTTGAAAGACCTTCCTATAAGCCTCCATACCTTTAAGAATTGGATACACTGATACACATGATCACCCTCTTGATAATAATTAAGTTTGTTATCCAAAGACAAAGAAAAGGGAACGGGCAGTTTGAACTAACATGTGAAATACATAAACTTACTAAAAGGAAGATCATGCAATTAAAATAATAGTTCTTATCCTGTGGAAGTTTTTTTATTTGTCCACCAGTCATTGTTGAAAACCACAATATCAGCTTGGCAGTATGCTGAAGTTGTGACATCCATCACATCCAGTCTACATCCGTCGCATCCAGTCTAAGGACGTGTTTGGCAAAACTTTCACTTGAAAGTTACTTTTAACTTCTTACATAGAATGAGTTGAGGGAGAGAGGTTATAACTAATTTTATTTGTTACAAAAGTCAACTCTTTCATAATAACTTCGTTTTTTCTCTTATCTTGAAAACTCCTCCCTTGTAACTTTTGGTTGGAAGTCAAAACACAAATAAAATAACACATAAATGACTTCCAAGATCCAAGGACTTCCATAAAAAATAACTAAATAAAAATACACAAGTTTCATATCTTCTGATCCATTTCTGATGTGTTCTCTAACTAGAAATGGTGATATAAGAGATTGATTTTTTTGGAGAATTCTCTGATATTACTACTTACAGCTTGTCATATTTTGGGATAAACTATTTAATACTGATATTTATTTGTTATTCCTCACAATCTTAGACTATTTGGCGAACACCTCTGAAAAAGACGACTAACCTGTCTGTCTTTTGAAACAAATGCTGAAAAAGGTGGTTTATTATATTGTATAGATACACAGTGCTTCATGATTAAATGACAGCCTAATAGAACCAAAATCACAAATAGTACTTGAGAATTCTCTGTAAACATAAAACTTTGTACTTTTCGGTTGGAAGTGAAAAGTACTAGACAGAAGCATGGTTTGGCGTTCTAGATCGGCTCGGTCAACTCGTATCTTATCAGGGCAAATCCGATCAGTGCGAGTCGACCGAGTCTGTGCGAGTCGACTGACTTTTCCATGTGACTTGTGTGAGTCGGCATGAGTTGACCCGACTCACACCGGATCATGAGAGATCCGAGTCAATCTAACTCTTCGAGTCAAGAACCTTGGACAGAAGTGCAGAAGTACTTCTAGTTAGACGTTGCTCCGAAAACAGCCTATTAAATCTCTGTTGCAACCTTTCCAGATGGTGCGCAGTTAGACGCTATCACTAGTTTCTATTTTGGGGTGGCAGCGTTGGAAAAAGAAAAATCTATCCTCCCTAGATGTTATATAATCACAAAGTACCAAAAAATTAACGTCATTTGATACGTTTCCAAGTTCTTGGGAAATGTCCATCCTTAAGTGAACAGAAAGCCAAGCATCTTTGTCATGGAAGTGATCTAGAAATGCATTAGCAGAAAAGATTGATAGGAAGCTAGATGGATTATCAAACAAATACATCATCACAATGGGTTGGAAGAGAAAGGGACTACAACCAAAACTCTATCACGAGTGTCCAGAGCAAACGGATAGAACACGTACAAAGCTGCTACTACATGTCTAAGCAATTGGATAAGGCATCTACAAAGTTGCTACAATAGATAGTCTCCTGAAATATGAGAAACGCCAAAACCGAAAGTCTGTGTATGGCAAGTGTTCGAAGCAATCGTATAAGACGTCTAAAAGGTTGCACAACAGGTCAAAACAGTCAAGTACATGCAGAGTTGCTGCAGCAGGTAATTTATGGGAAACACAGAAGGCAAAGCCCACATCTACTCTTCAAGGCATTTCCTGTTCCCTCCAAGAAACCTAACATCATTTCAAAAGCTATCAAAACAAATATATGGAAAGAGAAACACTTACTGCACTGGTGTTTTTAATTTAAAAAGTATATTTTTCACATTTTTGGAAGTGCCTCATTGTATCTTACATGACCATACGGTCTGATCTTGAATCCTATGACCTTAAAAAAGATGAAAAAGTTTAGAATCCCAGGTTGGTACGGTCATATAGGTCGAATTGGGAGCCTCTAAGAAAATGTAAAAAAAATAAGTTTTAATTAAAAAAAACTGACAGCCGGTGCAACAACAGCTGCGAGTGCAGCACGTCATCCTCCTATGGAAATGGCAAGTTCATATTTGGGATTTTTGCACATAAACCATTGCTAGAACATAAACTGCAGAGTGGTCACTCCAATGATATGCAAGAAGCGACAAATTAAATAGTCATTTTACACATGTTCAAGTCATCCTTCGTACGTAATAAATTAATGGTTCCTTCACACCTCATTGACATTCTTAATAATATTTATCACAGTTCAAATGTAAGACCAATAAATTTATAATTTTTGTTATATCCTCGACTTCGTAACTCAGATAAGATCCTTACCTGGGGATGCTACAATCATTATACTGCCACCTCCATCCCAAGAATTTATGATCAGGTCTTCCATTCTTGTGGCAATTGAAGTTCCTATCAATATGACTGTATGAGGATAAGAACCCGGTGGGTAGTACAGCTTGTTCTCATCACTGACCTCATCTGCCACTGAAAATATCACACTTCCTCTGAAGCCCACTGTTCACAATCCATGGACGAGAAGGGCCTCTGTAACCTTCTGCCTTTCCCCTCCACCACCACTCCGCTGTTGACCCTCCTCCCCCCTCCCACCACCACCCACTCACTTCTTCTCTATTTTATTTGCCCCCCTTTTGCTCTGTTTATTTTGGGGCCTTCCTTTCCGACAACCCCTTGGTTTCATCGGTCTGACTGTTGCATAGGTTGTTCCTTCCGTTTCTTACTTTCCTTCTTGTTTCTTCTCTGTGTTTTCCCCCTGCGTGTTGTGCTTCACTTTTTCTAGGTTTGCTGATCCTATCCATCTTAGCAACAATGGGGATCTCGACACACTCTTTGATAATCCCAGGACGAGACTCTGGAGTTCTGATTTGGTGCTTGAGGTCTTGAGCATTATCCGTATGTCTCCCGCAGATGTACGTCACCGAACACTTTCTTGTTCGACTGCTCTAATGTTGTTGCAGCGTCTGCTCCGGCTTCTTTTGTCGGAATCTCCGATGAGGCCAACCCCAGCATCGGCTCTTCGATGGCTCCTCCGGTGACCTTTGGTCCATGTGCTGGTCTGCTTATCCATTGTGTTACGTTGTAAACCCTTGTATCTAAGCCTCTGGGTCGGCACTGCTCGCCGCTTTCCCATGCCTGCACCCTTGTACATGTTTTCAGTGTTTTCTTAATCCTGACTCCTCTCTGTGTTGTCTGCTTTTCTTCACTATTATCTTTGTACGATGTTTCGTATGAATGACAAGTCACCCTTTAATGTCAAAAACAAAAAAAAGGTAAGGCCTGAGGGTAGGGGCTGGCCGGGCAACGTGTGGGACAAGTTATGATATGTTGGACACGACATAATTTTAAAAATAAGACATGAGGATACGGAGAACATATGATTATATATATATATATATATATATAAAATAAAATATAATTACTGGAATTTATTTAAAATATAAAAAATATAACTCAAATATATCAAATTTTATCATATAAATAAATATTATGAGAAGATATACTAAGTATTTTAAGAAATTTTTAATATTTATTTTGAAATCTTAAAGTAAAAAGTTAGACACGGATGACCGAATGTCGTGTCGTGTCCGAATTTTCGACACGACTCTTTAACATAAACAGAAGTGTCCACCAAATCATAGGGGACCAGGCTGAGTTTGGCCAGCTTTATTTTTAGGTCAAGCCTTTGAACTAACCTGGCTTAAAAACATCTCCAAAAATATAATTAAACATAAAATATAAAAAAAATCTACCTATACTCTGTGAAGATACATTGTTGGCTTCACACCCATTAATGTAAATTGATGAGAAATGATCTGCCTTATTAACGAGATAGACTAATCAATTTGATTTGTAAAGATATGTGAGGAGAGTAGCTTAAGAAAATAGGAATAATACTAGCTAACGATAGGATGTTAAATAGGATTGTGACTTTTCTTCCTCCCCTGATGAGATTGATCATACCTCTCATTTTTAAAAAATGCGCTGCAAAGGGCTGAAAATAGCGTTTTTAAACGGTACTGCACTATTTCTACAAGAATCGATCCTCGGGTGCATTGGCACGGTGATCAGAGCCTACAGAACTAGGATAGACGATTGAGATGAATTGCCATATTAATTATCAAAGATTTTTATTAGTGTGACTAGAACTATGATAATGCTAAAATTATCAATTGAATGTAAACTCAGCTTCATTGAAATTAATAAGAAGACTTAATGTCTGAAATGGTGTTTTTCCTCCGTCATCTAATATAAAAAAATACTTATTGTCAAGTGTCGCATCTCGGACCTCACAGGATCCGGTCCAACGCTGGATGAAGCCTCGCGAGTAAGAGTGTGGGCCCAGCCTAAATGGAGCATGTACAGAACACGATCCTGCAAACTCTAAAGAAGCCCGTAAGATACCTCCGATGTGACCGAGGGCTTCCTCTTCCTACGCTCAAATTAGTACTTTACCTCCTCTCTTTTTCAAAGAAAAAAGCCTGCCTACCTAAGTGCAGGGTTCTTATAGCCATCGTCGGAGAGAATGCTCTAGTCAAGTGTCACTCGCACCGGTCAAGTGTTACTTAAATTAGTCGAGTGAAAAATAGAGCAAGAAGTAGGATTGTAAACGGGTAGGATACGGAAACGGAAACATGCATTCTCGTTTTTTGATTACGATAACAATAACTTATTTTTGTTTTCACTCGCATTTTTCGATTCCGTTTCCCATAAGATCGGAATGTGTATTTTTTGTTTTTGATTTGTTTATAATTTTGATATTGGAATCGGATACTATTTTAGTAATTATAAAAAAATATTAATTTCTTAATTTATTTATTTGAAATTTATTAGGGTCCTCCTTTCTTACAAAAGTCCCTCTCTTCAACCGTTAGATTAAAAATGATACAAAGGTTAATATTTATTATTAATAATAAATTTAATAATAATCGAAATTGAAAATCGAAAACACAAATACAAAAACATGTGTTTTCATTTTTGATTCCGATAACTTATCAAAAATATTCGTTTTTGATTTCGATAATTATCGGGAAGATATTTTTTATCAAAAATTTAGATCTTTTTTTTTTTCTAGTAACATGACGAAAAATCAAATAATTGAATTTCTGTGAACACAAAAATGGAAAGATGAGACCCTGCCGGGTTCCTAAATTTCTCTTCATTGCCTGAGGCGACTAATCTTTATTGTGAGGAGGTTCTCCTCGGACCGCAGCAAGGGGACACTCCTCGATACTGGTGCGGACGCGTGTTAAGTTTTCTCTACCGGTCGGAAACGTTCCTGACCGGCTCCTTAATTAACGTGACTCTCGTTTTCATTTTCATAATAGACTCTTATCGTCTTTTTTCATTGCTTAAAATCATTTTAAACATTATAGTACAACTATCGATTAGACGATAACTTTACCATCCTCGAGATGCAGCACGTCTTAATAGAGTTGAGATCGTCTATGGTCCCGTGAGTGCTAAAACTCATTTCACCTACGTCCCCGTGATTACAAAATTTTGACCTCTCCTCCCCCTCATTTTACTGACCGCCTACAGTCCGCGGAAGACTGTAGATACCGTCCAAAATAAATAAAAGTGACATTGCTTTCATGTACACCCCCAGGACACTCATAACGCGACGAGGCAAGAGAACGGCTTCAGCCGCTTAGAATCATGCCGAAGAATTTTCCACCAGAAAGGGATCAGCTTCGATGCGTGACCACCGCAACCTAGTCGGAGGAACGTCCGCAATCTCACAGAGCCATCACCCTGCTCCACGTTGCAGGCCGTCGCCATCCTCCCCGATAAGTGGTAAACCGCGCTGCTGCATATGTCTCATGATAAATAGATAAGATTCCAACGGGCTTCCCTTCGTCCTCACAGCAGGCCACTAATTAAGGATGGCTCCCAAGGGCTTGTGTCTGCTGGGTGTACTCTTCTGTGCACTAATGCTAGCCTCCTCTCATGGGGCTGCCACTGAGGAGCCAACAGCTGCGTCGAATGCTAAGGAACAAAAGAAGGGTGAGTTGGGGCTTCATTCTCACAGTTTCAATATTTTAATATTTTGAGAATGCATGTAGAAGAGCAGATTCTACATGTAGGGTAGAAGAGACAAGTTAGACTCATCATCTTATTTTTTACTCCGGCGCCCGACGCTGCTGCAGCAGGAGACGCCGTGGACGATGATGGCAAACAGGTCCACGGCCGTGCCGTCGAAACGGCTGCAGATGCCGTCGCCGGCGAGAACAAGCACCACTTGCCCCCTTGCCGTTGCTGCAGGTACAACGGCAGTCACTGCATCCACTGCTGCCCCGAGGGAGAGAAGGCTCCTGCCGGAGTGAAGGCTGAGCCCCAGAACTAACTAAAGCCAACTGCGTGTTGGCCCAGTACCAGTTGTGTATGGAACGTAATATATCTATGCTAGTAGATAAAGGAGGAATAAGAGAGCATGTTCTAAGTGTGTTTCATCTGTCAAAAAATAATGTATATACTCTTGGATTAGTACTGTTTTAGATCTCCATTATCAATGTACTCTTTATGAAATTTATTATCAAATTAATTATATTCTATAACAGTAAATAAAGTGAAGGAGTCCAACGATCGAGACTAACACATGTTGAAGAATACAGGAGGATGTTTCGACCTTGCCTTGCCCTTGACCAGGCTCGGCTCTTTCATTAATTTTTACTGTAATTAAACATGCAAAGAAGTCAGCAGAAAGGGGGTTTAATTTGCCCTGCACACAAATATGAGTGCTGCAACGTCAAGTTGAGCCGAGCCCAACTTAAACCTAGCTTACGGCATATCGAAGATCGGGTTGAATTATAAACTTGGACCACCCCTCCATCCAGCCGTGTTTATTGAAGTTATTGAGCCATCTAACTCAAAACATTTAAGATAATGAGTAGAGTAGGCACCATTTACATTAAGTATTATTTCTTTTGTCCCTTTTTCAATGTGAGGCTATTCTAACATGTCTCCTCACGTAAAAGCCGATTTTACATTTTGTCATGTGGACCACAAAGACGGGGTACACTGCTCGATACGTAACCATGAGCTCTGATATCATATTGAAGTTATTGGATCATACAACTTAAAACTTTAAGACAATAAGTAGAGTAAACGCCATTTATATTAAGTATTATTTCTTTTGTTTCTTTTTCGATGTGAGACTAGTCTAACATGTCCTCTTACGTGAAAGCCGATTTTACGTTCTATCACGTGGACCACAAAGACGGGGTATGCGGCCTGATACGTAACCATGAACTATGATATCATATTAAAATTATTGGATCATCTAACTCAAAACTTTAAGATAATAAGTAGAGTAGACACCATATATATTAAGTATTGTTTCTTTCATCTCTTTTTGATGTCAGACTATTCTTACAGTGTTATTTCGAGTCAGGTTGAGTTTGGAATGAGTTGATGCTCTACTTGACTTCAAGTGAACCTGATTTTAATAAAATTTGAATTTTAAGTAAATATTTGGCGTATATCTTATTATATCCAATGAGTGGGAGTCGAGCTAGGTTGAGTTAGACCGAGCCGCCGTTAACATCCTGGTGTTAGTAGCGTTCACCACCATGTCATCTGCGCCTTCTCACCAAGCCGTGCTGACGTCCAGCCCATCGGGCCGAATCAGTTCAGCCCAATAGGTGGGCCTTGCTGACTACGTCAACTGTGCATATGTATACTCATCTCTTATCCGTTACCGATCTTCGAAGCAAGACGGATAGACTTATATATGATGCATATATATATGAACACATATTTCGCAAGTTACTTGTTGTATCTAATTTGAAATGTGTTGGACCGTGGAAGAAAGCTGCTGTGATGGAGTTTTCCTAAGGAAATTGTGTTTGTTTTTATTTTATAGGATTCAAATATTTAGCTTTGATGGTGTGCTTTGTTTAATCTTGCGTTGAAAATTTTAAAAGGTAGGATGTCATAACCTAAGGTATTTCTTTCTTACTTATTATTTAAGACTTTTATACGCATGCGCAAGCAAAGCCCAAGTGGAGGGGTCTGAGGAGGCCAGAGCTAGAACCCAATTAACCAAACTTGCCGGGTCAGATTACTACATTATTGGTGGATGAAAAAAAACCATCACAGAGGAAGACAATTCATAAAAGAAGATAAAAAGCTCAAAAACATGGGAAGATGCAAAAACAATTGTTAAATCTTATTCAAGGGATCTAAGTTTATAACATCATTATTGATGGATGATGCCTCATGAAGTCGGCAACCATGAGCTTTTACCTAACACACTCCCACCTGTTATTCCCCAAAAACTGAAGAGAACCTAGACAGACTGCTATTCTTATACTTGGATATGGAACTTTTAGATTTCTTCAGCCACCTTTTTGCAGTGACTCGAATTTTTCAACCGATGTGTAACAAAGAATACATCACATGCACTATGCTATATTGCAAGCTCAGAGATGTTGGCTACAATTGCACAAGTACCAGCCTACTTCTCCCATAATCCTCTGCCCATCATTACGCAACTCATTCCATGTGTCGGGGACTCCTGGCAAACACTGGCTGCAGTCTTGAGATTTCTCTGCACTGATCTGCTCTTCAAGTACTGATTTATATCTCTTCCTGTAGATTGAAGGGTGCCCATCCTTTTTGTAATCTGTAAGCCAGCTGACGTTGAGGTATATGACTGGTGTTTTTATCTGTTCTGGCACTTGCAGGATACTTCCCCAGATAACTATCTCCGTTTCCTTGAGGCACTGCCCATCTGAGTTCCATCGTTCCCTTCTGCAGCAGCAGAAAAGTTCACAGTGATGGGCAACTATGTCCTCCACGAATTAAGCAATACCATGAAGCAAGAAACAAAGAAAACAATATCTTTTGGACCTCTTTTTTTGAGTCTTCGTGAGTCCTTAAATACATATGAGATCAAGGTGTACTTGTACTTCTCCATTTTTATATAGAAAAATAGTTTATTTATCCTCCTTTTCATATGTCTTGGAGTATCAAGAAAAAAAGATCTAGAGAATCTCGTTCCAAAACAAAGTTTTAATACTGTTTGAAGCATATTCAAATGATGAGCCATCCAATCCAAGTACTTGGATAAAGCCGATAGCTAATATCCCATTCCTATGGAATATTAATTTTAACACTAATAAGTTTGAGGTGTTGAGTATTATCACTAAAAATGATATAGGAAGAATGTGGAGGAAGGCCCAGAAGGGGAGAGAGGGTTGGGGGTGGAGAAGGGAGGTGAATGAATCTTGGGACTCTTAAAGTCTTTGCTACATGTTCAGGCAGGCATTTAATTTTTTATGACAATATACCTTACCAATGCATAAGTATCAAAATCGATAGAACATAATCATGCGCCTACTGTTACTAGCAATATCAAATTTTGTACTAAAAGAACGATATCAAATATAGCAACCAAACACCCCAAAAGACAATGTGTTTTCTATCAAAATGTCATCGACTTTTGAAACCACAGATAGCCCAAGACACCAGATATAAATGCATCAATGCATTATATTTTTATCTTAGGGGCTTTCTGTTTCAATGTAAAATAACGTAATCTTGTTCTATTGTATGGTGTTTTTGGATGCTTGTGATGATGTAAAATAAAATCTTATTTGGGCCTTGTCTGTCCACGTGACAACCCAATTCCCTTATTTTGATTTACGTGTATGAAGATTAAAGTATTCTCTTGTTTTGTTTTACAAACAACAAAATAAATGCTCCCTGATTTTAAAAGCACAAAATATCTCTTATTTTAAAACCGGTGATATTGAAACCGTGAATTACAGAGTTTTATGATGAAACAATGTTGTGTGAAAATGCTCTCGCTCACGTCACTAATCGGATCAGACATACGCACCAAACAATAACAAACAAACCAGAGAGAGAGAGAGAGAAACAACACAGAGATTTACATGATTTGGCAATGTGTTTAGGTCCACAGAACTTGACTCCTCCACTGTTGTCTTGCACTATTATTCTCCGAGAATACAAGTACAAGCACACAGTCTTAGAAGGATCTCTAGCCACCTTCTTTGTTGTTTCCAACCTCTAAGGCATATTTTTTTGAGATTACAATATATATAATTCTTTAAAATAAAACCCAAAATACCCCTACGTCTGTGCGCATCAGGGTGGTGTCGACACCATCCAAAAACTAACCCTCTGCCAGTGCTTAGGGTGTTGACACCACCTTCGTCTGCTTCTGTTGCTACAGTTCCCAGAGTGTTTACACCACTTATCTTAGTTTCAACACCCTCTTCTCTTATAGTTGTCCAGAGCTCACGAACGTACCGTACCACGAGGGGGGTAGCAAGGTCTCCGACGTCACCTAATTGGGATAGCCTACAAAGGTAGGTTTTCTCATGTGATGCCTCTGACACCATAAAAAAAAGAGTCCGGTTCCTGTCAGTAGGACTTTGGAGGGAACTCCATCAGTAATTCGAGACGCATCCCACTCACTTTGACAACTTTTTTCTTGTTACCGGTTCAGTAGGTTTCAAATACTACGCAGAGCACTAAAATAGTACGCAGAGCATTAAAATACTACGCAGAGCATTTAAATGTTACGCAGAACACTTAAATACTACGCAGAGCATTTAAATACTACAAAGAGCACTTAAATACTACGCAGAACATTTAAATACTACCAAGAACACATAATTACCACCATATGTTGAAGTGTATTTTAAATTATGGTTGTAGTCTTGTGCTCTTGGTAGTATTTAAGTGTCGTGTTGTATCTAAGTGCTCTTGGTAGTATTTAAGTGTTTAGCGTAGTATTTAAGTGTTCTGCGTAGTATTTAAATGTTCTGCGTAGTATTTTAGTACTCTGCGTAGTATTTGAAACATGCTGAACCGGTAACAGAAAAAAAGTTGTCAAAGTGGGTGAGATGCGTCTCGAACGACGAATCAACTTTACATATGACGTTTCCTCACTGGTTACTGCTGGAGTTTCCTCCAAAGTCCTACTGACAAGAACCGGACTCCAAAAAAAACCTCCTCTAACTACTCCAAACCTGAAACACCCTTATGAATGTTAGATATATCCCTACAAACAAACAACCCCTTATAAGTGATCAAACCAGACTAGTTTGATTTTATATTTTCTTTTAAGCATTTACTAAATCTAAGCACTGTTGATCTACGAAACTTTGGATTTGATCTATTGTTTTGCGATACCACATGGTAGGATCTTCTCAGTTTCCAGTCTGCGTAGCTCAGTACTACACAGCAACTAAGAGAAAGAACTCCACTACTTCCGAAGAGATCGAATGGCAAACAAAATTGGTTCCTACTTCACACTGCATTTTTCTTTCATACATTTGAAACCCATGAGGAAACTGGACACAATGCTCAACGAATGCTCCTACAGAAGTGCAGATGAATTTCCTGACCATCAGCTCATACGGCTTTGTAGTGCAACATGACTTGCGATTTGCAAACAGTAATACTAAGTTCTATCATAGGAATGTGGAATACCTTGTATGAGGACAAAACCTCCTTTTCGTTTCTTAGATGACAACAAATGAATAAAGTGACTTAAAACCGAGAGGTCGTTTGATTTGATATGGAATACTATATACAAAATATCGTAATTTATGTTTCTTGGACATGCAGTTCTTTACAATATTTTATATCAAACCAAACAAGATAAAGGGAATGATGAACGAACATGTGCCATCAGTCTTCATTACATCTTTTATGCTGGGCTATGACCAAAACTTTGCATTGCATGTTGCTTAAAGATGCCAACTTTAGTCGACTCTGTATTGGCATCTCATTGAATACGTTATGCTAAGACTGGTACATGTTGCCTTTTGTTTTCACGTTTCAGTGCTTTATGGTCTGTGGATAAGTATGTTTTGAATGCTATTTGGGAATCACTGTCTCAGTCATGCAGTGAGTGCCAAGCGTACGGGACCTAGGCAGTCAAAACAATCTTTATTTGGGTCATCAACCGAAATCTAAAACAGTTGAACTAGATGTTTTGAGATAAGACAAAGATGACATGAGGAGACCATAAAATTACTTCATTAATCTTAGTTGCTTGACAGCAATTAATTAACAAAATCATGACAGCAGTACAGAGAATTCTTCACTATAAAAACAGAAGATTTTTTTTTTTTTTTGTTGAAAATTTCATTAAGATATCTATAGTTCATTAAAAAGGACACATCTCATAAGTTCATTGCAAATAATGGCTGAAGTTATTTGACATATTACGTGAAATGAGTAAGAGAGAATATACTTTGAAACAACTTGAGTTTTGTTGGGGTTGATATTCCTGTCCACCCATCTTGCCCAAGTTGAAAGAGCCTGGAGGAGTTAAAGAAAAAGGGCCAACAGAGAGAGAGAGAGAGAGAGAGAGAGAGAGAGAGAGAGAGAGAGAGAGAGAGAGAGAGAGAGCTGCTATAACTTCCTTTTCAATGGCTCCTGGACCTTCTCAGCTCATCTGGGAATGGTTGAGGAGAGAGAGAACAAAGGAAACCTTTCCAAAATTATTATTAATTGAATTTTTCTTTACGGCACTGACAGTTACTATAATATCCCCTTACTATAATATCCCTCACATGCAAGCTCTATTTGCTGCCTTGCCCATCGTGAGACGCGGGTCTCGGATCTTGCGAGGAAGAAGGGTAGTTGCGTCATAACAGCACGTGCAGCACGCCAAATCCGTTACGGCGCAACCGTTGGGCTCTGTATCTTCTTTGGAATCGGAAATTTAGTTTCCATTTGATAATGCTGACGCATGAAGTCTAAAATTTAAGGAAAAATTATCTATATACCTGATGCGGCAGAATCCGATTCGGCCTATTGCAGCAGGCCCAAACCCCATTCAGCTCAACAGCAGCAGTACTAGGCCCTCCGGCGGCTTTCGGCCCGTTAGCGGCCCAGCAGCTCTCGGCCCATAAGCGGCCCCGTCGCTCCCGGCCCAGCAGGCTTCAGTCCGTCAGCGGCCCATCAGCCTACGGTCCGGGAACAGCACGGCGGCCCAGGGCCCAGCAGGCTTCGGCCCGTCAGCGGCCCAACCCCCTTCGGCCCGGTAGCCGAATCCGGCCCACTCCGGTGGCGGATCAGACGCTATGGCGGTTTATCAGTAAGCCTCCTTTTAGTCCTATATCGACTGCCACCGTTAACCATCCGCTACCCTCCGCTATAAGTATCCTGCTACTTGTGCCCAAGGAGGGTGGGTGGGAAAAACGGATGCCCCCCTAAGCTTCCGAAACCCCTTAAAGGACTGCTGTCCGAATAGGGTTCTAGCTATTTCTTCTTGCTTCCTGAATCGAATCTTCTTCAGAAGCTAACTTGACCGTCGGAGGGGGTTCCCCAGGGCTGACGCCCGGGACTCCTGCTGACTGGTTCTTCTTCTTCTTTCCCTCCTGCAGGGACTCGGTTCGAATCATCGCCGACCTCCCCGAGTCGGTCTCGGCCGCCGACCTCGGACTCCTCTCCCCGGTCTCGACGCCGAACGCCGGCTGCACCGCGCCAGGAGACTCGGTCTCACGCTGAAGTAGCCTTCGGACTCGCCGTCCGAGGGCGATCCCGTCGGTCGCCCCGCGCCGGGAGACTCGGCCTCGCGCTGAAGGTGCCTTCGGACCCCCTCGTCGGAGAGCGAGCCGTCCCCCCGTCCGATCTCGGACTTTCCGGCTTCTGCTCCGACGCCCGTCTACAGCTCCGCTGACAGGAGCTCCTGCTCGCGCCGCGCCTTCGTCCGACCGAAGGAGCAGCGGCTCACTATCCAAGAGCAGCTCCGGCGGCAGATCGCGCCCCCCGCGGGCGGATCCTCTTCGTTCCGAAATAGCCTCGGCTTCGTCCTGTTGTGGATCCCCGTCGGATCCCCTCGTCACCGTTCGATCCGGACCGGCTCCGGATCCTCCTTGTTTCGGATCCCCGTTTGCGGGATCCGGTCGTGATAGATCCAGTCTACATCAATACCTTTAAAATCTTTACAAATGATTCATAATATCCCTACCTTTAAGAATAAAACCTGGATGCCTCCAAAATCTTTAAGTTTTGGCCTCCATGCACTTATGGTTATCAAACATCCAAACGTACAGAATATTGCATGATTATTCTGTAACAGAGGGGGTGGAATTGGTAAATTACAAGAGTACCTTGTTGCTTCCCCAGGAACTGCCCCCTACACATTGTTGGGGTACCCGCCTATCATGTGGAACATGCGCAGTAGAAGACGCCCCTGCACTCGTCCCGCTCCGTCAACATGTCCGGTAACCACACCTACTCATCCGCCGCCACGTTGTATGCCAGCGCCGACTAGAGGGTATTCTTCTCCTCCTCGTGCCAGCCGGCGACATACGCTACGCTGTCGTTCGGCTAGACGGCTCCTTCAGCTACGCGTTGTCTTCCTCATCGGGGGCACTCATCTTCAGGCGGGCCAGCGCCATTCCGGTGCAGCGTGGGTGCCGTTGCTGCAGAGCCCACAGGTGCCCAATTTCTATGACGTGGGGCTGGGCGTAAGGGGCACTCCGCTGCCGATACCGGAGGAGCTATGGCGGATGTAGCCCGAGTCCAGGTTCGACGGGCCGGGTGGTCATGGATAGGAGAAGGAGCAGTGGGGGATGAGCTTCAGGGCCGTACGAGGCCACGAGCCAGAAACATGGTCAAAGATGTAGACACCTGCAGTGGCGGATCAGGTGGAGGGGGGTCCTACACGCCGACCACCACCATCTCCTTACCCTGTTTCGGCGACCTTGCAGATGGAGCGGGCTGCGAGGTAGGCGTCCCGAGGGATTGAGCAGGGCAGTCCTGCGCAGCCGTGTCAGAGAAGCCTGGGAAATAGCGCCACCACGGCGTGGTCCCCATCGGGTCGGGTTTCAGCCAGTGCAAGCGTAGACGGGACGTGGACAGTGTAAAGAAAGAGTAGGTGGGTCCTACGCGCACGAGTCAGGAGTGGATGGGATGCGTACGTGTGGGGCCCGCCGACTCTTTCTCTGCACCGCTCGCGTCTCGTCCACCCTTACATTGATTGAAAACCGACTCACCCCCATCAGCTTCTTGCATCGTCCGTTATCCAGTGAAGGGAGAGAGAGATGCTGCAGGCGAACATCGTTGGTGTGGCTTACGATGCCTGCTACTATTTTCTTGGCTGTGTGCTTGCTGTTGCGGGGAACGTGATTGTCTTGACCATATAATATCCTTGGACATATGAGACCGAGCTTATACTATACGAGGGTATACGAATTATTTACTTTTGAAAATAACTGCACAATGCATAATGTCCGTGATGCGGCAGAATCCGATTCGGCCCATTGCAGTAGGTCCAAACCCTATTCAGCCCAACAGTAGCAGTATTAGGTCCTCCGGCGGCCTTCGGCCCGTTAGCGGCCCAGCAGCCCTCGGCCCATGAGCGGCTCCGTCGCTCCCGGCCCAGCAGGCTTCAGCCCGTCAGCGGCCCACCAGCCTACGGCCCAGGAACAGCACGGCGGCCCAGGGCCCAGCAGGCTTCGGCCCGTCAGCGGCCCAACCCCCTTCGGCCCGGTAGCCGAATCCGGCCCACTCCGGTGGCGGATCAGACGCTATGGCGGTTTGTCAGTAAGCCTCCTTTTAGTCCTATATCGGCTGCCACCGTTAACCATCCGCTACCCTCCGCTATAAGTATCCTGCTATTTGTGGCCAAGGAGGGTGGTGGAAAAAAACGGATGCCCCCCCTAAGCTTCCGAAACCCCTTAAAGGACTACTGTCCGAATAGGGTTCTAGCTATTTCTTCTTGCTTCCTGAATCGAATCTTCTTCAGAAGCTAACTTGACCGTCGGAGGGGGTTCCCCAGGGCTGACGCCCGGGACTCCTGCTGACTGGTTCTTCTTCTTCTTTCCCTCCTGCAGGGGCTCGGTTCGAATCATCGCCGACCTCCCCGAGTCGGTCTCGGCCGCCGACCTCGGACTCCTCTCCCCGGTCTCGACGCCGAACGCCGGCTGCCCCGCGCCAGGAGACTCGGTCTCACGCTGAAGTAGTCTTCGGACTCGCCGTCCGAGGGCAATCCCGTCGGTCGCCCCGCGCCAGGAGGCTCGGCCTCGCGCTGAAGGTGCCTTCGGACCCCCTCGTCGGAGAGCGAGCCGTCCCCCCGTCCGATCTCGGACTTTCCGGCTTCTGCTCCGACGCTCGTCTACAGCTCCGCCGACAGGAGCTCCTGCTCGCGCCGCGCCTTCGTCCGACCGAAGGAGCAACGGCTCACTATCCAAGAGCAGCTCCGGCGGCAGATCGCGCCCCCCGCGGGCGGATCCTCTTCATTCCGAAATAGCCTCGGCTTCGCCCTGTTGTGGATCCCCGTCGGGTCCCCTCGTCACCGTTCGATCCGGACCGGCTCCGGATCCTCCTTGTTTCGGATCCCCGTTTGCGGGATCCGGTCGTGATAGATCCAGTCTACATCACGTGGCGCCGTCTGTGGGAAACAAGCAAACAAGTCATGTCTCGACAACCTGTCACCCGGCGATCCGGACAGAGCCAAACAGAGGCACGGGAAGTCTCAGCGCGGCTGCCACCCTCCGAAGGCACCCCGTCCGTCCCTTCGAGTACGGTTCGGCTAGCTGCGCCAGGGTCCACAGTTGAAGACAACCGGGTAAAGGAACTTCAGCAACAAATGACCGCACTGACTACCACGGTCGCATCTTTAGCGGACACGGTATCCGCCATGGCCCAGTATCTTGGGATACTGAGCCAACTCCCTGGTCAAGCACCTCCCTTTTTTCCTATACAGATCGAGGAGCCTCGGCCAGCGCCTCCGCAAGTCTTTGCCGACGAGGCCGCTTCGGCAAACGAGCCCTCAGCACCACTAGCCCCTTCAACGGCTCATCCTCAATCTGCAAATCAAGAACCTTCACATGGGCGGTATCGAAAGGAATGGGGCCGAGGCAAGCGACAGGGTCTGCAGCCACGGCACCTACCGCTGATTGCTCCCCCTTCCCGAATGCTTACGGAGATAAAGTCAATGCTCCGGCCGCCACCGCGTATGAAAACTGATCATCGCCGAAGAGACCCTAGCAAGTATTGCGAATATCACTGCGCGATCGGCCATACGACTGACGAATGCCGGTACCTTCGGGAGGAGATAGATCACATCGTCAGAGAAGGCCAACTGCCACAATACCAGTAGGAATGGCTTCGACAGAGGCGCAACTCGATGACCTCACAGCAGTAAGGCAACATCCAAGGAGGTCCTCTTCCCCTGGGCTATGCCTCTGAAACCGCTGAAGTGTTTGTAAACAAAAGCGACCGGGGGGCTCACAGAGTCGGGACCCCTTCGGACACGCATCCTCCGGTGTATTGACAATACGGAGTACCTTCGGCACCTCATGTAATTAAACCCGGGTTTTTGGCCGGGAGGTACGAATGAAGTCTCTTTTGAAAGGACCATGTCCGACAACAGATTTCTCCAAAGTCTGCGGCGAACCCGATCCGAAGGCGGCTCTGGCCATTAGTATCGGATCGGAGCGGCATTATTCAAAGACCGCGTCAACCCGATCCGAGGGCGGCTCTGGCCATTAGTATCGGATCGGAGCGGCATTATTCAAAGACCGCGTCAACCCGATCCGAGGGCGGCTCCGGCCATTTAGTACCGGATCGGCAGGATATTTTCTAAGCCCGCAAATAACCCGTACCGATCGGGAAGCGGCATGGCTTTTCTAAAAAGTCCGCAAATAATCTTGATCCGAGGGTGGCTTCGGCCACGTATACCGGATCGGGGAGCGGCATGGTTTTCTCTAAGTCCGTGTAAACCGTACCGGGAGTGGCTTCGGCCATGCAAACCGTATCGGGAGCGGCATGGTTTTCTCTAAGTCCGTGTAAACCGTACCGGGAGTGGCTTCGGCCATGCAAACCGTATCGGGAGCGGCAAGGTTTTTTCTAAGTCCGTGTAAACCGTACCGGGAGTGGCTTCGGCCATGCAAACCGTATCGGGAGCGGCATGGTTTTCTCTAAGTCCGTGTAAACCGTACCGGGAGTGGCTTCGGCCATGCAAACCGTATCGGGAGCGGCATGGTTCTCTCTAAGTCCGTGTAAACCGTACCGGGAGTGGCTTCGGCCATGTGTACCGGTTCGGGAAGCGGCACGGTATATTTCTAAGTCCGCAAATAACCCGTACCGATCGGGAAGCGGCACGGTTCTTCTAAAGCCCGCAGGTAACCTGAACCGAGAGTGGCTTCGGCCATGTGTACCGGTTCGGGAAGCGGCACGGTATATTTCTAAGTCCGCAAATAACCCGTACCGATCGGGAAGCGGCACGGTTCTTCTAAGCCCGCAGGTAACCTGAACCGAGAGTGGCTTCGGCCATGTGTACCGGTTCGGGAAGCGGCACGGTATATTTCTAAGTCCGCAAATAACCCGTACCGATCGGGAAGCGGCACGGTTCTTCTAAGCCCGCAGGTAACCTGAACCGAGAGTGGCTTCGGCCATGTGTACCGGTTCGGGAAGCGGCACGGTATATTTCTAAGTCCGCAAATAACCCGTACCGATCGGGAAGCGGCACGGTTCTTCTAAGCCCGCAGGTAACCTGAACCGAGAGTGGCTTCGGCCATGTGTACCGGTTCGGGAAGCGGCACGGTATATTTCTAAGTCCGCAAATAACCCGTACCGATCGGGAAGCGGGACGGTTCTTCTAAGCCCGCAGGTAACCTGAACCGAGAGTAGCTTCGGCCATGTGTACCGGTTCGAGAAGCGGCACGGTATATTTCTAAGTCCGCAAATAACCCGTACCGATCGGGAAGCGGCACGGTTCTTCTAAAGCCCGCAGGTAACCTGAACCGAGAGTGGCTTCGGCCATGTGTACCGGTTCGGGAAGCGGCACGGTATATTTCTAAGTCCGCAAATAACCCGTACCGATCGGGAAGCGGCACGGTTCTTCTAAGCCCGCAGGTAACCTGAACCGAGAGTGGCTTCGGCCATGTGTACCGGTTCGGGAAGCGGCACGGTATATTTCTAAGTCCGCAAATAACCCGTACCGATCGGGAAGCGGCACAGTTCTTCTAAGCCCGCAGGTAACCTGAACCGAGAGTGGCTTCGGCCATGTGTACCGGTTCGGGAAGCGGCACGGTATATTTCTAAGTCCGCAAATAACCCGTACCGATCGGGAAGCGGCACGGTTCTTCTAAAGCCCGCAGGTAACCTGAACCGAGAGTGGCTTCGGCCATGTGTACCGGTTCGGGAAGCGGCACGGTATATTTCTAAGTCCGCAAATAACCCGTACCGATCGGGAAGCGGCACGGTTCTTCTAAGCCCGCAGGTAACCTGAACCGAGAGTGGCTTCGGCCATGTGTACCGGTTCGGGAAGCGGCACGGTATATTTCTAAGTCCGCAAATAACCCGTACCGATCGGGAAGCGGCACGGTTCTTCTAAAGCCCGCAGGTAACCTGAACCGAGAGTGGCTTCGGCCATGTGTACCGGTTCGGGAAGCGGCACGGTATATTTCTAAGTCCGCAAATAACCTGTACCGATCGGGAAGCGGCACGGTTCTTCTAAAGCCCGCAGGTAACCTGAACCGAGAGTGACTTCGGCCATGTGTACCGGTTCGGGAAGCGGCAAGGTTTTCTCTAAGTCCGTGTAAACCGTACCGGGAGTGGCTTCGGCCATGCAAACCGTATCGGGAAGCGGCACGGTTCTTCTAAGCCCGCAGGTAACCTGAACCGAGAGTGGCTTCGGCCATGTGTACCGGTTCGGGAAGCGGCACGGTATATTTCTAAGTCCGCAAATAACCCGTACCGATCGGGAAGCGGCACGGTTCTTCTAAAGCCCGCAGGTAACCTGAACCGAGAGTGGCTTCGGCCATGTGTACCGATTCGAGAAGCGGCACGGTATATTTCTAAGTCCGCAAATAACCCGTACCGATCGGGAAGCGGCACGGTTCTTCTAAAGCCCGCAGGTAACCTGAACCGAGAGTGGCTTCGGCCATGTGTACCGGTTCGGGAAGCGGCACGGTATATTTCTAAGTCCGCAAATAACCCGTACCGATCGGGAAGCGGCACGGATCTTCTAAGCCCGCAGGTAACCTGAACCGAGAGTGGCTTCGGCCATGTGTACCGGTTCGGGAAGCGGCACGGTATATTTCTAAGTCCGCAAATAACCCGTACCGATCGGGAAGCGGCACGGTTCTTCTAAAGCCCGCAGGTAACCTGAACCGAGAGTGGCTTCGGCCATGTGTACCGGTTCGGGAAGCGGCACGGTATATTTCTAAGTCCGCAAATAACCCGTACCGATCGGGAAGCGGCACGGTTCTTCTAAAGCCCGCAGGTAACCTGAACCGAGAGTGGCTTCGGCCATGTGTACCGGTTCGGGAAGCGGCACGGTATATTTCTAAGTCCGCAAATAACCCGTACCGATCGGGAAGCGGCACGGTTCTTCTAAAGCCCGCAGGTAACCTGAACCGAGAGTGGCTTCGGCCATGTGTACCGGTTCGGGAAGCGGCACGGTATATTTCTAAGTCCGCAAATAACCCGTACCGATCGGGAAGCGGCACGGATCTTCTAAGCCCGCAGGTAACCTGAACCGAGAGTGGCTTCGGCCATGTGTACCGGTTCGGGAAGCGGCACGGTATATTTCTAAGTCCGCAAATAACCCGTACCGATCGGGAAGCGGCACGGTTCTTCTAAAGCCCGCAGGTAACCTGAACCGAGAGTAGCTTCGGCCATGTGTACCGGTTCGGGAAGCGGCACGGTATATTTCTAAGTCCGCAAATAACCCGTACCGATCGGGAAGCGGCACGGTTCTTCTAAAGCCCGCAGGTAACTTGAACCGAGAGTAGCTTCGGCCATGTGTACCGGTTCGGGAAGCGGCACGGTATATTTCTAAGTCCGCAAATAACCCGTACCGATCGGGAAGCGACATGGTGTTCTATGTACACCAAGTCTCGACATAAGACGAAGGTATCTCCGACAAGGTCCCGGCCTTAGACGAAGCTGTTTGCCAACAGCCCTCGGCCGACCTGAAGCGGCTTTTTTATACAAAGCAAAGGTTTTTTCAAACGAAGCATATACCGTATCACTCTTCCGAGGAGGTCTCAGATTTTACTCTTGCCATCTCAGAACTGAGGAAGACAAGAGTGGGGGGCTATGTGATGCGGCAGAATCCGATTCGGCCCATTGCAGCAGGCCCAAACCCCATTCAGCCCAACAGTAGCAGTATTAGGCCCTCCGGCGGCCTTCGGCCCGTTAGCGGCCCAGCAGCCCTCGGCCCATGAGCGGCCCCGTCGCTCCCGGCCCAGCAGGCTTCAGCCCGTCAGCGGCCCACCAGCCTACGGCCCGGGAACAGCACGGCGGCCCAGGGCCCAGCAGGCTTCGGCCCGTCAGCGGCCCAACCCCCTTCGGCCCGGTAGCCGAATCCGGCCCACTCCGGTGGCGGATCAGACGCTATGGCGGTTTGTCAGTAAGCCTCCTTTTAGTCCTATATCGGCTGCCACTGTTAACCATCCGCTACCCTCCGCTATAAGTATCCTGCTATTTGTGGCCAAGGAGGGTGGTGGAAAAAAACGGATGCCCCCCCTAAGCTTCCGAAACCCCTTAAAAGACTACTGTCCGAATAGGGTTCTAGCTATTTCTTCTTGCTTCCTGAATCGAATCTTCTTCAGAAGCTAACTTGACCGTCGGAGGGGGTTCCCCAGGGCTGACGCCCGGGACTCCTGCTGACTGGTTCTTCTTCTTCTTTCCCTCCTGCAGGGGCTCGGTTCGAATCATCGCCGACCTCCCCGAGTCGGTCTCGGCCGCCGACCTCGGACTCCTCTCCCCGGTCTCGACGCCGAACGCCGGCTGCCCCGCGCCAGGAGACTCGGTCTCACGCTGAAGTAGCCTTCGGACTCGCCGTCCGAGGGCGATCCCGTCGGTCGCCCCGCGCCGGGAGACTCGGCCTCGCGCTGAAGGTGCCTTCGGATCCCCTCGTCGGAGAGCGAGCCGTCCCCCCGTCCGATCTCGGACTTTCCGGCTTCTGCTCCGACGCCCGTCTACAGCTCCGCTGACAGGAGCTCCTGCTCGCGCCGCGCCTTCGTCCGACCGAAGGAGCAGCGGCTCACTATCCAAGAGCAGCTCCGGCGGCAGATCGCGCCCCCCGCGGGCGGATCCTCTTCATTCCGAAATAGCCTCGGCTTCGCCCTGTTGTGGATCCCCGTTGGGTCCCCTCGTCACCGTTCGATCCGGACCGGCTCCGGATCCTCCTTGTTTCGGATCCCCGTTTGCGGGATCCGGTCGTGATTGATCCAGTCTACATCAGTCCGTATGACTCAATTTCATATAGCTGAGAGAAAGAAGAGGGTGGACTTACGGGTGTTCACTGTTTGGTTTTATTTGATTTGAAGATAAAATTTTAAAAATTAAATCAAATTGAAGTAAAGAGTAAAATCAAATCGTAATAATTTAAAATCGAATCAAATCAAACCGAAATAATTAGGTTTGGTTCGATTTGATTTGTAATGTGGATCTTATAATAGGTCACTATGGTTAAATAATCCACTTCAATATTATTTTTAAAAATAATTATTAAAAAATATTATTTAATAATTATTTAGAAGTTTAAGTCTCGAAATAGATTAATATAGTTAAACAATCTATTTTATTAAGGACTCAACACTTTTTTTGTATAAGATTATGATTTAAAAGGTATTATTTGAAAATAATTTAAAATTTAAAATCTTATAATTTATATAAACTCACACTTAATCTAAAAGTTTAATACCTATATTATATCATTTTAACGTAATTTTATTTATTCGGATTGGTTTGATTTATAAACAAGATAATATAAATTTTTTTAATTCAATTTAATTTTATATCAAATCAAAATTTTTAGAAATTCAAACTAAATCAAACCAAACTGAATTAGTCGATTCAATTTGATTATTCGATTTGAACATAATAATGAACACCCTTTTGGTGGACCGGTTCTCACCTAACTAGGTGGGAGTCGTGGGACAAGTTAAACTTGCACATTTAACCCAACTTGGGTTAACTTCTGTTCGTGAGTATTGACGGTGGAGGTGTGGTACACATTATTTAAAGATTGGTCTAAGAAAACATTGGTCTAAGAAAATCTCAAGTAAGCCAAAAAAAAAAAAACTTGTGAGAAGATCGTGAAAGAGGAGTTAATTTTTAATATATAAAATTAATTAAAAAATGTAAAATTTTCCTTTCTGTGTGTGAGAGAGATGTTATTCTTTGTATTTTTATTTTCTGTCCTTATATGGGAGCAAAAGCTGAAATAAAAAATAACGAATCTATTATATGATAGATTGTTGTTTAAAAATACTGAAAAAAATAATTAACTCTTACAGAATCTATCTCGTTGAATCAGATCATGGGCCTCAAGGCGTTTTCAAAGGCAGCATCACTTGACTCTGACGTTAATTTGAAGATTAGTCCCATCCCTCGTTTTGATAAAATCAAGAAGAGGCCGCTTTCGGCCATCTTCTGCATTAGTTCTGTTTGCACCGAGGTTTTCCTCATTATTAGAGATCGGAGAAGTTAAAAAAGATAATAATGTAAACGGAATGGAAGCAAGTGACATAGGGACTGTGAATCTTTCTAAAACTTAAACTTTTGAAAATGAGTCGGACGTCAATCTCATACTTGAAATCAATTCCTCTTTCAGAATTAAAAAAAAAAAAGGGATCTTATAAAAATATGAGTCCAACTTGCTGCGGTGTTTTTATTTATTTATTTATTTTAAATTGTTTTAGGTTGGCCTCGTGGTGTTCTGCATAGTTGTACAATCCAATCTTAGATCGGACGACCGAGAAAAAGATGAGAAAATAAATATTTTTTACTATTTATTTGGAGTTGATTTTTGTTTTTTCATCTCTTTCTAGATCGTCTGATCTGAAATTGGACTGTACGACCATGTGGGGGGTTGGGCTTAACCCAAAAAAAATTTAATTTTTTTTTAAAATAAAAAACCGGTAGCCGATCTACACCGGCGGCTGCTGATGCAGCAAGGTTTACTCAAAAAATGTTGTCTTCTCATTCATAACTTTGACACATTACTTGAGGAGAAATATTTGCATTAATGTCTATCGGATATTGCAGCTACAACTAGGAATGCAAAGGGACCGGATTTGGTACAGATCTAAAGTAAATCAATGGCTGTATTCGGTAAGCTATCGATTTAAATTGTTATTTGTTAACTTTCTTATAAGCTAACAATAGGTCGAATAATCAGATGTTAGTGTACCAAATGTATTCGGTCAAAAAAATTTATATCCATTACTTATCCGCTATGCATATCGGTTTAAAAAGATTATCCAATAATTGACTTATAAGATAACCAACAGTAAGATAATTAGACTATCGGTTACCATTTGAATCCCTAACTACAACTGCCACTTTATAGCAAGATTAGAGGGCACGCATCTCTTAAGGCACGTTGTGCTAGCTACATGTGACTCCCAACTGCAAATAAACATACTAAGGTCTGTTTGGTAATGTTTAGGAAGGTGATGAATTATTAGATAATGTGAGTAGATTGTACGGCATAAATTTTTGATGACCTGAAACGTTTTAAACCTGTCCTACCTGTCCCACTTGTACTTTGTGCGCATGTGACATAGAATTTTACTGAAACTATCTTTTCCTTTCCATGCATGTGACGGACTACTAGTCTCCAGAATCTAAGCAAGGATGGAATTATATGTTAGAAGGTATTTCTCAGTCGAAAAGTTGGGCACTAGGTGCTTCTCGTGCGTGGACTGACTTGACGTGCACAATATATCTCTCTTCTCTCCCACTTTTTTGAATCCGACACAGAAACTAGACCTTGCTGCACGCTTAAAAACGCTTATATAATTGTCAAAAATTATTTACTTCGACATATAGTACAACAGCGTTTCCAAACGCTGGCTAAGTTCAGCTAGGCCCGGCACAACAGGATATGTTACGGACTCCGAGCATGTGAACCACAGCCAATCCCAACGCCTGTTAAGTGCAGTGACAACTTATGATGGAGATGGGCCTGTCGATGGGGCCCACAGTTGGGTATCAGTCGATTTTGTCCAAATCTCCTGATGTAAACCGCAGCGCCGCTACCTTGTCGGTCCTGCACCGTCATTGTCCGGCCCGTTGCGCTGTGGTGGCAGGGCCCCACCGGTTAACCCTCTCGGCATCCAACGGCCAGCGCAAAGCAGTAGAGGATTTGTCAAGGATTTGAGTAATACTTGCTGTAATGTGGGGCGTTTTTGCAGTCGGATTGAGTTGTCATATCATCCAGTAGTTTGGATCAGGTGGCAGCCTGATTTTTTTTTATTTTTTTGGTCATTTGATCAAAAATTAGATATTTGATTGGACGTATGGATGTTGAGCTTGGGTCCTTAACTTGACAATTTTCTTTTGCAATACTCGGGACATTGCAACAAGCCTTACTTTACTCGGAGGATTTTGGTGTGACCAGTTGGTGGTAGAAAAAGTCTTATTAGTTGTATATTTAGACTCATGCATGCCAAGAAGAAAGAAGCTCGAAGGTCTCTCCAATTTCTTAAAGAGCGAAGAAAAATAAATTTGATATGATCGTTTTTTCTAAAGAGAAAATATTACGTGTACTCTCTCAAGGGACACTTGAACAAGTTAAGAGACCGAAGCAACTCACAAAGATGAGGAAAAATCAAAATAAACTGGAAAAAATGGCAGTTTTCTTATGATGGAAAATCACAGTTGCCAATGTACATATCTTGATCCTGATCAGTCTCACTAAATAAGTATGATACACAAGCAGGCCTACCACTCCTGCCCAATCTGTGCACCCATCAACATGCACAGAGATGCAAAAATAATCATCCAATCTTAGCTACTGCAAGAGGAGGGATTTGAATTGCAACATTGTCACCAATCCCTTGTGAACCGTTTAGGGGGAGGTCAGTTGACAAGAACATTTTTTGCCTAACATGGGAAACTCCCACACATCATGCTTACAAACTTCAAAATGTGATTCTTTTACTAAATAACACATCAAGATTTATCTGCAACATCATAAGCTGCTTGCATATAAAACTGTAGGCTTCTTTGGCCACCCCTTTTGCAGCTACTGGCATTTTTCAATAAATATGTAACAAAGAATACACACATCTCATGCACTATGATTTATCACAGAAGCTCATAAATGCAGGCAGCAGTTGCACAAGTGTCAATCTATTTCTTCCATGATCCTCTGCCAATCAGTAAAAGAGATGCATAGAGCAACTCATTCCATGTATCAGGCACTCCTGGCAAACACCAATGGCTGCAGTCTTGAGTTTTCTCCGCACTGATCTGCTCTTCAACTGATTTATATTGCTTTCTATAGATTGAAGGGTGCCCATCCTTCCTGTAATCTGTAAGCCGGCTGATATTGAGGTATATGACTGGTGTCTTCATCTGCTTTAAGACTTGTTCTAAAACCTTCATTTTGCCAGGATACTTCCCCACATAACTCTCATTGAAGATTGGCTCCATTTCCTTGTGACACTGTCCTCCTGAGTTCCATTGTCCCCCACTGCAGCAAAAAAGAAACTTTCTAATTTTCACTATGAAATTAGAAACAAAGCTCTGGAGTGGAGTTTTGACTGATGAGCTGTCTGAACTTGAATGAGCATGCAAGCTATATATAATCAAATTGATTGATGTCACCAAGTAATGAAAAAGTCTATCATGTACAAAATTTCCACAAGAATCAGATTTTGTTCTTGGGTAATGTGAGATCATTCAACAGTGACTAACTGGTAGTATTTGGTAAAAGCACTTATTAGTCAAGGTTAGGCATTCACAACCAATATGCCATCAAGTTCTAAAACCACAGCGAACACAGAACACTAGATATGAATGCATAGATGCATCGTGTTTTCACCATATAAGTGATCGAAATAATCTATTCAATTTGACATTTTCCCTTGGGCTTTTAATTGATACCTAATGAATGTTGAGCCACTGAACGTTGGAGTTGTACATTACCACATGGTGGGTGTTATCTCTCCAGACTCTAGCTCATTCCATGCAGCAACAAATAGAAAAAAGGTTTAGCAGAATAGCTATTGTAACCTCCATTCTCCATTTCTCTGGAGGGGATCAGTGACAAACAAAGAAGGTCAACCTCATACTGCATATTCTGTTCATAGCCTGTCAAGTTGTCGACATGAAACTGATCATAATGCATATCTTACAAACCACAAAACCCGGGGGTTGAGTTTGAAGGGGCCCAAGATCATAAGCACTGGCCACAACTGAAATTATCCGATGTAAGAGTATTATATAGCTGCTGCTCCAACAGCATAGATGTTCCATCATGATATTGAGGCAAACAGTAACCTCATAACCTCTACTGGATGTACATAAAACAGTGGTACTCTTCATGAATAATGAAACATATTTAGCATTACTTTAAGTGATACTTACCTAAATGATGCAGAAAAGAAAGAAACATTTGCTCGAGTACACTTTTCTTTCTGAAAAGCACAATCTGGTTGCGATTCAAATGTGCAAATTACCAGTTGAATGTGTGTCAATGCCTAACTTGAAGTTACATGTTTCAGCAAAACTTGTGGATACATGTTTCCCCCATTTAAAAAAGTACTTCATCACCCTGTAAAGGTTATCCATTTATAGCTGCCCACATGAAAGTTGTCCCTACGGTGTCAAGTTAGATCATCAGTTACTCGTTGAAACTGCACGTCTACAAATTGTTGTAATAGTCCATGCCTAAAGTCTCATATTCATCACTTTTAGCATGAAATATCAACATGCCTCAATCCAAATTAGCACATTTCTAAGATAATTTTTTATATAATCTTTTTGCTTTCCTGTGGACTTACTACAACACGCATTTTTCAGTACTTCTCTGTAAGCTTTTACCTGCAGAATTATTTCCTAGACGCGCTACGGAAGGTAGGATCCAAGTCGATCAATTTCTTGTGCTTGGTCATTACCAAAGTGAATCCATTAAAAGGAAAAATAAAAGATGATGTCATTTATCCAGAATCACAATGATTTAGATTCAGTTTCAACTTAGAAAGGTCTTTTATCAACTATCCTGTTCCGACATAGGGCCATCTGAATCAACTTTTGCCAGTTGATCTCTAACATGTTTATAAACACACATACTTAATCAATAACCATCATTAGAAAGTTAGCTGTAGTTGGTTTTCCATTCAGATTGCTAATCTTGCATACAATAGCTGTAGTTAAACTCTATTTCCCCAACCTACCAAAAGGTCACACCACCCTCACTCATTTTAGAGGTAGTTTTGGAGGCATACTCCAGCTTCAAGAAGTTTATAGTGCATTTACACACTCCTTTAAAATTGTCTTCTTGAAAGAAACAGGTCAATCAATGTGAGACAGGAGGAGTTATTATACATGAAGAACCTCGAAAGTTTTTGGATCTGGTCTTAAGAGAAAGTAACTTTTCATGAGCCTCATCGAAATGGGGGATGGTTTGCTTCAACTGGATCTCCCATGAACAATTCAGATTATCTATGCCACTGAAATGACCTTTGATTTTTGCAGAACTTTTCTGCAAGTGCCTCGCTTTCATGAATAAATCCCCTTATTTCACTCGAAGGAGTTTGAATATTGGCATAATTTTTCCATTTCCATTTCCATTTCCTATAGTCCTCTTTCTAACATGCACTTGCATACCCATGAAGTCTAGGCACACGGTGCTCAACAATGTTTCTTTTAAAGTGAAGAGGTGTATTTTCTGCACACTAGGTGGAGCTATGACATCTCCAGTGGGTTTTTGGAGTGAGATGTCTTGTGAGTTCATTGTAGAAGGGATAATATTAAGTTCTATTGGAGTGGAGAATACATTACATGAAGTTTTAAGTTTTCATTTCATTTTCTAGATGATAACAAATGAATAAAGCTATTGCTTACAGGGAAAAAGGGAATTAAGGAAGGTGATAAAGGGGATGTTGAATGAACATAAGCCATCTACCCTCATTGCATCTTTATACTGGAAAACAGGTGAACTTTACATTCTATGGTAAAGATGCCAATGCTAGTGAGATCTGTATTTACGTCTCATGGACAGTGATTTGTAATTTCTGAAAGTGTTGCAAGGTCAACTTGGTTATGTCATGTTTTATTGGTTTGAGGAATGAGACTGGCCCACTTTGCTGTTAACGCTTTAGAATTACCAAAGTAATCTGCTCATTGAGGGTGGAGGAAAAAAATGGTAACAAAACCAAACATCATAATGGAGTAAAGGAAACTGCCGTACACCAACAACCTGACAGTGGACACCATTACGCTTGGGCTATGATAATGGAGCAGATCCTCCACATGTTACTTGGAATCATAGTATCTTTAATATACTAAATTCAGAGAAAAAAGCCTAAGGATACAGGATCCACACAGTCAAAACAAGGCTTACTTGGGCTCATCAACTCAATTCTGAAAGAATTATATTTGTTTTGCAAAATGTTTCAACATGAGAGAGAGAGAGAGAGAGAGAGAGAGAGAGAGAGAGAGAGAGAGAGAGAGAGAGAGAGAGAGAGGGAGGTTGATTGGTCTAAGTGACCACTCCGACATGAGGGGATCAGAAAATACTTCATTCTTCGTAGTTAGACAGAGATTAGCCACCATGATCAGAATTCTTCACAACAAATTCTGAACATGTTTGACCTTGAAACTTAAATTGAAGATGCTCCAGTTTAAAAATCAAAATTTGGCTCGTAAGTAAGTGGTAAGTGAAATAAAAGGTGTTTGCCATATTACCTGAAATGAGTGAGAGAATATCCTCTGAAAACAACCTGAGTTTTGTTGGGATTGATATTCTTGTCAACCCAATTTGCCCAAGTTAAAAGGGCCCTCCTATATGCCTCCATAGCTTTAAGAAGTGGATACACATGCTCACCTTCTTGATAATAATCAACTCTGTGATCCAAGGAGAAAGAGAAGGGCAGGCAACTTGAACTTACATGTAACATACATAAAGTTAGTAAAAGGAAGGTCATGTAATCAAAATGACAGTTCTTACCCCCTGGATGTTTTCTCATGAGTCCACCAATGACCAGTATTGAAAACCACAATATCTGCCTCATGATATGCTGAAGTTGTTGCATCCATTACATCCAGCCTAAGCTTCTCATCTTCTGTTCCATTTACACTGATGGTGTATTCTCTAACCAGAAATGGTGATCTGACAAAATCTATGGAGCAGTTGTAATCCTGTGATGCCATAAAAACAAATAATGAAGGAGAAATATTATCAGAAGTGATTAATGGAAATAAAACCACATGGAAAGAAAGCATCTTCCAATTTATTAATGAAGAAGGACATATCTTATGACTTGCCTTGAATATGAAGGAGTAATACCCCTCCGTTTTGAACTGATTTCTTCCTGATCTCTCATAAACTCTCTTCTTGTTTTTGATGCTATGTCGAAGAGTGCAAACGAGAGACTCCCACATGTTCCGGTTTAATGAGTCTCCAACAAAAATAAGCCTTTGTCCTCTCAATCTCTTCAGAAAATCAGTTGCATTCAAGCTATTCAAAACAAAAGTGATGAGTAAAAATAGCTCTTAGGAGAGGAATTTATATATGCCAAACACTGAAGTTAAAATCTAGCTAAAAATCATCGTGTTAATAAGAAGGCTAGAAATCTTGCTTTTTAGACACTCGATTCGTGTAAATTGATGTATGTTGAAGTTATTGGGCCATCCAACTCAAAACCTTAAGACAATGAGTGGAGTAGGCACCATCTACTAAACACTTTTTGATTTTGTCCTTTTTCCGATGTAGGACTATTCTAACACGTCCTCTCACGTGCAGACCGATTTTAAGCTCTAACACGTGGACCACAAATATGGGGTGCGCGGCCCGGTTCATAACCATGGGCTCTGATATCATGTTGAAGTTATTGGGACATCCAACTCAAAACCTTAAGATAATGAGTGGAGTAGGCACCATCTACTAAACACTTTTTGATTTTGTCCTTTTTCCGATGTAGGACTATTCTACCAATGTCAATCCTTTGTTCCTGCTGATAAGTGAATGATTATAGAAGATGATTCTTTCCTGAAGTTTTAAAAGATGTTACATGCTTTCTTTTCAACTTGCTAATCAGAAAAATTCAGGTCAAATTCCTTTTTTCCCCAACTTCGTCAAAGAAGAACATTCTGCATTGCAACAGTTTCTTACATGCTGTACTGTATGGATTCAAAGTTCTTCATGGTTAAAACTGATAGCCAGAACATTAATGACCAACAATCACCAGTATTTAACAATCAGAAAGATAGTTCCTAGATTTTGGTTGTAAATATTTGTTTCAACATCCCATCAAGTTTCCAACCTTAGCAGAAAGAGATTGAATCCATGGAGGGAGTCATGCCATCATGCAAAGATCATCAAATTTTCTTTCACCACCAGTGCATTCAGAAGAGACGGCTCTGAAACATGGATATACTTGCTAGTCTGAGTCATTATTTGCTCCTACTCTCTTTTGCACATGTATAAATCTCACTTGCAACCTTTATAGATGATTCTCAGCAAGTTACTATCACTGTTTTCTACTTTGGATCAATCTTGGTAACGTTTAAAAGAAAGAAAAAGCTACCATGCCAAGAAATCCTATTCGTGCAGGTACTAGAATTTGAAGCATTTGATGCCATTCCAACTGCTCGAGAATATGCCTAATTGCCTATCTTTAGTCCAAGAAAGTACCTTTTTGACAAAAGTGCTCTAGAAATGTGTTGACAGAGAAGATTGAAAAAAAAAACTAGACAATATATCTACAAAGCATCACAAGGTATGGACTTCTGACGCAAAAAATTACCAAAAGAAAACGTCTGTAGAAACCGTTCCAAGCAATCAGATATAGTATAAAATATGCACATAAAAGGTTGCTACAACATGTAAGCTCCCAAAATAGAAAAAAATAAAAATAAAATAAAATAAAATCTGCAGCATATATTGAAAGCAATCGCTGTGATTCCTATTTCCTTCAAGAAAACTATCCTATTCCCTCCAGGAAAGATTAACATCATTTCCAAAGCTTTCAAAACGGATGGAAATGGCAAGTTCATCGTTTTCTTGACCGACTCCATAACACAGATAAGATCTTACCTGGGGATATCACAATCATTAGGCTGCCACCTCCATCTTAAGAACTCAGAATCAGGTCTTCCATTCTCATGACAATTGAAACTCCCATCAATATGAGGACAGGAACCTGGTGGATAATATGGTTTGCTCTCATCTCTGACCCATCTGCCACTGAAAATATCACACTTCCTCTGAAACCCACTCCTGACCATCCTCGGACCAGAGCCTTGGTAACCATCTGCAACCTCACTTTGTTCCTTCGCTTTGCTGTCGCTGCTGAGACTTCCATTACTTCTTCCATCCAAGAGATTTGTTATATTTGCCTTCTTCTCTCTTGTGCCCATCACAGAAAGGCTGCTAGTGCTACCCTTCATGGAGAGATTTGTGTTATGGGTTTCCCCTGGGGGCAATTCTTCTCCACCAGGTCCCTTGTCTGTGAGGTTAGCAAACAGATTCTCTTCACTGGGTTTCTCCAAGACTCCAGCTTTCACAGGCACAGTTCCATTCCCAGTGCCAGTGGTGTTCCAATCAATGGAACCCCCCAAACCTTCCCCCTGTTCCAGCGGGTTGCTGCCTTCCATTGTGTCGTTTCCAATCAGATTCTCCAGATGGGCTTCCTCCGAAGCGCTTCCCTGCTCCACTGGGCTACCCGGCGCTGAGAAGAACCAAGAAAGTAGAGAGGAAGGGGAGGAAGCAACAGTGGCAGCACCATTGTTGCTGCCGACAGAGAACAGCAGGGATAAGAGCAGCAGCGACGCCAAGAAGCCAGCGCCCAAGCCAGAGATCACCCTCCTCTTGGAGCAGAGAATGGAGAAGAGGTTCTCCAGGGACAGAAGCTTTCTCAGACCCATGATACACTACAGCAACTACAGGCTACAGCAACCATAGAACACACTACAGAGAGAGAGAGAGAGAGAGAGAGAGAGAGAGAGAGAGATGATGAAGCAAACTACGGAGAAGTGAGATGAAAGGACATGGTGGGGGCGGGTGTTCTGATGAAGAGGAGGAGAGAATTGTTCCAAGTTTCCATCTTTCCTACTTGTCTCTGTCATGGAGAGAGAGAGAGAGAGAGAAGAACGATACAGCATGGACTCCTCCAACGGTTACGGAGACAATGCCAGTTCTTAAGTTTGACTACTACCCTTGATAACCATTATCTCTTATCATCAGCTTCCCTACTCACTCACTATCACATTATTTAGATTATTTTGCTTTCACATCTTCCTCCTTAATGGCAACAATTCATTATCTTTTACCCTTGTTATTAGTGTAATTAAAATTAATTTTTTGTCCTTAATTAAGAATATTTTTTTCAATTACTAAGTTAGTTAACTATTAGTCTGATATAGAGCGTAGATAGAAGTTTACGGCCTTTCGCAAATAACCCCATAAAGGTTCTTATATATGTAGAAAACATATAATAAATATAATCAAATATCCATTTAATCATCCAATTAAAAATAAGAGAAGAAAT
The DNA here is from genome assembly GCA_030544215.1 of Zantedeschia hybrid cultivar. Classification (NCBI taxonomy): domain Eukaryota; kingdom Viridiplantae; phylum Streptophyta; class Magnoliopsida; order Alismatales; family Araceae; genus Zantedeschia; species Zantedeschia hybrid cultivar. The sequence continues at coordinate 60,035,659 of JARZZO010000004.1, forward strand.
AGAGAAATGACATCCGCTTTGATTATTATCTGACCGACTATATCTTTTGATAGGTTCTTCTAATTTTAATAAGATTTACTTGTTTACTTAAACAGTGTAATATTTGAAGTATTTTTAGTAGTTATGCGGAGGTATAATAATGAAATTCATTGTGAAAGAAATTTATTTTAGTAATTTTATTTTTTTTGAGAAATTATTTACGCTACATTATTATTACTATTTAATGTATATTCAGTGAATCACTTGAGTAGTCTGAAACTTATCTAGATGTAAATTATGTTTTACAAGATTATATCTTCCTATAAAGAAGACATGGCAATGTGATAAGATATGGGTTTACCTTTTGAGAAGGAAAAGAGAGGAATATTAAAAGATACTTTCTCTAAAATGAGTTGCCACACTACATCGTTTCCCAAATTCGTTAACAATATTTTCAAGATTCTTTTCCTCAAGAGTAGTGCTTTTGCACCACTGCAGGTGCGAGAAGGTTGAACTGGAACGAGTCATCTTTTTGCTATCTGAAAAGTCCACATGGAACTTGATGTAGACCGGATCTATCACGACCGGATTCCGAGGCTGGAACCCGGAGAAGTGGATCCGAATCCGGTTCGGATCGGTGCTACCGAGGCCCGACGGGGATCCGGGAGGCCGAAGAGGCGGAGGCGGAGACGGGGGTCCGAAGGCCGAAGGGCGCTTCGATCGGAGCGGGCTCGTCTCCGGGAAGTCGGGGCCGAGGCTCCTTCGGCGGGCGAAGGGGCGGCGCGGATGATGCTCCTTCTGGCCATACTGTCGACAGACGACGAAGCCGAAGCCGACGGTCTGAGGCCGGAAGGGTCTCGGACTCGGTTTGCTCTTGGACAGTGAGCCCGAAGGCTCTTTTGCCGGATGAGGGGACAACGCGGGGCCGAGCCTCCTGTCGCAGGGCAGCCGTCGTACGGCGTCGAGACCAGGGAGAGGAGTCCGAGGTCGGCGGTCGAGACCGACTCGGGAAGGTCGGCGATGATTCAAACCGAGCCCCTGCGGGAGGGAAAGAGGAAGAAAGACCGGTCAGCAGGAGTCCCGGGCTCTGGCCCTTAGGAACCCCCTCCGACGGTCAAGTTAGCTTCTGAAGATGATTCGATTCAGAAGGCAAGAAGTAGCTTTAATGCTATTTGGACCGTAGTCCTTAAGGGTCTCGGAGGCAAAGAGTTGCATACCTTTGGCAATAAATAGCGGTGTATTTATAGCAGAGGATAGAGGTTGGTTAACGGTGGTAGCCGATATAGGACTATGTTTGGGCTTACTGGTAAACCGCCATAGTGCCGGATCCGCCACCGGAGTGGGCCGGACTCGGCTATCGGGCCGAAGGGGGTTGGGCCGCTGATGGGTCGAAGCCTGCTGGGCCTTGGGCTGCCGTGCTGTTCCCGGGCCTTAGGCTGATGGGCCGCTGACGGGCCGAAGCCCGTTGGGCCGGGAGCGACGGTGCCGCTTGGGGGCCGAGGGCTGCTGGGCCGCCGATGGGCTGGAGGCTCCCGGAGGGCCTGATACTGCTGTTGTTGGGCTGAACGGGGTTTGGGCCTGCTCTAATGGGCCGAATCGGATTCTGCCTCATCAGAACTTATCCCCCATTAAATGCGCTTTGATGTCATCCGTGCGCTAGCATACATGGGGGAGGGATTAGATTACAAAAATAATAAAAAAATTTACCTACTAGACTACTTTTGGAGAGCATCAGGAAGCTCAAGAGAGTATCTTGAAGCTCTCAAGTGCATCCTCATGTTCTTGAGCGCATGATGTTCTCAAAGATCTCAAGAGCATCTTGAAGCACTCGAGGGTATCCTGAAGATCTCGCACTAAAAATAGATGTCATCATGCATTCAAAGTATACACGAGGGTAAATGAGAATTTTTAATTTTTCAATTACTATTGTAGTTGCACATATGTAGTTGTTTGTTCAATTCGGATTGCATCTGGATGATTCTTTTTTTTTTTTTTATAATAGCTATCTAACTTGAAAATCAAGGTTGAAAATATATATATTGAACTGGAGACACCAACAATTTTGTCCAGAGAGTGATCTGAGCATTAAGGTGTAGATTGTTGCTTGGTTATGTAGAACCTAGAGGAGGGGTGAATGGACTATATATATATAGTTAAAATAAGTTGCATAATTAAATAGTTAATCTGGACAGAAAGGAAAGGAACAATGAGTAATCACACAAAGAACATAAGATTTATACTAGTTCGATCTGCCCAAATCTTTGTCCAATCTCAAGGCAATCATCTTAGGGGTTCCATTACAGTAAGGTACCAATCCTTTGTAGGTTATACAGTAACTCTCAGTAACTACTGGTTCTCTCTTCAACTTAGTAAAAAGGAAACAATCTTCTGTATGTAATAGGCCCTCTCTTCCTACAACTAGGAAGAGGAATACATAAGGAAACTATATAATGAACTGAATATAATGGTGTCTTAGAAAAGATAAGTATTCACAAGTGAACACAAATAAGATCAAGAATTTAGACAATTGTAAAACAATAAATACAGTTCTTGATCTCGAAGTAGTCTCCCAAAGCTTGAGTGAGTGCATAGGAAAATACTTAAACTTTAGAAGGCTTCTCTAATTCTCTCTATCTCTTACTAGTTTTCTTTCAAGTGGAGAAGTTTAGATTTAGCTCTATGCACAAATATCTCTAATTTCTATGTCTGCTCTCTTTTCCTTCTTGTTCTACTTGTCCAATTAATCAGGAGCTTCAGGTTATATATCAACCTTTCAAAATCTATCTGTTAGACGGGAGAAGGAGATGCTGGAGAGAGGCTTCTTGTTGTGTCTAATATTTGAATTTTCAGAACGGAGATAGAGATGTTCTACTGACAGAAAAATACTTCACATGTAACTAAGTGCGTGCAGTCTAAGGACACTCAAGTACAACCTTAAACTGGTTGGTAAAATCTGCTGTCAGTGGCCTGAAATTAAAAATTACACGAAAAGGAAAATTATGATTATTTTGTCTTGTGTGTGTCAGCATAGCAGAAATCTAATAAAAAATATAACAATATGGACTAATAGAAAATCTGAACAGGTCTAAAATGTTATCAGTCAAAGTCAAAGATGTGGAAAATCTTTCTAGCTTAAAATATAATATGAAAAGCAAGCTCTATAAAATGTAAGCACGATAACCAACAAAATATCTGTTATAAGATCAGATCACGCGGATCAATAAAATAAATATCTAGCATACAAGCACTTTGATCAAAATAATAATCGATGAAGAAATATGTACATTAATCGATTTAATATGCACAGTCAATCGAAGTCAATATCGCAAGCCACAATACATATTAATCGATTAGACAATGAGGGTTAATCGATTCGAGAACATAATGATAATCGAAATTCAATTCGAGTCTCAAAATCGATTGATTTTAACCTAGTAATCGATTAGACATAAAATTATAATCAAAGTGGCAATTAGTCATATCAATCGATTTGATCTTAAAACTGTAATCGATTTATCATGAAATTGTAATCAAAGTTACAACAGTTATAGTAACCGATTAAACTTTAAAGCAGTAATCGATTAGATGTGAAATGGTAATCAAAGTTTCAATCAAAATGAGAGTAATTAATTAAACTTAAACAGTAATCGATTAATCGTAAAACTATAATCAAAGTCACAAGCGATACAAGTAATCGATTAATCCGATCTCAATAATCGAAGTATAAACTCAGTAATCGATTTGAGTTCTATTGATAATTGAAGTGAAAGACTTGAACACATAATCGATTTACGATATACCGATAATCGAAGTGAAAACAGAAAGCCGTAATTAGTGTTGCAATATTAATCGAACTAAATAACCGATTAAGAATATATTATTAATCGAATGGAATCATGTAATTGAACTAAAGAATGAATCAATTAACTAAGGCAGAACATACATATAAACCAATAATCGATTAGCGATTGGTACTTAATTGATTTTTCAATTAAATCTATATTCGATATGATCAAAGATCTCTTTAAATTCGACTAAGTCCAGAATTGAGCATATAACAGTGATACTGACAATATATAAAATAATTAAATCAAATTATTTAAGGAATTATAAATAATGCTTATTGCCAATATTTTCATTATTTGTTATCACCAAAATATAAGAGTTAAATGAGTACATAGATTGCTTAACATGGATCAATATGAAAAATCAAAGTAACAAAAAATTGGAGAGATATGACCAATGTTAAAAACTAGAAAATAAAAGAAAAGAAAATTTAGATAATTGTTGACTAACAAAGAATAAGATAATAATAACTAAAAAATAATGACAAAAAAATTCCTCCCCATCAAGGTATTGTTAGCTTGAAAAAGGAAAGAGGGGATGTGGTCAACAATTACGTATTGATTGGATAACTAACGTCTAGAAGATCCATATTCTATCGACAAGGTACCTTTTAATTAGTAAGTGTACTTGGCACATCTTTTTAGGCTTGAAGCATTTTGTTCTATGTGGATCAATATCCATTTATAGTATAGAATTATATATGCTATAAAACAAAAACATCTATTACATCTATGTTCTATGTAGATTATAATGTGAAAAATTATAATGTAGTAAGAATACTAACAATGTATATGATAATAATTAATGCTATACTTCAAAATTATTTTAATTATATTTTTTTTTAAATTGTGTGTGACATCACAAATAATAGCGACTGAAGGTGGAAGAGATTAAAGCCCTTGACAAGGAGAACGTACTTTTATATAGACTTGTCTTCATTGTAGATGGAGACCATACACTATAATTTTGAAAGGAAGAGTATGTATTTGATAATTTATTTATAACTGAAATCAATTTATTATGTGACATGATAGCTATGTTAATCATACATATCTTAAAACATGGAAAAAATAATTAACTTCTACAATTTCTCTTATTATCATCACATGTAAAAGGGGTAATCTCATATCTTCCACCATTGAATGATTTATCATTTTGCTCACGCATACTACAATTTTAGACTAAATCATACGTTTGTTGCTGTGGGCTCCATTATTCTTATTCAACTAACTGAGATCCATTGCTTGCCCCTTCTTTAGTTCTATTGAGCCTTTTGTGGGAGGAATACTTAGGTCCTTTCTTGGGGTTTATGTGACACAAGTTTTTCATATTTTCATTTTCTTTAGCCATTAAATAATACCACATTCTTACACCTGCAATACAAGTTGGGTTATTATAAAATTATGAAATTATATATAAATTATTAAATCATTAATTTGAATTCTTTTAGCTCTTTCTACGCTTCATGAAAATTCAAAGAAATAAAATCCCTAACCACTTTGTGTTGTATATGATATGGTTTTACTTTCACTTCTTGCATCAACATTAAGAAAATAGGAGTAAGGAAAGGTTGAGAAATTTGCAAATCCGAATGGCCATGCTCACTCCCACACAATCAATGCCATCTAATACAAGATGGATGTGGATGAAGGATAATATGCATAGAATAAATAGAAAATGGTGGTATCAAGTAATAGACTCATTCTGATTTGACTTCCACCTCATAATATATCTTTAATAAGTTATAATAATTGTTGTTTGGGAAGCTCTTTTTTATTAGAGCATCCAATGCAAAATCACTGGTCATTGTTGGAGAGGCTCTTTTTTGTAAATTCATGATTTATACATACATAATTGACATAGGAGTTAACACCTTTGAGTGTGCAAAGATATGGAAGAATTATTACATAGAAGATACATACAAAGGACAAGGTCAAAACAAAAGCAAGAAACAAGGCACTATTTGGACTCTAATTCCCCATTAGAACATCTAACTCAAATCAATTGTCAGTGAGTGGAGAGACTCATTTTCTTATAAACTGATAGTTAGTTATATGTGCAACTAATTTAATACTTAAAGAATGTCTCCCAATGCTAAGTATGCATAACTTTACTGTTCGTGTGAGAACTAACTTTAATTGGGGCCTGATTTGTTTGGATTTTTAGGTGTATGTGCTAAAGAGACATGGCAACTCCTAACTCCATTTAGCTCTGGAATTCTAGTTGCATGGGCTATAAAGAGACATGAGAACTCCCAACTACATTTAGCCCTCATAAATAGATGTGAGGTCGTGCTTAAAAATATCATGATACTGTTAGGCATACGGAGCAGATGAACTTGTCTTACTTAGTTGACCTTGACATTAGACAAGGAATTATTAATCTCGTCCTTGTTATTAATAAAATCAGTAGTGGTTTAGTTGATGCAAGTCATTAAGGAGCTGTGTACTACTTCGAAAAAGGAACAATCAGGATTAAATCCTTCAAGCTTTGAAAAAACCACCACTCAAAAAGAGATTTATCAAATAAACATGTAATTGTAGGAGGTAAAAATAAATAGTGGTGTTAAGGAAGTGGACCCTTGAACGAGGTAGGTTTCAAGAGTGGATATAAAAATCATTTTTCTTGACGTCCCTATCGCAATAGTAAGAAATAATTCAAATGAATTAATAACATCTACCCTATTCAGGTTTCCACCTGGAAAACCACTTCTCAGCTGTCCACACCATGAAACACCCTTATTACCCCACACCAACCAAGCTAGTCTCAGTCGGTGGTGTCCTAGGCATGGTTTGTTGTACCGGATCGACTCGTGTTGACTCAGACGACTCGTACCGTATCAGGACAAATTCGAGTCGGTACGACTCGTACGAGTCGACACGAGTTGACCCGACTCGTACCGGATCATAGGAGATCTTAGTTGGTCAGACTCTTCAAATCGGTGAACCCTGGTCCTGAGCACGTGTACCACAGATTTCCAATCCCCTCATTAGGTGTAGTGACAAACTGTGATGGGGACGAGGGTGTGGTGAGGGCCCAGAATTAGCAAATAGTGGAGCAAATCCAATTCTCACCATCACGACCCATCACATGCGGATGCAGACAGGAACGCCACAACCTCGTTGGGCCTTGTTCTAACGCACCGACACTGGCATCCAGCCCATGGGGCCGTGCCAACTGGGTCTGATCCGTTCGGCTACTAGGAAGACGTCGCAAAACGCATTCTCTTCTGCCATTAAAATGGGATTAATATTTGTTGTCAAGAGCAATACTTGCTGCACGATCACTGTGGCAATGCAGTATCCTTGCCGTTCGATCCATATCAGATGGAGAAGAGGAGTTAAGCCCTTATATTGGATGGCGTATAGGAGTGCACCCTGCCCCCCTACAGGGAAGATTGATGTGTTGTGGGTGCACTGCATTGGCACGGCCGCCGGTGCATCATCTATCTCTCTCGTTTTTAAAATCTCTAACATATGATGACAGAATTGTAGGGCAAAGATGAACATATTTCATAAGCAATATGTTGTATATTGGACTTAATTTGGAAGCACTGCGCTGCGATTTGGTACCACTCGTAAGGGTATTGAATATAAGCTACGGTGAAATGATTCGTTGTATTTGTTGATCATAGTCCCACGAAATGGGAGCCAATTAAAATTCAGTTATATCCATCAGTTTCCAGAGTTTATATATATATATATATATATCTGGGTAATAAATTAACTTGATAAATACAAGTCTTTCGAAAATTCTAAATAGAGAAAGATGCTGTGTACATCCGATCAATATTCCACCAACAAGCTTATTGCAGCTCAATGGAAATATTTTCTTACACAAGGGAGGTATTGGTTTCGAGTCTTACCTCCTATATATATAAAGTATATCAAAGTGACAGTTATCTCATATATAGGTTAACATATAGGAGCTTAATTTCGACTACTTTCTTTCCGCAGGTGGTGAATTAGTGTTGAGGGTATTACTTTTTATGTGGGCCTCATGTTGAGGGTATTGCACATTTTTAATGATTCCACTCCTATATTGAGCATATATATGTGATGTCTCTTCTCATTCCTTAAGCGTTTCAAATAAAGTTGGTAAATGTTAAATGAATGATAATTATTTAATATTTAAAAGGCTTGATTTTTTGACGAGTTAGCTTGACTATTGCAGAATTTAGCTTGTGGAATATCCAAACAAGTCAGAGCGCGATAAAACCTAGACGCAATAACAAATTCTCTGCATATGTAATGACCATATAAGAGGTTTCTATACATACACATTTTACAAGAGATTTCTTTTCTTTTTTTCTCCATCATAGATTCGAAGGAGGTTGGTTGTTTACGAATACAACGATTATTTACAAGGTGAATTTTCTGCATATACGTGAAGTACAAGGAGTTTTTTGAATAGACGAAATTCTTTAAGAAGTTATTTTAAAAAACCCTCTTTTGTTTACCTTATCAACAACACTAAGAAATTCCAAGTTTTTATACAGAAAAGACTTTTTGCGTATAAATGTGGTATTTACGTCTATACTTCTAATTCTTACATATTATCATAAATACTCTTGAAAATCTTAAAATATTACATGTATATCCCTCTTTCAAAAGAACACGATTTTCAGCTCAATATACCAAACAGATTCCCTAAATCAGGATAATTAATATCAAGGTGTCAAAGGTGCATATGTAAATTTTTAGTGAATTGAGAAGTATATATGCAAAATACTAGCAAATTTAGGAACATCTATGTAAAATCTCTAGATAAAGAGATATAAGTGCAATATCTCTGAAGATTTCAAAGTCATTGATGATAATATTTATGTGAGAGTTAGAACATAGATACAAACTCAATATTTTTCGAAAGTATATATGCAAAAAATCCAAACAAAGGTAAGTACCTACTCGGGTGGGTGTGGGAGGCGGTGGACCTCGCCACATCACCTGGTCATCAAAACGCGATTAAAAAAGGCCGCGCACGTCGTCAAAGCTGGTCGGCGGTGGGTTATTTTAGCATATCCACGCCGCCGTCCGGCGCACCGGCCAAAACGCAACACGCAACATGCTGCCATCCTAGTTGGTCCCACGAGAGAGATTTTTCCAATACAAAGGGGACTTCGAGTCTGATACGAGACTACCATTTAATTGTATGAAAAATTAGACTTAAGTGACTTGGATGCATCACTACCTAATCCATCCATTTTATATAAATCTCGTCCAGTTTCAGTGGATGTATACAGTCTCATTGGTGGACATCAATCTAGCACGCGTCTTACTAAATTAGAATTCTTTTTCCTTTTTTGTCATATAATATAGTAGTTTTAACATCTCATCTCCTCCTAAGGAGTCTATACTAAACAAAGAATTTTCATATATCTTTGGGGTTGCTTAATTATTTTATACAAGGAGAGATCTGTTGTGCAGAATAAAAATGGTATCACTTACTTTAAAAATATTTTAATTAAATTCTAACCTCAAATCTAAACTGTTGAATCATCTCTACTATTCGAAAAAATATCTATGAACGAAAAATCAGATGCATCGAATAAGTATTTCTCATGTACCGAAGTTGAACAAAATGGATGGCCCAGATAAAATGATGGCTACTACTATCAAATTTATGACTTGCGGATATTAGAATTGAATAATTTTCTCTATGCATATAATTTTCCATATTGTATAGAAGGTTTGATAATTTGGATTAAAAATTAGAGTTTGATTAAGATATTTTTGAAATAGATGGGACTGTTTTTATTTTGCAACCGAAGGCAACGGATCTCTCCTTGTTTTATATGCGCTACAAAAATTTTATATACATGTATAAAACAAGTACGCCATTTTGGTGACATATTGACATAATATATATATATATATATATATCCATATCAAATATGTCATGGCCGTGACAATTTTGAAACATTATAGATATTGCAAAGATATTTTAGATACAATATTATACAAGTAAGCATGACATGTTTGAAATTTGACACACGAGTGGTTCATGTGAAATTATCTCGAGAGTTAAATAACGATATCCATTGAGATGGATAAAGACGATGCCATTAGTTGGACGCCTAATTGGACCCTGGTGTGCTCCACTACTGCAGGCATCTTCCCCAGAAGCAACCCATACTACCTACCGTATGTCACTATAAAACTATAAATAGGGTTTGGGGGGCTTCTCCCCATGCATCCACCCATCGGCAGACGAAGCAAGTCTTTGTGGTACGTAGTAGTTCTAGCAGTATACCTTCCGATCCTGTTCGTGGGTTTGTGAAGGATGGCGAAGGTCGTGCTTGTGTTGGCTTTGCTGGTGTGTGCACTCATGCTGGTCTCCTCCTGTGTGGCCGCGGCCGAGGTTCCGGTAGCTGCGTCGAATGCCAAAGAACAAAACAACAGTGAGTTGGATTTTAATTACTCTTATGCATACACACATATATGGTTGCAGTAACATTCCCTCGATCACCGGCTCCAGTGTCACCTGGCCAATTGGCCAATTTATATATCTATACTTCAGCTGGATTATAAGTACCAACTGGCCAATTTTCTCAGTTCCCACCGCTTTATAAATTATATATAAGCGGTCGGTTTAAAATTAAGCTTTTAATCACCAAATTTCTTTAATCCGTATCACTGGTTCCTCTTCTTCGGGGATGAAATGGAAGCGATATATGTACGTATGTATACATGCGTACTTGCTGGTACTTACTGTTAATTTCTTAATGAGTAATATTGCTGCCGGCTTTCCGTGCAGCGGGAGAATTCGACGCCGTGGACGAGAACAAACAGGTTCTCTGCCGCCGCCCCAGACGGTGCTGCGGGTTCTCCCGCGTTGGCTGCATACGCTGCTGCTCGCGTCCCACCGAAGCCGCCGCGGTCCCCGTTGACGACAACAAACAAAGCCTCGCCCTAGTCGCCCCGAGACAGCCGCAGGCGCCATCGTCGGCGACAACGCCGTGGGCGGGCGCCAGAACTAAGTAGAACGCACTCCTATTGTGAAGTACGCATGGGGGGTTGCTGTGGAACGAAATATGTAATAGCAAATAAGAGACGAAGGCGCCCATGGTCGGAGACGCCGGCGCCCATGTAGAAGAACAAAAGTCGATGTGTTCGACGTCGTGTTGCCTTGGTCGAGCAGTACTCCTCGACCAAGGTGAGCTCCCTGCTTGTGTTTCCAGTCCATTCATCCCATTATTATCTATTAACAAAAAAAATGGCTTACTTAATTTGGCCCATATTATCGACTCTTGTGCCTTATCCTTAAAATTATGAGTTTTTTTTTCAAACTTTCAGTCCTTTTAATTTATGTAATTTTGAAAAACATTATAACCTTTATATTTAGTGAAAGCTCTTCATAATCTCACTTTTATTTTAAAAATATCATTTTTCTTAAAAGTTTTTCCAAGATATTATAAAATGTCTCCTTTTCATAAGAAGCTTTTCCAAGATATTATAACATATTAGCTTTAATCTTTTTCTAAATAATAATGAGTTTACAAAGAGTTTTTCCCTAAATTGAGTAAATTAGTGAGACTAAAAATCAAATGCATGTGCCTTGCGCCCAAAACAAGGGATTACAGACCATTTTCGCTCGAATAATACTTGCATGGGTGCTGCCCCAAAAAAATAATTTTTTTTTAATTTTTTTATGGTCGGTCCTATCATGTCCTACAATTTGTATATTAGATATCTGATTGAAAGATCTAAAAAATTTTAAAAATAAAAATCGAGTCTTAATGAATAGTAAAAGGTAATCTTTAATGGGTCAAGTCCAATACATTAAATCTCAATTTTTTTCTTTTTAAATTTATTTAGACCATCCAATCCCAGATTAAGTTGTAGGAACATGTAGGCATGATGGAGCGGATAAAAAAATCCTTATTTTTTTAGACAGTATATGTAAGAAAAATGCAGCAAATATTACTCTTTTTCATCTGGTCAGCCCACTCTGGTGGATGACATCCCACGGTTCACCTTCTTCTATCGTAGTGAGCTGACCTCAACCCCCCAATAGAGGTTACATAATGTCAGTGCGAATTACAAGTCAATTGGTTAGTAAAAGTGGCCAGTTCATGAGCTGTTCTATTTGCCATTCTTGGGACCGACTGAACTTGAATAAGGCTGTTCATTATTTTAATATTATTTATTCTGCTGATTATTTTTTCAATTTTTTAAAATGTTTTTGGTCATCAAATTAGGATGTACCGACGTATAGGTCAACTCGACTCCGACCTAAAAACATAAATTTTAAAAAATAAAAAATAGAAAAACTTGGTGCACACCTGAAGTGTGCACTAAACTCAGATGTGCACCAAGTATTTCTCTTTTTGATTTGTCCATGGTGGGGAGGTCACCATTTTGTTGGACAGGACGGTTTCAGCTTTCTTTTCTGTACTAATCGGACTGGGATAGCTATTCTCAAAACTTTACAACACCCCTCCTTCCAGACGAACCAAAGAAGGGTTGCAAGTTTTGCCACAAGATTTTCCTGTTCTGCGTTTTGCTCTGATTTAATGCTTGCCCACATTTTAATCCACTGTTTAAGGGCAGTGAATAAATAGATGCTTGTTGTCTACTGGTTGAGTATTACACATAGGACATAATTACAGGGTCAATGTTTGAGAACCTTGCTCTCCTTGAATTGAAGGGCAAAGCTGCACATCTCCATAGGAAGTTAATCACTTTTAGTGGGAGGCCGCTAGCTAGATTATGGAAAGTAAATCCACTTTCGAATATAACCAATCCTTGCTCAACAAGTTACATTTTCCTTTTCTCCTAATTGATGCAAAATGCTAATTATTATGTTTATTGCCTGTGCAGAATTCCATGTGTTTGATTGGATACACAAAATTAAAAGCAAAATCCAAAATGTCATGTTACTGAGTTGAGTCCGGATCCTCTCAATGTAGGAAAGAACTGAACTCTAGCAGTTGTAAATCCCGAACCATGACCTCTCCTTACCATTTTTATCACCTTTTTTTTATCACCTATCAAAGGCGATCCCTATGTCCCTAACCTTTTTTAACCCATCAAATTCCACCAGTGCAACCAATTACAAATATAGCCCTAAGTTATGATTGTATTTGTACGACTTAGGTTGTATCTAGGTGTCATTCTACAGTGTATCTAAATGTTTTAAGTGACAGGTAAATACAATCTAAAACACGTGAATACAACCATAATTCTAAATTCTATCTAAGTGTTCTTGGTTGTACTTGGAACTTATTGGACCGGTTGAAAGAAGGGACTTGACAAGTAATGAAAAAGGCAAGAGACATGTGACGATGTGAGATTTATTACTGTTGGAGTCTAGTCCTCTCTTGCACTAATTAGAGGATCCAGACTCTTTTTTCTTGGTTTTTGTTCTCAAAGAGAGTCTAGATTAATGAAACAAAGAATCTAGTCGTTTCACTAGTTTTCCAGCCTATGGTTTCGGCATCTGATTTCATTAGCTTACGGCAATCCAAGCAACTACCAGGTTAAAACTTCTACCATGAGAAATCAAAGAACTGAGCACGCATTATTTGACAATCAAAAGGTAAAAATATATCACTTGATAACCATTAAGTAAAATTTATAACCTATATAACAGAGACCATTTAAATTTTCGTCCGGTCCATGATTCTTTGGACCTTATATATCCTGTTCTTCTAGCAAGGGAACTGGTTGATCTGCTTAATTAGTCATCCACCAGATCTCTGTCCACTGTCACAACCACAGTGAGTGTCTCTCTCTCTCCCTTTCTCCCTCGGTCTCTACGCCGCTTTCTCCTTCTTCTCTCTCTCTCCACCGAAGTTCGCTGTGCCCCTTCTCTCTCTCTGCCCCTCTCTTCTTATCTTTCTGTCTCTCTCTGGCTTTTTTCGCCCCTCCTGCTCTTCCTCTCTCTATCTCTCTCCCTTTCTCTCTCTTCCTCTCCCTCTATCTCTCTCCTCTCTCTAATATTAGTAGTTTTTTAATCTTTAAGTTTCAAAGTCACATTTAAAGTTAATTTTCAACTTATTCTCTTTTTAAAGATTCTAATTAAAATTCAAATTTTCAAATTTAAAATTTACATCTCCGTGAATCAATCTGGTTCTCACCATTCAACTATTTTCTAATTAATTGTGGGTTCTAATTATTTAAAGATAGTTGTTAATTAATGACGCACATCGCGCGCACATCAATTAGTTGTTTATTTAATTTAATAAAATGATATAATAGGGTCAACAAGAGATGACATATTTTTATTTTATTATTGAGGTGAGCGTCTTTCAGTATATGAGTTGATATAATTTGATGGACACTATTTAATTTGAATATTTAGAATTGTGATAGTAATGGATATTTTATTTATGTTTTTATTATTGTCTCTCCTAATTTATTTTAAATCTGTATGTTGAATTATTCTCATTGTTATGTGACTTGATTCCGATATAAGTTATTGGACTAAATCGGATAAAAGGCGTGACAAACCGATTCAAGACCAACACCTAGCAGGCCGTTAGCTAGTTCCACATCGCCAAATCTTACCGCGAACTCTTTCTAACTGATGAGGCAGAATCCGATTCGGCCTATTAGAGCAGGCCCAAACCCCGTTCAGCCCAACAGCAGCAGTACCAGGCCCTCTGGCGGCCTCCAGCCCATCGGCGGCCCAGCAACCCTCGGCCCAGTAAGCGGCACCGTCGCTCCCGGCCCAACAGGCTTCAGCCCGTCAGCGGCCCACCAGCCTTCGGCCCGGGAACAGCACGGCAGCCCAAGGCCCAGCAGGCTTCGGCCCCTCAGCGGCCCAACCCCCTTCGGCCCGATAGCCGAGTCCGGCCCACTCCGGTGGCGGATCTGGCACTATGGCGGTTTACCAGTAAGCCCAAACATAGTCCTATATCGGCTACCACCGTTAACCAACCTCTATCCTCTGCTATAAATACACCGCTATTTATTGCCAAAGGTATGCAACTCTTTGCCTCCGAGACCCTTAAGGACTACGGTCCAAATAGCATTAAAGCTACTTCTTGCTTTCTGAATCGAATCATCTTCAGAAGCTAACTTGACCGTCGGAGGGGGTTCCTAAGGGCCAGAGCCCGGGACTCCTGCTGACCGGTTTCTTCTTCTTTCCCTCCTGCAGGAGCTCGGTTCGAATCATCGCCGACCTTCCCGAGTCGGTCTCGGCCGCCGACCCCGGATTCCCCTCTTTGGTCTCGACGCCGTCCGACGGCTGCCCCGCAACGGGAGGCTCGGCCCCTCGCTGTCCCTTCGTCCGACAAAAAAGGGCTCTTGGGCTCACTATCCAAGAGCAAGCCGAGTCCGAGACCCCTCTCGGCTTCGGACCATCGGCTTCGGCTTCGTCGCCTGTCGGCCGTATAGCCGGGAAGAACTTCATCCGCGCCGCCCCTTCGCCCGCCGAAGGAGCATCGGCCCCGACTTCCTGAGGACGAGTCCGCACCGACCGAGGCGCTTCGGCCTTCGGATCCTCGTCTCCGCCTCCGCCCCCTCGGCCTTCCGGATCCCCGTCGGGCCCCAACAACACCGATCCGAACCGGCTTCGGATCCTCTTTTCCGGATTCCGGCCTCGGAGTCCGGTCGTGATAGATCCAGTCTACATCACGTGGCGCCGTCTGTGGGAAACAAACAAACAAGTCATGTCTCAGCGACCGGTGACCCGACGATCCGGGCAAGGCGAAGCAGAAGCGCGGGAGGCCTCGGCGCAGATGCTGCCTTCCGAAGGCGCACCTTCTGCCCCGCCGAGCCTGCCTCTGCCAACCATACCGGAATCTCTCGGCTCGGAAGACCGAGTGGGGGTACTCCAGCAGCAAGTGGCGACGCTGACCGCTGCCGTCACGTCCCTAGCGCCTCTCCAGGAGATGGTATCCGCCATCGCCCAGCACATAGGGCTGATGGGACAACCTCCTCAGCAGGCGCCGCTCCCCCCGCTCTGCCCGGTACAAGGTGCCCGGTTCCGGCCGGCGCCTGCGCCGGTTCCTCTCAACGAGGCCGCGGAAACGCGCAGCGAGCCCTTGACGCTGCCTGTCCGAACTCCTCGCGCTGATCGCCTGACGGAGCAGGATTATGCTTCGTCCGAGTACCGTCCGGTCCGAACCGGAGGACAATCCGTCGCCACCTCGACCGCCCCGGACCTGGACCAACGGCTGACGGCGATGCGCAAAGAGATGCAGCAGATGGTGTCTCGGCCTCACGGGGCCCCCCTCGCCAGCAGCATCCTGGAGCAGACCCCATTCACGGCAGAGCTCCTAGCCATCGAGGTACCCTCCAACTTCAAGCTGCCGAAGGGCCCTCTCTACGACGGAATGACAGATCCGGTCTGTCATTTCCAGAAGTTTAACACTTACCTTCGGGTCCGAGGGATCTCCGAGGCAGTCCGCTGCCGTCTTTTCCCCCTCACCCTTGAAAAAATCGCCCTCACCTGGTTCGAGGCTCTGGCCCCCAACTCCATTCACTCCCTGGTTCAGTTGGGCCAGTTGTTCATCGACCAGTTCTATGATGCCACCCGGCAGTCCAAAACTTCCGCCAGCTTGCTAGCCATCCGGCAAGGCCCCACCGAAACCCTCCAGGAGTACTTCACCAAGTTCCGGACCGAGGCCGCCCAGATCCCAAACCTCGACAGCTCGATCGCGGTCTCGGCCGTGATCAGCGGGTGCCGGGATGAGGGGCTCCTCGGTTCCATCGGGAAGCGCCATCCCCCTACCTTTCAGGACCTCGTGGCCCGGGCCCATAAGTACATCAACCGAGAGGCCCTGATGCTGTCCAGGGGTAAAGGCGCAACCGAGACTACCTCGACGCCTGCTCCCCCGGCGGTCCGACCTCGGCCCGAAGACCAAGAGCCCCCCCGGAAGCGTTATCGCCGGGAGGATTGGGACAGGGAGAGGCGACGGGACCCGCAGCCGCGGTACCTACCCTTACCTGCTCCCCCTTCCCAGATGCTCATGGAGGTGAAGGGCATGCTCCGGCGGCCTGATCGCATCAAGACCGATCCTCGCCGAAGGGACCCCGGCAAATACTGCGAGTATCACCGAGAGATCGGCCACACGACGGACGAGTGCCGGCAGCTCCGGGAAGAAATCGACCGCCTCATCCGGGAGGGGAGATTGCCGCAATATCGGCGGGAGCAGCCGCCGCAGCAGAACCGAGACGTCCCTGCAGCACCCAGACAGCAACCGCCCCCGGCGATAGAAGCCGCTCCTCCGCCAAAAGCCACCGCGGCCCCGGTTGAATCATCCCATCAAAGACCCAGCTCTGGGTCTATCATGATGATATCCGGAGGGCCCGGGGAGGGATCAAGGTCGCGGCAACGCAGCACCGTGGCGGCGGTCGACGGCGAGCCGAAGCGGCCTCGTCTGGAAGATATCACCTTCGGCGCCGAGGACCTGACTGATGTTCAGGTCCCTCATGATGACGCTCTCGTCGTCAACGCTGTAATAAATAGCTATGATGTACATAGGATCTTTGTGGATAATGGAAGTGCCCCAAACATCTTGTTTTACGATTGTTTCGAGAAGATGGGATTGAGTGAGGCTAGTATGAAGCCTCATCGGGGCCCCCTCTTCGGTTTTAACGGCTCGCCCTGCCGAGTAGAAGGTATTGTTCGGCTTCCTGTGACCTTGGGCTCCGCCCCCCGGCAATTGACCGTTGAAACGGACTTTGCCGTGGTATAGATCGAGTCAGCCTACAACGCCATATTCGGCCGAAGGCTCATCGGCGGGGTCGGAGCCGTGCCCTCATCCTTCCATCAGAAGCTGAAGTTTCATACCGACCACGGGATCGGCGAGGCCAAAGGAAACCAAGAAGCAGCCCGGCAGTGCTATATGATTTCGGTCAAAGGGAAGACCGCAGCCGAAACCCTGACGATCGAGTCATCAACCGAGGCATCTCCAGGAGAGGCACTCCTCGCCGTCCCTGTTCCGGGAGGCGAGGGGCGAGTCCTGATGATAGGCTCCGGCCTGGAAGAGATTGAAGCAGAGAAGCTCACCGAGTTCTTGAAAGAGAACCTCGACGTCTTCGCCTGGTCCCCATCGGACATGCCCGGGGTTGACCCGGAGATAGCCGAGCACCGTCTCCACACCGATCCCAACCAGCCCCCAGTGAAGAAGAAGCGGCGCACCTTCAATCAAGAAAGGAGAACCGCTATCCAAGCCGAAGTACAGAAGGGGCTGGACGCCGGACACCTCCGAGAGGTGCATCATCCGGAGTGGATCGCCAATGTGGTCATGGTGCCGAAGAAAGAGGGCAAGTGGCGTATGTGCGTGGACTTCACCAACCTCAACAAAGCCTGTCCGATGGACAGCTTTCCGCTGCCTCGGATAGACCAGGTGGTGGACGCGACGTCCGGCCACGAGCTCTTAAGCTTCCTCGACGCCTATTCAGGCTACCACCAGATCCGGATGCATCCGGATGACGAGAGTAAGACCAGCTTCACGACCGATTTGGGCCTGTACTGCTACACCCGAATGCCCTTCGGTCTGAAGAACGCCGGCGCAACCTACCAGCGCCTGGTGAACAAGGTGTTCGCTCCGCAGCTGGGCCGAAACATGGAGGTCTACATAGACGACATGTTGGTCAAGAGCCGTGTCGCTTCTGAGCATTTGGCCGACCTAGCCGAGACTTTCTCCGCCCTTAGGCAGTACAAGATGAAGCTGAACCCGACTAAGTGCGCCTTCGGGGTAGCCTCCGGCAAGTTCCTCGGTTACATGGTCACCCGTCGAGGGGTGGAAGCCAACCCCGAGAAGATTTCGGCCATCGTACAGATGCGCCCCCCGGCAAACATCCGAGAGGTACAGAAGCTAATCGGGAGGATCGCAGCCCTCAGTCGCTTCATGTCAAGGGCGGCTGACTATTGTTTCCCCTTCTTCAAGCTGCTGAAGAAGGCCAACAGCTTCGAGTGGACGGAAGAGTGCCAAGCAGCCTTCGACCAGTTGAAGGCCTACCTCGCCAAAGTCCCCATCTTATCCAAGCCAGTTCCTGGTGAACCCCTGAGCTTATATCTTGCGGTTTCCGAGACAGCTCTCAGTGCCGTCCTCGTCCGAGAGTAAGAAGGCATGCAGAAGCCGGTTTATTATACCAGCCGAGCCCTTCAAGGGGCAGAACTCCGGTACCTTGCCCTGGAGAAGCTGGCTCTGGCCCTTGTCTCGTCCGCAAGGAGGCTCCGACCCTATTTTCTGGCCCATTCCGTGAAGGTCCTCACCGACCAGCCCCTGAAACAAGTCCTCTCCCGGCCAGAGGTGTCCGGCAGGCTGGCAAAATAGGCGATCGAGCTGAGAGAGTTCGATATCTCCTACGCTCCGCGGGTAGCTATAAAGGCCCAGGCGTTGGCAGATTTCATCGCCGAACTTACCCCTGGCGCCTCCGAGGCGCCTCAGCCAGTGCCAAACACACCCGAAGCCGAAGCTACTTTGGCTCCCGTACCGGCCGACGAATGGCGACTCTTCGTAGACGGCTCCGCATGCTCCACGGGCAGCGGCGCCGGATGGATCCTGGCGTCGCCCGAAGGGGTCATCACGGAGTACGCCCTGCGCTTCTCCTTCCCGGCAACCAACAATGCCGCCGAGTATGAAGCTCTCATATCCGGCCTCTGGGCCGCAAAGAAGCTCGGCGTCCGGAACCTGAAGGCCTTCAGCGATTCCCAGCTGATCGCTGGCCACATCTCCGGGGAGTATGAGGCCCGGGACGCAGTGATGGCTTCTTATCTCCAGGTGACTCGCAAAATCCTCGCCCAATTCGACTCTTATGAAGTTGTGAGGATCCCGAGAGCTGAGAACGCCCGAGCCGATGCACTTTCCCGGCTGGCGTCAACCCAAGACGGGGGGGGGGGGGGCGAATGATCCTCGTCGAAGAGCTCGCCGAACCAAGCCTCGGCGAAACCGAGGCCATGCTAGTCGCCGAGGTCGAGGCCGAAGCCGAGACATGGATGACCCCCCTCGTCGCTTTCCTTCTCCAAGGAGAAGTCCCGCCATATCCGAAGGAGGCAAAGCGCGTTCGACAGCGCTCATCCCACTTTCTTCTTCTGGACGGGGCCCTGTACAAGAAATCCTTCGGCCGACCACTGCTGCGGTGCCTCGGCCCAGCTGAAGCCGACTACGCCACGAAAGAAATCCATGAAGGGGTATGCGGAGCGCATGCGGGAGGAAGGGCCTTGGCTCACAAGCTCCTAAGGCAAGGCTACTGGTGGCCATCACTCCGAGAGGACGCCTTAGCCCTCGTCCGGCGCTGTGACCAGTGCCAGAGGTATAGCTCCCTCATCCACCAAGCAGCCACCCTTCTGACCCCCTTATCCGACCCCTGGCCTTTCGCTCAGTGGGGGATTGACCTCCTGGGGCCTTTTCCCATCGCCACCGGCCAGAGAAAATTCCTCATCGTTGCGGTAGACTATTTCACTAAGTGGGTCGAGGCCGAACCCCTCGCTGCGATAACCGATGGCAATGCTTGGAACTTCGTCTGGAAGTCCATCATTTGCCGGTTCGGCATCCCTCGGGCCATCATTTCTGACAATGGGAAGCAGTTCGACAGCCGGCGGTTCAGCGACAACTGCGCCAGCTTCGGCATACTCCACAAATTCACTTCGGTGACGCATCCTCGAACCAATGGCCAAGTCGAAGTCGTTAACCGAAGCCTCCTACAGGGATTGAAAACCCGCCTCGGCGAAGCTAAAGGCCGATGGGTGGAGGAGCTGCCAAGTGTTCTGTGGGCTTATCGGACGACAAGCCGAACCCCTACCGGCGAAACTCCCTTCCGCATGGCCTACGGCATAGAAGCCGTTATTCCGGTAGAGATCGGCCTTCCTTCTCCCAGGGTCATCGCTTACGATCCGAAGGCCAACGAAGAAGGAATGAAAGACCACCTGGACCTCATTGAAGAGACCCGAGACAGGGCTCGCGTCCGGCTGGCCGCTTATCAACAGCGCATGGCGAAGTACCACAACACTCGAGTAAAGCCCCGAAGCTTTGAAGTAGGGAGCCTCGTGTTGAGGAACGCTCATGCTTCCAAACCAGCCGAAGCCTCAGGAAAACTTGCCCCCAACTGGGAGGGGCCTTATCGAGTCAGGGAGGTGATCAGGCGTGGAGCTTATCGGTTGGAAACCCTTTCGGGCCAGCCTCTCCCTCGCACATGGAATGTTGAGCGCCTTCGGCGTTATTATGTGTAAGTCACTTTTCCTCAGGCTTACAGCCGAAGAGTATGAATAAATACTTCTTTTGTCAGGAAGCATGGTATTCTTTCTAAGTCCGTGTAAACCGTACCGGGAGTGGCTTCGGCCATGCAAACCATATCGGGAGCGGCATGGTTTTCTCTAAGTCCGTGTAAACCGTACCGGGAGTGGCTTCGGCCATGCAAACCGTATCGGGAGCGGCATGGTATTCTTTCTAAGTCCGTGTAAACCGTACCGGGAGTGGCTTCGGCCATACAAACCGTATCGGGAGCGGCATGGTTTTCTCTAAGTCCGTGTAAACCGTACCGGGAGTGGCTTCGGCCATGCAAACCGTATCGGGAGCGGCATGGTATTCTTTCTAAG